>CM054161.1:14777373-14902373 GCA_028751875.1 Rapana venosa | reverse complement strand
GAAGAAGAAGAAGAAGAAGACTAGGTTTATGAAATTGAAAAGGTTGACCATACACCTACTTGTATACTTCAGGAGGGCTGACCTACACCTACTTCTATTCTTAGGAATGCATTTACATTTACATAGCAACTTTTATTTCTTCGAATGCTCTTTGTTTTCTTTGTTGGAAAACCTTTAACTCCACAATTATTTATTTGTCATTTCTATCCCTTGCCGTGGTCTATGTGTAAATTCACACTTTGGGGTGCTCCATCTGTCTGTCTGTCTGTCTCTCTCTCTCACACACACACACACACACCCCACACACCACCTACCTAGTTACGCATTTCAAAAGAATAATGGCTAAATCCAGACTGGATGTGTCAGATGTAAATATTCAAAAGATATAGAATAGAAAGTACATGAATCTGACACAAAATGTATTGAATCAGTAGAAACCAAACTACATATTTATTTTTGTTGTCCAGCATTTATTAACGCTATCAGGCACAAAACAAATCCCTGCAAAATATACTGGTCAACGTAATAAATTAAATTAGGTTAGTTCTTTAAAAAAAAGAAAAAAAAAAGAAGTTTCTTCTCGCGTGCAGTGCCCGACTATCATGTGCAGTTTAGCATTGTATTTAAACAAAGCTCTTGAAATAAGAAATACAATGATGTGCAAAGGGTGTTGGTCCTTTTCCTTTCTTTCCCTAGTGGTTGTAGCTTCAGTCTGCAGGCTTGTTTCCTAGTGCGTTACAGCTGTACTTTGCCCTGCATTCTTGCTGTTAACAATCAATTTGTCCAGTAACTCTTCATATATGGGTCATTGGTCTGTGTGTTGTGAATAATCATATCATTTCAGAGCTCTCTCTCTCTCTCTCTCTCTCTCTCTCTCTCTCTCTCTCTTTACACACACACACACACACACAGATTACCGAGTTACTATTTTTGTACCAAAAACTGAAGTGGGTCAAAAGGCTGAAAAAACATAGTGGATAACTTAGTTTCTGATGTGCCTCAGTTATGATACAGTGCTGTGCTGTCCCGCTTAGTCCAACGCCTACTTTCTGTTTAGTGAAGTGTAGTGTAGTGTCCTTTAGTATGCATACATGCAATCACGCACGCATGCACACACACATGCATGCACACACGCACGCACGCATACATTCACAGACGCACGCAAGCATGCACACACTAACATGTACACACACACACACAGAAACACACACAGAAACACACACACACACACACAGTTATTCTTTATTTATTCTTTTTATTTCGAGACTAATGGAAGAAGCACTCATGTGCTTTTTTAACACCCTGTCCTAGTATAGTGTGCATGCAGTTGTGTAAACTTTGTCATCCATCCCCATAGGCACACGATGGCGTGCTGTTCCAAAGGCAGTACAGGTTTCAACGTGGTGCGCGCGTGCGCAAGATGTTATGGGTGCGTTCACACACTAGATCTTGGTTTATGGTCTCATCCCAAGGACTTTCAAGGGTGTGGAGTTGGCACTGATAGTGTCTCCAGAGACGGGGGGGGGGGGGGGGAGGGGGGGGGGGGGGGGAACAGCCCACCAAAACAAAATATTGCATGGACATACACCACTCAGGTCTGACTGCCACCTCCATTGTAAAACAAATGCCATTACCTGCCACTCAAACCACTACCACCACCACCACCTCTTTCCCCTCCCATGACCGCGTTTACTGGATTTATTTCCACCCCTAACCACTTCTTTCTTCCCACCCCCCTCATTCACAGAGCTACTTGAAAACGTCACTTGCGCGAACCAGTTAAAACCAGACCGGTGCAGACGAGAATCGTACGATGTCAAGCCATTGGACTGTGACCCAAACAGACGTCAGAGCAGCCCATCCGCTAGGATATAAAAGACCCTGTGGGGGAGCTGGCAGACCAAGCAACCATCATCCAAGACTGCTGCCATCCTTCACCTGCCTGTACAAGACTAGACAGCTTTCCACATCCTATGCATCAGATTAAAACTTTCCCAAGACTCCGAGATTAAAAAAATATATAGACCCGAGCAAGGCGTATAACTGCGGCTGAATTGTGTTTTGTTATCAGTGGTAGATCAAAGTTTAAAAGAACAGGTTATTCTGCACCGTCTCTTTTAGTGGACTAACGAGCCTCGAGAAAGTCTTCATTCAACTGGGAGGAAAAATCTCGAATATTTGTAGATAGTTTTAACTCTACATAAAGGGCAGGAACTTATCTCCTTTCAAGAGAGTGGTGGTTTTTGCTATTGTTTGACACCACAGAATTAAATCAGAGAACTATGTTCTGCCAGTACGTCCTTCAGGCCCTGGTGATCGTGAGCTTCCTGGGGACGTCATGGACTCGCAATATCCGTAAGTGTGTGTGTGTCCGTGCGTGCGTGCGTGTGAGTTAAAGAGAAAATGTGTATGCCGCTGTCTCTTCATATTATTTTAATAATAATGTTCTTTTAAAAAAAAAAATTTTAATTGCTTTTTATGATTTCCAGTTACTTGTGATGGTTTTCAGTTGCCTCTTTGTAGTTTTCAGTAACTTGTCATAGATTTTTGATTATTTGCTAATTATTTTCAGATTTAGTTCATTCCAGTTTAGTTCAAGCTTGTTTTTAGATGTCTCAACTGGCAGTCAATGAATTTTCATTTGTTTTTGTTCCTGTTGTGTTTCATATAGGCCTCGACAGAATTTGTAACATATTCAAAATAATGATTTTTTTGTGTGGTACTAATGCAAAACCGGAGCATGAGGGGTTTTTAATATTGTGAGAAGGATCAGTACCAACAGCAACAACTACAAAGAGTAACGCATCGGAGAGTTGGAGGAGAGTTGGAGTCCCATTGGCGGTTACCCAATTGGAAGAGATTGAACATTACTTTTTTGCAGACTTCTGTTCCTTTGCAATCTTCAGGCAAGACTTTCAACAACCCGAGCACTCTTGCATGAATTTAAAAAATAAAAAAAAGTGGCGTGCATGAATCCTAATCCTGGTTTTGAAGAAAAGTAGGTCATTGTATGACAGTAGGAAGCAGACGGTAAAACAAACTCAACAACCCACACACAGAGATATATTTGTGCTGTGCATAGACATTTCGAAGATACAATGTGGTTACCTAAATTGGGGGGAGGGGGGGGGGGGGAATCACAAACCGGTGGCACTATGCAAAAATGTAGTCGGTGATGTACCCCAGGAGAAACAATGCATGATTCTTGACCAAAAAGTAACCTCAATTATTAAGACGAAAATATTAAATCATAGCTTTAGACACGGAAGGCGTACCATAATTACTGACCTTGCTATTTCAGATCCTCCAGTGTGTGACAGCGATGAATTCCAGTGTCATTCCTCCCCCGGTAAACTTTGCATCCCTAACGACTGGGTGTGTGACCGTTCCAGCGACTGTCAAAACGGGGAGGACGAGATCAGCTGCCAGAGTAAGTTTGTTTGTTTGTCTGTTTGTTTGTTTGGGGGTTTTGTTTTCCAGTTCAACTGCTTACATTTTATTCACGCGTATTAGCGCGTACACAAATCGTCCATGTCATTTAATATTTGTCGGGGAAGTATTTGTTATGAATAGCAATAGTGGAGATTCCTTTGGAGATTTCTAGAATACTTGACCTTTTTTGCAAGTAGCATGACGCTTTGTAGTAAAAACTAAATATGCCGCAACAATTGAATATGATATTCGTTAAAAAAAAAAAGTCAAAAAGCGGGAAGAGTAAAAGGGATGTGCAAAGGGATGTGCGTGGTTCCTGTAATTCTTTCTTTACTGATATCATTCGTTGTTTAGCTTCTAGATCTACTTTTGTTCACACACACACACACCCACACCCACACACACACACACACACACACACACACATATACATAGTGCATTGCTGAGAACAGAGAGGAAGGGAAAGGGGGAAGTAGAGACAGACAGACAGACAGACAGACAAATAAAGAGAATGCATGAAAGAAAGAGGAGACTAGAAAACGGTGAATGAAACGTACCTTGTGCCTCTTCTCCCTTAGCTAACTGCACGGATAGTCATGAGAGCATTGCACTAAAGAGCACTTCTCCAAATTTCGCCATCTAATTTACGTTGGTCGAGTGCCAAAGCCTGGTTCACTGCACACCTGATTTTCCTGTTCCCCCTGCAGTGTCGTCAGCTGTGTTTGTATTGTGGTGGGTTTTCCATCTCTCCATCTTCGTCCCTCCACAATTTTTCGAGTGCCGGTCTGAACAGACGACAAACTTACAAAACTGCATGCTCACGGGAGCTGGATGTTTTTAAAAAAATCACAGCTAGGCGTGCTTTATTTCACTGCCCTCGCAATTAAAGAATTTACATTAAAAATAAAGATTGCCTGAAAAATTGTTTGAGCGAGGTGACTGGATCTGATGCTGATGCATGACCGGCCGTGTGTGTGTGTGTGTGTGTATGCAGACTCCCCCCGATGCCACGAAGACGAGTTCCTGTGCGCGGACCACCAGGACTGTATCCCCAGCGACTGGCTGTGTGACAACGAGAACGACTGTGACGACGGCAGTGACGAGGATCAACAGACATGTAAGTCTGCCCCGCTCTGCTCGGGGCCGTCTGCTTTACACATGCACAGACTCTCAACATCCACATGTACACATGCTCGTGAACACACACACACACACACACACACACACACACACACACACACACACACACACACACACACCACGCACGCACGCACACCCAACAACAACTTGAACACACACACACACACACACACACACACACACACACACACAAGATAAAGCGGAATATTATCATGTTTGTGTATGAAAATTTGAAGGTGCTCTTAGATGTCAGCTGAGAAAATGAATCATTGCTGACAACAAAACTGATCAGTCAGTGTATTATTTTCTGTTTGACTGGTTTTACTTTATGTGAATAACCATAATAAAATATATAAAAAATACTTTATGCTCGCTATTTTTCACAGGTCAAGCCCTGACCCGGTCTTCAGAAGCAGAGGAAGAAGAAAGTGAGCCAGAAGCACCACAACCTTCCCAGCATCACGGTCACCATGGCCATGGTCACCATGGCAACGGCCACCACGGCAATGGTCACCATGGCAACGCTGCCTTCAAACATCCCAGGAGACAGCAGCGCCACTGAGTGATTGTTGGGTGTTGCTATGGCTACGGTCACTTTGATTTTTCATCCATTTCAACTTATCATTGAAAGGCAGCATCACGTTTCATCCCCTGTCAGCAATTTGAACATTTAACTTGAGAAAGAAAAAAAAAGAGAAAGAACGAACAGGGTTAAAGGTTTAAGATTTTGTGTGTGAGTGCATTCAATTAATGATGTATTATATAAACTGCTGATCTGACATTGAGATGTGGTGTGGAACAGGATTCGGGAATGTCTCGCTATATGTTGATCTGATCTTGTGTGTGGAGAGAGAGAGAGAGAGAGAGAGAGAGAGAGAGAGAGAGAGAGAGAGAGAGAGAGCAGTGTATGGAGGCCCAGTTAACTTGTGTTTAAAAAGTGTGTATTGGCAAGGGCGATAACAACGGTAACTGATTACAAAAAGAGATTTGCTCAATGATTATGGTGTGGGTTACTTGTTGCTTCAAGTTACTTTCCTTTATTTTTCCTTTGCCTGTTTGTTTTTGTATATTATTGTTATTGCTACTTTTGTTGTGTAGATATATTGTTTTGTTATCAGTTACAGTTGTTGTCGTCCTTGCCAGTACACAGTTTTTAAACATTAGGCCTACATCTCCTTGTGGTTGTATATCTGCTTGATTTTATTCCCAATTTGTATTTCTTTTTGTGTGTGCAAATTTGATGAGTTAGGACAAAGAGTGGGGAGAGGGAGTTTAGTCAAACCTGCTTTGATGATTTCTGTGTGCAAAATGTATTCTACTCTGCTGTTATCGAGTGTTATCCATTAACATGGAGCTTAACATGCCAAAGATACAGATTAATCATTATCATTTTTAAAGTTCAAGTGAATTGTGTATTTGACAGTTGTTAAAAGTTTGGTTCCAGTTGTCTGCATGTGATTGAACAACTTAAAACAAATTAAATGATTTAGAAGACGAGTTTAGCTTAAACATGCACGCGCGCGCGCACACGCACACACACGCATGCAAACACACACACACACACACACACACACACTCACACACACTTTTGGTACTACATACAATCTGGATTGAGATTTCACATAACCGGTGACTTTGCAGATCTATTTTGCCATTTGTTTTCGTAAAAAGATAAAAGGTGTCTACGATTTTTGTAATGTATGATTTATTATGAAATAATAAAGAAAACTGCGAAAAGAACAATGAGTGATTGCCAATGATGAATGGGAGAGGGGGGCTTTCACCCAGCACATTTGCCTTTCTTTCTCTCTGCCTTTGCATCTATCTGCCTGTTTCTGTCCATTATTTTTTTCTTCCGCATATTCTCATTTGTCTTCTCTGTCTGTCTGTCTGTCTGTCTCCCTCCCTCCCTCCCTCACACACACACACACACACACACACACACACACACACACACACACACACATATGAGTTAACATCAGTGCAGACCCACTTTCCCCAAAAGTCCTTCGGATGAGACTAAACCGAGGCCCCGTGTGCGAACGCACTCAGAACATCTTGCGCACACGTTAAATCCTGTTCAGCTTTTTGTAAGAGTAGGCCATTGTGTGGGAACAGATGACAGAATTTACAAAACCGCATACACACTAAGAATGGATGTAAAAAAGCAATAAGTGCTTATTCGATTATCCTCGATATTAAAGAATTAAATAAAAATAACACACACACACACACACACACACAGCGTATTCAAAGCTTTGCATACTCCTGCCCTATTTCTTGTCTGTTTTTTTTCTCCATATTTTTTTCCCTGTATCTTTTGGTTCCTCCGTTCACGCCCCTCCTCCACATACGCACACGCACGCACGCATGGTCGTACACGCACACACGCACGTGCTCGCGCGCGACACACACACACACACACACCACACACACACACACACACACACACCACACACACACACACACACCACACACACACTTCCACATTCGAGTGACGTAGATAAAACATTCAGTCGTCGTGACTTTAGCTGGCGTGGAGACACAGTTGCATCGGTTGAAGATCGTTTATTACAGGCAGATTTTTTAAACACTCAAGTAGGTTGACGCATAATTTATTTTGAGTGTGTCCCCCCCCCCCCCCCCCCCCTCCCTCCCCCTCGTTCCTTTGCTAGAGATACGTGTTTCACCAATGGAGAGAGCTGAATACTATTTGTAATACTTTTGTACACCATTTTGACGCACAGCAGATATCTCCGCGTGAAATTCGAGCTGCTCTCCCAGGGGAGAACGCGTCCTCACAAAGAGCAACGCTACCCATTTTTGTGTGTGTGTCTGCATGTGTGTTTGGTTCCCTATCAGATTGGGGTTTTTTCCCCTATAGAATTTGCCAGGGACATTTCTTTTGTTGCCATAGGTTCTCCCCCCCCCCCCCCTTTCCCCCCCCCCCTCTCTCTCTCTCTCTCTTCTCTCTCTCTCTCTCTCTTTCTTTTACTCGCTGAATGTTTGTTTCATGCATGACCTCAGTTTATCGTCTCATCCGAAAGAATAGAACTCGGACCACCATTCACGGTCTAGTGGATGGTGGAAAAGTTTTGGGCACAAGCGGGGATCGAACCCGGACCCTGACTGAACCTGGAACTGTTTGGTTTCTAGGCAGGTGCCTTACCTATGGACTAGGGGTGCTCTGCAGGTCTAGGCACACTCAGTCAGCAGCTCCGTCCGCACCATTTTCAGCTGCTTTCTTCTTCTTCTTCTTCTCGTCCTCCACTCCTCCAGCAGTAACTGGGGTACAGCAGTGAATGTTTTAGACCATGTATTTTAGGCAAGTGGAACTTGACCTGTTGGTGGAGCCCACATCTCTCCAGGTGAAGGGTGCATGCTGGGTATATTCGTGTTTCCTTAGCCCCACTGGCCTAATCTATGGGATCTTTAATGTGCCAGTTTGATCTTCTGCATGTGAGATAAGGTTATAAACCGCGGTATCGTGTGCGAACGCTTGCAAAACATTTTGCGCACATGTTAAAACCTCTTGGACCTGTCCAAGAATAGGCCATTGGGTGCAGGTAGGAATGGATGACAAAACTGACAAAAACCGCATGCACACAGGGACTGGTTATGAAAAAAAGGCACAGGAGTGATTATTCATTATTCTTGAAGCATAATAATGAATATAATAACAATAAAAACGACAGTCATAATAATAATAATAATGATGATGTTGATGATGATGATGGTAACAACGATGATGATGATATCAACGATAATAATAATAACAACAATGATAAGACCAACAACAATAACATTCACCAAGGCAATTAAGGCACTGCCAGGTAGGCCTAGATCCTGGACTGAGGTCGTACCCCTCTCCCTCCCCCCTTCCCACCCTTACCCCCCACCCCCCTGCCTTCACCCACTACTGCTGAGATCCGACCCCACTGCTTCGTGAAGCGACGGGGTCAAGGTCAAACACTCTTGTCACGGAGCTGTAATATCAACTGCTATCATTTGCCAAAAAATATTCCCTAGGACAAATCTACACAGGGGGACACGAATAGCATGTGAACCGAAGACATAAAGGGAGCCTACTTACCTGGCACTTCCGGACTGAACCCACCTGAAACACCGGAGAACCCTCAGTGTTTGAATACATTCAGCAACAGTAGGTTCACATCGAAAATTTGCACATGTCTGTTTCTTGTGTCTATTGCTGGAGTAGAACTCCTACCGAAACCTACAAGTAGCTAAATTTTCACCCCTTGTCCACCTAAACTAAACTGTCTTGTTTGAGTCTTAACTGCAACTGAGGGTTATGCTTATGCTAGGTTCAGAGCTTGAGTTTAGCCAGAGTTTACTGTAGCTGGAGTTGCAGAGAAATGATGCTATTGGCAGGCTAGGGTCTAGTGGTTGGTTTATGGTACAGTCCCTAAATCGGTTAACTCTGTTGGGACTAAACTAAACCAAACCAAAGACCAACAGAATGACAATTGACAATTTAGACAAGAGTTGGTGATTTAGTTGTTTTTAAAAATTCAAACAGAAGTAGCCTATCATATTCATTTTATTTTGCGCCATGCTAATTTTCCTGACCATGGAAAAATCTGAGATCAAAGCATATCAAAGTAGTATTCAGTTTTTCTGTTGAAGGGAAAATGTGGATAGTGACAAAATGATCTGGCTTCTTATAGTTATAGCTTGAAGTGTGTATGCTTGAAATAGTTGAATGATTAGTTTCACTAATCATTGACAATGTTCATCAAAGATGTGATCTGTATCAGCTTGGTCCTTATTCAAATATTCTAATCTTAATTTTATCTAGTGATTTCTGATACTAGACAAAATATTTATATATGATTTAATTATAACTGCATTTTTATGCTACTCTTTGCGATTAGACTATATATATATATAGATATTAGTATGATAATATGAAATGTTTCAATAAATTTAGATGTAGGGACATGATTAATATACCCTTGCCACTATAGTTGGATCACATCGCACTGTTCACAGTGTAGGGCAAAGTATACAGCTACCAGTGCAATGTTAAGTGTGTGCTTGTGATCTGCTGACCCTGGTTAAAATCTCGTTCAAAAGTCTTGTATCATTGTATGAGACTATAAACTGAGGTCCCATGTGTGAATGCATACAGAACATCTTGTGCACACATTAAAACCCGTTCTGCTTTTTGGAAGAATAGGCCATTGTGTGCTGGTGGGAACGGATGACAACATTTAAAAACTGAATCTACACACGGGGACTGGATGTAAATAAGCAATAGTAAGTTAGTGGTTATTCCATTATCCTTCAATAGAAATTAGAATAGAATGAAAGAATAGAACACACACACATGGTTATTCAGGAAGAATTGTGGAATAATCTACCTCCGTTTTTAAAATAAGCTCCATTAAAACAAATGTTTAAGAAACTATTTAAGACACCTGATGGACAAATTTTAAGTTGATTTTTATGCTCAAAGTTACCTTACATCTGGCTGGTTTGTAAATTATCATTCTTACCCTTGTTATTGTGTATTTTTATTGTTTTTCTATATGACTTGTGCTTATGTTTGTCTATATGACTTGCACTTAATTATCCTGGATTTTGTTTGATCTTGTATTGTGAGGTCTGGATTTATATTTTTAAAATCCTCATTTATTTTTGTTTTTTCAACATATATTAGCATTGTCTTTTGAATGTTTCTGTGTCAATTTTCTTGATTGTTGTTTGTTGTTGAGAACTGAGAAGGCAGGATGAAAAAAAGTTGTGTAAACTTCATCTTTTACCTTCAATAAAGATAATTTTGATTCACACACACACACACACACACACACACACACACACACACACACACACACACACACTATGGTGGTTGTGGTGGTGGTGGGGGGTGAATAAAAGGAATGTGTAAAACCACTTTTTGTTTTGGGGATAGGGGTTGGAGGGCACGATGAAAACGGAAAAAAGCTTTGTACTTATCCATGTATCCTTAATAAAAATTATTCATGCTGGTACTACTACTAGTATTCATAGTATCCCTCTCTCTTAGAAAAAAAAAACACACCAAAAAAACAAAGCAAGTGTTGCTTATTCTGTGTATTAGTTACCCTATTTGAATAAAATGTGTGTGTTTGTTGGGTCATTCTCTTTGTATACTTAAAAAAAAAAAGTGGCTGAAAGTGTTTTATAGTTTTGCTTTATAATTTACTCTTTTTACCATGGATAGAAATTTATAGCAGAAGCTGACCAGCTGCCTTTGGATGAGACTATAAACCAAGGTCCCATTTGCGAATGCACACAAACATCTTGCACACAAATTAAAATCCGTTTTGCCTTTTGGAAGAGTAGGCTATTCATGCCAATAAGAATGGATGACAAAAAACATATTTAAAAAATGTATACTAGTGTCGTGTTTAGACATCATCCCTAAAGTCAGAATTGTTGGTAAAAATGTTTATGCGCAAAAATCTTGCCACTGGTGAATCTTGGAGCTCTAGCACAGGAAGGGAACAACCCCCCCCTCCCCCTGCCCCCTCCCCTCCTCCTAAAAAAGAAACTCTGCAGATACTGATTGTAAAGACTGGCACGTGATAAGTATACCATCACAATGTATACAGGTGACACTGATTTCAGCTCTAGACAGTGCAGACACTGTGGTGTAGGGTGTAGATCACCACGGCAAAAGAGAGCAGCGGTGATTGACATAGGAATGGCCTCAGGGAGCACATCTCGCCGCCTGCAGTGCAAAGACCTGCACAGCTACCTGCGTTCTCTGGGGGCCAGCACTCTGGACAAGCTGTACAACCACCCTGCTACCTGTCTGGCTGTTTTCAGGTACGGTTCAGCTGTCAGTTCAGTACAGCTTGATTCTTTTAAGTTCAAAACACTTTTAATCATCCCATGAAGGGCAATTGCAACATTGATAGGCACATAACATTGATAAAAATGATTGTAAAAACACAAAGAAAGCTATGGTGGATATTTGTTAATACATTTGAAGCTAACTTTAAATCAAAGTCACACACACAGAGTCGCACACACACAGAGCTAATATCACTGAGAGTGAAAAGACGTTAAATTGAATACACACAGCACAGACACACACACCTGTGAGGCTGGCTATCCCCAGTATAATTGTTCATTAATAAATTTTTAGAACATTCCTAGTACTCAGTACAATTATTGGAAATCTTGTTCTGGTCAGAAAACTTGTTTTTCAAAATTACAGATTGAAACTAAATGCCTTTTGAGCAAAATTTGTAAAAAATGTACAATGTGGTGAAAAACTTTCAGATATTCATGTTTTGTACCAATGTCAAGGTTTAAAAAAGTTCTTACCAGCATTTCATAATAAGTCTCTGCACAAGGTAATGAATCCAAGGTTATTGTGCGAGACAGCTTTGTCTCTGATGCAGTCCCCAGTAACTTCTTTTTTGGTAAAATATGACTGTGTGTCTGTCACAGCTTTATCAGAATGATTTGCAATTGTTCAGGTGCTGCTTTTAGCATAGTTTTCAGTTGTTCTGAGGTTTTGTTCTTTTTGCTTTTTTTTGCCTTGTATTTGCTTCATATTGATGCAGTGACATTGACTTCTATGCATACATGTGCATGGTGATGTGTGCAGAGATCTTCCAGAACTGGCTCGGCACTTTGTGATGCGACTGCTGTTTGTGGAGCAGCCCGTGGCCCAGGCTGTGGTGCAGCAGTGGATCACTAGAGATGCTGCGTAGGTGTCCTTCTCTTTCCTCTTCTCTGCATCTGAGAATAGAAATCTGACCCCCCCCCCTCCTCAAAAAAAGAAGTAAACAAACAAAAAAACAAACCAGCAAACAAACAATCAGCCCCCTCCCCCCCCCAAAAAAAAAAGAATAAAAAGTCAAATGCCATCTGTTTTCTTCTACCCGTTTTTGCTTGAAATGTATAAACAATTATTTTTCAAAGTCCGCAGAAAAGAGCATGCAAAGCAACTGTCATGGCACAGTGGTTGGTGTGTTGGCTTTCTGGCTGGAAAGTCACTGGTTCAGATGCCATCAAAGTCAAAGGATTTTTTTCTGACTCCAGCTGGCTTCTATCCTAGAGGGAGTGTGCTGTGAGCTCATTGGCAAGACTGGGACCATACAGTCGAGCTTCAGCTACATTACAGTGCGAATTTGAAAGTATTTATGAAATTACCTGACCAGCACTGCATTACCTGTATTTCTCGGGCACGGTTGATGCCGGCATATATTATGATGGGAAGTGTAGAATACAGCCCTGTCAAGCAGTCTCGGAGCACATGTTCTTCCATAGCACTATCATTACATCATCTCATTACCATTGATCATCATGCAATAAAAGAAAATTGTCATGGACTAAAGAACCCTGGTTGCTCAGTTTTAGTTTTTCATACATTTCTGTGCCTGTGGTGAGTGTCAAAGCCTTTGAGGTAGGAGGGTCATGAGAGAAGGTTGTAGAAGAGATGTTATGTTGGTCACTACCTTTGGAGGGCTCTGGTTCTGTGACTAAGCCTTTATTGTTGTCAGTAGGGGACTTAGGAGGTGGTGTCCTGCCTGCTTTTCTCAGCACAGAACACGCTCCATTGAACATTGCCAAAGTAACCCAGCAGCAGGCAGGGCACCTCTGTTTGGTAGGCCTACCTCAGCCTAACATTGATAAGCTTCTTGTGGAGTTCTGACGGTGAGTATAGGTAGGAGATGACAAATCATAGCATGGCCGGGGCATGGCAGTGATGGACAGGAGTGGTGTAGGAACTGGACAGGAGCATGACAGAAGATGGGGCATCATAAAAAGAACAGTGCAAACAGCACACACACACACACGCACACACTCACATACACACATGCACGCACACTTTCCCCAAAAGTCCTTTGGATGAGACTACAAACTGGGGTCCCTTGTGTGAACACACACAGAACATCTTGCACACTTGTTAAAACCCGTTCTTTTCGGAAGAGTAGGCCATTGTGTGAATGGATGACAAAATTTACAAAATTGCATACACATGGGGACTGGATGAAAAAAAGCACATGAGTCCTTATCCCATTATCCTTGATATAAAAGAATAAAATAAAGCAATAAAATACACACACACACATAACACACACGCATGCATGCATGCACACACAGAGAATTGCCCTCTTTATCTTTCTTTTTTCTATGAGTAATCTTAGTGAAAATTTCAAGAAAAACAGACAAAGAAAGTAAAATATTAGAAATTGGAGTGTTTATTTCTTGTCTCTAAACTATTTGTTTGCACTGATTGACAAAAAGTCCTGATACTTCATTTTCCAAATTTGATGTAAATGTGGAAGTTACAGAGGTGAAATTACGTCCTCTTCATTTGGACCTCCATGCTGTTTTTCAAGTGAACTATTTTGCAGTAGACTCTGTTCATTTCAATTCATGTCATTGATAGCCCCTCTGACCATGAAGGCCATGTCAGGATTCATCTACCTATTACTAAACCCGCATGAACAGTTACCCCAAGTCCAAACTGTACAGATACTAGTCCCACCAAACACTCAAGATGGAAAAAAGAATGCCCAACAAAAACAAACTCTCAACATGGAACACCTCCCCCCCCCCTTCCCCATTAAATGACACATGAGCTGAACTGTTCTATTCCTGATGGCAGGTAAAACCAAGTTGGGCTAAGGATGCTGGTTATTGTACCAAAACAGCAAGGAAAGATTAACTAACACACAACATGACTTACTTAATCCTCTTCATCCCATGTGCCGGGACACAAGGCGCCAACAAAATCCCTCCAGCCTTTTCTGTCTTGGGCAAGCCAGCTCAATTCATTCCAGGTCTTGCCCGCCTCTCTCATCTCCTCCTCTACTGTCCTCCTCCAAGTGCCGAGTGGTCTGCCTCGTTCCCTCTTCCCTGGTGGTGCCCATCTCAGCGCAGTATGAGGGAGTCTGTTCTTGCCCATTCGGAGGGTGTGTCCCAGCCACCTCCATCGCCGCTGTTTTACCTCGGCCACAATGCTGTTAATGCCGGTGCGCTTTGACACTTCCCTGTTGGTGATATGCTGCTGCCAGTGAAGTTTCAGGATTCGGCGAAGACACCTTCCTTCAAAGCCTCTGAGCCTGCTCTCAATCTTCTTGTTGGTTCTCCATGTCTCCGAGGCGTATAGGAGTACTGAGCGTACATTGGACTTGTAGATCTTCAACTTGGTTTTGGTTTGCAGGACAGTTGACTTCCAGATGTTTTTCAACCCACTAAATGCCCGGGCTGCAAGTCCTATCCTGGTTGAAATTTCTTTCTCAATGTTACTGTCGGCTGAGATGTAGCTGCCGAGGTACTTGAAGTGTCTACCTCCTCTAGAGCTGAGCCTCGCACAGTGGTCTTCTCTGCACTCTTTGTCTTCACTTTCATGATCTTGGTCTTGTCGGGGTGAATCTGGAGTCCCACGCTGCTGGCTATTTGGTCAACTCGTGATGTTTTTTCCTGGATGTCTTTCTGTGCATGCGACAGCAGTGCAATATCGTCGGCAAAGTCACAGTCTTCAAGCCTGGCTGTCAGTCCCCATACCAGCCCTCTCGCCCTATCGCTGGTGGCCCTCCTCATCACCCAGTCGATGACAACGAGGAAAATTGTCGGCGAGATCACACAACCTTGTCTGACCCCTGTCTGCACATGGAACCAATCGCTCTGCTGTCCATCATGACGCACACAGCACTGGTTATCTGCGTACATGTCCTGTAGAATGTTGATGACTTTCAGAGGAAATCCATAGGCTTCCAAGATCTTCCACAGCGAAGGGTGATGGATGCTGTCAAAAGCCTTTTGGAAATCGATATAGTTGATGTAGAGTGATGAATTCCATTCGATGGACTGTTCCACAATTGTTCGTAGAACAAAGATCTGATCTGTGCAGCTTCTCCCGCTTCTGAACCCTGCCTGCTCTTCTCGTAGGGTTCTCTCAATGGCTTGCCTCATACGCTGTAGAAGGACACGGCAAAAGATCTTCCCGGGGACAGAGAGCAAGTTGATTCCCCGCCAATTGCCGCACTCTGAGAGGTCGCCCTTCTTGGGAAGTTTCACTATGATGCCTTTCTTCCATGTGTCCGGAACCTTCTCCTCTTCCCAAACTTTGTTGAATAATTTTGTTAAGACTTTTGCGCTGGTCTTGGGGTCTGCCTTCAACATGTCTGCTGTGATTCTGTCCTCACCTGGTGCCCTGTTGCCCTTTGTTTGCCTGATGGCCTCCACAATTTCCTGCTGAGTGATGCATCCACATCTCATCTCTATCTTGAAACCCATGTCTTCGATGGTTGCTTCCTCATCTGGGTCCGGTCTGTTTAAAGTCTCTCTAAAGTGTTCTGCCCATCTGTTGAGTTGGTCTATGTCTTTTGTCAAAACTTTCCCGGTCTTGTTCTTCACTACAGTGGTTTTGCTGGTGAATCCACCTGTTAGGGTCTTGGTGATCTTGTAGACGGTCCTAGAGTCTCCTTTCTCTGCTGTGGTTTGCGCCTCTGCCGCCAAGTTGTCTGCAAACCGTCTCTTGTCTCTTCTTGTGCTCTTCTTCACTTCTTTGTTTTTCTCTTTGTATGTTTCGGCGAATGTTTGTCTTTCGTTTTCTGTTCCAGTGAGCATGCCAAGTTTTGCTATCTTTCTCTCCTCTATGAGTTGCCATGTGGTGTCTGATATCCACTCCTTTTCTCTTCTTCTGTAGCCCAGTACAACTTTGCTGGTGTCTGTGAAAGCTATCTGTACGTTACCGTATAGAGCGTTGATGTCATCTGCAGGTGTGTTGTCCAGGATTTGAAATCTGTTGGAAAGCTCAACAGTAAACTGACTTTTCACTGCCTCACTGTTGAGTTTCCTTGAGTCAAAGAGTTGTTCATTTTTCTTTTTTTGTGTTCTCTTGAGCTTTAGCTGGAGTCTGCACAACACAAGATAGTGATCGCTGCCAACGTCAGCTCCCCTAATGGCTCTCACGTCCTTCATGGAGCTCCTCCACTTCTGGTTGATGGCAATGTGGTCTATCTGGTTGCTGGTTCTTCCGTCTGGTGATACCCATGTCAATTTATGGATGGTTTTGTGTTGGAAAATGGTACCACCTATCACCAAACCATTTTCAAGACATGTATCTGCAAAACGCTGTCCATTGTCGTTTCTATTTCCCACTCCCTCCTCTCCCATGCAAGTTTCGTACCCAGTATTCTCCACTCCAACCTTCGCATTGAAGTCTCCCATGAGAAGTAGGATGTCGTGCTGTGGTGTCTTGTCTATTTGTTCCTGTAGGATGGTGTAGAACAGGTCTTTCTCCTCCTCCGTGGCTTGCTCTGTTGGTGCGTAACACTGTATGATGGTGGTCTTGGTATATTTGGAGAAGAATCTGGCTGTGATGATTCTCGAGTTGACTGGCTCCCATCCCATTAAGCTCTTTCTGGCCTCCTTGTCCATGATGATACCCACTCCATCCTGATGTTGCCCATCCGTGCGACCAGAATAGCACACTGTCTCTCCTGAGCCAAGAGTCATGATGCCAGAGTCCGTCCACCTCATCTCGCTGATTCCTAGGATGTTAAGCCTATATTTCTTCATCTCTTTCATGTCCTGCGCTGTCTTTCCAGCTTCATACAGCGTTCGCACATTCCAGGCTCCCACTCTCACCTCCTGTTTGGGCTTTGCCAAGGACATCGTCGGAATAGAAGTTTCCTTTAGGCTTTCACCACTATTCGTCATACAATGCCTTGCAGCATCTGTCCTGAGCTTATCACCCAAGATTTGATTTATATTAGATCTTGTTGGCGTTTCTGTAGCAGGCTTTTTTGATGTGGCGGGTTGCTAGCCCAACGCACAACCTTCCCCGTTTCTCATCCTGGACTTAGGACCAGGCAACGGCTGGGTTCACAACATGACTAATGGAATTAAAATAAAAAAAGAAATGCCACATCACATGGGTTAATAACACCACAGACTGGATATCCTGTGCCCCTCCCTGTGTTCACACTTTCACTGCTTCGTCACCAGAACAAAGTAATACAAGTGAAATGTCACATAACATTTGACAAGAAAAAACCAAGTTTTATGTCTTGAAAAAATGCAGTAAATGGGAAGTGAAGGCAGACAATAAGACACAGACAAAGAGGGGTTGGGGGTGGGGGGTTCTTGCACAGAATGTCCAGAAGGAGGGGATTGATGGTATTTATTATAAAAAATTACACTGACAGTAGGGTAACACTGTGTCCTGCACACACACACTCACAGTCACACTCATAGTGTGGCTTATCCACCAGCTCTCCCTCATCTCCTCATTTCATGACTGATTTTAACCTTCCATCACATTAACTTTTTCTCTCCCTCTTTTTCATTTTTTAAAAATCTGTCTGGTTTTCTGTCTGTGTCTCACTTTTCTCTCTTTTTCTCCTTACAGTTTTCTCATTTTTCCACCTGTTATTATCACCACAATCCATCTTCTGTTTCAGCTGTTTTGTATCTCTGATTTTCATGCTGTAACAGACATCCATTGCACATTCTATGTGTACTGAAAGGCAGGAAATCTCCCTCTGACCTCTTTCAGCAGAGCTTGTATTTGTGTTGTGACACATGCAGATCTATATAATTTGTAGATCCAGTCTTTCCTACAGTGAAGAGAGATTGTTAGGTGTTTTGTGTATTTGTGTTGTGACACATGCAGATCTATATAATTTGTAGATCCAGTCTTTACTACAGTGAAGAGAGATTGTTAGGTGTTTGTGTATTTGTGTTGTGACACATGCAGATCTATATAATTTGTATATCCAGTCTTTACTACAGTGAAGAGAGATTGTTAGGTGTTTTGTGTATTTGTGTTGTGACACATGCAGATCTGTATAATTTGTAGATCCAGTCTTTACTACAGTGAAGAGAGATTGTTAGGTGTTTGTGTATTTGTGTTGTGACACATGCAGATCTATATAATTTGTAGATCCAGTCTTTACTACAGTGAAGAGAGATTGTTAGGTGTTTTGTGTATTTGTGTTGTGACACATGCAGATCTATATAATTTGTAGATCCAGTCTTTACTACAGTGAAGAGAGATTGTTAGGTGTTTGTGTTGTGACACATGCAGATCTATATAATTTGTAGATCCAGTCTTTACTACAGTGAAGAGAGATTGTTAGGTGTTTGTGTATTTGTGTTGTGACACATGCAGATCTATATAATTTGTAGATCCAGTCTTTACTACAGTGAAGAGAGATTGTTAGGTGTTTGTGTATTTGTGTTGTGACACATGCAGATCTATATAATTTGTAGATCCAGTCTTTACTACAGTGAAGAGAGATTGTTAGGTGTTTGTGTTGTGACACATGCAGATCTATATAATTTGTAGATCCAGTCTTTACTACAGTGAAGAGAGATTGTTAGGTATTTGTGTTGTGACACATGCAGATCTATATAATTTGTAGATCCAGTCTTTACTACAGTGAAGAGAGATTGTTAGGTGTTTGTGTATTTGTGTTGTGACACATGCAGATCTATATAATTTGTATATCCAGTCTTTTCTACAGTGAAGAGAGATTGTTAGGTGTTTGCTGACTTAGGGCAGGCCATGAAAGGAAGGACGATTTTTTACCCACAACTCTCAGCTTGTTACTCTCTGACAGTAAGCTTTCAGGCTTCTTTCAAAGCCTGGTTGTTTTGTGCTGACTTGTAAACCCTTCACTCTCACAGCACTACTGCCCTGCTCTCTATAGGGACAGCATGCCACTACAAGAAAAGCACCACCCTTTTAAAAAATGGTGTTGATTTTTCCTGTATGTGGGTGTGACTGTTCCCCAATGGGAGTGGCTTTTTTTCGGATACTTGCCAGGGATGCCTCGTATTTGAGGACTTCAGTTCATGCGCTGGATGTACATTGCAGAGAGGACTTTATTATTTTTTTTCTCCAAAAGAATAGCATCTAGACCACTAGTCAAGTGGGGGATGGGGAGGGAGGAGGCAGCTGTGGATTTCATCTTCAGTAGGAAATTGAATGTTCAGCTTTTTTCTCACTAGGGAGATGGATTGTAGACCTCTCCCAGTCACAGCAGCTTTCTGTGCTTGCTCAAGAGCAGGGCCACTCACTTTAACCAAATTTTCCCTCCTGTCTGCTTGTGGAGTTTTGGTTTTTTTTGTATTATCCGATGAGAGTGGCTTTGTTCTACAGAATGTTGCCAAGGACAACTCTCTTGTTGCCATGGGTTCTTTATGTGCACTAAACGCATATTGCACACCAGATTTCAGTTTATTGCCTCATCCAAAAGACCAGCATTGACCACCACTTAAAGTCTAGTGTATGGGGGCAAGACAGGGTTCAGACAGGGTATCAAGCCAGCAACTTTAGGTTTTCCAGGATGGGTGTGTTAACTCTAGGCTACCAATTCACTGCATTGCTGTAGGCTGCAGTCGGCTGATGGTGTGTGGTGTGGTGTGCAGGAAGGAGCAGGAAGACGTGGAGGCAGCACTGACAGAGCTGCGCGTGTGGTACACACAGGCTGTGGTGGGAGGGATGATGGGATGGATTCTCAACCCTGTCTTCCGGGAAAACCTCAAAACGGCACTGCTGGGCGGGTGAGTGTGTCGGCATGTATGGTAAGGAAGTGTGGTGTGGTGTGGTTTGGTGTGGAGCCTTGTTTTTGTTTGTTTGGGGATTTTTGTTCCTCGGCTTGAGCTCTGAGGTTCACCATTGGTGAGGTTTTGCAATATATGCAACTTTAAAAAATGTGGGTTTTTTAATCCATTATCAAGGTAGCTGCATTGTGACTTTGGGGATATGGAGCCATGTCGTGTATGGTATTATGTTGATAGTGCTGGGTAGTGGGTGTAGCCAGGTGTGTGGTATGGCGTAGTGTGAGTAGTGGATGGTTGTGATGTGGAATTGAGGGTACTGTGTCATAATATGGTATCCTGTGTTAGAGACAACAGTTGGATGGAGTTATCCTGTGAATGGTTGTGTGTTGTATGGTTTAGTGGAGTTGGCGGTTTAGTGGAGTTGGCACCATGAAGTGAAGCAGAGCGTTGTGAAGTGTGGCATAGTATGATGTTAACTTATCTTTGAATAGAGGTGTCCTTTCTGCAGAGAGTTTGAGTCTGTCGTAACACCTGTCAGGTGCATCTCTAGACTTTTAAGCAAACTTATATCAGAGGAGGGGGCGGGATAGCCTAGTGGTTAGAGTGTTGTGCTGGTAACCTGACGGCCCAGGTTCCAGCCACCACTGACGCCCCTTGAGTTAACATCAGCACTGAAAGTCCTTCAGACAAGACTGTAAACCAAGGTCCCAAGTGCAAACACATACAAAGTGTCTTGCACACATATCAAAATGCATTCCACCTTTTGGAAGATTAGGCCATTTCATGCTAGTAGGAATAGATGACAACATTTTAAAAAACACAAAAAACAAAGCATATACTCTGGTGTCATGTTTTGACATTATCCCATAAGTTGGAATGTGGCTACCTCATTGTTGGGCAAAAATAGTCGCATATGCAAAATCTCATCATTGGTGAACCTTGGTGAAGGAATGAAAAGAAAATCAAATTGAAACCAAAGAGTCATCCCTGCTGGGATTTTGTCTGTGAACTTTCAGCTTTTTCCTTTACTAGGATCAGCTCCACTTAACGTCACACATTTAATTAAGTTTTCTGTTGTATACCAATTTCATTGATGACAGAGGTTTCTGTGTGAAATTTGGGCTGCTCTCCCTGGGGAGAACTATTCCTCACAAAATCAGTACCACTCTGTTAATGATATTGTTTTCTATTTTCCTGTCTCTGTGTGTATTTATTTTCATATGAGGATGTCTTTTTTCTACAAAATTCTTCCAGGAACAATTTCCTTGTTGCCATGGTTGTTGGTTTTTTTGTGGTTTTTTTACATATGCTAAAAATTTGTTGGTTTATCATCTCATCCAAAAGACTTAACCAGATCACCATCCCACAACTTTTTCATTTTTTAGACAGGTGCATTAGTTCCAAACCAGGGACCCACCCCATTTTGCTGGCAACAATAACTTTCAACTGGCAACAATTTCAGCAAACTTATATCAGAGGAGGGGGCAGGATAACCTAGTGGTTAGAGTGTTGTGCTGGTAAACTGAAAGCCCGGGTTCCAGCCACCAATTGTAAGGGGTTCAAAGTCTGTGAGGGGAATGGACAGGACAGCTGGTAAGAAGAAGCATGACGTCTGCAGGTACAGGATTTTGTTCTTATCATGAAGACGTTTGTCCTGCAGTTGTTGATTTGTCACAAGCTTAAGTGAACACATTGCAAGGTCTTTCTCAGGCAGACCAGAAGACAGGCAAGAAGCCCAGTACCTTGTGTGTGTGTGTGTGTGCATGCACATGCATGTGCGAGCTCATGCAAAAAGACTTGTATATGTAAGACTTGTATATGGTGATTTTTGAATGTTTATATATGTACACACACACAAAATAAATTTATATTTTTCTAGTCATTGGTCCTTACTACATTGTATGTCTAAATTGGTGTGTGTGTGTGATTTTTATATTTTCTTTGAAGTTATAATAATAATAATAATAATGTATGGAATTTATATAGTGCTGAATCTTGTAAAGCAACAAATCAAAGCGCTCAGATGACTTAAAAAAAATTTTTTTTTATATCAAAGATAATGGAATAAGCACTCATGAACTTTTTTACATCCAGTCCCCGTGTGTATGCGGTTTTGTAAATTTTGTCGTCTGTTCCCACCGTCACACAATGGCCTACTCTTTTGAACAGCGGAACAGGATTTAGCGTGTACGCAAGATGTTCTGCATGCGTTCGCACATGGGGCCTCGGTTTATAGTCTCATCTGAAGGACTTTGACATTCAGTTCGACTTTTTGGTCAAACTGGGAAGAAAGGGCGAGGCTGTGAATCGAACCCAGAATCTCACAGTTTACTTGTTGGCAGGCAAATGTCTTAACCATCCTGCCTCCTTCCTTCTTGTTATCTTGGAATATTTAAACCAATATGAAATGTAGCTTTCTTATGTCTTTTCAAGATGATGTTTCCTGTCAATTGCATGCCTGTCAGTATTGTAGTTGCCCTTCATAGGATGATCAGAGTATTTTGACTTGACTTGTAGGAAGCTAGTGACAGTGTGAGTGCTTGATTCAGGGAAGGGCAGTGTTGGGAAGGAATCTAGCAGATTGATTTTGAGGGAGTTGCTGCGGGAGAGTCAGGTAAACACTGCTTGACTACCAAAACACTTGTGTCAGCAGTGGCAAGGCGTGGGCAGGAGGCACAACGTTGCCTACAGACAAACATGCACGGGACATCCCCTTCCTGGACAAGTACGCCCTGGAAAGGTGGGAGGTAAGACACCATGGTCTGGTGGGCGTGCATGTGGGAAGTTTCCTGTTTGCTCTAACAGGTGCACGGGATAAACTGAAAATAGAAATGGAAAAGTGTGTGTGTGGTGTTTGTGTGTGCGTGTGTTGTGTGTGTTTGTGTGTGTGTGCATTCAAAAGGCCATACATCCTGAAATGAGATCTCATCATTTAACAGAGCAGGAAGAAGATTGTGGATTGTGTTATTCCTTGAAATTAAAAGAAAAAAGAACCTTTTGAACACATTCTTTTTAAAACTACAAACAATTTTGATTTGTGTTTTGGAAGATATGTTATTTCAGAAGAAACCCGACAAAAACCAGATTTTCAAAAATTGACAGAAAAGAATTAGACTCACTCCCATTTTTATCATCTTTGAACTGAACAACACTCCAGAAATGTGATTGCCTTCTCAGTGTGGAAAATTCAGAAGTCTTATCCCTGAAATCTTTTTCCAGCATTGAACTGAAGCTTCATCAGTGTTGGTGGTGGACAATTGCCCCAATTGTACTTGTGTTAAGAATGTTTCCTTCATACCAGTGGGTACAATATTTGATTCTTGATCCAAGTGGCAAAGGCCCATTACCTTTTGTTCAGCTGGGAGAGATTCACACTTAAAAAAAAAAATCAATTTGTTGCTGTCAGGCGTTCCCCAGGTGACCCAGAATGTCATCCAGAGTATGCTTTCTGCCTCCCTCCCCCGGCCTGATAATCACTCTGAGAGCTTCAGTACACAGTGTATAGAAGTCAGTGTCCATGGCCGTTTTCAGTGCCTCCTTATACAGCGAGAATAAACTCCTCTGGGAACTTGGGAATGAAGGGAAGTAAAGCTTTTCTGGAAGCTTGTAAAGGAAGGGAGGTAACCACCCATAGAAGTGTGCAAATGAAAGAGTGAATACAGGTTTTTAGTATTTTGCTTGCCCAGTGACTGACAAAGCTTTTGGCCTTATCCAGACTTATTTATTATTGTTTTTTAAAAGATAATATTCTTTTTTCTTTTTTTGAATCTTTATTTTCAGTCAGAGACTTTTTTAGGAGCCAGTAGTGATGTGGACTTAATTTATTCCTTGGTGAGATTTGACACTGAGGTCCCAGGCATTGACACATGTCCAAACAGTCCTGCCTGTGCATGTGAACACATGTTTACATACATACATGTATATGCCTCTAAATGTGCCTGTATGTGTGTACACATGCATGTTTACAGTGTGAATGTGCTTGTGTGTTTGTGTCCAGTGCGTGCTTCACTTCATGGTGGGGTCATCAGAGGGGTCAGAGGGCGTGAACCGTGACATCATGGACGTTCTGATCAACAGCTGCCTGATGGCCAGGTCTGATTACAGAAAAACCTTCCTGCTGTTCTGGTCATTGCTCTGTGTGGGTTTGAGTGTTTGTGTGTGTGTGGTTTTGTGAGTGTGCATTCGTGCGTGCGTGTGTGAGTGTGTGCGTGTGCGCATGTATGTGTGCGCGCATGTGTGTATGTGCATGCATGTGCGCATGTGTGTATGTTTGTATACACACATGCGTGTATGATATGTGCACTTGAAAGTGCTTGTACACACACACATGCATATGTATAAATTCACACACATATGGTCTGTGATCTTAAAGTCTTGTGTGTGTGTCTGTGTGTTTGTCTTCATGTGTGTATGTTGTGTGTGTGTGTTGTGTGTATGTTTGTCTTTGTGTGTGTGTGTCTTTGTGTGTGTGTTGTGTTTGCGTGTGTGTGTGTGTTTCAAGTGGGGCACTCTATTCTTTGCTGACTAAATTTGTAGATGCTACATCCAACTATATTGAAGATAGTTATGAGCTTCGAAGATTTTTTTCTTTACTGGAAGGTTGAAGTTTGTTTTTACTTGAAACATACAAACCATTTCCAGTATAAACATTCTATATAGCACATTCATTGAAAATTTGATGATTTTCATGAGTTGTTGGTTTGTTGCCAAGTTAAACAAATAGTCTACAGTGACACATGCCTGTCCAAATATAAACTGGGTAATAAGACTGCAATTTAAACCATCTGTGAGTGGATTTACACATACTCACACTCACTCACCCAGAGAGTGTCACAGAGTCTAGTCCTTCGGATGTGACTATAAACTGAGGTCCCATGTGTGAACGCACACATATCTTGCGCACATGTTAAAACCCATTCTGCTTTTGGGAAGAGTAAGCCATTGTGTGCCGGTGGGATCGGATGACAAAATTTACAAAACTGCATGCACGCGGGGACTGGATGAAAAAACCCACACAAGTGCTTATTCCATTATCCTCGAAATAAAAGAATAAAAGAAATAAAACAGATGTATGCATATGTATTACCAATTTTTTGGGGGGTGGCAGTCAGTAATAGAGCTTAGCATGTGTAGGCTACAAATGTAATATTCCATGAACCACAGCCGTGGATTTCTTAAGAAGCTCCTTGAAAACTTGAAAAGTCCTTGAACTCTATGCTGAGAAGTCGGGGTTTTTGTGTGTGTGTTGTTTTTGTTGTTCCTTGATTAGAGCTCCAAGGTTCACCGAAAGTTCTTTTATATACAACGGTTTTTGCTGCATTCCAACTTCAGACATGATGTCTTAACATGACACCAGTGTGCATGCAGGTGTTTTGGGTGTTTTTTTTCCAGTTTTGTCAACTGTCTCTTACAAAAGGCGGTATGGGTTTTTCTGTCTGTCTGTCTGTCTGTCTGTCTGTCTGTCTGTCTGTGCCTTCCCTTACCATGTGGGATACATAGTGTCTGGTCTTCTCCTGTGCTTGTAACTTTGCAGGTCTACCTGCTGGCCTCAGCCAACACATTATGACTTCAGAGCAGCTCATTTCATTGTACAGGTTGCATGCTGGACATGTTTGCATTTCCGTAACTCACCAAATGCTGATTTGAATTATGGGATCTTTAATGAGCATATTTAATCTTCTGCATATACATATATATGAAGGGAATTAGGGGTCTGGCAGGTCTGCACATGAAGTTGACCTGGGAGGTTGTAAATATCTCCACCCTGAATTTACCAGTCACTGCCACCAAGATTCAAACCCACAGCTTCATGGACTCAGGGGACTGAAGTCAAATGTACGGGTTTTTAATGCACGTGTAAGTTGTTCTGCATGCTTTTGCACATGGGACCTTGGTTTAGAGTCTCATCCAAAGAATCTTTGAGGGAGTGGAGTCAGTACTGATGTTAACTGCAGGGGCAAAAATCCCTTTAAAGTGGTGCCTTGGTGGTAGCTCAAACGTGGGCAGTCAGATCGTGAGCTCATCATTCTAACCACCAGGCTGTCCTGCCTGCCCCTCACCTCCCCTACAAAGTCTGTCTGAACCCTGTCTGTGTTGTGGCTGTGTGTGTCTACATCCCCTCTCCTGTTTCTACATGCAATACCTTTGTGTGTCTCAGGCAAGAAGGGGAGAGCATTCCCACCATCACGCAGGAAGGGTTTCAGTTCCTGTTGATGGACACATCGTCCCAGGTGTGGTATTTTCTGCTGCAGTACCTGGACAATGTCCACGCTAGAGGACTGGACCTGGTCACCTGTCTCTCCTTCCTTTTTCATCTGTCCTTTGCTACCCTGGGCAAGGTGAGCAGGGGTGTTTGGAGAGGGGACGAGGGGTAGGGGGTGTGTATGGGGTGGTGGTGGGGAGTGGGACTAGACTCAACAGCATTAAAAACGATAAGACAAAGCACGTCATCTTCAAATGTTGATTCAAATAAAGTTTGCTACATAAAACATTTTGCTACTATTGCACTTCACTTGTAAACTTTTCTGAGCCTTTAATTCCACAGTGGTACAAAGCTGCACTCTTTGGTGGAAGAATGATTGTTTTGGTTTTTAAAAATTCAAGTTATCGTGTCAAAAGTCTTTCAAGTAAACATGTCTGATATTGATGTTATCAGTGTAACAGTTGCCTCTTCCTGATAACTGCCAAAGTGGACCTTGGAGATCACTTTGTACATTGACTTTGACCTCTGAATGAAGTGATTTCTGATTGGTTGAAAGTGGTGATATGGTGACCTGTTTCTCAATCTCATTTGCATTCGGAAAACATCTTAATGTTCTGAGAAAGAAGGTGGCAGGATGGTTAAGATGTTTCCTGCCAACAAGTAAACTGTGAGGTTCTGGGTTCGATTCCCAGCCTCGCCCTTTCTTCCCAGTTTGACAAAAAAATCGAACTGAATGTCAAAGTCTTTCAGATGAGACTATAAACCGAGGCCCCGTGTGTGAACGCATGCAGAACATCTTGCGCACACGTTAAATCCTTGTTCCACTGTTCGAAAGAGTAGGCCATTGTGTGCCGGTGGGAACAGATGACAAAATTTTAAAAACCGCACATATACGCATAAATTAATAAAAAAAAAATTGTCATCGAGCGCTTTGATTTGTTGCTTTACAAGATTCAGCGCTATATAAATTCCATACATTATTATCATTATTAAAGCAACATCAGAATATAGTTAAAGTCTTTAACATTTGAAGATGATGCCATTTCTCTTATCGTTTTGACTACTGTTTGAATGATTTTTGTTCTGATGGCAAAAAATAGAAAATTAAAAAAAACAGCCAAATGGCAGAAAAATGAACAACTGGCAGAAAAATGAAAAACCAGCAGAAATTGAAGCATTGACGGTAGATTTCCACTGAAAAATCCCATACATGCCACTCATCCCTTCCCCAGTCTCCCTTTAATTCGTGAATGCAAGCATATCATGCTGAAGATAGTTTTGAAAGCCACTTATTATAGATTGTACTGTAGGCTGGTGGTATGGATGATAGAACATATGGGGCATACAATGCAGGATGGACAGAGAGGTGGTGGAGCCAGGTTGGACTTGGCCAAAATTCTGTACCTAAAAGTTTCAGTGCATGTAGTTTGCCAATGTCTGTTGATGGTGGTAAGAAGAGAGGAAATAAAATGTTCTAAAAGCATGAAGTAATGCAGGCATAAAAACATTCAAACACACACACACACTTGCTTACGTATTGTTTCAGTTTCATTGGTACAGTTAGTGTCTTCAGTCATTTTTAAAGATGTGATTTGGCCCAGGCCAAAAGCTGTGTCAATTGTGATGTCAGCTAATTGCTTAGGCCCACAATAAAATGTTATGTTGTAAAATGTGTTGAGATTGCCTTCAGCCATGATAAGCTTTTAACATAACAACCTGCACTCTCCTTTAACCCTTTGCTGGGCACAGCAAGATCGTTTGTTCACTTCCTGCTGGGCAAGCAAAATGGAGGTGGATGGCCTGTGAGTGGGTGGGTGTATTTAACGTGCAATAACTCCACAATGGTTTAATGGATTTTAATGAAATAAAAACAGCAAAATGCAGAAATGAAGAAAGAAACTGTTATTTGCTATTGTGTGTTGTTATTTTTGTGTTTTTTTAAAGAATTATAATGCATAAACAGCGAGGCCACCAGTGCAGTGTACTACAACAACAACATTGGAGATTGGTTTCGAACAACAGTTGGAGTAAGGCAGGGCTGTCTACTCTCGCCCACTCTTTTCAACATCTTCCTTGAGAGAATCATGGCTGATGCACTGGAACATCATGAAGGATCAGTCAGCATTGGTGGCAGAACGATCACAAACCTCCGCTTCGCAGATGACATTGATTGGAATAGCAGGATCAGAAAAAGAGCTTGCCAGCCTACAGAACACTTGGATAAGGCCTCCAAAACATACGGCATGGAAATCAGTGCAGAGAAGACCAACTGATGACTAATAACAAACCCAAAGGCAATTAGCACTGATATCAGGGTTAATGACCAGAAGCTGGAAACAGTTCAAGCTTCAAGTACCTGGGAGCCATTGTATCCGACCAGGGATCCAAGCCAGAAGTAGTATGCAGGACTGCACAGACAATAACAGCTTTGTCAAAACTAAACACCATCTGGAGAGATAAGAATATCTCACTTATCTCCAAGATCAGACTAATGCGCTCCCTTGTCATATCCATATTTCTGTATGCCTGTGAATCATGGACCCTGACTGCAGATTTGGAGAGAAGAGTACAGGCAGTGGAGATGAGATGCTTTCGGAGACTCCTTGGCATCTCCTACAAAGACCACATAAGCAACGAAAGCGTGCATAACAGAATCCAGCAAACCATTGGACCCTATGAGAACCTTCTAACGATCGTGAAAAAGCGTAAACTTAAGTGGTATGGGCATGTCACAAGATCCCAAGGAATTACAAAGACAGTTTTGCAAGGCACTGTCCAAGGAGGAAGAAGAAGAGGCAGACCAAGGAAGAGCTGGGAGGATAACATCAGTGAATGGACAGGCCTAGAACTCAACAAAACCCTGAGAAAGGCAGAACAGAGAGAGGAATGGAGGGAACTGGTTGCTGAGTCTTTGAGGGTGCCCCCACGGTCGTCAGACTACGGGACAGATAGATAGATAGATAGAATGCATAAACGCACAAGGTCATTGATCGGTTTGTGTGTGTCACAGTTAGTGTTGCAATAACTTTGGAATGCACGCATGGATTTTGATAAAATAAAAAGTAAAACATTCAGAAACAATTACAAAAGAAGTGTTTTCAGCCTACTATTGGCTTTTTAGTTTTTTTGATAGATGATGCATGAAAACATGAAACATTCCGAACGTCACCATTTTGTTTGCCGATGGTCGCGACGCATGTTAACTTTACAGTTCGAGCCGCTACCTTAACAGAAGTCCCAAATAGCAATCAATTCACAAAATATATCAAGTTGTGAACCATTTCCAAACTCGAAATCTGTGATAATTTCCCCAATTCTATGAGCAGAATTCAAAACGTACATCAGTCGAGTAAGATTTGAAGATCTATTTACGTCTCAAACTTTGTTGTCATCAAAGTTGTCTTTCTCTCTTCAATCAACAAAGTCAGAAGTGCATACACCACTAGGACTGCTTACATCGATATTTGAGCCTGGATACACATCTCACAGCATCATATTTTCGGCATAAAAGCTATAAAAACAATCATACATGTCGGATTTGAGCGTTCATCTTGGGAAAAATTGTGATTTTTTTCCCTCCAAAACTTGCCACAAGCTTACTCCAATTGGCCGCCATTTGCAATATGCGGAAGTCACGCGGGCAGTCTCGTTGCTTCTATTTTCACGATATTTGAAGCAAGATTGGCGAGAATTTTGTATGTATGAACGCTCTGAAGTGATGCCAGGCGTTGTGCCTATATGGCGAGGTACTAAAAAACAGTCATACATGCAAACGTCTCATTCAGTGTGCAATTTCAATCTCACAGTGATTCCCAGGTGGGATGAGGGAGTCAGAGTGCACATTCTGGGTGACCCCCAGAGTGTTAAGCTGGGGAAAGCGCAACAACACAACAACAGCAGCAAAGATGTGATTTGGCCACTTGGAAAAAAAGAGTAAAATATGCAGTAGTTAGAAAGCAATGACTGGGCTGCCTGAAGTGGTTTTGTTCTTATGAAAAAAAGTGGTGAGTTGTCATCTCTCTTGCAAGCGTTACTTGTTCAGGCTGCATATAGAGTTACTTCCCATGCTGTAACTGTTAATAATGACCAGGGGAAATAACTGTCAGACTTCCTAGTGGATTTTTTTTTAAAGACAGAAATCGACGTGATAGTTTGATGCAAACCAGAAGCAACTTAAGTTTGCGAATGTATGCATTTGAGTTTGAAATTTGAAATTGAGGAAAATATTGACAATAGTTGTTGGATTCAAATAGGTAAGAAATTGCTTTGTGTGATATGTACACTAGTACTTTGGTGGCATGTATTTTTTGGATGGACTCTTATTTTCAAGTCATACGAGTTGGAATAAATGTGTAATTTATTGGTATTTGTTTAGATCATACATTTAGGGATCACTTTAAAAGTATGTTCTGCTGAGATGTCAGGTAATTCTGACAGGACTGCACCCTGTGGTAATGAGACACACCCTCCCCTTTTCAGAAAGAAGAGGGCATGACTGTCTGCTGGCTCTGGGCTATGGATGGTTAACGCCATTGAAGAGTGTTTCTGTCCCCGTTGAGGGGATGGGAGGAAGGGGTAGGGAGTCTGAGCAGTTACTGATGTGGATATGTATCTGAATAATTATGGTTGAAATGTTTTGCCTCTTTTCTTTTATAATAGCCTAGTAGGCCTATTTCATTAGCCCTAGGCCTAATTCTTATATAAGACCTAGCCTAGTCTTGTCTTTATTACTCAGTTGGGGGGGTGGGGGGGTGTTAAAGATTTTTTTCAATGGAAACAATGGCAGAAATGTGTATTCAGTGCTAGTATGCACATTCATACCAATTTTCAGTGCATTTGTAAAATGATTATGTACGGAGGTTATTCTAGACCTAGGGACAGGTCATAGAGATGTCCAAATCATGATACAGAGGGAAAGCCAGGGGCAAGCACAATATGGAAATGCTCATAAACAGGAATGATATGCTAAGGTATAGCATCACATGACAAAATACTGAACTGCACAACTCTGTACCCCTTACCCCCTTATGCTCTAGCAGAAAACAGATCCAACAGACTCTACATACACATGCATGTGCACTTGTGTACATTCACAAAACCAGTCACCATCAGTAGTTCTATTTCTATCATTCTTAAATGTTTCTGCCATTTTTAATTTTCCACTGTTCTGCCATCAGAACAAGAATTCAGGTAAACGGCATTCAAAATGGTCAGAGAGAGAGAGAGAGTGTGTGTGTGTGTGAGGCATTGTATCATGCATTTGTATCATAATTGCATGTCCTTGTCGCATCAGATATGTCCTTGTGGATTTCAGGCTTCTGTTTCTACACATTTATTTGTCTTTTATTTGGTTGCTTGGAAAGAAGATAGATCTTTTTTCCCATGTAATATGTGTATCTATAGTTTCTTGTGGACAGGAGGAGGAAATTGCTTCATGAAAGATATGTTCATGAAAGATATGTTCATGAATCACTATTCTCACTGACCATTGATATTTTCACTGGAATTGTCAGACCTGTAGACAACACACACTCTGTGGCTGCATTTACAGCTTGTGGGGGTAATATCAATTCACTGCTGAAAAGCACTTTTTCTATATTTTCATTTTGGTCAGGGAAGCTTTCACGCCGATTTGTTCATTGTCACTATAATTTTAAAGTGATCTCTTTTTAAAAATATGATCTATTTACACACACACACACACACACACACACACACACACACACACACACACACACACACACACACACCACCCCAGTCAAAAAAAGGTATAATTATCTCAGTAAATTCTTGTGTACAAAACATATTGTGTGTACAGATATGTATATACACTGAGGGGAAAGAAAAGAAGCAGCCTACAACCCATCAAATGAACCTGGAAGCAGAAATCCCAAAGATCATGTCTGTCAATTTGTACGTGTATGCCTGCACAGTCTGGCATGTTTAAGAGATCAGTCTTTGTATAATACATAAATGCAGTCTTTGTATTCCTGTGTTGATTTGTTCTTTTCAGGACTATTCCACAGAGGGCATGAGTGATTCTCAGTTACGTTTTCTGCAACATCTACGAGAATTTGGTCTGGTGTATCAGCGTAAGGTGAGCTAACTATTCTAAGGCAGAATGATACACATCACACTCCATGTATAGACTGGTGCGGATATATATACATGTGTATGGACTCAGTATAACATTAAGCATTCACCAATGCATGCACATACATCTACCTTTGCACATTCAAACATAAACGGAGGCGTGCATGTGTGCACACATGCACTGCATATGCACATGTGCACTCACAAACACTCTTATTCATTTGCTTTCCCACACTCTCTTCCACAAACATTTTGATTGTTCACAGATGCATAGCAAAAAAAGTCAGAATTCTGTTAAAGAGAAAAGCCACTTACAGGGAAATGAATGCACATACAGAGTGGAGAACAACATGAAAAAGAAAAGGTGGCACTGCTCTTGTCGTGACGCAGTCTCCTATGGGGATCAGCCTGGTTTGTGTACATGTGCAGACAAAGCTGCCCTGACTGAAAGTGGGAAGTGGTTTGTCTGTCTCCGTCACAGCAGTCATGCACAATAGTGCAAGGCTCCAGAAAGCAGCTATTTGGAACTGGTGGAGATGTCCTTGAGGAAAGGTACTGGGTGGTGGACATGGGCATGTTGTGCTCAGTCTTGAAACTCTCTCTTTGGAGGAGTGCCACAGCTGAAAGTGCCCACAGCAGTTCCCATGTCTCACAGCTACATGCTGTATGCTCAGCAATGGCTAATCTGAAATTCAATTGTATGGGTTTTTTTTAGCTTGTTCACCCGTTCCGTATATCAGCTAAAAGTTTGTTTTACATGTCTTGGGTGTAATGTAACCTATGGTTTTGGGTTATTTTGCCGTACATCTTGGGTGCACAGCAAGCTATGCTTTATGAGAAGCAGCAAGTCCTTTCTGTACACCGTGCACGGTGTACAGCCATCCTTGGTTTGTATGAAGAAACAATGCACTGCAGTGCATGGCGGGTGTTGAGTACCTCTCTATATAACCTAGTCTTTCTACAGAAGAGCAATGAGCATGGGTGGCTCCACACCCAGGACATACAGCAGCATGTAAAATGTCTTCTGTGGGTGTGCTCACACCCACCACATACTGAAACTTTTTGTTTACTCAGGTGCTTATTTGTGGACACAAAGAATTTTCTGTGAATGTGTAGGACAGAGGTTTATTGATAAAGTCATGGAATTTCAGAGGGGTGGCATTAGAATTTGTTGAGTTACAGTGTAAAATCTAGGAGTGTGGGTGATTTCACACATATCTATGCCATGTCACAGTAAGTTTGTATGTATGTCAAAAGGTTTGGGCTTCTAGCATCTGTTGACATAGTTTAAAACAAAACAAAACACACCGAGCAACTTAAAAAAACCGAGCAACTTAAAAAAACAACAACGAACTAAGAGGGACATCCATATTTTTTCATATTATTTGTATTAGAATGTCGAAATATACTTCACACATTAGTAAATGTTAGTTTCACTTGATATTGATAATCGTTTTAATTATAACCGTTGAAGGAAAACTTAGTAGAGTTTGTACAACTGATACAGGATGATGCACACATAGGTTTGTTTAAAGGGATGACAGTGGTACACTGTACATGAGAGTCCATTGGTGGATGTAAACAGTGCTCAGTGTGAAATGCACACATGATGATGTACAGTGTTTGTTAACATACCCCGTGTTACACGAATGATTTGGTGTGCAGGAAGAAAACATTAACAGTTTACACATGTACAGTGAGATACATGGTTTTTAAAGCAGTGACGTGTGTAAAACTTGTACAGATATCTACCCTGTTTGTAAACATACAAGTAACTTAAAAAAACCGAGCAACTTAAAAAAACAACAACGTCACAACCAGTAACCAATTTTTCTTTAGTGTTTGTAGTACATGTCTAAACTTAATACCACACATTCCAGTAAACTGTCAGATTAAAAAAATATATGTATACTTGGAATTATGAACCGTTAAAGAAGAAAAGCAGTAACAGTTTGTACACTGTACAGTGATGATGTACAGTGGTTTTGTAAAGCAGTGACAGTGTGTACACTGTACAGTGATGATGTACAGCACAAGAAAAGCAGTGACAGTGTGTACACTGTACAGTGATGATGTGCAGCGCAAGTCTCAGCGGTATTACCCCACACGGCTGGCTGTCAACATTGCCTCAGGCCTGAAGACAGCGGTCTCGGACACACACCGACCAGGGTTTATTGTCGTGGAAACCAACTACCGCATCTATGCACATACAGGTGAAAGTGTAAATCACAATAAGATTTTTTCAGAATTGGAATCAGATATTCATAGCCATAGGAGTCACAGAGACCTACACAGGCATGGGTTGGGTTTTTTTGCTTTGCGTTTTGGTGGAATTCTGATGTCAGTACTTAGATTTCTACCACTATTTAATGTTTCTGCCATTGTTGTATGTTTTAATTTTTCTTTCTGTGTTTGTTTTAATTTAGTTTTTATTTTGGAGGTGGGATAGCCTAGTGGGATCAAGCCACCATGGACATCATTTAAGGGGATTCTACCCAGGAGTTAACATCAGTACTGTCGCTGACTCCACTCCCCCAAAAGTCCTTTGGATGAGACTATAAACCAAGGCCCAGTGTATGAACACCCGCAAAACATCTTGGGAACACTTAGGTTCCACTTTTTGAAAGTCAATTCGTGCTAGTAGGAAAGGATGACAGAATAAAAGAAACACGTACACACCGGTGTTGTGTTGACACCATCCCTGAAGTTAGCATGCAGTACCTTCATTGTGGGTAAAAATGGTCGCGTACGCAGTTATTCACCATTTGTGAACCTTGGAGCTCTGGCCGAGGAATTGAAAAAAAAACATTTGGATCTTTTTAAAGAATGAAAATTTCAAACACATTCAGAACAGACCTTCCCATCTTGATAGAAAATGTGTCTAATAATAAGCACATTTTGAAGCAGACAAAGTCTTTTCAAGTCACTTTCATTTTAAATGCTCAGTTTTTACTTCCATCAAGTACTTTGTAAGATTTTCACAGCAAATTTAATTTCTCTTGATAAAGTTACACATTTTACACACATAATAATAATAATATATGGAATTTATATAGCGCTGAATCTTGTAAAAAAACCAAACAACTTGTACATTACATGTGGTAGGACATTTTGTTTTGTTCTCTGGGTGATTTTGATTGAAAAGCAAATATGTTTCACCCGCCTCTTTCTTTCTCACTTTCTCTCCATCCCCCCCCCCCCCCCCTCTCCTCTCTCTCTCTCTCTCTCTCTCTCTCTCTCTCTCTCTCTCATTGTAACTCCATGATATTATTTTTCATTGACCACACCCTCTCTGTTTCTGTGTCCTCTGTCCTTGTTTCTCTGTCTCACTGTGTGTGTGTGTGTGTCTGTCTGTCTGTTTATTTTTTTAAATTTTCAACAAGATTTTTAATATATTTTTTATTTTATTTATTATTATTTTTATGTCTGTCTGGGTCTCTATCTGTGGAGTATTCCTTGTTTTAAATCCATTCCATCATTTTTCACTTGCTGTGTGTGTGTGGCGGGTGTGTGTGTGTGTAAGAATATAAATAATATAATAACTATTGTAGCATGCATTTGTGTCGTATATATCATGTGTGTGTGTACAATTATGTGTGCCCGTGAACGCGTGCATGCATGCAGTGCACTCATGTCATTGATTGCCTCTCTGTCCCCTGCAGATTCCCAGTTACAGATTGCATTGCTGGCTCTCTTCTGTGAGCTGCTGTACAGGTGAGTAAACAAAACTGTCACTCCCTGAGCCCACCACCATAATACTGTGTGTACACATTCCCCACCACCATAATACTGTGTGTACAGATTCTGTACATAATACTGTGTGTACAGATACTGTACATAATACTGTACCCTATTCTTTTCACTGTCTTCACTGCTCCCCGTTGACATACATAAGCCATCATTCAGTTCAATCATCATTGTTATGCTAATGACTCTCAGCTTCAAAGCAGTTATACTCTTGAAAATCTGCCTTCTCTCTTGACAAACATGCCTTACTGTCTTCATATTGGATGACTTAGAACAATTTAGGGGACGGGATAGCTCAGTGGTCAGAGCACTCGCTTTCCCCCAGCCAAGTTAAGCAGTGTCGAGTGTGGTTACCAGTTGGATGGGTGACCATTTGCACGCCTTGGCTTCAGTACAGTTCCCCCAGTTCACCCAGCTGTAAATGGGTACCTGCCCTCTTTAGGGTCAGGGAAGGTAAAGCAGCGAGGGAGAGGAGATGGGCGCCGCCCTCAATATGCTGGCCCTAGAGAAGTGAGGTCTCTGACGCCTTGCTCCCCTACGACCTTATAGGTTATGGGACTCCTTTACCATTACCTTTTAGAACAATTTGCAACTAAACCCTGATGAAACAGAAGCTATGCTCGTAAGCACCAACATAAACTCTCTTCAGCAAAAATAAGTGCAGTAGAATTTGGCAGTACATCAGCTCCTCTGTCCAGCTCTGTAACTATCTAGGTGTTGTTGTTGACAACACACTTTCCGTGCAAAACTTCATCACCCAGACCTGCCAGTTCTGCTTCTATCAGTTACATCAAATAAGAGCAATTGGCAAGTACCTATCTACTGATGCAACATCCAAGGTTGTCACGTCTCTCATTCTTTCACTTTTGGACTATTGTAATTATCTTATAGCTGGTCTTCTAGCATTCTTCAACACATGCAGCACTCTGCAGCTTAATTGGTCCTCAGAAAAAAAAATCAGAGCACATTACTCCAGTATGCCACAAGAGTAAACAATAAGATCAGTACCCTCTGTTACAAATGCCTCCCCAACACAGCTCCCTCCTACCGCTGTGAATAACTTCACCAGTACCTTCCTCATTCCCTCCGCTCTGCTGCAGATACCTTGTGCTTACAAACACCCAGAGTCAACCAAGTCACTGTTGGCCATCGCTCTTTTTCTACTTTTGGTCCATTGATCTTGAATGAGCTTCTACTCTCCCAAAAACCTACTTATGACACTTGAATTTAGCATTAAGACATACGTATGTCCAAGCTAACATTCTTCCCTGCTGTTTCATCTCATATCCCTGCCTTTAGCTGAAATCCTTATCATCCCACCAAAATATATAACCTTCATGTGTGTGTGTGTGTGTGTGTGTGTGCGTGTGTGTGTGCGTGGGCACGAATTGAGTTTATAAAAACTATTTGTAATCAGCTGCATGTGTAAGAATGTGCTGAATGCAAATGCTTTGATTTGGATTTTACAAGATACAGTGCTATATAAAGTCTTCACATTATCATTATTCTTATCATCATGAGAGTATTATCATTATTTGTATCATCATGAGGTGTATACCCTTGTGCAGATTCCCAAACATGGTGGTGGCCAACCTGACTAGGGACAGTGTCAGGGCTGCTCTGTCTCGGGGCATCACTGCTGAACAGGTCAGTCAGTGCGTCTGTCTGTCTGTCTGTGTCTGTCTGTCTGTTGTCTGTCTGTCTGTCTGTCTGTGTCTGCTGGACATACAGGGAAATATAGGAATGGAGTGGAAGGGGGATTAGGATGCAGAGGTGTGTGTGTGTGTGTGTGCTTGGCTGCGCGTATGTGAGAGATTATGAGTGTGAAGTGTAATATAGTAAGCTTGAGAGAGGGGGAGGTGGAAATATTTTAATGTTGAAGGCTTTAGAGAATAAGAGAGAGATGGATTAGTGGATGTGGGGAGGGAGGGTGTAGGTCTCTCACTGTCTCTGTCTGTCTGTCTCTCTCCTTGTCTCTTGTCTCACTCACACACTCACACACACACACACACACACACACACACACACACACACACACACACACACACACAGTTTATCTGAACTTACTGAATATTGAACATTTTTATGAATCGTTAGTTGATAGTCTAGACTCAGTCAGTAAGTGAGTGATAATCATTGTTTCAGATGGTGAAGATTTATTTCAGATTGCGAAGTATTGTCTCAAATTTTGAACTATTGTTTCATATTTGAAATGATTGCTTCAAATTTTGAACTAATGTTTCATATTTGAAATGATTGATTCAGATTTTGAACTATTGTTTCATATATTTAGTGATTGTTTCAGATTTTGAACTATCTGCGATCACACGCCCACCCAGAAATGCTGAAGGAGGTAGGTTAGCACAGGGAAGGAGGGGTTATGTATGCATGTGGCTGTTAGGTCAGCAAGATGTTGTATACCTTCACCATTGTTTAATTAAAGAAAGAGGGGGGGGGGGGGGGGGTAGAGTTTGTGTCCAACTGGTCGTGGTGTGAATGATGGTGTAAAGTTCCACAGCGCTGGGTTCGCCAACACTGAAAGAGTGTCGTGGCCATCACTGCTGATAGAAGGAATGAATCAGTTAATGGGGAGTGGGATGTTCTGGTGGCTACAGCATTGTCATTGTGCTAGATATGTGATGGCCCAGGTTCAAGCCACCACTTGTTCTAGGGGATTTTCCCCCGAGTTAGCATCTGCATCAACTCCACTCCCTTTATCTGTGAAGTCAGAACGCAGCTACTTTAAAGGTGGGCATAAACTGTCAAACGCAAAATCTCACCATTGGGGAATGGAGGAGCTCTAGCCGAGGAACAGAAAAAGAAAAGTCTCTGCTTCCCGTAAAGTCCTTTGGATGAGACTTAACTGAAGTCCTGTCTGTGTATGCATGCAGAACATCTTACACACATGTTAAATCCTTTCCGCCTTTCAGACACAGTGTGGTGGTGTTTGGGCTTGGCCTCTGAAGCTGAAGAATATTTAATAACTTGTTTTAAAACTGTTCGATGGCCAAGACTGTCAAACTTCAATCCAATGGGTCCTTTGCAATCTTCCAGGTCAACTTCAAGAGTAGACCTGCCAGTGCCTTAATTTCCTTTGGATATAATATACATGCAGATAATAAAATATGCACATTAAAGATCCCATAATTCATGTCAGTGTTTGGTGGGTTATGGAACATGACTATACCCAGCATACATCTCCGAAGTCAGACTGTGGCTACCTTCATGGTGGGCAGAAGCGGTTATATACACAAAATCTCACCATTGGTGAACCTGGAAGCTGTAGTTGAGGAACAAAGCACAAAAACAAACAAAGAAACCACCCCTGTTCATCTCCTCCCAAGATGAAGTAGTCGGGAAAGAATTGTGTGCTGCACTAGGAAACAAACTGGCTCTGGGTGGAAACCAAAAGTACAAAGATCACTTACGATGTCTACTTTCATAGAGTACAAAATCAGTTGATAAAATTGCATAGGTATGAGTGTCAAGCACCAGTTGCAGTGATTTGTTTTGCTTGTTTTTTGTAACATAGCAACTGAAGTCCAAAGTACCAAATGTGAGCCAGACTACATTGGCTATTTGTGCATTACTGCTTGCAGGTTACCACTACAATTTTATTACATGCTTCAAAAGGACACATGTTTCATTTGTTGCTATTTTGCTCATCTAGTCCTTAAACCCTGCTTTCGTCAGCTGCACAGCATTGAATGCACAGTTTCAGCCTTGGCTTTTCTGTTTTGAACTTTGGCAGACACATTCATCCAATGAGGGAGATAGGTACATGGCTCCCTTAATATGTGAGAGATTTATCTGCCTTTGCGCCTGTCGGCAGCACTGTGTGGGGCTCTGTGTTTGAGTGCTGGATGTGTGTGTTTTTCTGATTCCTTTCCAGAAATTTTTACATCTTCTTGTTCATGTTTTCACCCTGAGTTATTTGGTCAGAACATTTTTCCTTGTTATTATCTACTTTTTGAGATATTTCGATTTATAATTTTCATCTTTGTTTGAATTGTTCAAAATTTCGATTCGACTTATGAATTGTGTTTACCTGACTGTGCTGGTCTTTGTGACCCATTTTAATCTGACCCTGCTGCCGTTCAACAAATTGCACGTGATTCACGAACTGACATCAATCAAATCTAGTGTGTGTTGTGCTGCTACCATGACAGTGAGAGCCACGGACTATAGAGCTATGCTCGCACCTGAATTTTGTCAAAAACAGTACATGCTTGCTCCTCAGATTAAGCAGCAAATAACAAACTTAGGCATTCATCGCCGCAAAACCAGACGGGGAACACGGGCAGGCCGACGTCATCGCCAGTGGTGGGCTTCCCTCTCCCGTGTCTCCCCCCTAACCTCTGACGTCACTTCTGTTACCCCTGACAACGCTTCTTCCCCATGCTGCCGTCCACCCGCCCCTTCAGCTGTTCACTGTTCTGTTGTTTGTGACTCTGATGTTTTTTGTTCTGATGATGATGATGTATATCATGATGTGTTACAAACACAGAATCCCCTGATTAGCACAGTTCTTTCACCATCTTCTACTCCTGATTCACCATCCAAACTCTTGTCTGTTCTTCCGCTAGCCGCATCTCCACCATCGCCTTCGTCCTCTTCCTCTGATGCTTGTCCAAACTCACCACTTTCATCTTCAACCTCTCCACCTCCTTCAGATCTCCTTCAAGTTTGTTTGTTCAATGAGCAGTCTGTCTGTCCAAATGGAAAAGCCGACTACATTTCTGACTTCATCTCTGAAAAAAACATTGACTTAACCTTCCTCACCGAAACTTGGCTTAAACCACATGGCCATGAGCCCAAAATAAAACAGCTGACTCCTCCAGGATATAAAACTATTTCTTTTCCAGACTCTCTCGAGGAGGTGGGATTGCCATAATTTTCAAAAACACATTGGAACCAGCTCTTTCTTTCAGCCACAACCTTCCATTCCCACACGACTCTTTTGAAGTTTGCGAAATCAACCTCAACTTACCTGGCCACTCTATTACTATCTGCTGCCTTTACCGTCCACCTCCTAGCCGTAAGAACAACCTGACATCTTCTGTTTTTCATCAAGAATTCCAGTCACTCCTCGACCACTACAGCCTCTCTCCTACTAAACTTTTAATTCTCGGTGACTTTAACTTCCATTTCGACAACCAGTCTTCTCCAGATGTCAAACGTCTTTCTCTTTCTCTGTCCAACCATTCTCTCTCCCAACTGGTAAACGAAGCAACGCACAGATCTGGCCATATTTTAGACTGGCTGATTACTAATGCTTCATTTAATCTTGTTACATCTGTTTCTGTCACTGACGAACTGCATTCTGATCATTCCTCCATTCTTTTCCACCTCAACATCACAAAACCTGTCAGAAAGAAGAAATATGTTACTCGTCGCAATCTTAAGGCCTTAGACATTCATACTTTCTCTTCACAAGCTTCCGAACGTTTTCACAAACCTCTGACCACACTGACCTCTCTGAATACTATAACACTGTTCTCCGCCAATTGCTTGATGAGCATGCACCTCCTACTGACCATCTCCTACCTGACAGACCCTGTGCGCCATGGTATACCCAAGACATCTTGATAGCGAAGCGCAAACGCCGGCAACTAGAACGGCAGTGGCGGAAATCAAAAACTGAAATCAACAAACGGCTTTTCCGAAAACAAATAAACAAAGTCAAACTCTTAATCCATTCAGCAAAGACAGAATACTACTCTTCCCAAATTCTCTGCGCTACATCCATAAAATCTCTTTTTTCCCTCACCTCAAATCTCCTTGGGTCTGCAAAACAACTCCTCTGCCTACCACCCACAGCCTGTCTGAACTTCCATCTATCTTTTCTGCCTTCTTTTCAGACAAAGTCCACAACATACGCTCCAGACTGGATCAGACTCATTTCCAGCCTGCACCTCCTGATCCCCAGTTCACTGGCACTCCTCTCTTTTCCTTCTGTTCCACAAGTGAAAAAGAAATCATGACAATTCTGAAGGAAATGACTATAAAATCATGCGACCTCGATCCCATACCTGCTCCTGTTTTCTCACAATGCCTTCCACAACTTGTACCTATTATCACTAAAATAGTAAACTTATCTCTTCTGTCAGGACATCTTCCACAAGCTCTTAAAACCGCAATAGTCACACCTCTACTGAAAAAGCACGACCTCGATCCCAACATTCTGAAGAATTATAGACCTGTCTCAAACTTACCCTTTGTCTCTAAAGTACTAGAAAAAGTTGTTCTCAAACAGCTCAACAGTCACCTTCATTCCAATGATCTCCTTCCCCCTTTTCAATCTGCCTATCGCCCCAACCACAGCACCGAAACCACCCTAGTCCATACTTTAGATACACTTCTACTTGCTTCTGATGCAGGAAAAAATCTCCCTCCTCACTCTTCTTGACTTATCTGCAGCCTTCGACACTATAGATCACTCAATTCTTCTTTCTCGCCTCCAAAATACGTTTGGTATTAATGGCACAGCCCTCACCTGGTTTACTTCATACCTCACAGACAGATTCCAGAAAGTTATTGTAAACAAAATTCAATCAAAATCTGTCAAAATGGAATGTGGAGTCCCACAGGGATCAGTCCTGGGCCCCGTTCTCTTTACTCTCTACACTGCTCCACTCTCACATATTAAACAACCACCATATTGATCATCATTTCTATGCTGATGACACTCAGCTTCAGTGCAGTGATACTTTTGAAAACTTGCCTTCCCTCCTGACAAATATGTCCTACTGCTTTCAAGACATTCAAAACTGGATGACTCAGAACAAGTTACAACTTAATGCCGATAAAACCGAAGCCATGCTCATAGGGACCCAACATAAACTTTCCTCCATCACAACAACATCAATAGAATTCGGCAGTGCGTCAGTTCCTTTGTCCAACTCTGTGAAGTATCTAGGTGTAGTTCTTGACAACACACTCTCTATGAAAAAATTCATCACCCAGACCTGCCAGTCTTGCTACTATCAACTACGGCGCATAAGCGCGATTCGCAAGTATCTGTCCACTGATGCAACTTCCAAGCTCATCACATCTCTCATTCTTTCACGTTTAGACTACTGTAATTCTCTTTTGGCTGGCCTACCAGCATCATCCATCCACTCTCTTCAACGCATACAAACTCTGCAGCTCGACTGGTCCTAAGAAAGAAAAAATCCGAACACATCACTCCTCTTCTGCGATCTCTTCACTGGCTGCCAGTCTCACAAAGACTGGAGTATAAAATCAATACCCTCTGTTTCAAATGTCTCCACAAATCTGCACCATCTTATCTTTGTAACTGTCTTCACCTGTACACTCCATCCCGTTCCCTTCGTTCAGCCGCAGATACTTTGTGCTTTCAAACACCCAGATTCAAACAAACCACTGTTGGCTGTCGATCTTTTTCTGTTTCTGGTCCGTCCACGTGGAATGACCTCCCTCTTTTACTTCGCCAAAAACCTTCACTTGATACCTTCAAATCCAGCCTCAAAACACACTTATTTCCTACCTGACACTTTTCCCTCATATCCGTCTCTACTTTTTCAACAGCATCCTTCATCTCCTAAGTGTGTTCGCGGTGTGTGTGTGTGTGTGTGTGTGTGTGTACATACACGTGCATAAATTTGAAATATGTTCTTTATTATATTTGAGGAAAGTTGCATGCGCGTAAATGATATGAGTGCAAGCGCTTCGATTTGTTTGTTTTACAAGATTCGGCGCTATATAAATTCCATATATTATTATTATTATTATTATTATGTGTGCACCCTCAATTGTTGCCTCCCTTGGGCATTCTTGACTGCTACTCCTTGTTTGTTTTGTCCATGCATTTGCAGGTACTTGAATTAGCACTATGAACTTGCAGAAAATCAGGTTTTGATCAACTGACATAGCAGTATAGCAAGACAGCAGAAATAGGAACTGCTGCACATATTGGTCAGCGTATCAGATTCTTGACCTGATGCTATTTTAGGGCCTACATTTGAATTGCCATTGATGTGTACATTTTAGAGCATTTTCCTAGAGTTAATAATGCTGGTTCCAACTCCATTCTTTGGCAAGTCCTTTGGTCAAGACTATAAACTGAGGTCCCATGTGCAGAAACCTGCTTAATACCTTGCACTGATGTTAAAAACCTTGTCCATCTTTTCTGAGAGAAGGCCAGCTAGGGGCTTTGGTTTGAATGACATGAATATCCCCAGCATGCAACAGGCGACCTGCAGAAGAATGGTTTGCCAGCTTCAACTTGCCCAAGATGCACTGCCCGAACAGAAAGTGTTCCTGTACTGTACTATACTGCAGTGTAGTGTAGTGTTCTGTAGTGTAGTGTAGTGTTCTGTAGTGTAGTGTACTATACTGTAGTGTAGTGTACTGTACTATACTGTAGTGTAGTGTACTATACTGTAGTGTACTGTACTATACTGTAGCGTAGTGTACTGTAGTGTAGTGTAGTGTAGTGTATTGTACTGTATTGTACTATACTGTAGTGTAGTGTACTGTAGTGTAATGTAGTGTACTGTAGTGTAGTGTAGCGCCCCATTGACTTGTCAGGGAGTGAAGAGATAAATCAGATGGTGGTCAGCTTTATGAGGCTGTGTCAGTGATGATGGCATCACTGAAAGTTGTGTGTTGTAATGACCTTGTCTCTGAAAGTTGTGATGATGACATCACTGAAAGTTGTGTGTTGTAATGACCTTGTCTCTGAAAGTTGTGACGATGGCATCACTGAAAGTTGTGTGTTGTAATGACCTTGTCTCTGAAAGTTGTGATGATGACATCACTGAAAGTTGTGTGTTGTAATGACCTTGTCACTGAAAGTTGTGACGATGGCATCACTGAAAGTTGTGTGTTGTAATGACTTTGTCACTGAAAGTTGTGATGATGGCATCACTGAAAGTTGTGTGTTGTAATGACCTTGTCTCTGAAAGTTGTGATGATGACATCACTGAAAGTTGTGTGTTGTAATGACCTTGTCACTGAAAGTTGTGACGATGGCATCACTGAAAGTTGTGTGTTGTAATGACCTTGTCTCTGAAAGTTGTGATGATGACATCACTGAAAGTTGTGTGTTGTAATGACCTTGTCACTGAAAGTTGTGACGATGGCATCACTGAAAGTTGTGTGTTGTAATGACCTTGTCACTGAAAGTTGTGATGATGGCATCACTGAAAGTTGTGTGTTGTAATGACCTTGTCACTGAAAGTCGTGATGATGGCATCACTGAGCACTGCTTCTCAAACCCTCCGTTTAGTTTCCCAGCCAAAGTTCATGACTGGCAGCTGGCAGGGCGTGGATATAAATAAACAGGGCAAAAGGAAAGGCAGCACTAGCCGCTTGCAGCTGTAGCCGTGTTCAGCCGTAAATTACCCTTGTGTCTTTCACACATCCTCTTGCACAGTGAATTGTTTAAAATGACAAGCAAAGCACTCTTTTAAAATGAGCTTTAAACGAGCTTTCTTTTGACTCCAAACTCATGTACTTTCTTTCATACTGGTTGATGTGACAGCAGTTCAAACAGACATGAAGATAAACAGGAGAGGTGCAGGAAGAAACACAATCACATAAAACAGACATTTCTAACTCTCTCTCTAAAAAAGCATATATTTGTATTATATAAACAATGAACATAGAGAAAACATTGAATATGTCTGCATGCAGACTAACCTTTTTGGGGGGCTGCCACATTGAACCTGTTGGCAGAACGAGGCCATAAATAAACACACCGTAGCGGCTACCGGCTACCGCGCGCGGCCAGCGCCGTGAGAGGCAGGGTGATGGAGAGTGTGGGTGAGAGAGTACCGCAGTCATTATGTCAGCTATCTGACTTCTCTATAAAACACTCCATCTGGTCGGCGTACAGCACGTACACAGTCTACTGTTTCATCAGCTTTTAGCGGTATCCTTGCTACAGCTGAAGCTATGTTCATGAACCAATTCAGTACAGCTCATAATTATAGCCCGAGAACACAGTAGAAAACAATAGTCTTGTCAGTATCCTATACTGTCATCAAGCCAAGATACCTCACAAATGGTCAGGTTTTTATTTCACTGATGTTTCTGATACTATTCAAAAAGCATCTTCTGATCCTGTTAAGAAATTGTTGTGATCAAATGTTTATCTACTTATCAGTCCTGTGTTGTGTAAAAAAACAAAAACAAATTGCACACATGCCTACACTTTGGACATCAAAGCAACACCCCAAAAAAGCGGAAAGAAACACACACCACACACACACAAAACGGATGACAAAATTTACAAAACTGCATATACACGGGAACTAGATTTTAAAAAAGCACATGAGTGCTTATTCCATTATCCTTGAAATAAAAGAATAAGCAAAATAATAAACACACAACACACATGAGCGCACGTGCACACACACACATACACACACAAGCAGACAAACATACACACACACACACAAAATGGCATAAATACATATACGCATACCCTATACTCACACATACGCGCGCAGCACACTCATACACGCCCGTGTGCACACCACACACATGTAACTACAAGAAGATGCGCACGGCACACATGTGCTTGAGAAAATAACAACTTGAAACTGACACACAGCCAGGAAGCACTGGCACATGTAGATGCTGTGGCAATCACACAAACACTCACACACATGCACACACACACACACAACGTTCACGCATGCATCACGGCACATACGCATACACGCAGCACACACGTGTGCGCGAAACACACACGCGCAACGAACACGCGGGCGCCCACGCACGCACGCACACTCACATCCCGCACACACACACACAATAACACACACACACGCACACGCATGCATGCAGGACGCACACACACACACACACTCACACAAGTAGATCTCCCCCCCCCTCTATCTCCTCCCCCCCCCCCCCCCCCCCCCCACCCCCCCCCCCCCCCCCCTCTTCTTATGCGTCTCCTATTTTAGGGTTGTCTGAAGACTTACTTACTTACACACACAGAGAGAGAGAGAGAGAGAGAGAAAGAGAGAGAGAGAGAGAGAGAGAGAGAGAAAACACACAAACACTCAGCCCTTCGTTTCTTGGGAAACACCGTGTTTGTAAAAAAAAAACGTTTAAAATTAGTTAACCTAATTAGCTGTACAACCGTCACCACAAACAAGTAAAGCAGGTATTAAAGTTTTGTTCACTAAATTATGAGTACTGTACAAAACAAGTAGGGCATCCAGCAGCGAATGATAAATAAGCCTTTCAAATAGAAATTCGCCCAGTCGCTAATAGATAGCAAAGAAGGAATGTGTGCTGGCACCGCGAGACGCTGGACTTGGACCCCTGACCGCGCGGTGCCTAGATAGCAGCCAGATGGTATTTAGGTTACGGAGCGAAAGTGCCAGCCGCAAACTAAAGAGTCGGGTTTTTCCTGTTTTGAGCAGCCGTGTGAGAGATGTATGTTTTGATGATGACGTCACTAAAAGTTGTATGTTGTGATGATCTTGTATTTGTCACTGAAAGTTGTGATGACATCGTCACTAAAAGCTGTGTGGATGGTGAATGCTGTGTCCAGAATCCAGTCATTCCACCCACTGTCACTGACCAGATTCGCCTGTGGGAGTTGGAGCGAGATCGCCTCACCTTCACCGACGGTGTTCTCTACAACCAGTTTTTGTCTCAGTCTGATTTTGAAATGCTCAGAAACTATGCCCAGGTGAGTGTGTGCTTAGATGCATACAATGTGTGTCATTTTGCATCAGTAAAGTAGACAGACCAGTTCTTGCATATTATACACAGCACATGCACTGGAGCAGCAGTCTACTCGGGCAGGCATGTTCATTTTGGTTTAACCCTGGTAGCGCTGAATAGATGGCAGCGGGCTCAGTGCTTGCTGGTGGAATAAACATTGACTAGCATTATTTTGAAGCAGGGTGGGCTCAAACAACCCTTGATATTAATATGTAAAACTGAATCAAGTGTGTAGAGCTATAAATCACTGGAAAGATTAGATAACAAGCTTTAAAATGAGTGTAGTTTTATAGCAGCATGTAGTGTTTATGATTATGTTAAAAAAAAAAATCACATGCGCACTTCCGATCACTGTCAGGACCCTGGATTGATTTTGACATGATAAGCAATGTACTTGTGGCGCAAAAACGTCATGATTAGGTAAATAATATCTCTTGACATTAGTTTTGAAAAAATCAGTTTGTGTCGCTTTATCGATCATCAAATACTCAAAAAGTCCAGCGAAAGGATCAATACCACCACGACTGTCATGGCGGAATGTGCAAAGTCGTACCTTTCTATGATTAAAATACAAGGATCGCTTGATTTCATGTGATGCAAAGTACTCAGCTTGACAACAATTATTTTGAAGCCTTGTTGCATCAAAATAAAGTAAAAGAATATGTGACGTCGAAATCGCCGAGTAGCGAGGAAGTCCATCCAGCAAAACTAGCGCCACTTGATTCAGATTGCAATCATTTACCAAGTTTTTCAAAAAATATTCCACAATCCTGACCTTATCACCTCTCTCATTGTTTAATTCAACCAAATCCATTCTCTAAAACTCCTCCTCACTGTCAATATTATTATTTTAAAAATGCTCGCAAAACGCTTGAAGAAATTCTGGTGCAAATGCTGGCCGCCATTTTTCTTGAAGACGATCTCGACTGGTCCGAAACCACTCCCCCCCCCCCCCCTCCCCCCAACTTTCTAAAACAAAAAAAATCTGTGTTGCTCATGTGTGTTGAACGACCTTCACTCCTTTCTGTGGCCTTAATATTGATTGGGTGACCTTTGAAAGCAAAAGTGAGCTTTCAATTGTGATCACCCACATTATTCTGGAATATTCCAGGATCTGCCGCATGGCTTAGACCGGTTGTTCCCGGAATGTTCCTGGAATCGCGCTACTAGGGTTAATATCAAAGTTATGGTGCATCTCACTTTGGTATTGTTATTTACAGCAGATACTCATCACATGCTGTAAGTGCAGGAAATGTGTTTATGTAAAAAGAAGTAGAGTTGAAAAACAAGAACAGGACAAAAAAGTGAACAGCTGCAAAAGAATCAAACCAACCTTTTTCCCCTTTTGGGGAAGATATGTAAAGCACTCATTTAGATATTTAAAAGGGGGGGGGGGGGGGGGGGGGGGGTTGAGGGTGGGTGGGGGAAGGATAGCATAGTCTAGTTGTTAAGGCTATGCACTCATGATCTGACAGCCTGGGATTGAGCCACCACCAAGGCATCCATTCAAGGGGATTTTTCCCCTGGCGTTCACATCAGTACCAACTCAGCTAGAGCTCTGAGGTTCACCAATGGTGACATTTTGCCTATAGGGCCATTTTCAACCACCATCATGACTGCTGCCTCCGACATTGGGGATGGTATCTAAACATGACACCTGCGTGCATGCAATTCTTAAATTTTGTCATCTGTTACTGCCAGCCTGAAATGACCTACTCTTCCAAAAAGGTTTTTAATGTGTGGACAAGATGTTTTATGTGCATATGCACACTTGGCCTTGGTTTATAGTCGCATCTTAAGGACTTTTGGGGGAGTGGAGTCAGTCCTGATGTTAACTCCAGGGGAAAATCCCTGAAAATAGCCTTAACTCAATGAAGTCACAGTGAAATGGATCCCACCATTTTGTGGTGACGCGTGATTTTGGCTATATTTTAAAAATTCAGCAGACTTACTCAACATAATAGTGACATACACATAATACATCATTGAAAAGTTTATGTCTACTTTTGAGATTGTTTCACAGTTTTTCAATAGATGACTGTATTTACTTTTTATAAATTTTCAAAATATGTCACTGAATGCTGAAAAATAAAAAGTTTTGAAAATTAGGGCTGCTTATCTTACATGGCTTGAACTGTTCATCAACTAGTCCCCTTCAAACAATGTGATGATTTTTCACCAAAGTAAAGTTCCCTGAAGTTGGCTGAATCCATCTGATGTCACTTTTTGTACAACAGATTTTCTTTTTTTAAAGAATCATAACACTAGAGAGACTGAAATCCCAAAGATATCACTTGTTGACATGTCAAACAAAATTAGCCAACAGACACAAACTAGGCAAGCTTATGGTCAAGGAAAGCAACTGTGTTTAGAAAAATGATTGCCCTACAGGCCAGAGTACTTTCCCTTGAGTTTAACAGTGTATTTTTAAAAATTCGTAATTCTGCCGAATCTAAGCTTCGGCACATCACAGTGAAGGGAGAGGAGTGCTGAATCTAAGCTTCGGCATAACCTCAATGAGTTAATCCCTGGCTGTCAAATCACAAGTGCAAGGCTCTAGGCTATCCGGTCCTCTAACTGTGGGGTATAGAATGAAGAAGATAGGTTAAGGCCTTTAGAAGGAAGATGGGTTGTGGGCTGTAGAAAGTAGTAGATAGATTTAATGAAAGACTGATGGTTGGGAAGAACTTTGATAGGTAAAAAAAAGTGAGAGCTTAAGAAGTATGTTTTTTAGTTTTATTCTTACTGTTAGACTGACATGTCTAATATCACTAAGAGTGAACAGACGTTAAATTGAATTGAAGACTGACATGCTAAAAATTAGGGGCAGAGCCAGCTTATCAATTAGGGCTTATGACAATTGTACATGGCAAGTATTCTGGCCAAGCAGAATTAAAATACTGGACACTTGACAGTATTTCTGTAAGAAACATGGTGATCACTGACTTTGTGGCACTTTGTGGTTGATTCAGGAGATGGATGTGTTGGTGTGGGAGTTCCCTGACAAACGTGTCATGGTCGTCACCAAAGATGGGCACGACGCTGTCAAACGCTTCTGGAAACGTCAGCGCCAGATGTGACAGGGACAAATCTTAACTGACGTAGTGGACATCCAGATTGTGGGCAAATGTGGCTGTGACTGATGTGAAAATACAAATTAGAAAAACTCTGAGCAGCAGCTGATGGAACTGTCACAATGGCAGCAATGTGTTTTTTTTTTGGTTTTGTTTGGCAAATGGGGGGAAAAGATCTTTGCCCATCTTGGGGCATAATTTCCTATTCCTGCTGACCAGAGTGACTTGGCAGCATTGCAGGGTCCTTCTGGTTGGTGGCCTCACAGCAGCCCAACATATGATGGTCCTGTAAACCCAGTCTCAGAAGATGTCACTTGACAAGCCTTGGTAAGGCTGTAATGGTGAGATCAGAATGAGTGGTGTGGGAACACCAGGGCTTAATGTCACAGAAAAACCTTCCCCCAAAGAAAATACTCAACAGCAGAATTCTGATCAGTATTACTGCAATGGGGGAGAAAATGGATCATTCAGGCACTGCTTCCTGGACAGAAGCCACCTCTGAGCCACTACACCACAGCATGGGAGAAGAGGATTAGGTGTGTGGTGGTCTCTGCAGTGTAGAGGTCCCTGCAGTGTAGAGGTGGTCCCTGCAGTGTAGAGGTCCCTGCAGTATAGAGGTGGTCCCTGCAGTGTAGAGGTCCTGCAGTATAGAGGTGGTCCCTGCAGTATAGAGGTGGTCCCTGCAGTATAGAGGTGGTCCCTGCAGTGTAGAGGTCCTGCAGTATAGAGGTCCCTGCAGTATAGAGGTGGTCCCTGCAGTATAGAGGTCCCTGCAGTGTAGAGGTCCCTGCAGTGTAGAGGTCCCTGCAGTATAGAGGTGGTCCCTGCAGTATAGAGGTGGTCCCTGCAGTATAGAGGTGGTCCCTGCAGTATAGAGGTGGTCCCTGCAGTGTAGAGGTCTCTGCAGTGTAGAGGTCCCTGCAGTATAGAGGTCCCTGCAGTATAGAGGTCCTGCAGTATAGAGGTCCTGCAGTGTAGAGGTCCTGCAGTATAGAGGTACGTGCAGTGTAGAGGTCCCTGCAGTGTAGAGGTCCCTGCAGTATAGAGGTACTGCAGTATAGAGGTCCTGCAGTATAGAGGTCCTGCGAAGATGAGAGGGCCCTGCAGTATAGAGGTCCTGCAGTATAGAGGTCTGCAGTAATAGAGGTCCTGGCCAGTATAGTATAGAGGTCCCTGCAGTATAGAGGTCCTGCAGTATAGAGGTCCTGCAGTATAGAGGTACGTGCAGTGTAGAGGTCCTGCAGTATAGAGGTACGTGCAGTATAGAGGTCCTGCAGTATAGAGGTCCTGCAGTATAGAGGTCCCTGCAGTGTAGAGGTCCCTGCAGTGTAGAGGTCCTGCAGTGTAGAGGTCCCTGCAGTATAGAGGTCCCTGCAGTATAGAGGTCCTGCAGTATAGAGGTCCTGCAGTGTAGAGGTCCTGCAGTATAGAGGTCCCTGCAGTATAGAGGTCCTGCAGTATAGAGGTCCTGCAGTATAGAGGTCCTGCAGTATAGTTAGAGGTCCCTGCAGTATAGAGGTCCTGCAGTATAGAGGTACTGCAGTATAGAGGTCCCTGCAGTGTAGAGGTCCTGCTTTGTAGAGGTATGTGCAGTATAGAGGCCCTGCAGTATAGAGGTCCTTGCAGTATAGAGGTCCTGCAGTGTAGAGGTCCTGCAGTGTAGAGGTCCCTGCAGTATAGAGGTCCTGCAGTATAGAGGTCCTGCAGTATAGAGGTACGTGCAGTGTAGAGGTCCCTGCAGTGTAGAGGTCCCTGCAGTATAGAGGTACTGCAGTATAGAGGTCCTGCAGTATAGAGGTCCTGCAGTGTAGAGGTCCCTGCAGTATAGAGGTACGTGCAGTGTAGAGGTACCTGCAGTATAGAGGTCCCTGCAGTATAGAGGTACATGCAGTATAGAGGTCCCTGCAGTATAGAGGTCCTGCAGTATAGAGGTACGTGCAGTATAGAGGTCCTGCAGTATAGAGGTCCTGCAGTATAGAGGTCCGTGCAGTATAGAGGTCCTGCAGTGTAGAGGTCCTGCAGTGTAGAGGTCCCTGCAGTATAGAGGTCCTGCAGTATAGAGGTACGTGCAGAGGCCCTGCAGTATAGAGGTCCTGCAGTATAGAGGTACGTGCAGTATAGAGGTCCTGCAGTGTAGAGGTCCTGCAGTGTAGAGGTCCCTGCAGTGTAGAGGTCCTGCAGTATAGAGGTCCTGCAGTATAGAGGTCCTGCAGTATAGAGGTCCTGCAGTGTAGAGGTCCCTGCAGTATAGAGGTCCCTGCAGTGTAGAGGTCCCTGCAGTATAGAGGTCCTGCAGTATAGAGGTCCCTGCAGTATAGAGGTCCCTGCAGTATAGAGGTACTGCAGTATAGAGGTCCCTGCAGTATAGAGGTCCCTGCAGTGTAGAGGTCCCTGCAGTATAGAGGTCCCGTGAGTTGTAGAGGTCCCTGCAGTGTAGAGGTCCCTGCAGTGTAGAGGTCCCTGCAGTATAGAGGTACGTGCAGTGTAGAGGTCCCTGCAGTGTAGAGGTCCCTGCAGTATAGAGGTCCCTGCAGTATAGAGGTCCCTGCAGTATAGAGGTCCCTGCAGTATAGAGGTCCTGCAGTGTAGAGGTCTGCAGTATAGAGGTCCCTGCAGTGTAGAGGTCCCTGCAGTGTAGAGGTCCTGCAGTATAGAGGTACGTGCAGTATAGAGGTCCCTGCAGTATAGAGGTCCCTGCAGTATAGAGGTCCCTGCAGTGTAGAGGTATGTGCAGTGTAGAGGTCCCTGCAGTGTAGAGGTCCCTGCAGTATAGAGGTCCCTGCAGTATAGAGGTCCTGCAGTATAGAGGTACGTGCAGTGTAGAGGTACGTGCAGTGTAGAGGTACGTGCAGTGTAGAGGTCCCTGCAGTGTAGAGGTCCTGCAGTATAGAGGTACGTGCAGTGTAGAGGTCCCTGCAGTATAGAGGTCCCTGCAGTATAGAGGTCCCTGCAGTATAGAGGTCCCTGCAGTGTAGAGGTCCCTGCAGTGTAGAGGTATGTGCAGTATAGAGGTACATGCAGTATAGAGGTCCCTGCAGTATAGAGGCCCTGCAGTGTAGAGGTATGTGCAGTGTAGAGGTCTGCAGTGATAGAGGTCCCTGCAGTTATAGAGGTCCTGCAGTTAGGTCCTGCAGTATAGAGGTACGTGCAGTGTGGTGGAGGTCCAACTCAGTCCACTGGATAAGGAGAGTCACTGCGATAAGTTCCACTTGCATGTTATGGTCACCCTTTGCCATTGTAGAGGCCAGAAGATGTGTGGAGGTTAAGATGCATAGATAAGTACTGCAGGTGTTGTTACCTGCAAATTATTAGTATGTCTCCATGTCAGGTTGAGTCTAAAAGGATGTGGTACTGTGAACATGATGTTGATGTAATTACATTCATGATTGAGTTGTGTGACCTTGCATGATAATGTCTGTTTTATCCAGTGTGTCTGAGTATGCTGTTTACTCAGTGTGTGAAGTGAACATTTTAGAATTATTTATAATGAATTTTTTTTTTTTTTTACTGGGATGTGTACCAGTGTGGTACTTCAGAACTGTGCACAAGCATGCTCAACATTGTAAAGAAAAGAAGTGCTGTATGAAAGCAAGTGTGAATGACAGCATGCTATTTAGCAATGGTGCTTTTGGGGATGAGAGAGAAAGATATGTGACTGGGTTTTCAAAAGTCCCCCAGTTTACCCAGCTGTAAATGGGTACCTACCCTCTTTAGGTGCAGGGAAGGTAAAGCAGCAAGAGAGGAGATGGGTGCCGTCCTCAAATTGCCCCTGGAGAAGTGAGGTCTCTGACACCTCTCTCCCCAACAACTGCATAGGTTATGGGTCACCCTTACTGTTTACTTTAAAAAAACCCAACCTGAAACAGCACATCAATGCAGTTACATGATGCAGTGTGTCAAGTGTAAGCCATGGTTAGCATCAAACTTGAAAGAAATGTCAGTTGACTTACCTTCCTGTCAGTAGTGAGACCAAGTTGAAAGTAACACAAGTGACAGAAATCTCTTTTAGAAAAAAAATTGCTGCTCTTGGTTGGGATTGAGCCAAAATTTTAGATGACGTGGATTTTTTTCACATTCAGTTTTTCTGCTTTCACAAATACTTGGTTACACAGCTAATGCACTTTAAAAACACCCCCTTATCTTTGAAATAAGACCATCTCCATAAAAACACCGCATGAAGAAATGGCTGCCACTTTCACCCATGCAGGCAAAGAAGGGGAGGAAAGTAACTGTTTGAGAGCAAGTTGCTGTTCTGTAGTTTTTCTTGTTGAAGTAACACGACTGACAACAAAATAATAGACATAAGACTTTGTTGCTTTAACATCACCTCACAACACAAGACTGGTCCCAAATGGATAATACGGTTTAAAAAGCAGGACTTAATCGCTGGGATACTTTTTAAAAATATCTTTTTTAACAATCTGTGATAAAATTCAATTATCAGAGCCAGTGGAAGTTTTGCACTGTATCCTGAAGACTCAAACTTTTTGACTCAAAAGACTCAAACCCCTGTTTCCTTCTGCTCCATGTAAGTCATGAAAAATGACAGTTTGATTGTTGATAGATGTATTCTAGTTATACTAAGGGTTATCTTAGACATAATCTTGTCAAATTTACACTAACTGTTAGTAGTCACTATTTTATTAAGATCCAAAGACAAACTTTTCATGCTTTCTTGAAACCCAGTCATGTGTGTGTGCATGAGAGAGAGAGTGTGTGAAAAGTCTTTAAACATTATTCTGAAAGAAGGAATTAGCAGACATAATTATGACGGATGTGATGCCCGTCTTCATTTGTCAAGTGTCTTTAAGTCATTCTGTATAGTTGTAAGCTACTATAGTTTTTCAGGTCACATGTCGGTTTCTTACTGTTTGATAGAATGGTGGTTCTAAAGAATCAAAGTGAAGAATTAAATGAAAATTGTCATAATTTGTGTGACATCTGGTTGTGCGACTACAAAAATTGAGATGTTTGTTTGGACTTAAGTATATGTAATGGGTAAAGTAGCAGGTGAAGAATGTTTGTAGAGGTACATTCCTGGCTGATGTTAGGTAGAATAGAGAGGGGAGACCCTGCATGCTATGACATCATCAGAAAGTTTGAAGAAAAACAGGAGAGGCAACTGATATTGATACTGTGACTTCACTTCTCCCTAACTGCTTGAGGAATCATAGGGACACCACACTAAACTGTCTCGAAGTGTCCCAGGCAAGTAAAATCTGGCAGAGCTTATTCCTCTCCAAGTCAAATATTGCATGCAGCTGCAGGGTATGTCACCAGTACCCATGACCATTACTGGCCTATTCTTGGACAAAAAATAGCACAATGCTCTCTCTGCATGTTCCGTCTACAGTCTCATCCACAGGACTTTGGGAATGGAGTTGAAGCAAAGGTAACTCGGGGGAGGGGGGGGGGTCTCCCCAAGCAGGCATCACTGCAGTAAGAGATTTATGTTCAGTGTATTTTTCTTTTTTTCATTTAGTAGGGCTTTTTTTTCAATCCTCAGCAAGAGCTTTGGGATCTACCAACGGTGAGATTTTTGTGTATGTAACCATTTTTGCCCACCATTAAAGTAGCCAAATTCCAACTTTGGGGATGGTGTTTAAACAGTGTGCATGCATTTTTTTAAAACATATTTTTTGTCATGTTCTTACTGGCACGAATGGCCCACTCTTCCAAAAGGTAAAGGTTTCAATGTGTGCAAGATGTTTTGTGTGCAGTCACACAGGACTTCCATTTATAGTGTTACCTGAAGGATTAGTAGTGTTTTTAAATCATTGCTTCCTTTGGTCTGGGATGCTTTATAGAAGCAGATGACTGGGGTATTTATGTATATGGGTTAACCACAAAACTTTCTGCAACTACTGCTGCAGTACAGTCTACACACTGAAGCAACAATTCACTCCACACACCAAAGAAACAGTCAGACCATGTTAAAAGGTGATCATCACATCACTGTCCACACAAGAATGAACACAAGAAATGACACTTTAATAAATACACTTTCTGTGCAAGAAAATAGGACATCTTGATTGCTGATCAAAACACAAACACCATGATGTTGACATGTCTGTCACCAGTCTCTCTGACTATACATAACATGGTACATTAATGAAAATCAACAGAGGAAACAAGGGGCCAGATTTGCCTCAGAATGACGACTATAACGACACCAGTTTAGATTTCTACACATTCTGTCGTCAGGGGTCATAAAATACATGCATCAAGTTTTTGGATTTGTAGTTCACTTTTTCTACTACCCAGCAATGTGTTCATTGACCCCAGTCATTGTCATTGTCCCAGTCACTGTCATTGTCCCTGTCATCGTTTTGACTCTATGAATGGACACAAATTATTGGAAAAGCCTAGATGTGTTGAAATTCAACTTTTTTTTAAACTGCAAAAATAACATCTGCTTACTCATTTAGCTAATTTTCTCATGATAGTATTAAAAACATTTTGACTGCTGAACACAATGACTACTTAAAAACGCCCATCTTTACTTATTGCCATTGTGTTCATTTCTATCAAAATACTAGCTTCCTGTTGATGCATTAACCATACTGCTTCCTGTTGATGCATTAACCATACTGCTTCCTGTTGATGCATTAACCATACTGCTTTCTTAACAATTGCAATGATTGTTGTCAGTTGTTCCCAAAGGTCAGATCTTTGGAGTTACATACCATATGCAACACTTTCATGTACCTCTAATGTTCACACATGTTAACAATAATAATGAACTTTGCCTTGCCCTGCCTAGTGCATGTAACCGATGTGATGGAATGTTAATAAATCTGCAGCACCCAGCATATGCGGAGCTCTATACAGTGCATAATACAATTACAGGGTAAATCAGGAGCCTATCCCACACCCCTAGAACGTTTCCCATTTTCAACACCAAAACAAATGTCGGTAACAATATGAACTGTAATGACAGCAATAATAATACTACATTGAAAACCACTTGGCAGAAGTCTACTAACAGAATTACTTGATTTATACATGCAATTCCTGACACATTCTTTTATAATTCTGGTCATAACTCATGGATACACCAAACTTTTGGGATGAAATGTCACTAAACACTTCCCAGTTTGAAAAAAAAAATTCTATGCTTCATCTGGATAATAAAACAAAAGTGAAAATCGGCTCCCATCAGGATGTCTGTTACACATTCTGCATTCCCTACATGGATGCCTAGTTCTAGGATTAACCTCATTAACAAAACTGTCAGTGGAAATCAGCTCACACCTTAAATCATCTGTTGCATGCTCACCCCCAACCCCCTCCTCCAATATAGCCAAAGCCATCTGCTTGGATTTGTGACAAACATCTGGCAGCTGCTAAGTTCATTCATCAAAATTGTTGAAAAAAAAAAAAATGTTGTTGTGTGTTTCAACCAGACAACAACAGTTGTGCTCAAGATAAAAGCACTCCTCAGCAAACCACTGTGCAGTTATGTCCACCTGGCATCTGCACAGATCATCACTATGTGACTTCCATTTTGGTAAAGCTGACACAAATGCTGCACTCTCTGGTTTAAAAAAATGTCACACACAATAGATATACTTACTACTTACTTAATCCTCTTCATCCCATGTGCCGGGACACACACAAAAAAGTATGTTCTTTCGAGCCAGAAGGCCCATAGAGCCGGAGCTTATCCCGGTTTCTGTAGCGTTAAGCGAACTGATGGTTTTTCACCACCCCTGTGACAGGATGCTAGTCTGTCGCCAGATACTTCCCCAGCAGAGCTGGTACCCACTTGTACACCTGGGTGGAGTGAGGAAAATAGGAGTAAAGTGTCTTTCCCAAGGGCACAACACCGAGCCAGAGCGGGGATCGAACCCGCGACCTCTGGATCACGAGTTGACCGCCTAAACCACTCGACCACGGTGCCGGGACACAAGGCGCCAACAAAATCCCTCCAGCCTTTTCTGTCTTGGGCAAGCCAGCTCAATTCATTCCAGGTCTTGCCCGCCTCTCTCATCTCCTCCTCTACTGTCCTCCTCCAAGTGCCGAGTGGTCTGCCTCGTTTCCTCTTCCCTGGTGGTGCCCATCTCAGCGCAGTATGAGGGAGTCTGTTCTTGCCCATTCGGAGAGAGTATCCCAGCCACCTCCATCGCCGCTGTTTTACCTCGGCCACAATGTTGTTAATGCCGGTGCAATGAATATGACCCCCACTCAAATATGAACCCAGCTTATATATATATGTTTTGGAAGTAGGCCTAGCTACACACGTTCAAACATCATGTGATCTTTGAGCCACTGTGGATGCATTTGTCAAAATATAGTTCATGCAAACACATACTGAGATGTTAAGTGAAGTCTGGTTTGCTTTCTCAGGCTGTATGCTAACATTCTAAGGACTACTTTAGAAAATTTGGATTAAAAATAAGCTAATTTTCCTCACTCCTAATTTGTTTGATAAGTGTTAATGTCCTGTAGTAACAACAATAATAATAACTGAATCATCAGTCATGGCAACATCAAAATGTACAGGCATACAACTGTGCACACACACACACACACACACTATATATATATGCACACACACACACACACACACACACACACACACACACACACTCTCTCTCCCACACACAAAATATACATAAATACAGCATTAACTACTTACATGACTGGTGTAAACAAGCAGGTCTGGGGCCATTGTCAGCACACCAGAGACACAACTTCAAACCTGTAATAGGTACACAGTCTGGTGGGTCATGTGTGTAGCTAGATATACAGTACATAAATATCAAAATACCAGTGTCTTGCTGTACAATACAGGTGTATCAAAATGCCACTATCCACACTATCCCAAAATAGTCATAAAATGCAAAACTGTCCTTGCAGACAGTAGCACAGTGTTGTCCGTGGTTCTGTCACCAAACCACTATACTACAGATCGACTCTCCACATCTACACTTTGTTCCACTTACAACATCAATGACATGATTGAAACAGCAGTTCCCTTTCCTGCCCCCCCCTCTCCCTCCCAGGGAGCACCATTCAGTTTGGACAGGAGGTTGGGGAGGGGGCACACTTTAAGCTGAGGGAGATAGGTTAGGTCATCTTCAGGATTTGGGTCCTGTGGTCACTAGCAGTCTTTCCATGTACACACTCACTCACTCCATTCTGTCCCCTTCATACAGCCTCACTCTCTATTTCACCTTGCATACTCTGGAAGACTCCAGATCGGCTCTGTGTGTAGTATAATGCTTAATTAAGCTTTGTCAACCTGGGTTGAGCTTTGTTCCAATCAACAGCTGTATCATCACTGAATCTGCTGTATACACACACTGCTGACACCATCTCTATGGAACTACAATCCTATCCCCAAGGATATGGAAGGCAACTACCTTAATGGTGAGCAAAACTGGCCGCATATGCAAGTCTCATCACTGGTGAACCTCGGAGCTCTAGCCAAGGAAGGGGAAGAAGATTGAATAACAATCAACAGCTGCACGATCATTAAATCTGCCATAACAACTGCTGAGAGCATCTCTATTGACCTACAGCTAGGACTGCGTCACATCATCAAATACTACACTGTTAGCATCACATATCTACTTATTTATGTTCTGCTGGGACTTACAAAAAACAAAACACCCTGTCATGTTTCTGAAATACTTTAAGGTCTGTAATATGAGGACTAAACAGAACCATAAAGCAACAAGCCACTGGAATTGTCCTTCATGAATTAACAGAGAGAATGGGAAAACTAATATCTAAAATGAACAATGTGTGCATACAAAAAAAGAAAAACTGCTTGATGCAAGCTCCCTTTACTATGAATGTACATGTCATGTGTTATCAATGCAGACAGGCTTAAAAATCAATGTCCATCCCCTTTCCTCGTAATTTAATTAAAAAAATTAATGTAGCAAGACTCTTCAGATCGAGTCTACTGTAAAATTGCAAACTTCAAAGTCAACTGAATCAACCATGCCAAGCTGTGCAAATGCAAAGTCCAGGCATTTCTTACTTGCTGTTACACTAGACACAGTTCTGACTGAGTTCTACAGAAAATCTGTCAGGCCTTTTTTTAAAATAGGAATTAAATTGGGCTAAAAATCTCACTGTCTTCCCATGCATGAATATTTCACAGATCAGCATTTTGTAAACACGCACGTATGAAAAATGGCCATTCCCCACGCAGCTGTGCCAAAATTGAAAAATCTGTTAACGACAATTGTGCAGCAAACCGAAAACTATTTCTGATGAGTGAAAATTGTAGTTTTCAGCTCTCAATTGCTGTTCCATAGTTTCACGTTATTTTCTGTATAAATTTTGCAAAACTTGTAAGGGTAGGCAGCCCTCATATTCCATTAGAAGTTCAGAAAAATAACCGAACACAGAAATTAGGTAGTCAAATTTGGAAATATCAACTATTATGCAATTTTAACAATACCCATATTTTTAAAGCACACATTCCTAACACAAATATTGTTGGATTCCTTCATCTCTGACTTCTCACTTTCTGAACTACTACTGAAAAAGAGGTTCAAGGCACTATCACCAGATCTTAACTTATGTTCCATATTTGGCAGGCAGACCATGATCACAGAGCAAGACATTTTACATGGAGGTAGAAGATATCAGATAAAGTTAACAATGTTTATCTGCTTACAAGTTCAGTCAGGTCAGGTCAGGTCAGGTGTCTCCGTCACCGCTGTCATGTCGGTCCTCTACACAATGCCACCAGGGTTTGAACTCTTTCTCTGTCTCTGCTGAGCTCTACTAATTCATGTATGGCCTCTGATCTCAGCGATGTTGGCAATGTAGGACATTGGTGGTCTACTTTTTTTTTCACCCTCAACCTTACCTTGGGGAACTGTTGTCATCACATTAATTATTTTGTCTGTCTATTTCTGTTTGCATGACCAGCATATCTCAAATCTGTGCTAATCAATTTCAGCCAACACTTGCCTTTACACAGAGAGTACTTCTAGAGTGCTTTCATTTGTTCTGTCTGACCATTTGACTTTCAGAAGTCGCATGTAGAACCACATTTTGGCTACGTTTATTTTGTCTCTTTCCAATTTTCATAGTGTCCAAGCTTTTGACCCATACAGCAATACAGGCTACACAAGTTCTTCTTACCCAATATCTGTGATTACAATAATATAGTTATGGTACTGACAACAATACAAACAGTAATGATGATAATGGAAAGAAGACAAGGGTTTTTCACTGATAGGAACATGCCAGTGAAATCATTAACAGCAAGTCTTTTGGATCAGACTCTAAACTGAAGTGGCCTGCTACAGCCAGTATTATGGATGAAATGAACATACCAAGCATGCAATTTGTGACCTGCATAGGGATAAGCTCCACCATGTCTGATTCACACTGTAAGAGACCTGTAGTTCCTGCAGTGTGGTGAGCTGTTCTGTGCAGACTTACATCAGTCTTCTTGTCAGGCCTGTCTGAATCTGCTGCCATACTGTTTGTGACAATCTATGATTAACAAAAAGAAAGAAAAAGAAATATTGGTGTGTGTCAGTGTGCATGGTTTGTTGCTGCATCTTATTTCTGGCATGAAAATCATAAACACATCAATATTCACATGCAATGGATAAGACACCCACACACTGCATCACTTTATACTCACAAAACTCACTGTACAAAGCTATGTATACATACACTGTATAAATTCATAAACACAATGTACATTTCCACACACACATACACTACACAAACTGTATAAATCCATACATACACACACACTATACATATCCATGCACACATACACACACTATACAAATCCACACATGCGCTATACAGATCTACACATGTACACACACTATACAAATCCACACACATATTCACTAACCAAATCCACACACTATACCAATCCACACACATACACACACTATACAAATCCATACACACACTATACAAATCCATGCACACATACACACACTATACAAATCCACACACACATTCACTAACCAAATCCACACACACATACACACACTATACAAATCCACAACACACATACACTTACTATACAAATCCATGCACACATACAGACACAATGCATATCCAAACACAGACACTGCATATATCCACACATGCACACAGACACTGCAAATATCCACACATATAAACACTGTACAAACCCACACACTAATGTACAAATCCACACACATAAACACTGTACAAATGCAGGCACACATGCACCCACTGTACAAATGCAGGCACATGTCCTGCCATAGTACAGAAGCTGCTGTCTATTTCTTCCCTCAGAACATGAAGGAACGTTGAAGGTTGTCAGTGACTAAGACTCTAAAGGCCACACTGACACACACAGTCATGAACTCTTGAAATCAGGCTACACACACACACACACACACACACACACACACCCTGAGGAATGAGAGGAACGATCAGTCTGTTTCCTGTGCTGTTGTATCTCTTGACCAGGATGATGACTCCTTATCTTTCACTTTTTTCTTTTTTTTAAAAAGTCATTCTCACATTTTCTGTGCTCACATCTTCTGGGTTATTCCTCTTGATCATGCCCTTTCCTTCTACTTTGTTCTGTGAGGAACCAGCAACTGTTTTTCAAGACCAGACACTCTAAACCAATGCCATGTTGTGCAGTCATCCTTTAGCACAGCTGTACATCAGTTGTGTGCACGTCATGTCCTCACTGCAGTCATCCTTTAGCACAGTGTACATCAGTTGTGTGCACGTCATGTCCTCACTGCAGTCATCCTTTAGCACAGCTGTACATCAGTTGTGTGCACGTCATGTCCTCACTGCGTGTATCTGACAGGACACACACAGCAGAGGCGGCGCTCCAGACAAGAACAGAACATGTTGCTCCTGGACTGGCCAGGCCATGCCTCAGCAGAGGGAGGGAGGGAGGGAAAGGATGGTGATGGCACAACTGCAGCAGAGAGGAAACTGGGAAGAAGGGGTGTAGAGAAGGGGAGGTGCAAGAAGGGTGGAGGGGGTTTGAAGAAAAGAGGGGGGGGTGGTCTCAGACACTTCCAGAATCTCACTGTTGCCCTGGCGTGGCCGCTAGCCACCCAGTGATCCTGAGACGACGAACATACTGATGTCATCAATCACGTTGTTACATGGTATTATAATTCTTATTGGCACAACCACCACACCACCACCTGTGTTCCTGAAAACACGACATATGGTGTCATCATCACTGCTATTATCATTGTTATTATCATCATTCACATTGGCCACAACCACCACCACCACCACCACCACCCGTGATCCCTGAAACACCACGACATACTGCATGTCATCATCACTGCTATTATCATTGTTATTATCATCATTCACATTGGCCACAACCACCACCACCACCACCACCACCACCCGTGATCCCTGAAACACCACGACATACTGCATGTCATCATCACTGTTGTTATCATTGTTATTATCATCATTCATATTGGCCACAACCACCACCACCACCACCACCACCACCTGTGATTCCTGAAACACCACGACATACTGCATGTCATCATCACTGCTATTATCATTGTTATTATCATCATTCACATTGGCCACCACCACCACCACCACCACCACCCGTGATCCCTGAAACACCACGACATACTGCATGTCATTAATATCGTTATCATCACTACTGTTATGGTCTTCATTACTGACTTCATCATCATTCTCAATACCGTTGGCTGCCATCACCACTCATCATCCCTGATATGCTCCATGACATACAGCACGTTGTAAGGGGGAGAAAGAAGAATAAGGTAAAAGAAAGGTCAGAGAGAGAAAGACAGAAAAGAAAGAGAAGACAGAAAGAGAAGGAATGAGGAAGATCTATGCACAGACAAACTGCAGCCACAGCCACTAACAGGACAGTGGTGAAAGTGACATGACAGTAAGAGGAATCACAACAGGGGCAAGGAATGAGCAGAAAAACAACACACACAGGGGTTGAAGACAGGCAGTCAGAAACGACAGCGTAACATACACATGGCAACCCCAAAACATGAGGATGGTTTTCACTGACTGAACACACACACACACACGCATGCATGCACGCACACCACCACAACAAACACACACACACACATGCATGCACGCACACATTTTTCTGTTTTTACGTGTGAATTGTTTGCAATCCTTAGGGCCTGGAATTTTTTGTCAAATACTGCGCTTGATATTCGCCACATTCTTTTTTGCGTTGACTCAAAAGCAGTATTGATGGCACTAAAGCACTGGCAGGGGAACATAAGGAAAGATATTGTATTTGAGATTAAATTCTTGATACATTGTATTGCAAGCAGAGGAAAACAAATAACTTTTTGCTGGGTCCCTTCTCACGGTAGAATCTATTGGAATGAGTTGGTTGATTCTTTAGCAAAACAAGGTGCCTCTGATTGCAACATTGAAACGTTTGATTCCAATCTCGCATTGTCCTCGCATGAAATTAATGCTAAATTGATGAATTGTATGCATTCCAAAATGAAGAAAACACACTTTGAAAACATTTCTTGCTCATGGAAAGTAGAAATTTCAATATATAAAATGAGGCTAAATGCATGGAACACCAAATATTCTAAAAATGTGACATGTTGCTGTTCTTTATCTCTTTCAATCCACCATTTATTGTTTAACTGCCCAATCCTAACTGACCTGTTTAAAAGGAGAGGAATAGATATTCATAAAAAAGATGCCACTGTTCAAGAAGTTTTATGACTCTCAGTAGTTCATAACATCAGTTGCTGAGATTATATATTCTTCCCCAGTAAGACCTCTACTGTAGATAGTTGTGAGAATATAAATATATATACATGAGAGAGAGAGAGAGAGAGAGAGAGAGAGAGAAGAGAGAGAGAGAGAGAGAGAGAGAGAGAGAGAGAGAAAAGTTGGTTTGAATGCGGGTGTGTCCTTATCACCAAGTAGTGAATGGACATAAAACAAAAACAAACGCACACACGCACGCATGCACACACACACACACACACCGACAGTGGCATCACTCACAGGTTTCCAGGTGACAGCGCTGACAAACTCATTGGAATCATCTTCCTTCCTCTCCTTTTCCTGCAAACAACATCAGCACTGACACGACAAAGGAAATTTGACACTGAAACATGGCCTGTCATTTTAAGGCATGGTCCTTACACTACCACCGGCTGGCATGCAGGTACATTATAGGTACATGTGTTACTTAACATGGAGACCTTTCTTACAACAATAACATTTCTCCATTGTGTCCCTATTCCCCTGCTTTTACATGTCCACAGTGAGCAATTGCAGATGAAAGGGGCACACACACTTACATGCACACACAAACCAGCTGTTTATTCCCAAACCACACTGGCCTTTAGAAATTGTACACACAGAACAGGACACAGATAACTGAACGCTTGTCAGTTCCTACGGTTGATTTTACATCACCGGTGACATGACACCAGTGTGCATGCATTTTTGTCGTTTGTTGTTGTTGTGGCCTTACTCTTGTGAAAGGCAGAACGGGTTTCCATGTATGCACAAGATGTTCTGTGAGTATTTGCACACAGGATCTTGGTTTATGGTCTCATCCAAAAGACTTTTGGGGAGTACTTACGTCAACTCCGTGGAAAAATCCCCTTAAACAGTGCCTCCGTGGTGGCTTCAGCCCAGGCCATCAGATCACGAGTGCAACTCCCCCCACCCCTCCTCTCTCTCTCTCTCTAAAAATTGTTGTGGTCACTTCTAACACCCAATAGTTACATGTTGTCGTCTCCTTTTCTCACTTTTGAACATGGAATGAGAACATGAAGCATTATAAAAAGTTGATTAATTATGTGGACAAACACCCATAGTAAGAAATAGTAATACCTCTCTGAGCCTTACAAAACACTTAACACCTACATGAGAAAACAACCCAATTAACACTAAAAACAATGCAAAAATAGAACCCGAAAAACAGAATGAACACACACACACATCCCCCCTTAGAATAAGCAAACATACCCCCCCCCCCCCCCCCCCCCCCCCTCAAAAAGCACCACTACACACAGCAATGCCCAATGGACAAACACCACTACCATTCATCACCATCACTACTACGACACACACAAATGGTGTCTCACACACACACAAAGAAGAATGAAAAAATGATTTCTCAGAAAAAAAAAGTTTATGTTCTTGGACAGTCTGAAGCAGTGATTTTCTTCTGCCAAATGGAAAACATTAAAAGCCACAAATGGTAAGGCAGGTATGCTCCAAAACTTCCCATTTTAAAGAAAAAAAGCCACCAACCCTGACAGTAAAACATTCCAATGCAGGAAAGGTGATCAGTGATGCAAGATGAGAGAGGGAGTCTACCAGCTACTCACCAGCACGCTGCGGACAGTGTCAAACTTGTAGGTGATGATATGTTTGGGTAGCCCCTTGTAGTACATGTACAAAGAGTTGTTTTCACTCCCTGCCACACACATAAACAACACACACACACACAGAGTCATCATTATGATGAAATAACACAAATGACTGAACTCTGAAGAAAACTCACATACTAAATGGATCAGTGTTGTAACAAGTAACACACTGTCTGGAAAGTGAGAGATTTGGGTTCGGTTCTGCCTGAAACTTGACATTCGCCTCATCCACTAAATCATGAGTGATAGTGGTAATTTGTGTCTGTGGGATTAGAAAATAAACCGAGATACAGTGTGCTCCATGCATTTAGCATGCTCAACTCATTCATTCCTGCTGGCTGCTTTAGCAGGAGAGTATTTCTTATTGCTGAGGCTGTTTCCAGAACTACTATTCCTTTGTTTCCTGGGTTTCCAGAGAGAGAATCTGTGCAGAAGGGTTCTTGGATTACTTCATATTAACACTAGTTTTTGAATTACAAACATAACCTGTCATATACTGCAGTATAAGGAAATCATGTGGCAATAACAATGACAATGAACATGGTTTTATGGACTTGGTTGCTTGTGGTGCTACATCAGAAGACAAAGACAGTTGAAAGTATTCTATCACAAATAACAAACAAAACAACAACATACTGACAGACAGCTCACTGTACAACTGAAGCTGACACAACATGCTTGTACTCACAGATGACTTCCTCTCATGATGCTGTCTTAGAGAGAGAGAGAGAGAGAGAGGCATGCTTACACATCACATTAACAACACAACTCACCGCAGAGCACATAGTCACCGTCAGTAGCCAGGCCCACAAAGTTTTTCTCATTGGTGTGGCCGGTGAAAGTGTTGATGGCGTTGGGTCGGTTCAGGTTCCACAGTTTCAGCTGGCTGTCTGTGGACCTGTTCACACAGTGTGCTGCCTTTGTACACCACTTCATGTCATTTTGTACTTCTTGTATTGTAACACACTACATTTTAACACAGCACACTCTTTGCACAATTTGGGCTCTCTCTGGGGAAGGAGGAGAGAGAGAGAGAGAGAGAGAGAGAGAGAGAGAGAGAGAGAGAGACGAGAGAGCTGCCAACACACAGTATGACCTCCCTTCCCCCTTGAACCCCTCCCTTTCATTTCTTTTTTCTGTCACACATATATATCAGTTGCCTATGACAAACAACCCAGGGCCCTGATAGGTAGTGCACACACAACTTTTTATATAGTTTTCCTCCCTGTGGGCATCCGGGCGCCTATTAGAATAAACAGTATCCCCGCCTTCTGGAAATTTTGTGCTAGGAATTCCCTCTTTTCTATCCCTCTCAAGATGAGTCTACCAGCTACTCACCGTCAGCACCTGGGCTTTATCACAGTTCTTGATTAAACCATTGACGCTGGGGGAAACAGCAAGGTGAGAGGCTGTATGACCAGTGGCTTTCCCACTCATGGAATTCCACTTTACAGCTTAGTCTTTAGTGATCGATCGACTATGACTCTCTGACTAGGAGGCTTGACTCACACAGTCCTTATGTGCTGCAGCCCTGGGGGCTGGTTGGCCTTTGGAGAGCATCTCCAACGCTGACTGTCCTTATGCCCACTTGGCCAAGAGAGTGGGGATGTGCTGTGGGAAAGGCATCTCCACAATAATCAAATTTCTGCCCAGTTTCCAAAACTGCAGCTGCCTCCTCTGCTGTTTTGGAGGTCATTGTCGGACACGACGGACAAACATACATCCCTCTCTTTGTGTCTGCTGTGTTCCTTTTCCCCCTTTTACCTCATTGTCTATTTTTCGCCCTCTTGGTCCATTCTCATACATTTTTCCCCAGAAAGACTTAAAAGAACAATTCTCTCCCCTGCTGAAGTTGGATGTGCTGGGCCTGCCTTGTCAGGTGCTTAATGAGTTTCTATGTTTTGAGATAATTATTTGGACATGGAATTGGAAAGGCAGTGCACCACATTTTTGCTCATATGACACACAACAATAGTTCTTGTCTGAGCGTTTGATGACGAATTAGAATTTTTACCTTTTTTAAAAGTTTTTTTTTCTTTCTTACATGTATACACTACATGCTGATATAAAATTACACTCATATAAAAGCTTGTTTTCTAAGCTTTCCAGTTATTGAGAACTTTACATACTTAGCTGAGTTTTCATATTATCATCAAGGGTTGTTTTATCCCACCCTGCTTCCTAACAACACAGGCCAATGTTAATTCAGCCAGCAGCACTGAGCCCTCTGCTACAAATTCAGCGCCACCAAGGTTAAAATTAAATTTTACAACTTTCAGTGAGAATTTTGGAGGGAGGGTGTATTTTTGTTCTTATATATAGCTTGTAACCAAGAGGAATTCCTTTGTCTATTCAAATGATAAAGTACATAAATTTCTCTGTTACTGAAATAATAAAATACTGGAACTGGTATATGCATGAAGTGCATCAGTCTGTTATATGACGTGTCTAAGGGCCATTATGCTGATTATGTCAATTACACCATACCAGTATCATAGATAGATCTGTGCAATAAGCATGTGCTCGATGTTATCACACCCATCCGTAAATTAAATGCACCCTGGTGTGACTATCCGTAAAAAAGCGTTTTTAACTGAGTGTGCATGTCCAATCTGTAGTATACATCCCATCATTCAGAAGAGTACAACAGATTTGAAAACACACAGAAACACTCAGTCCCACCCTCATTCTCCACACACACACATAGGGGAGGGTGGGGAGGGAGAAAGATATGAAAGAGCAAGAGAGACAGAAGCAAACATGCTCAAGCATATGAGAGAAAGAGAGAGGGAGAGAGAGAGAGAGACAGAGAGAGACAGAGAGAGAGAGAGATCATAGGTATACAAAGGAATGTTTGTTTGAGCCACACACACACACACACGCATGCACGCACGCAATCGCTCCTTCTTTTTAGACCATTTCCCCAAATCAGATGATATATTACTGAAACATAACAACAGATCAAAAGTTAAACCATTATGTCTATGGACTACCCTGACCAATCAAAGCTGAATATGGCATGAACATTCTCCAATGACTGTCCAGAATGCACCAACTCTGCAAAGGGCCCTGTACAAAGATATTTTTGAAAGAGTATGCAATTTTTTGGTGTCTTTTTATTTAACTAGTGTGACTTGACCTTCTCTTTTTTTGTACACCCAGAACAAGACTTTCTTGGCAGTTCTGAGCAGAAGCAGAGAAAAGTCTGAGCAGAAGCAGAGAAAAGTCTGAGCAGAAGCAGAGAGCATTCTGAGCAGAAGCAGAGAGCATTCTGAGCAGAAGCAGAGAAAAGTCTGAGCAGAAACAGAGAGCATTCTGAGCAGAAGCAGAGAGCATTCTGAGCAGAAGCAGAGAACATTCACGGCATCTGACTGCCAGCCTTGGGCTATGATGCAATGCACACAGCAGCTATAGAATCCTGCTGGAATTACATGATTTCTTTGCTTATTTAATTTAATTTTGTTGTTGACTGGTCTGTTTATGACATGGAAGTGATTTCAATGAAGCGGACAGGTACAGTATGCTGAAGGAGGGCAAAGCACTAGTTAGCCTTGTGCACTACTAGCTAAGGAAGGCAGATAGCCGTGTGCACTACTAGCTAAGGAAGGCAGATAGCCTTGTGCACTACTAGCTAAGGAAGGCAGGTAGCCTTGTGCACTACTAGCTAAGGAAGGCAGATAGCCTTGTGCACTACTAGCTAAGGAAGGCAGATAGCCTTGTGCACTACTAGCTAAGGCAGGTAGCCTTGTGCACTACTAGCTAAGGAAGGCAGATAGCCTTGTGCACTACTAGCTAAGGAAGGCAGGTAGCCTTGTGCACTACTAGCTAAGGAAGGCAGATAGCCTTGTGCACTACTAGCTAAGGCAGGTAGCCTTGTGCACTACTAGCTAAGGAAGGCAGATAGCCTTGTGCACTACTAGCTAAGGCAGGTAGCCTTGTGCACTACTAGCTAAGGCAGGCAGGTAGCCTTGTGCACTACTAGCTAAGGAAGGCAGGTAGCCTTGTGCACTACTAGCTAAGGAAGGCAGATAGCCTTGTGCACTACTAGCTAAGGCAGGTAGCCTTGTGCACTACTAGCTAAGGCAGGTAGCCTTGTGTACTACTAGCTAAGGCAGGTAGCCTGTGCACTACTAGCTAAGGCAGATAGCCTTGTGCACTACTAGCTAAGGAAGGCAGGTAGCCTTGTGCACTACTAGCTAAGGAAGGCAGGTAGCCTTGTGCACTACTAGCTAAGGCAGATAGCCTTGTGCACTACTAGCTAAGGAAGGCAGGTAGCCTTGTGCACTACTAGCTAAGGAAGGCAGGTAGCCTGTGCACTACTAGCTAAGGAAGGCAGGTAGCCTTGTGCACTACTAGCTAAGGCAGGTAGCCTTGTGCACTACTAGCTAAGGAAGGCAAATAGCCTTGTGCACTACTAGCTAAGGAAGGCAAATAGCCTTGTGCACTACTAGCTAAGGCAGGTAGCCTTGTGCACTACTAGCTAAGGAAGGCAGGTAGCCTGTGCACTACTAGCTAAGGCAGATAGCCTTGTGCACTACAAGCTAAGGAAGGCAGATAGCCTTGTGCACTACTAGCTAAGGAAGGCAAATAGCCTTGTGCACTACTAGCTAAGGCAGGTAGCCTTGTGCACTACTAGCTAAGGAAGGCAGATATCCTGTGCACTACTAGCTAAGGAAGGCAGATAGCCTTGTGCACTACTAGCTAAGGAAGGCAGGTAGCCTTGTGCACTACTAGCTAAGGAAGGCAGGTAGCCTTGTGTACTACTAGCTAAGGAAGGCAGGTAGCCTTGTGCACTACTAGCTAAGGAAGGCAGATAGCCTTGTGCACTACTAGCTAAGGAAGGCAGGTAGCCTTGTGCACTACTAGCTAAGGAAGGCAGGTAGCCTTGTGCACTACTAGCTAAGGAAGGCAGGTAGCCTTGTGCACTACTAGCTAAGGAAGGCAGGTAGCCTTGTGCACTACTAGCCAAGGAAGGCAGATAGCCTTGTGCACTACTAGCTAAGGAAGGCAGATAGCCTGTGCACTACTAGCTAAGGAAGGCAGATAGCCTTGTGCACTACTAGCTAAGGAAGGCAGGTAGCCTGTGCACTACTAGCTAAGGAAGGCAGGTAGCCTTGTGCACTACTAGCTAAGGCAGGTAGCCTTGTGCACTACTAGCTAAGGCAGGTAGCCTTGTGCACTACTAGCTAAGGCAGATAGCCTTGTGCACTACTAGCTAAGGAAGGCAGGTAGCCTGTGCACTACTAGCTAAGGAAGGCAGGTAGCCTTGTGCACTACTAGCTAAGGCAGATAGCCTTGTGCACTACTAGCTAAGGCAGATAGCCTTGTGCACTACTAGCTAAGGAAGGCAGGTAGCCTTGTGCACTACTAGCTAAGGAAGGCAGATAGCCTTGTGCACTACTAGCTAAGGAAGGCAGATAGCCTTGTGCACTACTAGCTAAGGCAGATAGCCTTGTGCACTACTAGCTAAGGAAGGCAGGTAGCCTTGTGCACTACTAGCTAAGGAAGGCAGATAGCCTTGTGCACTACTAGCTAAGGAAGGCAGATAGCCTTGTGCACTACTAGCTAAGGAAGGCAGATAGCCTTGTGTACTACTAGCTAAGGAAGGCAGGTAGCCTTGTGCACTACTAGCTAAGGAAGGCAGATAGCTAAGGAAGGCAGATAGCCTTGTGCACTACTAGCTAAGGCAGGTAGCCTTGTGCACTACTAGCTAAGGAAGGCAGATAGCCTTGTGCACTACTAGCTAAGGAAGGTAGCCTTGTGCACTACTAGCTAAGGAAGGCAGATAGCCTGTGCACTACTAGCTAAGGAAGGCAGATAGCCTTGTGCACTACAAGCTAAGGAAGGCAGGTAGCCTTGTGCACTACTAGCTAAGGCAGGTAGCCTTGTGCACTACTAGCTAAGGCAGATAGCCTTGTGCACTACTAGCTAAGGAAGGCCAGAGCTCACACAGGGGGAAGAAAGGAGAAGTAGGACTCACGCTGACACCACCTCCTGACTGGAGAGGAACTTGACGTAGGACACCGCTTTCTTGTGGCCCCGGAACACACTGACTGCCTGTCGCGTCTGTCGTAGGTCATAGTAATGCACACAGTGATCTGCACACATGAACACACACACAGGCAGTTTATAAAGAAATCAAAAGGTTTTTTCCTGCAGGAATTTCCTAATTGTTTCAAAAACTTCTGTTTATTCTTTACTTTCTGTTTTACTGTCAAACACAATTCTCTCTGAGATGGGGAGATTTTCCATGTTGATCCAGTCCTTAGCTTTAGTGGTGGATCTGAACCTCTGGCTAGTGACACCCACCCCCTTTCACCCCAACTACCTTCCCTCAAGAGAGAGAGAGAGAGAGAGAGAGAGAGAGAGAGAGAGAGAGAGAGAGAGAGAGAGAGAGAGAGAAGAGAGAGAGAGAGAGAGAGAGAGAGAGATGACCAGACAGAAAGAGACAGAGACAAAGGTAGCAGAGCTGTTTACACCAGGAAACAAAAGAGTAGCAGCTGAGCCTGAAGAGCAGCCAGCCCTGACAGAGTAGCCAAGCCATGTTTGTTGACAAAGCACCACAACAAAACTTCCACCAAAACAGGAAACAACAAACTACACCCCTTGTTTATCAATCAAAAACAACCACATTTGCTACACGTTTTTAAATACTGTAGATCCTTCTGTCTAAACCAGTCATCTCAAGAACAAAAGTACCCTTGAAAGTCACAAATAAAACAAAAATAATTGTGCAGTGATGTACAAAACTGAAAAATTCAGTCTTTCTCTGTCTGTGTCTGTCTGTTGCTGTGGCTGGTAGTGGGCAGTCATGCAGGCAGGTTTTGTGTCTGTGTTTGTCTCTTCATGATGTCAGCCATGCTGTGTTTGTTCTATGGTCCCAGTGGTTACATGGTCTCTGAATGCTAAAGTACTGAACTAATGATTCATGAAAATGTCCAGTTTACAATGAGAACAGAAAAACCCAGTGTGTGTGTGTGTGTGTGTGTGTGTGTGTGTGTGTATGTGTGTGTGTGTGTGTGTGTGTGTGTGTGTGTGTGAGAGAGAGAGAGTGTGTGTGTGAGAGTGTGTGTGTGTGTTGTTGTAGTGTGTGTGTGTTGTTGTAGTGTGTGTGTGTGTGTGTGTGTGTGTGTGTGTGTGTGTGTGTGTGTGTGTGTGTGTGTGTGTGTGTGTGTTGTAAGTGTGAGACTGTGAGAGAGACTAAAAGAGAGAGTGTGTTGTGAGCAGAGATTAACACGCACTTCAAATACTCCTGTAACACTGGAACTGCTGTCAAACTTTTATCCTGTATGATCATAGTTGTTTATACTGGGATTCCATCATATGCAACATGAATTTACTCCTTTTTATTTCTTTTTTTTCTCTCCAAAGAACTTGCAGTGCTTACCATTCCATCAGATGGTTGCTTTCTGATCTGAATACAAATTTACTATGAGTGACATCAGATGCTTTAGAAAGCCCATTTCTACTTATTTTTCATTTTGTTGTGGAGGATGGGCAATATACAAGAATATCAAAATCAATGGAACATATCTGGAATTCATTAAAAATGTCAAATATTTCAGCTCTATAAAGAGAATAATGGCTCCTGTCTGCAAGACGTCAAGGCTAGAACCAGTATGGCCAAGCAAAAGATGATTTAGTTAAACATTTGGAAAGACAGGGGCAAACCTAAATATCTCAACATTAGAATCATCAAATCACTAATCAGGCCTGTATTGCTGTATGGGTCAAGGGCCTGGACACTACGAAAACTGAAAAATTGGTTGGCTACAGCTGCATTCTTGCCCACTACTGTCTGCAGGTTGATACTATTGATCACATGCTCAACAACAACACTTGTTTGTTTGTTGCTGTTTCACTAATGTAAACTTTGAATTGTGCATTCATCAGACGCATAGCAACAGAAGCATAGTTTCTGACTTGCTTATGTCTTGAACTTTGAAGGGCACTAGTCCATCCACATGGGGCACTGATACAGGACTTCCAGTGACCTAATGTGCATGCACACTGTCAGTCATTACCTCCCTTGCATATTATCGTCCGCTACTCCCTGTTCATTTTGTCCACGCATTTGCATGTATATAAAGCAGTCCTATAAACTCTCAGAAAATTGTAGCTTTTTAGCAACTGGTGTAGCAGCATAGCATGACAGCCAAAATAACTGCTGCAATGCCAGTTGTAAAGTAAACAGCTCTGAGACAGACAGACAGACCAACCAACAGAAGGCAAAGAAGTAAGCGACAGACCTGCTGACCCAAAGGCCAGGTGGAAGCGACTGTCAGGGTTGAACTTGACACAGCAGACGTTGGCCTTGGCTTCCAGACTGGCCACGGAGTGCTCTGCATTGGTCGACCACAGCTTCACTGCCACAGAGGACAACAACGTAACCCCAAACATCCTTAGTTATTCACACACTGGTAAAACAAGGCAGGTGCTCTTTTGTATTGTATGGCATTGTTCTTTTTACGGTAGTGTAATGTTTGACATTGTGCTAAATCATGTTGTATTGTATGGTATACCATTCACAGTCAGCATATTTCTTTGCATGGCATTCAGGTTTCTCATCCTGAGTTGAAGACACTATCACTAATTACAGTGCTGCTTTTTTCAGACCTTTTCCCCTTTGGCAGGTTTTCTATCAGTGCCTTCTTTTTTTGTGAGTGCAAAATTTTGCCATGGACAACTCTCATGCTGCAAGGATTTTTTTTCCAACTTGCCTACTACCACTGGCAGATTGACATGCCAACTTTCTACACATGTGATGACACTGTGGACAGGAGTGACTGCCAAATGCCTGTGGACATCTGGTGTCTCCCTTTGAGCTATTTATACACCATGCCCTCACACCCCTTTTTTCATCTGATATGTGCCGTGAGTGTTCAGATAGCGTCATCTGCTGCCATTTGCAATTTCCTCTTCAACTGAGCATTTTGGTTAAAAAAATTTTTTTTTTAAAGGGATGTCTTTCAATGATGATTTTTTAAGTCAAGTCAAGTCAAAAACACTTTACTCATCCCATGAAGGGCAATTAAGGGAGATGCTTCAAGACGGCAACAGCACTGACAATTTTTGGAAGGATTTTATGGGGAAAAAGTGGCAGAAACCAAATTTATGCAGACTGGAAAGGACTAACAAGCTGCACAGAGGATTCAAGGGTTGCAGAGTGGAGTCAGAAGTGCTGTGTTTACTGGTGATTCGAGTGATGAAGATGACTATGACAGTGGTGTAAACAACAATCCTGCCAAGGGAAGCATGTGACTGTGACTGGCTTAAAATGAAAGAATGTTGTGGAAATCGTGGCACCAGAAACTTGCAACGGTGATGCTAGTGAGTCATGATTTTTGTTCTCTTTCAGTTTTTCACAGACGAAGTGCAAAATAAACTTGGAATAAACTGTGACCTGATTTCAATGGCAGTTTGTATGTCAGCCTGTGTGCTTGTTTGTGAATGTGTTTGCATATTATTCTAGCATCAGTGTTAATTCTAGGATTTCAGAAAAGGGGGACAGAGGGTCCCTGAAATGAAAAAAGGGGTCATTGTCCCATTCCCCCTAGCCAACCTACAGACCTGCATAAAAGAGAAAGATATTTTGTTACATATTTACATTGTTACATCATGTAATATGAACACATTTATACACCTGTAGAACCTCTTTTATTGTACTGTTCAGTCAAACTCAAACTCACTGTCATTAAGATAAGTCTTTTCACTGATAAAGTCCTGTCCTAGTTGTGGCTCATTTAACCTTTAAAACCACCACCACTACCCAACCCTTGTAGGTACACACTCATGCATCCACTCCTTGTATATGTGGTGTATTGTTGTTGTTGTTGTCTTCAATTTAACGTCTGTTCACTCTTAGTGATATTAGACAAAGGATGTGGAAAATGTAGTGGATGTAGTGGAGAGGGGAATGTACAGAGAAAAGACTGATTAGGTAACATGTGTGTTGGTATTTTCATGCAATTAAAGGGGTGGGGGGAATCTTAAACATGAGTAAACATTTAAATTCAACAAATTTTTAACATGAAACATCTATAAAATAACTACAACAAATACTCTAATGGGCTGTGCAATAGACATTTAACAATGGCAAAGGCTAATTTCGGATTTTTAAAAACAGTTTCCACAGACTGCTCACAAAATGTGGGTAAAAAAGGTTTTACAATTGAACACTCAAATATGATGTGAGTGTTGGAAATATGTTCCCCACAGAGGCACCTCACATTTTTACAAAATTTTGTTATAAATGCATTTAATTTTAATCTAAAATATAGTGCATTAACTCTTCTTGTGGTTGCAATACTTAAATGTGTTTGAGAAGGAGTCATGTAACATGAAGTAAGGCCATTAGTCAGGCAATTCTTTAAAGATCGTTCCTTGAATTGATCTGATTCTCTCCACTTACTCCACGACGTCTGTTCTAATAAACTGTATCCCTCCTGTAGAGATAATGGGACATGCAGTTCTATTGATTCAAAATGATGTCTTGCCCCCCTTTTTGCAGCTCTGTCAGCCCACTCATTTGAAAAAACTCCAACGTGCGAAGGTACCCAACAAAAGGAGACAGGAATACTTCTTAAACTTAAAAGTGTATGACATATTTAATTTCAAAAATGATTCTGGATACTTTCCTGAATTTGGGGATTTGATAGCATACAGTACCGACTTAGAATCTACACAAAGTAAGATAGGAATGATGGGAAATGCAAATCAAGAATGAATCAATATGTGGTGTGTGTGTGTGTGGTGTGTGTGTGTGTAGTGTGTGTGCGCTCCTGCTTTCTGTATGTATGCAGATAAGATTTTTTCTCAAACTCTGTGTGTGTGTGTGTTTGTGTGTGTGGAGAGTGATTCATCCCACTGATTAACAAGCAGATGGGGAGGGGGGTTGGATGGAGAGCAGAGATGTGCACTACTGCTGATGGTACTGCTATGGACACAGATTTTCACATTACAGCACACTGACAGAAACAGAATGATGCCAAACACCTGCTGTAAGAAATGAGAGAACAGTGTGTGTGTGTGTGTGTGTGTGTGTGTGTGTGTGTGTGTGTGTGTATGTGTGTGTGTGTGTGTGTGTAGAGAGAGAGAGAGAGAGAAGAGATCTATGTTTCTGTCTAAAACTCTGTGTAAGTGAATGTGTGTCTGTGTGCATGCACGCATGCACATGTGCGTGCATACAAATGCACAAGCGTGCAGATCTATTAGGAAAAAAAAGAAATGACTCCATCAGTCAACAAGCAGAGGTTAAAATGCCAGCCTCCAAAAGACGAACAAGACAGTGTCCTACCCTTGCAGTCATCTGATCCTGAAGCCAACAGGCGAGGGTCCATGCGATTGTAGTCCACACTCCAACAGCGCTTTTCATGCTCCTGATGAAAACCATCAACAAAATGACAATAAAGAGGATTGCTTTTTAAGTGCGCCTGTTCCATTTGACTTTGTTCTCACAACATCCAGGATTGCATCACACATAAAATCACAGCTGCATACATACAGATGCACAACTCAAACTTGCTTAAAGAAAATCAAATCTAAGCCTTGAGCATTCAACAGGCAAACAATATTATCCTTCTGACCGTTACTGCATATTAACCAACTCACACATTCACTATGCTAATAACCAACAGCACTATGCATAAGTAAAGATAGCAACAAAAACTACAACCCCCCCCCCATAAAAAACCACAACACAAAACCTAACAAATATCAACACCCATACAAAAAACAATAATAACAACCAAAACTCCACCCCAAACATAAGAAGTCCACTAAAACTAACACAAACATAACGAACAAAAGAAGCAACCGAACATACCTACCAAATTCCCACCACAATGACACCCTAAGTCAACCCACCCCTTGATGAAACACACACACATACACACACAACCCAATACCCCACTCAACAACATGAACAATACACACAAACAAACACAACAAATATAACAAAGATCACAGATCAACAACACAAAAACTTGCCTAAACACAGTGAACAAACACACTAACACTTTAACATGATCAAACAACAAACAAAACACACAAAAATACTATATAACCTGTCACACACACAATCAACAACACACACATACACACACACAACAACACTACACACACACACATGATCAAAACACACACAAAACACACCACCTAACACAATATCAAAAAACACTACAACAAACAATACACACCAACACACATGATCAAAACAACACACAAACATACAACCAACACACATCAAACATACACATAACACACAACAACACTACCTCAACACACATGATCAAAACACACACATACACACACAACAATACACCTACCTCAACACACATGATCAAAACACACAACACACACACAAACAATACACCTACCTCAACACACATGATCAACACACACATACACACACAAACAATACACCTACCTCAACACACATGATCAAAACACACAACATCACACACAAACTATACACCTACCTCAACACACATGATCAAAACACACACATACACACACCAATACACCTACCTCAACACACATGATCAAAACACACACATACACACACAAACAATACACCTATCTCAACACACATGATCAAAACACACACATACCACACACAAACAATACACCTACCTCAACACACATGATCAAAACACACACATACACACAACAATACACCTACCTCAACACACATGATCAAAACACACACATACACAAAACAATACACCTACTCAACACACATGATCAAAACACACACATACACACACACAAACAATACACCTACTCAACACACATGATCAAAACACACACATACAACACAACAATACACCTACCTCAACACACATGATCAAAACACACAAAACACACAAACAATACACCTACCTCAACACATGATCAAAACACACACACACACACAAACAATACACCTACTCAACACACATGATCAAAACACACACATACACACAAACAATACACCTACCTCAACACACATGATCAAAACACACCACAAACAAACCTACTCAACACATGATCAAAACACACACAACACACAACAATACACCTACCTCAACACACATGATCAAAACACACACACACACAAACAATACACCTACCTCAACACACATGATCAAAACACACACACACAACAATACACTACCTCAACACACATGATCAAAACACACACACACACAACAATACACCTATCTCAACACACATGATCAAAACACCACATACACACAAACAATACACCTACCTCAACACACATGATCAAAAACACACACATACACACAAACAATACACCTACCTCAACACACATGATCAAAACACACACAACACAACATAACACCTACTCAACACACATGATCAAAACACACACATACATCACAAACAATACACCTACCTCAACACACATGATCAAAACACACACATACACACAAACAATACACCTACCTCAACACACATGATCAAACACACACACATACACACACAACAATACACCTACCTCAACACACATGATCAAAACACACACATACACACAAACATACACCTACCTCAACACACATGATCAAAACACACACATACACACACAAACAATACACCTACCTCAACACACATGATCAAAACACACACACACACAAACAATACACCTATCTCAACACACATGATCAAAACACACACACACACATAACATAACACCTATCTCAACACACATGATCAAAACACACACATACATCACAACAATACACCTACCTCAACACACATGATCAAAACACACACATACATACACAAACAATACACCTACCTCAACACACATGATCAAAACACACACATACACACAAACAATACACCTATCTCAACACACATGATCAAAACACACACACACATAACTATACACCTATCTCAACACACATGATCAAAACACACACACATCACAAACAATACACCTACCTCAACACACATGATCAAAACACACACAACATACACAAACAATACACCTACTCAACACTACAAACACACACATATCACACACAACACCTACTCACAAATATCAACAACAATACACACAAACAATACACCTACCTCAACACACATGATCAAAACACACACAAACAATACACCTACCTCAACACACATGATCAAAACACACACACACAAACAATACACCTACCTCAACACACATGATCAAAACACACACACACAAACAATACACCTACCTCAACACACATGATCAAAACACACACATACACACAACAATACACCTACCTCAACACACATGATCAAAACACACACATACATACAACAATACACCTACCTCAACACACATGATCAAAACACACACATACACACAACAATACACCTACCTCAACACACATGATCAAAACACACACATACACTCACAAACAATACACCTACCTCAACACACATGATCAAAACACACACACAAACAATACACCTACCTCAACACACATGATCAAAACACACACATACACACAACAATACACCTACCTCAACACACATGATCAAAACACACACATACACACAATACACCTACCTCAACACACATGATCAAAACACACACATACAATACACCTACCTCAACACACATGATCAAAACACACACATACACACACACAAACAATACACCTATCTCAACACACATGATCAAAACACACACACACACACATTCTGACCTGATCTTGGACTGGCAGAGCATTTCCAGAGTGGGATAGTGAATATCAACAGCATCTTGTATCACAGTGTGGTATTCATATACCTGACAACACATGACATACATCTGTATTATCACTGTATCACAGTGTGGTATTATTCACACACCTGACATGCATTTGTATTACAACTGTATCACAGTGTGGTGGTATTCATGCACCTGACACGACATACATCTGTATTATCACTATATTCATACACCTAACAACATACATACATCTATATTATCACAGCACTGTGCACCTGCAGACCCCATCCCTCTCCAGTTACTGCCACACACTGAACAAAATCGTCATGGCAGACCTGTCCCAACTTACCTTATTACAAACAGCCATCCAAATTTAATGGGTCTAAAATACACAAATTTCCAAATAAGAATAAATTAAAATAATACAGGGAAGAAAAGTAATAACATTATGCCTCCACCAATTATATATGTAAATGTGTCACAATTTATCTTTGTTGGGGAATTTTTAAACCACAAAGATAAGGCATTTTTTATGGTTAGGGAAGCAATCACTATTACATCTACAGATGGGAATTTAAACGCAAATACAGAATGAACAGGAAAAACAACTGCAAACAAACAAATAGCAGAAACAAAGACAGTGACAGAGGGAATTTTTAAAGCAGGATTCCTGAAACATGAGGGCTAAAAGCAAGCACTGACCTTGATTTTTTTGGTAACGCCAGCAATGGCGAAGAAATCACAGTCACGATCAAACTCTATACTGCAACACAAGTCACCATCATTCTGTGTAAAATATGCAAAATAACATAACATACAATTCAAAATGAAATACAGTGCAACAACAACATAACATACACCCCCAAATAAAATACAGCACAACAACAACATAACATACACCCCCAAATAAAATACAGCACAACAATAACATAGCATACAACCCAAATGAAATACAGTGCAACAATAACATAGCATACAACCCAAAATGAAATACAGAGCAACAATAACAAAACACACAACACATGATGAAATACAAGCATGCATTAGCATACCTCAATTTAGGGTTCCAACTATACCCTATATCACATCTGGAACTGGAGGGACAGGACAGCTTAGAGGTCAGGGTGCTGCACTCCTGATTTGACAGCCCAGGATCGAGCCTGGGTTAAAGCCACCAGCGAGTCATCTGTCCAGGGGATTAGTTTCCTGGAGTTGACGTTAGTACTGTACCATCAGACTGGAAGGAGGGCTACCTCATCAAGCTACCCAAAAAAGGAGACCTCAGTAACTGTGCCAACTATAGAGGGATAAAGCTTCTGTCGGTGCCAGGAAAAGTCCTTAACAGGATCCTCCTCGAGAGAATGAAAAATGCAGTTGATCCTCTCCTCCGAGACCAGCAGGCCGGCTTTCGCCAGAACAGATCATGCGTAGATCAGATTGGCACCTTGCGCATCATCGTTGAGCAATCTTTAGAGTGGAACTTGTCTTTATACATCAACTTTGTTGATTATGAGAAAGCATTTGACAGTGTGGACCGCAACACCCTCTGGAAATTGCTTCGCCACCATGGAGTGCCAACCAAACTGGTCAACTTGATCAAGAACTCCTATGAAAGAATGACCTCCCGGGTGGTCCATGGAGGACAACTCACAAACAGCTTTGAGGTGAAGACCGGAGTCAGACAAGGCTGTCTCCTGTCACCTTTCCTCTTCCTCCTGGTGATCGATTGGACCATGAAGACTTCAACGGCATACAGAAGAAATGGAATCCAGTGGACACTGTGGGACCAGCTGGATGATCTCGACTTTGCAGACGACCTGGCCCTGCTTTCCCACAGCCGCCAACAGATGCAGGACAAGACTACAGAACTAGCAGCCACCTCATTAAAAGTTGGTCTCAAGATCCATGAAGGCAAAACCAAGATTCTCAAGATAAACGCAGTGAGTGAGGACCCAGTCACACTAAATGGGAAGGAGCTGGAAGAAGTGGAGACATTCACGTACCTGGGTAGCATCATTAACATGTAGGGCGGCACAGATGCAGACGTCAGAGCAAGAATTGGCAAGGTGAGGGCAGCGTACTTGCAGCTGAAGAACATCTGGAGCTCCAAGGTGGTGTCGACCCGCACAAAGATCAGGCTGTGCAACTCCAACGTCAAGTCAGTCCTACTATATGGAGCAGAGACATGGAGGACAACAAAGACCACCATCAAGAAAGTGCAGACCTTCATCAACAGGTGCCTGAGACGAATCCTCCAGATCCACTGGCCCGACACCATCAGCAACGCAGACCTGTGGCAACGTACCAACCAGCTGCCAGCCGAAAATTAAATCCGGCGCAGGAGATGGGGATGGATTGGGCACACCCTGAGAAAGCCAGCCAGCATTTGAAGGCAGGCACAAGGCAGGCACTATCATGGAACCCCCAGGGAAAACGAAAAAGAGGAAGGCCAAGAAACACCTGGCGACGCGACCTTGAGGCAGAAACCAGAAAGATGGGATATACCTGGAGACAGCTGGAGAGAATAGCCCAGGACAGAGGACTCTGGCGGACTGTTGTCGGCGGCCTATGCTCCAGGGGGAGTGATGGGCCTAAGTAAGTACGTAAGACGTTAGTACTGCACTCCTCTTAACCCTAGTGGCGCGGTTCCCGGAATATTCCGGGAAAGGCGGGTCTAGGCTGTGTGGCGGATCCCGGAATATTCCGGGATGACGTGGGTGGTCATAGTTGAAAGCTTACTTTCGCTTTCAAAGGTCAGCCAATGAATGTTAAGGCCGTTGTAGGCCCGCAGAAAGGGGTGAAGGTCGTTTGACACACACAAGCAACGAAGAATCTGATTGGTTAAGAGTGTATTTTAATTTTTTTTCGGACCAGCCGAGATCGTCTTCAACAAAACTGGCGGCCAGCGTTTGCACTAGAATTTCTTCAAGCGTTTTATTCGAGCTTTTTACAATTGACCGGAGGAGTTTATGAGACTGATTTGTGAAAAAACAAGGCCAGGTTTCGAGAGGTAAGGATTAGTGGAGATATTTTAAAACTGCAGTAAAAATCGATCAAAGATCGGTCTGAAATGAGGCAAAACCAGATCTAGATCAACGCATGGACTTTTCGCCATCGCTAATTGGAAGTCAAAAGAGTGGAACATTCATCTACGGAAGACATTACTGACAATAGCGCACAGTAGCAAATCGCAAGAATTGGAAAGGTATGGCATCATGAACTCAGCGAAGACATCTGATTAAGTGTATAAAAGCCCGCACGCACAATCCGCCATGTGAATCCAGATCAGTCGTCCTGATCTGGATGAACTGAGGAACAAAGGACCCCATAAAGCGATCAAACTCCTTATTTATATGAATAATGAAGAATCCAGTTTACCACTTGACATTATGCACCGCAAGCAGACTCTTGCTAACGTACCAACAGCGATCCGGGCCGAACAATCGGCCAGAGATCAGTAGGGAACACTGATATAGCTTGTCGCATTCGATATGCGCTAAGTGACATATCATGAAACCACCACACGTAAAAAAGTAACTCATTTACAACGCTGCTTACCTACTTTGCAGTGCAAAACCTGTAAAGATATATAATTCAGCTTGAGAAATACCAAGGACTAGTTGGGACCCCGGCTCAAACATGCTAGCCAGTAATCAGGGAAAAAATGGGCTGTAGTGTATTATACGCTACTAGGGTTAAGTCCTTCGAATGACACTATAAACCAAGGTCCCATGTCCCGATGCATGTAGAATATCTTATGCATGCATTAAAACCTGGTCTGCCTCTAGAAGAGTAGGTCATTTAAGCCAGTAAGAACAGATGACAAAAAAATATATACAAAAATGCATGCACACTGGTGTCATGTTTAGACATCATCTCCAAGTCAGAATGTAGCTACCTTAATGGTGGGCAAAAATGGTCGCACATGCAAAAATCAATCACACCATTGGTGAACCTCAGAGCTCTAGCCGCGGAACAAAAAACAAACAACAAAACTTGAAGAAGAATCAACTCCTATGTAATTTTTAGTGGCCAGTGAAAGTAACCCCTGGAGACAGCGCAAAAACAAACAAAAAATACTGGGACACGCTTTGGCAGGTACAATCTCTCAGCAGTAATGCACTAGGCAATACTGAGCACATTTGTGGACAACAGGGACTTCTTGTGACATTGATATGGACAGCAATATTGTGAGTATCTGTTGGCAACAAGAAAACCTTCAACAGCACATCCAAAACAAGCCTTCTGGAGAAACTGGCATCCTTCTCATTACACACACACACACACACACACACACGAACACAAGCACCCATGCACAAACATAGCAAACACACACCTGGAAACAATACTGGAAGACCCATTGAAGAGATCAACAGCGTAACTCAGGGATGCCAGGGGGCGAAAAGAGGTGAAGCGTGTGAACTTGGAGAGACAGGTGGTGAAGTCCTCCATCCTGCCCCCTCCCCCTTCTGGTCCCCCGACGCCACCACTGGTGCGGATGTTGAGGTAGCACTGCTCCAGGTCCTCAAAGTGCTGCGACATCTTTCTGCGCCGCTGGGCCAGGGAGCTCTGCAGGGAGGACTGGGGCTTGTGGGACTTGGACGCTGATGGCTGTGCACACACACACACACACACAGATAGTAGAGACAGGGAAAATCAATGAAGAACACAGTAGAGACAAAGAGAAAAACCATGAAATACGAAATTTTATTTAAAGAGGGTAATAGATTAAGTACTTCTTTTTCTTCCTTTTTGTCATGTTTTTCCCAGGGGAGGTTTGACATTGATGAGCCATCTCCATCTCTCTCTGTTTTGAGCTTCCTCCTTATTTATGCCCCTTTCTCTAAGATCATCTGCAATACAGGCAGCCCAGGTTTTGCTAGGTCTTCCCTTTGGTCTCTTTCCATCCACTACGAAGTTCATTGCTCTTTTTATGATGTGGTGGTCTGCTTTCCGTTGAACGTGCCCAAACCAGCGCAGTCTTATTGCTACTAGCTACAGACTTCAGATCATCAACTTTGCACATTCTCCATAGTTCTTCATTCGTGATCCTGTCTTCCCATTTGATCTTTGTCATGTAGCATAGCATTCGGTTTTCACAGCTCTTCAACAAACGTTTGACGGCTTTTGTGAAAACCCACATCTCCGAACCATACAGGAGAAAAGGTCTAATGCAGGCCTTGTATATCAGACAGCGTCTCTCCAGTGGGATTTCCTGATTTCCAAGCAGACTTGCCAATTCTTTCCATTTCTTCCAAGCACTCGCAATCCTGGTTCTGACAGCTAACTCAGATTTTGCTTTGCAGCTCATCATCTCTCCCAGGTAGCAGAATTCGTCTACCACTTCTATCTTCCCCTGTTCGAATTCTAGCTCCTTCTTTCCAGCATTGGTATTATCTTCATCCTTCCTATTCATTCAACTGGGGCAGACAAGTACTCCATCCTCCTTCTTCAGACTTTTGAGCTTTGAGCATCTTTTGTGACACCAATATTGACAGCTGGAGCATTTGATCAAGATTCAAGATTTTATTTCAAGATAAACCCCCAAGGGGTACATGAAATTTAACAAAATCACAACTTGCGGATGTGGGCGTGTGAAAAATACTCACACACAAATTCGCTCCAAAATGAAAGAGCACAAACCATGGACATGAAAAGTGAAAAAGCATTCACAACACAGGAAAGGCATAGCAACCTAACATGCCTGAATACATTTCCCGCAACCAACTGCACTCACTCACTCTCTCTCTCTCTCTCTCTCTCTCTCTCTCTCCCCCATGTAATATGGCCTAAGGCTGAGATACATTAAATTTCTGAGTTCTGAGTTCTGAGCTCTCTCTCTCTCTCCCAGCACACCACACCCAACGCAAAGGCATCAACAAGCACACACACACGCAGGCGTGGAACATCAACACGCCAAGAAACCCGCTACCCCCGGTCACACACACACTCGTGCACCCACGCACGCAGGAAGCATTTCAAACTACGTGCGCACACTTTCACACAAATGCGGGGACACACACACACACACATACACACGCACGTGGGGGTTTGTCTAATATCACGTAATGTGAAAAGACGTTAAATTAAAGAAGAACGTGGGGGTGCTAGTGTGCTCACACACAATGACATGGCCATTCAAGTCTATACTAACAAAGGAAATTAACTTATCCCTAACATGTAATAAAATACACTGGTGTCATCTAAAGAGATGCGTCAAATCAATAGGTTTTCATTATTTTTTTTAGGAATTTTATAACTTTAATAAGCAAGGATTTATTTGTGGAACTAAACAATTCATGGAACTTCATAACATTTGGGTTTCCTCTATAGTATCTTGGGATAAATTTGTTTCTTAGCTGCACAAAGAAATGACATTTGAATAGATAATGGAACTCATCACCTAGCTCGTTTTCACCACATTTATCACAGACTCTCTCTGCTCTAGGAACATTTCTTATTCTGCCAATTTGGATGGGAAGTCTGTGATTTAACGTTCGAAAATGAATAAAAGTTAATGACAAATTATGGGGAAGAATCGTCAGATAATCTTCAAAGCAGAAACACTTCTTAAATAGTCTATAATTAAGAAATATGTCGTTGTTATCAACATGAGAAAACCATTGTTCCCTACACCTTTGTGGTAGACACCACATGGGTATTTGCCTTGCTCTCTATGTGTTCTGCGATCTTTTCCAACTGTCATTGCTTTGGTCTTGCCAACATTCACCTTCATTCCTCTGCGTTCTAATCTCTGTTTCCAATTGCCAAATCTTTGAGTGGCGTCATCACTGTTCTCAGCTACCAGTACTAAGTCATCAGCATACAGCAATCCCCAGATCTCTTCTGGCCTCTCCACTTCCTTGGATATTTCATTCATCATGAGGATAAAGAGCAGAGGGCTCAATGCGGATCCTTGGTGCACTCCTATTTTTATCTCAAAGCTTTCTGACATCCCGATTATAGTTTTCACTTTTGATCTGGAGTTCTTGTACAAAGTCATAACCATTGAGATGGTGTGCTCCAGTATACCTTGTTTCCTCAAGGCCCATTGGATTGCCTTTCTGGGTACTCTATCAAAAGCTTTTTCCAGGTCAACAAAGATGTGTGTCAAGCTATTTTTCTTCTCCATATACTTTTCCTGCAGTTGTTTCACAATAAATATTGCATCTATGGTTGATTTGCCAGCCTGGAATCCAAACTAATTTTCATCAATATTGCAGAGGCTCTTCAGTCTTCTTTCTAATACTTTTTCCCAGATCTTCATGCCATGTTCCAGAAGCCTGATTCCTCTGTATTTTCCACATACTAGTGCATCTCCTTTACCCTTGAAAATGGGAACAGTAATACTGTCTTCCCATTCTTCGGGCATTTGTTCTGTCCGCTGTATCTTCTGACATATTTTCTTAAGCTGTTTTACTCCTTCCTCTCCTGCTGCTTGTATAATTTCTGTCACCACTCCTGATGGCCCCATGGCTTTTCTCTTTTTCATAGTTCGAATTGCTCTCCTGATTTAATCTTCAGTCACTTCTTGTACAGGTCCTTCAACTTTCTCCACTTCCTCGATTGCATGAGGATTCTCAATATTTAGCAGATCATGAAAGTAATCCTTCCATCTCTGCAGAATATTTTGCTTCTCAGTCATATTTCCACTCATTTTTTTACAAATTTTGCTACATTGATGTCTTTCCATTCTTTCCTCATCTGTCGTGCAATTCGAAACATCTTATGCTGACCTTCAGTTGTATCAAGTCCAACACACTATTCATTCCATACTTTTTCTTTAGCTTGGGCTACAACTTTTGGCTTCTTTTGATTTCCTCCTGTATACCTCTCTGTCTTCAAACATCTTTGTTTGCTGCCACTTCCTAAATGCTTGCTTCTTCTCTTGGATTGCTTCTTTCACTGCATCGCACCGCCACCATGTTTCTCTCTTTCGATGTCTTCTTCCTTTGGTCTCTCCACACGTTTCTTTCGCTGCTTCCATAAGGATTTCTTTCAATTGGTTCCAGTCATGGTCTTGTCCAGCCGCCTTTTCTCTCACTTTTTGCTCATATTCCAAGGCTATGTTCTTGTCTTTGAGCCTCCAAATTTTCAGTTTCTTCTCGATTGCTTTCTTCCTTGGTCTTATCAAATCTTTTATTTGAAAATCTGTGCACAACAATCTGTGCTGTGAGAGGCATTCTTCCCCTGGAATAACTGTACAGTTTGTCGCCATTGCAACATCTCCCTTGAAGAGAATGAAGTCGATCTGAGTTTCCGCTTCACCAATTTTGAAGGTGATATATTGCTCTTGTCTTTTCTTGAAGAACGTATTCAAGATTCGTAAGCTATTCTGTTGGCAAAGCTGAAGAATTGTTTCTCCTTCTTGATTTCGATCTCCAAAGTTGTACCTGCCCATAACATCTTCATATCCAGTTCTGTCCTTGCCAACGTGTCCATTCAAATCTCCTGCTACATCGACAATGTCTTTTCCTGGTATTTCAGCCAGTTTCTCGTCTAGTTTTTCCCAGAAGTCAGCTTTCTCTTCTTCGGGTCTACCCACCTGCAGTGCATAAGCAGATCATGTGCAGGATATTTTTTTCACAAACTATTTTCATGTTCATTGAGCTACCGCTCCATCTTTCTATTTTGACAACATTTTCAAGCCAGTTTTCATGAACAAGTAGGCCGACTCCATGTTTGTTCTCTTTTCCTCCACTCCACCAAAGCTTGTACCTGTCCTCACCAACTCCTAACATTCGACACCCTTCTCCTTTGTATCAAACTCCCTGCACTGCACAAATATCTAATAGATTAAGTACAATGACTTTTTTCCATCCAGCCCTCAAAAAGGGGAAAAAAAGTATAAACACCAAAGCAAAGCAATACATTTGAAAGAAAAAATATGGACAGAAAAAGAGTAAAGGAAATGACAAAAAGAAAATACACCAAGAATATACAAATACATCAAGATCAAGAAGGTAGTAATGTCGCTATCGTCGACGCCAATGTAGTCAAAGTAGTAGTAGTAGTAGTAGAGATGATGATGTTCTACTATGCGGGGTAGTGATGACTATGGCAGTGCCGACGATGATGATGGTGATAATAAAAACAACAGCGATGAAGATGATGACAAGATGAAGAAAAGAGAAGAGACAAAGAGAAAAACCATGAAGGAGACAGTAGAGAAAGGGAAAACCGTTAAAGAAACAATACAGCCAGGGAAAAACGGTGAAAGAAACAGTCGAGACACAGAGAAAAACAGAGAGAGAAACAGTCGAGACACAGAGAGAAACTGTGAAAGAAACAGTAGAGACACAGAGAGAAACAGTGAAAGAAACAGTCAAGACACAGAGAGAAAAACAGTGAAAGAAACAGTAGAGACACAGAGAGAAAAACAGTGAAAGAAACAGTCGAGACACAGAGAGAAAAACAGTGAAGGAAACAGTCGAGACACAGAGAGAAAACAGTGAGAGAAACAGTAGAGACACAGAGAGAAAAACAGTGAAGGAAACAGTAGAGACATCAGGAGAAACAGTGAGAGAATAACAAAATGAAACATGAAGGAAACAGTGGAGAACAGGGAAGAGCATGAACATGAGACAGAAGAAACATGGAAACAGTAGACCAGGGAGAAATTACAATGCATGGAAACAGTAGACAGGGAATTACAGTGCATGGAAACAGTGGAGACAGGGAGAATTACAATGCATGGAAACAGTAGACAGGGAATTACAATGCATGGAAACAGTAGACAGGGAATTACAGTGCATGGAAACAGTGGAGACAGGGAATTACAATGCATGGAAACAGTAGACAGGGAATTACAGTGCATGGAAACAGTGGAGACAGGGAGAATTACAATGCATGGAAACAGTAGACAGGGAATTACAGTGCATGGAAACAGTGGAGACAGGGAGAATTACAATGCATGGAAACAGTAGACAGGGAATTACAATGCATGGAAACAGTAGACAGGGAATTACAGTGCATGGAAACAGTGGAGACAGGGAATTACAATGCATGGAAACAGTAGACAGGGAATTACAGTGCATGGAAACAGTGGAGACAGGGAATTACAGTGCATGGAAACAGTGGAGACAGGGAATTACAGTGCATGGAAACAGTGGAGACAGGGAATTACAGTGCATGGAAACAGCGGAGACAGGGAATTACAGTGCATGGAAACAGTGGAGACAGGGAATTACAGTGCATGGAAACAGTGGAGACAGGGAATTACAGTGCATGGAAACAGCGGAGACAGGGAATTACAGTGCATGGAAACAGTGGAGACAGGGAATTACAGTGCATGGAAACAGCGGAATAACAATGCATGGAAACAGCTGAGAAAGGGAATTACAATGTATGGAAACAGCGGAGAAAGGGAATAACAATGCATGGAAACAGGGAATTACAGTGCATGGAAACAACGGAGTCAGGGAATAACAATGCATGGAAACAGCGGAGAAAGGGAATTACAGTGCATGGAAACAGCGGAATTACAATGCATGGAAACAGCGGAGACATGGAATTACAATGTATGGAAACAACGGAATTACAATGCATGGAAACAGCGAATTACAATGCATGGAAACAACGGAGTCAGGGAATTACAATGCATGGAAACAGTGGAGACAGGGAATTACAGTGTATGGAAACAGCGGAGACAGGGAATTACAGTGCATGGAAACAGCTGAGACAGGGAATTACAGTGCATGGAAACAGCTGAGACAGGGAATTACAGTGCATGGAAACAGCTGAGACAGGGAATTACAGTGCATGGAAACAGCTGAGACAGGGAATTACAGTGCATGGAAACAGCTGAGACAGGGAATTACAGTGCATGGAAACAGTGGAGGCAGAGGAGGGGGGGGGGGGGATCACAGTGCATGGAAACAGCGAATTACAATGCATGGAAACAACGGAGTCAGGGAATTACAATGCATGGAAACAGCGGAGACAGGGAATTACAATGCATGGAAACAGCGGAGACAGGGAGTGACAATGCATGGAAACAGACAGGGAATTACAATGCATGGAAACAGCGGAGACAGGGAGAATTACAATGCATGGAAACAGCGGAGACAGGGAATTACAATGCATGGAAACAGTAGAGACAGGGAATTACAATGCATGGAAACAGTAGAGACAGGGAATTACAATGCATGGAAACAGTAGAGACAGGGAATTACAATGCATGGAAACAAAAGAAGAGGAGACTGAAGAGAGGGGAAGGAGTGTGACCTTGACACTGCTGTTGAAGGACTCGTCACAGGCCACATCCAGGATGGTGTTGTCAGAGGTCTCACAGCTGGTGGGCACCAGGTGATCCTGCAACAGTACTGCTGCTTCAGCGCTCTTCACCACACTGTATCACACCACGCCATATGTACACAGACCAAAGAATGATCAACACCATCAGCCACCTTCCTCCTTTCCTTCTTCTTCTCACATAGAGGATTATCTTCTATTCATCCTTCTGAACTGATCATCCACAACTTGATGTAAGGAGCGAATGACACCTAAATAATAGCTTTGACATCACCAAATATTCCTCTGCTTAGGATTGATTGCTTTCCAAGGAATAGTGCTCTGTGTTTGCACAGAGTCATCTTATCATGAGAGCACCTTCCAGTCAACTGAGACCACCTCTGAATAACCTGCAAACACGTTTTCAGAAAATGGCAAGTTATGTCACAAAAATGTCAGAGTATGATGTATTTCAGTGCCAAATTACACCAATGTCCTTTGATCCATCTTCCTGATCTGATACATTCTGTACATAGGTGTACATGTATGAACCTCCCTGAAAGTCCCACAACAAAGTGCGAGTTCGGAAAGGTAAAAATCTGACTGTAATTGCTTGACTCCAGCACTTTCAAAAGAGAGAGTTGTATACTGTCATTTTCAACGCAGAGGGAATCATGCTGCAGAAATTTTGCAAGCAGGAACAGATGGTCATCAGAGAGTTCTTCAGAGACTCAATAATTCTTTTGTCCGATCTCAAGTAGTTTGCTAAGCTGCCTGACCGAACACTGGCATGAGTGAGTGAATCACGATCCTCCACTACAACACACCTGCTCACTGGTCAAAGCTTTTAAAAGAATATCTAAAGGCATGGAACACTGCAGCTTTGCCACACATAATCAAGAGCCGAGCAGCATTGGGAACAGCAGTTTTCCAGCGTCTGGCTCACATACCAAGCGAGGCCTACAGATTGGCATTTCTACAATGTATCAAGCAAATACAATATGAGTGGTGAGAGGGAGTGAATACTTTGACGAAATGAACAGATTTGATTGCCGGTCAGTGACTGAAAAATGAATTATTCTCAGCCAAACAGAAAGCGCCTTGTATATTATAGCATCATATTTGGTCTCTTTCTCTCTGCGTTCCCTTACCTGGTGGGATGTGACTGTGTGGCCTTCTCCTGTGCTTGTGACTTTTCAGGTCTGCCCACTGGCCTCAGCCAATACATTCTGACTTCAGACCAGCTCATTTCATTGCACAGATTGCATGCTGGGTATTTTCATGTTTTCCTAACCCACATAACACTGATATGAATTACGGGATCTTTAATGCACATACTTGATCGTCTGCATGTATATACACACAAAAGGAATTAAGGCACTGGCAGGTATGCATTTGAAGTTGACATGGAAGATTGTAAAAAAAAACACCCACCCTTAATTCACACACACAGCCAAGATTTGATCCAAGGACAGCATAGATCCAAGGGATTGAAATCAAACCATCTTAACTACTCCGCTATAGCATCCATCATCTTTGAGAGACTTTTTTTTCCTACTAATTTTTTTTCTGATGACTTTTGTTGCCATGGGTTCTTTTACATGTTGCAGAGGGGTGGACAGGCTGGTCTGGGGTGGGACAGGCCCCAAGCCCTGTGACACTGGAGACAGACAGTGCATTAGCTCTAGACCAGTGGCTTGTTTTGTTGTTGTGTCAAATAAGTCTCTATCTATCTATCTATCTGTCCCGTAGTCTGACGACCGTGGGGGCACCCTCAAAGACTCAACAACCAGTTCCCTCCATTCCTCTCTCTGTTCTGCCTTTCTCAGGGTTTTGTTGAGTTCTAGGCCTGTCCATTCGCTGATGTCTACTTGACTTAAATGGCAATAAAATATTCTGAATCTGAATCATAATCATGGTAAGGAGCACGAACAGGGGGCCAGGTACTTACTGGGCAGGCCATCAACTTGCTGTGCTGCTCTTTGATTCGGTCCTGTCAACACAATTTGATCCAGTGGTAGTCATCAAATAACACATTCTCCCCACCCCCCCTCCCACTCCCAATTTTTAAAAAAACAAACAAACACCCACCAATATATATATATCCTCCAAAAATACCTAACTTGACTTGTGTGTGTGTGTGTGTGTGTGTGTGTGCGCGTGTGCGCGCGCGCATGAGTGTTTATTGTTTAATTACTATTTATTTATTCCTTTATTTATTCCTTTGCTTCGAGGATGATGGAATAGGCACTCGTTTAATTCATTTGCACTGGCGCACAATTGCCTACTCTTCCAAAAGGTGGAACGGATTTTGGCATGTGGGCCGGATGTTCTGCGTGTGCTCCCACACGGGACTTCGCTTATAGTCTCCTGAAAGGATGTGTATGTGTATGTGTGTGTGTATGTGCATATGCGGGTATATGTGTGCATGCGTGCGTGTATGCGGGGGCACGCAAGTGTGTGTGTGTGTTTGTGTGTGTGTGTGTGTGTGGTGTGTGTGAACCTTAACTATATGACCATAATTGTCCCAGGTAAAATTCCCCCCCCCCCCCCTATCTATCTATCTATCTCTCTCTCTCTCTAACATGGTCTCAGTATGATGTTCAATTTAAAATGTCATACCAAAAGTTTCACAATGATGTAAAATTGAGATTGACGTCATTCCATCACGTAATAATAAAAAAAAACCTGAGGAAGGCGAAAGCCGAAATATTGGGGAACATTTATTATGCTGGTTGTTATGCTTTCACTTTGTGTGGTATATATATATATATATATTATATATATATATATATATATATATATATATATATATCTCTCTCTCTCTCTCTCTCTCTATATATATATATATATATATATCTATCTATCTATATCAACATGAGTGAACCCACATTTCAGCATTCAATAAGGAACATATTAAAATATATATTTTTTTAAAAATTAAAGAGAGAGAAAGACAGAGAGAGATAATGAATATATAATTCACCCCACATAACCATCTATCACACTGCCATTCACCAGATAAAGACAAACAACACTAACACCACAAACACCACATGCACATGCAGACACACACACACACACATGCACGCGCACACATATACAACTTCTGAGTAACCTTTTCTACACCCATTCATTACAATTTTAACTGCACCTTCACAGAATATGAAGAAAATCAAAGAGCATACATATGCCTGACGTGCCAACTTCACAAAAACCGTCAAACGTTTGTTGAAGAGCTGTGAAAACTGAATGCTACACTACATGACAAAGATCAAATGGGAAGACAGGATCACGAATGAAGAACTATGGAGAATGTGCAAAGTTGATGATCTGAAGTCTGTAGCTAGTAGCAATAAGACTGCGCTGGTTTGGACACGTTCAACGGAAAGCAGACCACCACATCATAAAAAGAGCAATGAACTTCGTAGTGGGTGGAAAGAGACCAAAGGAAAGACCTAGCAAAACCTGGGTTGCCTCTATTGCAGATGATCTTAGAGAAAGGGGCATAAATAAGGAGGAAGCTCAAAACAGAGAGAGACGGAGAAGGCTCATCAATGTCAAACCTCCCCTGGGAGAAACATGACAAAAAAAGGAAGAAGAAGAAGATGAAGAAAATCACACAGCATACAAATGCCTGACATGTCAACTCTTCTCACCTCCACTGCCTGAAAATCTGCATCCAGGATACCGATCTCCCTTGTCAGCTGGTCTTGTTGCTGCACAGACATGTATCATCATCAACATCATCACCTTCATGTCCAACTTTAGCTTCACTTGTACCAGTCCAGCTGATAATAGGCACCACATCAGCACTGACTAACTCTCAGTCAAAAAACAACACCAATAAGGTGGTTTCAAAAACTAGTGAAGGACAACAGGTCAGAGTGTTTGAATAAAAAGGCAAGGTATATATGTATACAAAAAAGAAGAAGCAAAGTTGGTAAACTATTGTGATCATATAAAACGAGTGAAATAAAATGGGTTGATTTTGTGACACAGAAATACACATGTATGTTTCAAACATACTGTTCAACTGACATCAAAATCTTTTCGTTTTTTTCTCTACAAAAGCAAAACACTTTCCAGTTGGCCAGTGTTTTGTGGTGCGCATGAAAGGCCTCTCTTAGCAGCTGACGCAGACAGGGCCCGGTTGCTGTCACTGCTCTAATTTCTAGAGTCCTTCCTGGGTAACCCAGAAGGAAGGCCAGTGTTATCAGTTACCACATTAAGAAGCTGATTAGCATCTTTCTGTCTAAGGCTGTGGGAATAAATGATGTTTTTGAGTTTCCTATGATCTGACCACCACAGCCTGCACACTGTATGGTGGATATGATGATGTTTCTGTGTTCACTGTCTATGATCTGACCACCACAGCCTGCACACTGTGTGGCGGTTATGATGATGTTTCTGTGTTCACTGTCTATGATCTGACCACCACAGCCTGCACACTGTGTGGTGGATATGATGATGTTTCTGTGTTCACTGTCTATGATCTGACCACCACAGCCTGCACACTGTGTGGTGGATATGATGATGTTTCTGTGTTCACTGTCTATGATCTGACCACCACAGCCTGCACACTGTGTGGTGGATATGATGATGTTTCTGTGTTCACTGTCTATGATCTGACCACCACAGCCTGCACACTGTGATGGTGGATATGATGATGTTTCTGTGTTCACTGTCTATGATCTGACCACCACAGCCTGCACACTGTGTGGTGGATATGATGATGTTTCTGTGTTCACTGTCTATGATCTGACCACCACAGCCTGCACACTGTGTGGTGGATATGATGGGGTCATCCTTAGGACCAGCCATAACTGGCCTTCCTTTCTGCCAAGGCTGACAAGAGCTTTTTTCCATGCATATGACACACAGGTGTTCAAACACAATACCTTGGTTTGTAGTCTCAGTCTATGTAAATGCTTGTAATGCAAAGATGCTCAGACACACATTACACTCTACATCCACTAAACATGGAATGAGCAATACAATGATGCCTAAACAGAATATCAACATACACGAAAAAGAACTTCCAATGGCACAGAAATATTTATTTCCCATTCCCCAGGCCCATCTTGGGCTTCAATGCTATCAGAAGAGACACTGCACACTCACCTGTTGTTTGCGATGTCTGACTTGCTGCAGAAAGTCTTTCAGTAAACAGCTCTCTGTGTACTCTGCATCCTGTGACATCCAAACAATGAGCAAGTCGACATCAATTTCATATATACCTAGAGCACACACACAGAGGTGCACATGTACACACACACATTTGCACGCGCACGCACGCATGTGCACACACACACACAGTGGGTGGGATAGCCTAGAGGTTAGAGCATTGAGCTTGTGATGTGATCAAAGGAAGGAAGGTGACAAGATGTTTCAGACATTTACCTGCCTAACAAGTAAACAGCGAGGCTCTAGGTTCATTTCCCAGTCTTGCCCTTTCTTCCCAGTCTGATGGGAAAATCAAACTGAATGTCTGTTTTTTTAAAGGAGACAGTTGGACTTGCGTGTTTACAGACTTTGTGTATATCAAAAGAACCCTTGATAGTTGAAAATCAGAAAGAGCAGGAAAGATTTCTCCCAACTGTCTTGGCAAAATTGGTAGATTTAATTCACATCTGTATCCCCAAAGTTGGAGTGTGGTTACCTTAATCGTTAACTGTTGCAGTTTTGCTACAGTGAATTTCAAAGCAAAGCTCTTTTTGCGAATTATTTGGTGGGGACATCGGCACATGGTGAACCTTTACAACTTCTAGAATTCCCTTTCAGACATAATACTGATGGTGGAAGAAATTTTGAAGTGAGACAAGTCTGAAGTCAATCACAACCTTGTAATGAGCAATAACCTTGTTATGAACAATGATCCTCTGCTCGCTGACTTTGATTTTTTTCTCTCCCGTACCAGTTTCTACCTATGGAGAACAATTACTGTTTTGGGTGCAGAGATGTCTTTGGAATTTTTTCCATCAACTGTATGTAGATGGTGATTGAAAGGAACATTTTTATTTTTATTGTTTGTAACGAGTGTACATGACTTACGAAGTTACATCTCTTTGGCACAGTTCTCTACGTCATAAGGGGTCAGCAGGGTTCATGGTGGAGAAAAGACAGTCACACATGCAAAAATCTCACCACTGGTGAACCCTGGAGCTCTAGGTGAAGAACAGGGGAAAAAATTACTGCAGGCCAATCCACAGTCAGTGGGCTTTCAACATTTTATTGTCACACCAGTTTTAAACCTTTGCCATTTCTTTCTGACAAAGAATTATGGGGAAGTTACTAAAAACCTAGTCAATACTATGTATGCTTACTTAAATTCAACAGAAAATGTATACATCATATTCCACTGTCTTTTTCTGATCTTTTGGTTTTTTCTCTTTGTTTAATTAAGACTCATTAGTTTTGATTTTGGAGTATCATTTTCTCCTTGAAAGACGTAGTTTTTATCCGTTTGTTTAGCTTTCTTTTATCCGTCTCACATGCCAGTATCTCTGCCAACTGACGTCTGTCAAACTAAACAATGTGACCACAGAACTACAGAAAATATCTTCAATACTCACGGCCTCCAGTCGCTGTTTCTTCTGTGCCAAGATGTCCAGCAAGTAGTTGACATGGCCAAGGTCAAGTTCATCTGACACCAGCTCCTGAATCTCCAGGCCCCGAGAGGTCAAGGTCTGCACAAGGTCAAAGGTGAACAGTTCAAACAAGATAAGATGACTGCTGTTAAGAGAAATATCCACACACATCACTGTCACTGTGAACACCGACAACCTGACCAGAATTGAAACCCGGACAAACCTAACAGCACCAATATATATGTATCCTGGATTTATGGTGAACACTTAGGCCAGAAGTTAAGGGTTCCATCCTGACCAAAACCAACCTTCCTCCCTCTACTAAACCGTCAGCACTAGTCTGCATGACGATCTCTCATGCAAGACAATTCACTGAAGTCTTGTACACAACCAACATACAGCACATCTAAAAGAACCTACAACACAAAGAGCTGTATCTTGCAAATCTTCTAAAAAAACAAAAAGTCAAATTCACAGGGATGTGAACATACCTACACAGGGAAGGAGGGGGGAGGGAGGTGCTGCACTATAGAAACACTTTCCCCAGGGAAAACATGCCCAAATTTCTGCCAGAGAAATCTACTGTGACTTTGAGTGATATACAATATGTTATTATACAATATGATATATAGCATAATATAATATGACATTATGATATAACAATGCAAATCAATAGAATACAAACAACTCTAAGTACAATACGCATATTTTTATGTCAACCATAACATTAGATCACCATCATCTACAAATACCTCATCATTTACATACACAGACTTGCCTACCCAGCAAATGTGAAATGGTATTTGGACAGGCCAATAATTCTTCAAACAAAGCTAAAAATAAAACAAAAATTTACAGCTGTTTTATGTCATCTTCTTTAAAGAAAAAGTCACTGAGCACTAAAAACTAAAACTAAATGATTACCAAAGCTCACCTATCCATTCATTTTATCTTCTTGGTTCTCAAAGTCTAAATAGGCTTAGAGCTCAGTGAGTGGGTGTCCCCCCTCCCCCTTTGTTGTTGTTGCTGAGGGCACTGTTTTCAACACAATGTGCCTACTCAGTGATTAAAATAGCAGTGATTCGTCCTGTTCGGTAAAAAGTGGGGTGGAGATGGGTAGAAGAGAGGGAAGATGGCCGATGGTGCTAAGGGCACAGATTTTCACATTACATAGACTGCAAAAGTGGATACAACACAACTGCTGAAGGGAATGTGAGATCAGTGTGTGTATGTGCATGTGTGTGTGTGTGTGTGTGGGAGAGAGAGAGAGAAGAGAGAGAGAAGAGAGAGAGAGAGAGAGAGAGAGAGAGAGAGAGAGGGGAAGACAGAGACAGACGCAGGACAGACAGACAGAGAGAGAAAGAGACAGAGAGAGCGATGGTAGGGGAAAGTTTAACACTGGATCAGAGACAACTGGCACACACCTGTAGTGCAGACTAAATCGAGGCAGGTGAAGTGAAAAAAGAAGGTAGGAGGTGGAGGAGGTTGAGAGATCAGAAGGTCATCATGTCTGCCTCGCCCTTCTGCATTAGAGCTGCTGGTCCATCCCTTTGATGAAACCCCAATACCCACTGTTGGTACTTTGCACATGGCCCTTTATAACCCTGCTGCAACCACCCCCCCAAATGTGATTTGTGATGTAACCAGCAACGGTGATTTACATCCCTTGGACTGCTTATGTGATTTCACCCCTCCCCACCCCCCTGTGTTTTCTCCTTGTGGTTGTCAAAATCATATGTTCATCAGTTAAGTGCATATTTTCATATTTGTGGTCAAAATTTTGTAAAAATACACTAGAGAAATCATACAGGGAGACAGGTCTTCATATACATCAATAACTCATTGGTATTTCCATGATCTTAACTAACGCAGCACACAAATGTCTGTCTTCTTGCTCTGAAAAGTGACTGGATCAGGCCAAGACTATCTGAGGAGCTTGTGGCAAAGTCAATCTATCTGAGGAGCTTGTGGCAAAGTCAATCTATCTGAGGAGCTTGTGGCAAAGTCACTGGAGCTCTACACTGTCTTTGCAAAAGTCAAAACTGACTGAAAAGGTAACATAATGTGAACTGACACATTGCATATATACACCTTATGTATTTATACCTTCACTCATGTTTCTTATCCTTTTTGGTTGCTTTTAGAAAAAAACAACTTCTTTCAATGCCTTCACTTTCAACACTGTTACCCAACTGCGCTAAAGGCCACTAATAATGGATCTCAGGTACAGTGGATTCAGGGAACTGCTGAAATGAGAAGCTATCACAAGAACCTGAACACCATATGCACTGACCACATCAGTAATGAAGAAGTATGTCAAACCACCTGATATAACACTGGTCCATAGGAAGATCTGCTGACTTCACACAGACAAAGAAAAGAACATTGGTAATAGTTAGCTACTGTCAAGGATGGAAGAAGTAGTAGACTGACAAAACATAGTGGGTGGACAACTCTGCAGAAGGAACTCTTTTGCAGAGAGCCAGGCTTTGACACACATCCAACATGAGGAATTTAGTGAACACCTCTCCAGTGCCGTGCCTCAGTGACTGTCAGCAGGGCTTGGGCAGAAAAAGCAGTTAAACCAAAAGCAGCTATGTGGACAGACAGGCTTCAGTCGTCAGAGAGGAGTATGATGTCATGTCAGCATCAATGGTGGTGCGCCCAAAGAAAACAGGGTCAGTCTCTGTGAGAAGCCACTTTCTCCATCAAACAGCTAATATGTCTTCAAGCCAAAAGATGCACCAGTTTGAACCCACAAAATTCAACCCATGATAAACAGCTATAATTCAAAGGGCACACAAATAAATACTTCTTACATATAAGCAGACACACAACTAAATAGCATGGAGGCTGTTAAGAGATCAATCACACGGACCTGTTCACAGTGTTTCCTCTTTTTGTCGTTCTGTTTGCTTTTGAACTTCAGGATCAGTTCATTCACTGCAACACACCATTTAAAGCAATAATACACCACAACACAGTTCTTTAAAGTCATTTCCACAATTCGTTAAAAGAAAATGAAGTGGTATACATCTCAAAAACTGATGCAACTGTTCAAATGATACCTATAACATGCATTTGAAAACCCCAAACCAAAACCATCGAGATTGTTTCACCAGAGGACTGGAGAAGTGTCATGACTGATAAAAGCGGTAGAAGTGATAGCAGTCACAGAAATGGCATGAGCCATTCTGTACTGGCAGCTGAAGTTTTCTGGTAATCAGTGAAGTCCCTTCAGCCATAATGTCACCTGAACTTTGTTTAGCATAAGACAAGCAGTGCTGGATGGACTCTTATATAAAGTTAAAGCCAGGAAATAATCAACAATACTTGTTTGCTCCTTGCAAAACAAGCATCTCTCTTTTCTCAGCAAATAAAAGCAACAAAAATTGAATTCTCGCAAAGGTAAAACGCTTTCAAATTCTTGGCTTCAAAGGTTTCTTTAAGATGGAACAAAATCTAAATGGCAACTTTTTTCAGGTAAGCAGAACAAAAGAATGCACACACATATATCCAAAGCAAAACTTCAAACAGACTATCTAAATATGAGGAACCATAAGTTCAGAACTTACAGGTGAAGTTGGGATAAATCTGATCTGGGCGTTCAATGACATAGTTACACTTTGGACATCGGCAGCATTTTTCCAGGCTCTGTTTGATACACTTGTAACTGCAACATACACAACACAATCTTCAACTATACTGAAACCAGTCTCTCTTCCATCCTATCAGCTGCTTTCTGTAGTACATTAAAAAAACCCACAAACATTACATTTATCAGAGTTTACAATTATACTACAACAAAAACAAAAAAACAAAACAAACAAAACTCACACACACAGAGTGAAAATCAATATTTCTTGTGTAAAATCCAAAGTCAATTTTGTCATTCTGCTAAAAAAGCTACCTACAGACAATACACAGTAGTCATTTCAATACACTGTCTATCACCAGATAAATGTAAAAACAAGAGTTGAACAAATGTTATGTAAAAATAAGAGCTGAACAAAGGTAAATCAAGAATTCGATTAAGGTAGTCACATTCCAACTTCAGGGATGGTGTGTAAACAAGACACCTATGTGCATACACTGTTTTTAATTTTGTCATCCGTTTCTACTGGTACACAGTGGTCTATACTTCCTAAAGACAGAATAAGTTTTTAATGTGTGTGTAAGATATTCTGCATGCATTCACACACTGGGCCTTGGTTTCTAGTCTCATCCAAGGGATTTTTGCCAAGTTTTGGGGGACTGGAGTCATCAATACTAATGTTAACTCCAGGGTTAAATTCCCTAAAACGGGTTCCTCCGTGGTGGCTTGATACAGGATCATCAGATCACGGGCACACAGCTCTGATCACTAAGCTATCTCGTCTCCCTTTAAATATATGAAATTTTAAAGTAACTGGGATTTAAAAGATCAACACTGACCAATTTTCTACTGTATGAGAACATCACAGTCACACCCACATTTTGTAAAATTGTAAAGTATTGGGTTTTTTGTTTTTTTTAAAGAATAAATTGTAAAAAGAGAATGTTGTCAAACTTTGCTTTTGACAAGCTTCTTTCATCTTACATCTAACCTCCACATTTCACACTTGAATGTGCTTGCATTTTTTCCCTCTAAAAGTGTTCTTGTAACCTGTACAACGGGCCAGTACAGAAAGCATAACTATACAGATGGAAGCAATGAGCCAGTATACAATGGTTAGCTCAGACACCACAGCTGGAAGTGTCACTGTTAAACACACTTCATAGGACCTCCTTGCAATACCCGATCCAATCATGTTGTTTATGGCCTTGCTGACCACAGAGGTCATATCAGGCAATGCCTTACCATCAATTATACTTCATTATGCATCTAATGGAGTCCATACGGTCAGTTTTTCTAAGATCATAGAGAACACAGTACAGATCATTTTCTTTTGTGTGTAGCCGGCGAGGCTAAAACACTGACGTGAGCAGGTAGTAGACTTGGCATCCAATATCTATGTCAAGCTAAACTGTACTGTATCTAGTTATCGATAACACACTCTCCATGCAAAAATTCATCACCCAAACCTGCCAGTCGTGCTACTATCAATTACGGTGCATTAGTGCAGTTCGAAAGTATCTGTCCATTGATGCAACATCCAGACTAGTCACATCTCTCATTCTCTCATGTCTGGACTATTGCAATTCTCTTCTGGCTGGTCTGCCAGCATCATCTATCCACCCTCTTCAACGTATACAAAACTCTGCAGCTCGACTAGTCCTCAGAAAGAAAAAATCTGAGCACATTACTCCTCTCTTGTTATCTCTCCACTGGCTGCCTGTGCCACAGAGAGTAAACTATAAGATCTGTACCCTCTGTTACAAATGTCTCCACAAAACAGCACCTTCCTACTTCTGTGAATGTCTTCACTTGTACACTCCTTCTCATTCCCTCTGGTCTGCTGCAGATACCTTGTGCTTAAGAATACCTAGTTTCAACCAGTCCACTGTTGGCCATCGCTCTTTCTCTGTGATCTGGAATTACCTCCCTCTCTCCCTTTGTCAAAAGCCTACTTATGATGCTTTTAAATCCAGCCTGAAGACACATTTATTTCAAACCCAAGATTCTCCCCTCTTGTTTCATCTCATTTCTGTCCCTGCCCTCAACAACCAACTCCCCAACCCCCACCCCATCACCCTGCCCGAGTGTACAACCTTTGTGTGTGTGTGTGTGTGTGTGTGTGTGTGTGTGGACGCGTGCATTTACATTTGAATTTGTAAAAAACTATAAATTGTGCGAGTGTGTGTGTGTTCACATTTGAATTGGTAAAAATCTATTAATTGTAACTGGCGGCATGTGAAAGACTAGAATGAATGAAAGCGCTTTGATTTGTTTTTTGCAAGATATAGCACTGTATAAATTCCATGTATTATTATGATTATCATTATTATCTGTGTATGCAAGCTGCCCAACTGGCAAGTTTCCATTCCTCTGAGTGGTACACCTGGCCTTGCATGAGGAAAGGCCATTCCTGTCCCTGATGCTCCATGTGAAGTGAGAGAGAGGGAGAGAGAGAGACAGAGACAGACAGACAAGTCAGAGAGTGCATGTTCTCGATGAGCCCCAGCATGTTATGATGGTGAATGTCCAATACCCAACAAAAACTATAACACAGACACACACACTGTGATTAAATCCTGCAACTACCCCTCCCCCCTCCCTCCCCTTTTATACTCACACACACATTCGTGTACACAGTAACAAATCCCAACAACTCTCTCAACAAAACACGCACGTATACATGCAGGCATACATACTGATAGCCCCCACCACAAATTTAAATTAAGATCGGTGTGTACATTACACACTGCCACCTTGTACTGACCAAAAGGAATGACCACACTTGGTCATGTGGGCCTCCTCAATGATGTCAAAACACACTGGGCTGCAACAGAAACAGTCGCCCACATCATCACACACAACTTGCCTTCTCTCATTTCTACATCTAAATCACACAACATTTCATCATGAAAAGCATACAAACTGAATTCTCGTTTTACTAACAAGCATTCAACTCCCCCTCCTCCCCCTTCATACAAGGATACAACTATCTAAATGTGCATATTATATAAGAAAACCCCAGTAGAATGACAGGGTCTTCATTTCCAGTTTCAGTTATAGCTTCCTTTGCAAGACAATGCTGGAGTCATATAGTTCAGATGGTTTAATGACATGTTTCTTCATTAAAATAAAACATGCGACCATTTCTGCCCCACCATTTAGGTAGCTGCATTCTGACTTCAGGAATAGGTGGCTGCTTTGATGGCATCAATCTTTGCATGAAGCCAGGTTACTTTATCTAAATAAGCAGTACCAAGTGAAAACTATGCAATGCACATCACACCAGTTGCTTAGTGACTAGTCTACATTTTGCTGGTTTTCTGTGCAGTCATACTTTAAATGAATCTCTTTTTTTCTTGTTCACCAAAGGAATGTCTGAGCTCTTCAAAAATGTGTTTTCCTAGCTCTTTTTTTTAAATGTCTTTTAATTTGTCACCAAAAGCTCATGTCCGAGGTCTTATTCCAATATTGTAGACATGCACAAATCCAAACATCAAGTGATACATAATGACAGTACTCTCTCTCACATATTTACTCACTAACTCAATATACATGTACACACAATGGCAGACGCTGTCTCACACACACAGGTGGAATATTCAATATACCATCTGGAATCTTTTTTTAAATTGACTTTTGACTTTGGCTTACACACACACACACACACAAACAATATTAAGATTATAAATTACCAAAACAATTCCTTCTTGTTTGCTATTAAATCAAGTGGCTATAAACCAGTTGAAAAATGAACACACACACAGTGACACACCATGCAGTCTTAAAAAAAACACCCAAAAACCCCACACAGATCACATACAGAATTCACAAAACAATCGAAAGCTTTCTCACCAAACATAATCGTTGTCTCTGTCAGCACTACTGCCGCTGACCCCTCCATACACTGAGGATGCCCCTGACTTGACTTTACGCCGCCTTAGCGCTGCCATGCTGTGTCTCCTCCTCACTGCTGAACAATTGTTGCCCAGAAAGGCCAAACACAAGGCTACAACACTTTTAGTTAATACAACTTGCTGTTTGTCAGATGTCTTTCAAAAACTGCCTCATCAAATCAAAAGACATTCTTCATGGATACACTTTTCACCTTCTGCCTTTAAGTGTTAAACTGAAACGATGAATTTCACAACTGTATGTCAGTAAAATAAGAAATGAAATGATTTTTTTCTAAACTCTCATTTTGCCGTATTATAGTCTTTTGACTGGAAAGGGATTTTTTTGGTTTTTGTTTAAAAAGGGATATCAAATCTAAATCAAATAAGAACACAAAAAAAGGACACTACAAAAATCTTTTAAACTTAAGTCCTTCTAAAAACTGAACCCATTCATCTTGCCATTTCAGAGAAATGATCTTTACTAATAAACCACATGACATGTATTGTATCTATATCTATAACAAGTCTTCACCAGACCAGAGTAAGAGTACTAAAAAAAAATGTAGTTGGGTGTTCCCAGGCTTGACACCATGGGGGTCAATCTGAGTGAGAATGTGCATTGTCTCTCTCATGATATAAATTTGGGAACCACTGTTAGATGAATGTACACAGTCAATGAGAAGTTTGCATTATTTCAAATACATTGCCATGAATATATTGCTGATTCTGACATTCACACTCAGAGGGTTTTCTTCTTCTTAAATGTAGAGTACAGGTTGTTGTGCTAAGATTAAGTGCCTCTCAAGAATAGAAGAAGACAATATGCTAAGACTAAGAGTCTATCAATCATGGATGAAGACAATCTCAGCAAAACATTTCAATACATATTGATACTATTACTTATTTAGTACTTGTCGGTAAACTGATAACATATTATTTATTGCTTTGAATGGGTTCTGTTTCAAATGTATTACATGTCACTTGAAAGTCAGAAAAATCAGTTTGAGTATGCATTATGATCTTCCGTTACTATGGAAACTAGTTCAAAATGGCTGACAAATAACTCACTTTAAAAGAACAAAGCTAAAAAAACAAACAACTGAATACATTGTCATGTTTTCCTTTGATGAGTTTTGACAAGTACGTTCCATATTTTAACAGATTTATTTTCACATTGAAGATTGAACAGTTTTCTGATTTTCTGTGAATTTTTCTTTTTAGTTCCAATTCTGGCTGAATACAGAATTTCAAATTGCTGTATCTTTAAAAGTTATTCACATAAACACAAATGAATCTGTAGAACTTTACATCATAGCACAAAAACATGCAACATTTCAATACTGTATCTCTTGTTTTAAATAAAAGTGTACATATTCTTTTAAAAACTACTTGGCAGTAAAAAATTAAAACTGAGAAAATGCAAAAAGAAACAAAAACCCCACTTAATAATGAGGTGGTTGTCATCTTGATTAATTATCATGCTTTTCAGTTTTTGCCCCTTTTTTCTAGAAAAAAAGGGACATGAAATAAGCCTTGTTGAGGGTTCATTTTCCACACAAAACCTAAATCATGAAAAATCATGATTTTTAACTAAAAATCCAACCAGCCTTAATATAGTATAATGTAGATCTCAGCACTCTGCTTACAATACATTCATAGATCACCACTGAGTAATTCACAAAGCTTTTGGCCTGGGGAAAAAACCCCCACTAAATAAAAAAAACCCATACACATAATAGTTGGGGGGGTTCTGGATCATTAAATGCCCAGATATTCATTTTAATGTTTTTATGAAAACTTTCTGAAGTGTTACTTGTCATTCTGACAATGATCAGTGTTTGTCAAATCAGGATACAACCATGACTCATGCTATCACTGTTCAGCATCACTATCAGGGTAGAAGTACTACTAGTACTACTGTACAAGACAATCCCCTGAATCCAACATCTAAATTTGATACTGAAGTTAGAAAAATGATTATCAAACTGTATTGATCAGCCATGAAGCAAACTAACTTTATCTGATAAAAATAAGACAACAATTATGCCCTAAACAGCAAAACGGACAACAATATGAAATCATAAAGTGATAAGACAAACAGCAATGTTAGGAAGCAATTTTAGTCACCTCACCTGCATTATTATGATTAGTAGCACTTAGTTACTATTCAATACTACAAGGCCTAGTCTTATTTGTTTCCATATCATCATCATCATCATCAATACTGTTCTCTAAACTTAAACTAAAGCAATTATGAATAATTCACTCTGTGTTTGTGTGTGTGTATGCGTGTGTGTGTGTATGCGTGCGTGTGTGTGTGCGTGGGCAGGGGGTGGGGGCTAGTGTACTGTAACACTGTCACAGTATCAAGGTGTGTGTGTGCAATCTGTGTTTGTAATGTTTATTTATTTATTCTTTTATATAATAATAATAATAATAAATGGAATTTGTATAACGCTATATCTTGCAAAGACAAATCTCAAATTTGAGGATAATGGAATAAGCACTCATGTGCTTTTTTTACATCCAGTCCCTGTGTGTATGTGGTTTTGTTAATTCTGTCAGCTGTTCCCACCAGCACACAATGGCCTACTCTTACAAAAAGCGGAACAGGAGTTAACATGTGCGCAAGATGTTCTGCGTGCATTTGCACACAGGGCCTCGGTTTATTGTCTCATCCAAAGGACTTTTGGGGAGAGTGGAGTCTGCACTGATGTTAACTCCAGGGGAAAATATCCTCTTGAACGGGAATCGAACCCAGGCCGTCAGATTGCAAGCGCAATGTTCTGACCACTAGGCTATCCCGCCCCTATTGTGTGTGTGTGTGTGTGTGTGGGGGGGGGGTCTGTGTGTAGTGTGTGTGTTTGAGTGTGTGTGTGAGTGTGTGTGGTGTGTGTCTGTAGTATGTGTGGTGTGTGTCTGTAGTGTGTATGTAGTGTGTGCGTTTCTTTTATTTCGAGGATAATGGAATAAGCACTCATGTGCTTTTTGACATCCAGTCCCCATGTGTATGCAGTTATGCAAATTTTGTCATCCGTTCCCACAGGCACACAATGGCCTACTCTTCCAAAAAGTGGAACAGGTTTAAAAGTGTGTGCAATATGTGTGTGTTTGCACACAGGACCTCGGTTTATACAAATTATAGTCTCATCCCAAGGACTTTTTTTTTTTTTTTGGGGGGGGGGGGGGAGTGGAATCGGCACTGATGTGTGTGTAGACTTGTACAGTTGAGGTGAGTGTGTGTATCACTGTATAGTGTATGTGTGTAGTGAGGAGGGTGTGTATGTGATTTTGTGAGTGACCTAACCATTCTGCATAGATATTCTGATCCAGTATTATTTTTAAAGTGTACACATACTAATACTGTATTAGTGTTACTCACGAATACACTCAGCATGAATTACAAAATACAAAGTCTACAGAATACAAAGTCTACATCAGTACATGCATATGATGTATGCCTTTGGTGAAGTAACCAAATTTCAGCCACAGGTCAGACCTCGTGCTTACGCATAAAGAAAAAAGTGAATATGTAGACCTACTCGACGCTTCAAACATCAGTGATCTTGATCTGAGCTTAGCTTCATATCATGCCTGACCTGTGTCGACTTCAATTGTAAATGTGATGCAAGACAGGACTTATGCCCGGCAGCCAAACAGAATGAATGCAACTAATATGGCTGTTCTTTCAACCATATGCAATTCACTTTAAGTGCATATTAAAAACATAATCTCAAGCTAGATGTCTGAGCCAACCAAGCTACCTGCCTTTCCCAAGTAAACCTACAAACCTTTTTTCTTTGCCACACTTCCCCAACAGATTTGTGCAAGTAGACTAGCAAAACGGACGTTTTCTTTCGCAATCATGCGCATTCCTTTACTTCCGCTGCACTCTAGGCCTAGGTCTATTGCACTGCTACTGTGTAATGTCAAGGATGATCAGTCTGCAATGTGAAGGACGATCTTCCCTTTCCATTTCCAGTGAGGTCAGGTCAAGTGCTCTGCCTTCCCGTAATCTTACGACTCACCAATCACTGAAACTGTGTTAAGTTTGCCTTTGCCAAAAGTTCTGCTCTCTTAATTAATCGACAGTATTTTGATAGAGTGCACTGTGGAGCTGGTCTGCAAATGTCGCAGAAAGGCAAAATAGAGAATGGAGCAGAGGTCTGTTTAGATGATCTTATTTTTGTAAACTTACGAAGTTATGGCGGGTATTTTGATCATGAATATATGAGACGGACTGTAACTAGTGTAAAGCCTTAATAACTTCACATCTTTTTACTACGTTGTTGGCCTTTACGTGTAGCTGTCTGTATTAAGCAAGGTTAGTCAAGCTCAGAAGTCAACCTAGCACTAGCAGAAGTATGGGAGAGAGAGATAGCTTTTTGTCTCTGGACACTTGCTGGCAAATTACTCCCAGCTAGTGAATAGACATTAAACAAAACAAAACAAACTCCCAGCTAGGAAGAGGGAGTAAAAAAAAAAAAAATTTAAAGGGGGGGGGGGGGGGGGAGTTGGGAGGGGAAGTTTAATGCTGTTCATCCATTGCATTATGGAAAAAAAATCAAACCCAGGTGATGAGACCATAATTATATGATTGACAGAATTAGCAGTAAAAAAGGATTTTTCCAGACAGTAGTTCTATACAGGCATATGTTACCAGCAGTACAAAACAAAGCCCAGTCAGATCCCACACACATACAGTGATAAACACTCATGCATGGGAGCCATCAGAAAGAACAGAAATGGCCTAACACTTTACAGTGCACATGCATACATTTGTGCTCTTCCTTTCATGTTTGGCACTTCTGATTGTTTAGAGGATAAGACATTCTCTCTCTCTCTCTCTCTCTCTCTCTCTCTCTCTCTTTTTTTTTTCATGGTGTGTGTGTGCCATTATTTTAAAGATACATCACATGTGTATTTCTTCCTTTAGTATGAGGTTTGTTTGATTTGTTGCTATTGCATTTTTGTTTGTTTTAAATTCACCATGATGATGAATATCATTCAAGACATTCTCCTTTGATTTCATGTGGTTTAGGGGGTGGGGGGTTGGTTTGGGTTTTTTGTAAGATTTTGATTAGAATGCACCTGTAACTGTGGGTGCACAATTAAGTGAGTGTGATGGAATGGATTGAAAACACACAGAAATGTTGACTTCTGCCCTCCCCTTCCCCCCCTTCCCAACAACACACACACACAGTAACACACACACTCACACACCCACATGTTTGTCTAATATTTCTAGAAATGAACAGACCAAATAAAATTGAATTTGAAGACAACACATGTACACTAGGTGGCTCTAGTCTAGATCAGTATCATAGTTGTGTATAATTAATTCTATCTTTTGTTAGTTTCTTTTTAATTCTATTTTCACCCTGAGGATTTTGTTTGTTTTAGATGGATACCTTGATCAATCAAACAAACAAGCAAATCCATTCTTTTTCAGTGTATCATCTGGAAATAAAAGTTTGACACAGCAAAAAAACACAACATAAAAATCAGCAAAACAACAGAAGCATAGAAAAGACATGTGGCATACATGTTTGCTTGGCATTGTGTATTGTGATGTATCAAGCATGTGTATACATGTATGAGCGAGAGAGTGTATTGTGTGCATGATCTCTGTTTTACCTCTCACAGACTCGGAAGTGTATTCATGTTCCGTTGCACTGGTCAGTGTATACAAAGGCAAAAAGTAGTAAACACATGTTGTTACCCCCCCCCCCCCCCCCCACACACACACACACACACACACAGCGATACCATGCAGTGCACATAGGCAGTGCATTCCCAAATAATAGACCTCTCTCTGTGTCAGTGTCTCGCTGTCTGTCTCTCTCTCTCACTGTGTGTGTGTCTCTCTCTCTGTGTCTCTGTCTCTCTCTCTTGCTTATTGCTGTCTCCTCTCGATTTTACTTTATAAATCCATATTGCTTAATTATATATAATCAGTTTTCATGTTATTGTTTGATTCATTTGAGAATTGTGTGTTTATTGAATGCAGATCTTTTTTCTCTAAAAAAAAATCTATGTATCTTGTGACATTAAATGATTAATGTTCAGGTCAGTTGGGGATTATTATGTATTGTGAAATACACTTATCTCTTTTTTAAATCATGTTGTCGTTGTTGTAGTAGGGTCTTTTTCTCTTGTTCTGTTGATAATCCCTAATCAGGGCAAGGGCCGGCTGAAAAAAAGTATGCATATGCTTATTCTATTACCCTTGAAAAAAAGATTCATTCATTCATTCATTCTCTCTGAAAATTACTATCATTTTAAATCCAGTCTCAAGACATTTATTTCAAACCTGAGATTTTCCTCTCCTGCCTCATCTCATAGTTTTTCCCTGCCTTCAACAGCCAAGATTCTATTGCCCTGCCAGGGTGTGTGACCTCTGTGTGTGTGTGTGTGTGTGTGTGCACATTTGGACTTGATGGAACTATTACTTGTCACTGGTTGTATGTGTGTGTGTGTGTGTGTATGTGTGTGCGTGTGTGTACATTTGGACTTGATGGAACTATTACTTGTCACTGGTTGTATGACTGTGTAAGAATGAGTTGAGTGCAAGCGCTTTGATTTGTCTCTGCAAGATATAGCGCTATATAAATTCCATTTATTATTATTATTATGGATGATACCACTATGACCTAGCAGGGAGCATTGATTCTCATTTCAAGGGCAGGTGTCCTAGCAACCACACTGTACAGAGCATGTTCACAGGACAGCACATTCATTCTAAGCATGGATGGCATATACCCACGTTGTATGAGGCATCAGTAAACGGGAATGGGATAGCCTGATGGTCAGAGTGATGCGCTTGTGATCTGCTGACCCAGGTTCAAATCTCGTTCATGAGGATTTTTTCTCTGGAGTTAACCTCAATGCCAACTCCACTTCCCCCAGAAGTCCTTTGGATGAGACTATAAACCAAGGTCCCATGTGCAAATTCACACAGAACAGCTTGCGCAAAACCCATTCCGCTTTTCAGAAGAATAGACCATTGTGTGCTGGTAGGAACAGATTGATAGCAAAATTTATAAAATGCATGCACACTGGTAATGTGTACAGACATCAGAATTTGGGCAAAAACTGTTGGATATGTATTATAAAAGGGTAAAGGGTGTCCCATAACCTATACAGTCATAGGGGAGACCTCTCTTCTCTAGGGGCCAGCAAATTGAGGGTGGCACCCATCTCCTCTCCCTCGCTGCTTTACCCTCCCTGACCCTAAAGAGGGAAGGTACCCATTTATAGATGGGGGAACTGTACAGAGGCCAAGGCACGCAAATGGTCACCCATCCAAGTGGTAGCCACGCTCGACGATGCTTAACTTGGCTGAGGGAAAGCAAGTGCTCCAACCACTGAGCTATCCTGTCCCCATTATGTATTATATATAAAAGTTCACCTTTAGTGAACCTCTTAGCTGTAGCTGAGGAACAAACAACAAAAATTCTACACCTTAACATACAAACACTAACATACAAACACTAAATAAAAGATGTGTAAAAAGTGTTGTGGTGTGATGAACATGTGTGTGTGTGTGTGTTTAGCAGACTTTCTATTAATAATTGTGTTATATTAGTATATATTCACTTTTTGGGGTTCATGAGATCAATGTGTGATGTGAGAAATATGCACGTGAGTTTATCCTTTACTGTCTGCCTTGTGTACATGGTTAAAAAGATGTTGATGGTTTGGATTGCTCCAGCTGCTGGCCCGACTTGGACCTCGTCCTTCCCTGCATGGATTGACAGCGTGGGCAGTGCTGGGATTGGAACCCACACCTGGAGACATCCTGGAACTGTACGGAGGGGAGGGGGTAGGGAAGACAGAGCTGCTGCTACACCTGGTGTCCTCCACCCTCCTGTCCCCCACCTGTGGTTGTTGCAGCCATGGCAAGAAACCAGAGGTCATCTGGGTGGATTGTGACCTCAAGTTTTCTGTCTTGCGATTGGCTGTCTTGTTGGAGCAGCAGCTAATGGAAAAACGCAAAGCTGCTCATTGTAAGCAATGCTGCCCTGTGAGCCCTTCAAGTCAGAGTGCTGCACCTGGTGACAGTGTGGGTAACAGCAGCACGCAGAAGGCAAAGCCCTGTGAGTTGGCTGATGGTGGGAAAGCTGAGAGTTCTGAGTGTGGTCAGTTGAACTTGAAGGATGCAGGGAGAGTTGAAGTAGATGGGTGCTGTGAGGCAGTGGAAAGCAGAGGGCAGTGTGCCCAGAGTTATCTGCACACTATTACAGCTGAAAGTATAGGCAGACCCAGTATGAAACAAGATGGGATAGGCCACAATGGCAAAAAAGAAGGGGAAAAGATGGCAAGTGTTACCGCATCTTTTAGATCCAAAGAAAACATTCAATCTGACTCTCACAGTGGCACCAAGCCAGACTCAAGCAAACCAGGCTCTTTTCTTGTTAAACCTGATTCGACCCAGGGTATGACTCGTAGTAAATCACAGTGCTACAGTCTAGCAAGGAAGCGCAAAGCGGAGGACATGGAGAGTGGTGATGCTGCTCCACACCATAGTGACAGTGAGGTTTGTGATGGGTATCACAGTAAAGTGACTTCTGACAATAAATCAGCACTTGGTGTGGATGCAGTGGCAGTTCAGTCGTTAGAAAAAGGGGAAACTCGGTGTCCAGGATGTGCAGAAAAAGCAGAGGGTTTCAAAGTGAGTGGAGAGGAGGTGGAGGAAAAAGTCGAGGAGTGCCTGCAGCGTGTGCAAGTGCTGCGGTGCCTGTCCAGTTCTCAGCTGGTGTGCACCCTACACAGCCTGCTTCCTCTCATTGCTGCCAACCGCAACATCGCGCTTCTGGTCATCGACCCTGCCTCTGCTTTCTTCTGGTCAGACAGGTGCAGTGACTTTCAGCAGGCCTCGTCCTTCCTGCAGAAAAACATGACCCTGGTTGCCTCCCTTCTGAAGGAGATTGCCACCACTTACGGCGTCTTTGTGGTCACTTCCAAACAAGCCCTTGTGAGATCTCGAAGCAAAGAAAAAGATGATGGCCTTCTCTCCCCAGCTAAAGCATTACCAGGGGAGGACAACCATGTTGAGTTTTTGGGGCAGGCGTGGGGGAAGGTGGTTACACACAGACTGGTGTGTAGTAAGTGTGTGAGAGGAGGTAGAACAACATACTACACATTGAGTGGAAACACACGGCAGAGAAGTTTCACTGTTGGTGAAAGTGGTGTGCAAATCCTGCATTACTGATCAGTACAGAGTAGGTGTTGTCAGGCCATTGTCAGTTGCCTACTTAATGTAAGTGACAACAGTATGGGTGTGTGTCTGAGTGTGTTTTTCAGCTCGTCTTTTATTTCAAGAGTAATGTATATTGTGCTTTTTTACATTCAGTCTCTGTATGCATGATGTTTTGAAAATTTTGGCATCGGTTCCCACCAGTACACAATGGTCAACTCTTCCAAAAGGCAGAACAGGTTTGAATATGTGTGCAAGATGTTCTGCATGCAATTGTGCATGGGATGTCAGTTTATAGTCTCATCTAAAGGACACTCTGTATGTGTGTGTGTGTTCAGTTTCATTTCTTCACAGTCTGTGATATTAGACTCTGTGTGTGTGTGCGCGCAATTATAGTTTAATTTATTGAAAATTTGTGGGCTTTAAAAAAAACAACAGTTTACTTTATGTTGTGTTATAAATTGTTGCCCAAAAAAAATCAGTTCATATTTCATAGTACTTTATTTTCCATAATAGTATGCACACACACACATGTGTTACATAAATTACTAGTTAGCTTATAAAGTACATTTTTGTGATAAAATAGATACATGAGCAGATCTTGTTGCAGAAAAAAAAGGACCTGATGTTACTGGCTGCAAGTTGTGCAAAGGCATTTAAAGGAGGGAAAGAGCAGGGTCTGTATCTAACAAAATAGAATGTATCTGAGAAAGAATATTTCCAAATATGAATGAAAGAAACTGTAGATTCTCCAACAGTTGTATCATTGATTCTTCTAACAATTGTAAATCATAATTGGTGGGTTTTGTTGGTGTGGGTTTTTTCTCTGCTCCTCGGCTAGAGCTCCGATGTTCACCAGCGGTGAGATTTTTGGTATGCAACTGTTTACCCACCATTAATCCTCTTAGTCCTGACCCGGGATTAGCTGGGATTAAATTATCTCGCCCCTCCCACCCTTTAGTCCTGACCCAGGATTTACACATAGTAGTATTCTGTCACGCAGCGACCTTCACAGATAACTACGCCATGCTGATGCAGTATCAGGGCTGGGCAGACCCACAAAGCCTGTTGTTGTGAGAGAGTCTGAAGTAATTATAGCTGCTGGTATGTTCTTAGGAGGAGGAAAAGGCGAGCGAGCAAGCGTGTGTGTCTGACCTGATTTCGTGATGGCTGAATTCTAGGGGCAAATTGTATTCAGAGAATCTGAATGCAAGAGGGTTAATTAAGGTAGCCTCCTCATTCCAACTTCAAGGATGATATCTAAATATGACACCAGTGGGCACGCAGTTTTGTCATCTGTTCCCACCAGTGCACAATGGCCTGCTTTTCTAAAAAGCAAGAGATTTTGCGTACATTTGCACATAGGACCTCAGTTTATATTCTCATTGTAGGGACTTCTGGGGGAGCGAAGTCAGCACTGATGTTAGCTCCCAAAAAGTTCCCTCAAACCCAGACTGTCAGATCACAAGCACAAAGCTCCCCCCCCCCCCTAATTGATGTTAAAAAAAAAGTTGTAATTTTATTATTTTAAATCCAATTTGAATTTCCCAACTTTCTGATGTGTATGCTTGCTGAATATCAAATTTCTGTATAGATTTGAACATTGTCAGTGTGCACGTAGTCTTCCCTCCCCCTGTCTTTGTTAGTTTTTAATCATTCAGATCTGTACAATTCATGTGATTCATTATGCAACTGTGGTCTCCTGCAGTCTTGTGCTTTGGTGGTCACATTCTATCTAGTTGTTATTTCAGTTTTAGCTAACCATGTTAGCAAAGGGTTAAAAAAAAAAATGTCCAAGGAATGGTTTGTGTTTTTTCTTTGTTTGGTTTTTGGTTGTTTTTTTCTCTTCATTATATTATGCTTTGTTTCATTTTATTGTTGTTTTTTTCCAAGGAGGTGGTGCTATATTTTACACTTTATCACATTGGGCATTTTTGTAGATGGTTCACCAACTGCATAATGCTGTGCACCAGTGAATTGTGAAGCCCAGGCCCATACTGGCTACTTTCATGTTGATCCGTACAACCGGCCGTCACTGGCTTTCTTGTACACAAAACATGATGCTTAGCTATTATATGTGGCTTTGTCCACATGATACATCTGTTGATAGTATTATCCGAATGAATGTGTATAGCCGTGGACTTTGAGGAAAAGGTTTACATTTGCTTTACTCCATCATGATGGCTGCACCTATATTTTGAATATTATATCTGTAAACAGATTGAAGAATTTACCTGATATCTATTCTTCTTATGTTAAAAAAATTAAATGAACAAAAAATATATTGAAACAAGCAAATCATCCCCTTTCACAGTTTCAGTCTGTGCTAATCTTACTAAATGAAGCTCTTCCCTCATATAGTTGTTTTCATGATGTTTGTAGTGGTATGTACTTCTCTTGTATAGTTAAGCCATTTTCTTGATTTCAGCTGACAGAGAACTATAGCTGCCCCCACATGGTAAAGAGCACTAACCCCATACTTTTTCCAGTTTGGAGAAAGTCGTTATTCTGTTTGAGCCCATATTTTGCAAAACGTACAACTCTATCACTGTGCATCAATTATCTGGATGAAACTAAATTCATAGCCAACGTTTCTTGTTTGTTCATCAGCTAGAACTCCAAGGTTCACCAATGGTGAGATTTTGCGCATGCAACCGGTTGGGTTTTTTAAATTTTTTTTTTTACCCACCACTATGGTAGCCACATTTTGACTTCAGGAATAAAGCAAACATTTTATTTCTACTTTCAATTACCACCCAATCAAACAAAATGTCTGTTAAAATAGAGTTGTTGTTTTACCTTGTAGCCTACTTGTAGGAGGCACAAAAGCTTATGATAGTGACTAGAGTAGTTTTCAGTCTTCTGCAGCAAAGTGTGTTTTCACATTTTTGTAAAGTATTTTACTGTGTAACCTTATTTTGTCATTGTGACCAAAGGGGAAAAGGATAAATCTGACTTTCTTGCTCACAAATGGATTCAAATATTTTGAACTGATCTATTGTCCATTGAATTAAAACCTGTGCACTCTTTCTCCTGGTTTTGGGTTGTGCTTTTTTGTTTGTTTGTTGGGTTTTTCCATTCCTCGACTAGAGCTCTAAGGATCACCAGTGGCGACATGTTGCGTATGCATCGGTTTTTATCGACCATGAAGGTAGCTGCATTCCAACTTTGGGATGGTGTCTAGACACAATACCTGTCTGCATGTGTTTAAAAAAGAAGTCATCTGGTCTGGTGTCTAGACACAATACCTGTCTGCATGTGTTTACAAAAAGAAGTCATCTGGTCTGGTGTCTAGACACAATACCTGTCTGCATGTGTTTACAAAAAGAAGTCATCTGGTCTGGTGTCTAGACACAATACCTGTCTGCATGTGTTTAAAAAAAGAAGTCATCTGGTCTGGTGTCTAGACACAATACCTGTCTGCATGTGTTTACAAAAAGAAGTCATCTGGTCCGACTGACACACAATGGCTTACTCTACCTAAATGTGGGATGGGTTTTTAATGTGTGCACAAGATGTTCTGTGGGCATTCACACATGGAGCCTTGGTTTATAGTCTCATCCAAAAGACTTCCTCAGTTCTTGTTTTGGATGCGTCTCTCAAACTTATGATTTGAATGTAAGCACTTTGATTTTTTGTTTTACAAGATTTACCGCTATATGAATTCCATACATTCCATTTGGGCCCGAAACTTTTCCCCTATCCAATAGACCATGAGTGGTAGTCTAGGTGCTAGTTTTTTGGATGAGATGATAAATGGAGGTCTGTATGTTACACATAATTATTTAATGTACATAAAAGAACCCACAGCAACAAGAGAGTTGCCCCTGGCAAAATTTTATAGAGAAGCTACTCTGGTAGGAAAACAAATAACAGCTGCAGACAGGAAAAAGCAACAAAGAAAAGGGTGGCGCTGCTCTTGTGGCCACGCGCTCTCCCTGGGGAGAGCAGCTCGAATTTCATGCAGAAAAAACTGCTGTGACTCTTAAGTGGTAGGAATTAATCACATGTATTCTTGCTGTCACTCAGGCATATTCAATGTGTGACACTGACGTGAGCCTGTTGTCCAGTCTTTATTTCTTGACCATTCATCAGCAGTCATTACAAAATGTATACAATTTCAGGCTGCTGCTGTTGTAAAAAAAAAAAAAAAAAATGACCAGACATTTTGTCTATATACACAATACCATCTTCCAAAATGATTGTAAATTATGTAATGTAGAGATATAACATCAACATGACATTTGACAAGATATTGTCTACATTATATATTAACAAAAACGGCATCAGGATGCAGTCATGATCACATAATATGTGGTATGTATCAACAATGTCTTCATTAAACATTTCATTCACTCAAAAATATACTGGGCATCTTTCATTATTCAAATGTTATATACATGACTTGACAAGCACTGCCATAGTTTTTTCCAAATATTTTATGATAGCAAGAAAATTCTCATAAAAAAACTACTGTGTATAATGACCATGAACCCATTTCTTTTTTTAAAAAATTCATGATTATACCAGTTATTTACAATAACTTTATGAACACATGCATGAATGTTGGGAGGCTTATTATACTGTGTCTGCAATATCCTTCTCTTTTCTGTACAGCTGATGCACAGAAGAAAGGGAGGGAGGGGTGGTTAAACTCAGAAAATTTGTTTTCATTATTTGCAATATTCTCATTCCTCTCATGAACAGAGGAATTGCAAAACAACATAACTGTTATGAAACCATCACTCAACAATGCCACGTCCCTTTAGCCAAAGTAAGTAGGTATGTATATATTTTATCACAATGACTATGACTATGACTATCAAGTATTTACACGCCTAGTAACAAGTTTTTTTTATCACAACAAAAAACAATGATACATGTGTAACGTTCAATGTTGATGATTATCACAATGAAAATGATCATGAATACAATGCATTCTCCAAGAAAACCAGTAATTTGTGACGTTCAGTTGTAATCTGTGTAACAGCCAAAATGTCCACAAGCTGAATTCAGTTGAAAGACGGCAAACTGAGTGTCCAGAAGGGAACTGGACTGTGTCCACATATTATGTATACACTTGCAGAGAACAGTGTCTGGGCTGTAAGGTTGATCCATAGAAAGAACAGGAGGAAACAACAGGCAGAAGAACAGTTTTTGACAGTTTGATCAGTTTCATGCCACTTCTGCTACAGTCTTGTCAACCAGACTGAGCCTAGCAATGAAGCGAAAGGGGGGCGGGGGTTGTTGGTTTTTTTGTGTGTTTTAGTTTTGTTTTGTTTTGGAATTTTTTTTAACTGGAAGATTTGTTAACGTTAATGATTTTGGGACATTTTATAAAGGTTTCTTTTTTAACACTAGAAAGTTTGGAAGTCAGTTCTTAAGCATTTCAGCTTAAAAAATTTTAGTACTGGATTAACAAAACCCATACTTTAATCAGTTGTAACAGTTCTCAGTGCCAGAAGGATTGTAAATGAAGACTAGTGCTATATTTCAGGGATTGCTGATACTTTGTGGTGTGTTTCTTCTGTAATGGACAAGTAATAGGTTTGTTAAAAATCCAAGACAGTGACTTAAAATGGACTGAAGATTTCATCATTTTTACTGATTGTCAATCTTTTATCATGCTAGATGTCATCAGGATAGCTGTGTTGACTAGTGTTTCTTGTAAAGATGGATTTGGAGAAGCGACTGATATGAAACAACATATAGTCACTGCTAGTCAACTGGTGAGATCACAGTCCACATACAAGGAACCACACACATTTCCTTTTTTTTTTTTTTTAAACAATTGTTATGTCTTTTGTGACTTTACAATCATTTTTCCCCACCCCTAAGGTCACAGAATGGGTTATTTCTTTTTCATCATTTTTTGTTTGTTTTTCATCTACAGAAACCTTGAATGTTTACAAGTAAAGTATATGGTTTGAGAGTGCTGCATAAATGTTTCATTGTGGCTGAGATCATGTACCAGACTGTCTCATTACAAAGTAGTCTAAATCGTGCTTGAAACTTCTTCATAGTATTAAACAAGCCACTGACCACTTCTTCATTAAAACTCATGTATAGGACAACAAACGTCCTCTAACTAACGCAGACAACACTGCAGGGTCTACTCAGAAGTTGTCATATTCATATATATATGTATATATATTTTTTGTGTTCATTTTGGGGGGGGTGTTACTTTTTTCTAGCAGGAAAAGTACCATAATATCCCCTGGTAGTCTGCTAGTAATGAATGACATGGACAGAAAAGAGTGACAGAGAGGATATATATATTCATCGACAGATCTCTCTGTAATGACGAAGAGGAGGATATTATTCATTGTCAGATCACTCGGTCTGATATCGGGAACAGAACTTATCACTGCCTCCTTGCTATAAAGTGTTAATGAAACAGACGGTCAAGTCTTTTAAAGCAGTGGCAGTTAATTATGAAACAGTTATGAATCGCTCCATTTCATTATATTGAAGTACAGTTATGTGGTCAGTGCAATACTACAGATGTTGTTTGTCAAATGGTCCCATGCTGTTCAGTTGTCTGTCTCTAGGTGTTCTGGAATGACTTGAGTCTCACTAATATGGCGTTTAAACACTATGTTTTTCCCCTCAGAGTTAGCATCACTATGAACTCCACTCACCTTAAAGTCCTGCAGATAAGACTATAAACCAAGGTCACATGTGTGAATGCATGCAGAACCTGTTCTGCTTTAGAAGAGTAGGCCATTAAGTACCAGAAGGAACATATGACCAATTTTTTTTTTTAATGCATGCACACTGGTGGTGTGTTTAGGCATCGGCCCTGGTTGGAATATAATCACCTCAATGGTGGGTGAAAATGGTCGCATATGCAAAATCTCATAATTGGTGAACCTCAGAGCTCTGGCTGAGGAACAGGAAAAAAACCAACAACAAAAACCTAGTGCATATCACAGATTGTTTTAAAGTAACGTTTCAAGTCAACATTTCCCAACTAAAGAAAACCCTCACGTTCTGGACATTAAAAATTTTCTTCTCTGTTAGATATTCTCAGCTGATCCAGACTGCTTTTTACTTTGTTGTTGACATCCTACCAATAGTTCATTTGCAGCTGCACTGCTCAGTTACTAGGTCTGTCCTCATCTGTGATCCCTGACTGCAGTCACAGAAGTTGATCAGACTCTGCAGGGGAAGAGAGTCAGGCTTAATCCCAGTGACCTGTTCTGCAAGTGGCACACACCATTATCTCTCCATACGCCTGTCCTTTCCACACCCACAGGCACAGAAAGGACAGCATAGTCTGAATCACTGTTCAAGTGGGAATTGGGTCCAAAATGTCAAGCTCGCATCAGGCTCGCATTTTGTCAGTGTTCAACACACACACATAGACTCAGAGGCACTGTATGTGTAGACCATTTGTTCAGAGAAGATTTGAAGTTCCTGATTTCCTTGGAGACAAAATCATGCAGACATTTCTAAAAGATGCATACAGCCTTGCAGACCAGTACTTGTGTATGTACAGTGATGTCTCCACAGCCAAGTTTGTTCAGTGTGTTGTACATGTACGTATGTACACATTGTCTGTCCTCTCAGCATCATCACCACCACCTTCACTTCACAGTCACTGGCTGAAGTGAGAGACTGCATGTCCACTTCACCACCACAACAACATGGCACCGCTGGTTGTCATCGATCTATATTATAGATACATGATGATGGAAAAATAAGTTGATAGTCTGGTCATTGGCCCTGTCCCCAGTGAAGAATGGACGATGATTTCACACACCTCTGTCACCTGTGATCATGCACAGTTCTGTTGACGCACTACACACAGGTTGTCTTACGCCCAAACATCTCTAATAAATGGTTTTTTATTTTAAAAAATAAGAATTCTTTGTAGAGCTGTCATGGCAACCTCCGAACAGGAGCAACGGAGTTGCTATAGCAATGGCCTATGATCCTGGCCTGGCCTGGCCCTCTCCCAGCAGTGTCTGGCAGACAAGGAGTCCTCAGTCCCCATGAGAACAGAATGTCGTTAGTGTTCTCACATCTGAGATGGTTCTGTGCTGTAGGCCAGTGAGGGCTCCCCCTTGAACTGACTGCCTCAATCCTGGCCTCTGGCTGTGGACATTGCCAATAACAAGGCCTCTCTGAGCTCTGGGTAACTACATCATCTCTGGACTTCACACCGCATTTCTATGTTTAAAAAAAGGGTCTCCCCCCAGCAGGATAATGAACCTCAAGTTTTACAGGAGACGTAAGATCGTGAATCCTTGCAGATTGAGAGAGAGGAAGGAGGGAGATGCTGTCCATAGGGGTTGACTGCCTCTACTAGGAGCTCAATGTCATGACCTGAACCATCCAGTACAACGTCTGGTAAAAAAAAAAAAAAAGGGGGACACCAAAACTGGTTAAAATCCTTGTCCTCCAACCGCTGTTGCCTTGTTCCAGACTGTCCTTGGAAGGTGAAGGCAGACAGCCTCCACTGTCCA
>CM054161.1:14764873-14767373 GCA_028751875.1 Rapana venosa | reverse complement strand
GCGGGGTCAGGGGTGACGGACTCGGTGCTGTTGTGGACCAGAGTGCTGCAGGAGGACACGGTGAGGGAGGACAGCTTCACCACCTCCTCCCCTCCCTCCTGCTGGCACAGGTACAGCTGCCGCACCTGCACACACGCACACACACACACGCACACACACACACACACCCCACACACACACACACACACACACACACACACACACACACACACACACACACACACAGGGGTCACCTCACACTAGGTCTGTGTCAGCTACATGGCAATGTCGCCATGCTACCACAGGTACCGAACACAAGACTCCAGAATTACAATATCTTATATAGAAAAATTCCACACTGCGCACACAATAATTTTATGGGTAAAACCAGAAAAGAAAATGAAGTGATAGATTACTCACCATATCTAATTAGGATGATGGCCTTTAAAATTTAACGGGCTAGCTCAGTGGTCAGAGCCCTCGCTTTCCCCAAGCTAAGGTTAAGCAGCATCGAGCATGGTTACCTTTTGGATGGGTGACCGTTCAGCGCTTTGGCTTCAGTACAGTCCCCCAGTTCACCCCCAGCTGTAAATGGGTGCCTGCCCTTTATAGGGCCAGGGAAGGTAAAGCAACGAGGGAGCGGATATGGGCACCGCCCTCAATATGCTGGCCCTAGAGAAACTGACATCTCGCTCCCTAACTACCGCTTACGTTATTTGTTTATTTATTTATTTGTTCTTTGACTATTTCAATGATAATGGAATAAGCACTCAGGTGCTTTTTTTAAATATATATCCAGTCCCTACCATTACCTTTTTAAATGCACTTCTTCACAACATGAATTTTGTAAGTACTGACCAGACCCACTTCTTTTGCATTCACACACAGGTTGAAGTTCACCACGGAGTAAATAAAACATAACAAATCTGTCACGACATCTACCATACCCAACTGTGCCCCCAGCCAAGCACATTTGATCAGGAATATTTTGTACACACACGCACGCATGCAAAGCATACTCAATTGTCACGTCATTGTCAACACACATACCAAGCTTTTACATCAGAAAACGTCACACTGTGCCTGCCAGTGTAGTGAACAGTAGCAAAGTGTGACAAGTTTGCCGAGAAATTCAACACGTGGAGGGAGGAGATCAGTTTCTGACATTTTGATTTCTAAGGGTGGTCATGCAGTTGGCTGTGTGCACACAGGTTGTCTAACCATAGCTGTCTTCTTCTCCCTCTACAGTGCCATGCAATGGAACAGAGTTTTCTGTGGTTTACAATCGACATCATCTTTATAACGTCTGTCTGGAGGTTTAAGATCCAACACTCTCTCTCTCTCTCTCTCTCTCTCCTCTCTCTCTCTCTCTCTCTCTCTCTCTCTCTCTCTCTCTCGGGTGGCGCTGCTCGCGTGGCGACACTCTCTACTGACAGAATTTCAGTTGTTGCCTTCGGGACGCCGTTTTCAGTGCCCCAACAGCAAAACGAACAGAAAAATAAATTCTTTTGTGCCAGTAAGCATTCGAATTCTAAATTCACAATGATGTTGACTACCTAGTTTTTACATTTCTCTGAATTACTTGCCTGATTGTCATTGTTATGAGTGTAGTCAATACATGTGTGTGAGTGTGCAATAAGTCTCTGTCTTCTCAGTCAATAGTCTTTAAAACATTGAATTCATACATTGGTGTATGTGTGTGGGTGTGCGTGGGTGTGTTCGCGCACGCACACACGTGCATGTGTACGTGTTGCGTATGTGCGTGTGTAAATAATAAGTTTTTATGTCTTTCCAGTCAAAGTTGTTTTTTTTTTATAACATTGTGTTCCCCATTGGTGTGTAAGTGTGAGTGAGTGTGTGTGTGTGTGTGTGTGTGTGTGTGTGTGTGTGTGTGTGTGTGTGTGTGTGTGTGTGTGTGTGTGTGTGTGTGCGTGCGCGAGCGTGTGTGTATGTGTGTGTGTTCATGACATTTTTATTTGAAGTCATTTTGGAATGTTTTAACCAATATGAAATATAGCTTTTTGTGTCTTTGAGATTTTGATGCATATCAATCTGCCTGTCAGTATTGTAATTGCCCTTCGTGGGATGATTGAAGTGTTTTGGACTTGACTTGACCCTCTCTCTCTCTCTCTCTCTCTCTCTCTCTCTCTCTCTCTCTCTCTCTCTCTCTCTCTCTCTCTCTCTCTCTCTCTCTCTCCATACGTATTCTCCCCACTCCTCCTTCCATCAAACCACTTCCTTCACCCATCTACCTCAACTCCTGGCACCAGTTACAACTTCTCTGTCTTCTCTCTGTCTTGTCTGTCTGACTGTCTTTCTCTCTGGTCTGTCTGTTACCTGTCTCTCTGTCTGTCTCTCTCTCTCACTGCCCTTCCATCATCACCCCCCCCACCCCCCCACCTACCCTCATGGCGGCCTCGCGGACAGGGTCGTAGCCCTCGTTGCTGGGCAGGTGGTGGTCCCCGTGCTCCTCGCGCGTGCCCATCATGGCCGAAAGACTGTCGGTGTAGGAGCCGACGAA
>CM054161.1:14757373-14759873 GCA_028751875.1 Rapana venosa | reverse complement strand
ACAAACGACGACACAACACAAACACAGACCAACAAACACAAGACGACACAACACAACACACAAGACGACACAAACACAAAAACAAACAAGACAAGACGACACAACACAACACACAGACATAGACACACAACACAAGACAAGACGACACAACACAACACAACACAAGACGCCCACACAACACAAACAACGACCAACAACACAAACAAGACGACACAACACAAACAAGACGATACAACACAACACAACACAAGACAAGACACACAACACAAACAAGACGACACAACACAACACAACACAACACAAGACAAGACGACACAACACGGCAGGACCGACACAAGACGACAGGACGGCCTGCTGCAGCCCTCTAGCCCCGCCTCCTGGCTACCTCCATGACGGCCACTGTGCCATCGGCCAGTCCCGCGAAGACCCGGCTGGCTGCCTCGTCCTGGTAGTCACACAGCGACAGCACCGCGTCGTTCAGCTGCTGCTCCCACGCCAGAGTCCTGCAACGTCAGTCAGTCATACATCAGTCAGTCAGTCAGTCATACATCAGTCAGTCAGTCATACATCAGTCAGTCAGTCAGTAAATAAGTCAGCCAGTAAATAAGTCAGTCAGTCAGTAAATAAGTCAGTCAGTCAGTAAATAAGTCAGTCAGCCAGTCAGTCAGTCAGTCAACCAACCAAGAAGTCAGTCAGTCAGTCAGTGAATAAGTCAGTCAGTCAATCAGGAAGTCAGTCAGTCAGTCAGTACATCAGTCAGTCAGTCAACCAGTATGTATGTAAGTGAGTAAGTCAGTCAGTCAGTCAGCCAGTATGTAAGTGAGTAAGTAAGTCAGTCAGTAAGTAACTCACTCAATCAGTCTATCAGCCAGTAAGTCAGTCAGTAATTAAATAAGTGAGTAAGTAAATTCTTATCTATGTATTTATTTTTATATTCCTTTCACCTACCCCTTAGTCTAGTAGACCACTGGGGCACCACTCAAAATTTTGCAACCAGCTTCCTCCACTCTGCAATTTTCATCTTTCCGTAGTAGGTCGTGCCACTCAAGGCCAGTCCACTCTCTGATGTTCTTTTTCCATCGTTTTCTCTGTCCGCCTCTTCTTCGTCTCCCTCCTTGTACTGTTCCCTGTAGGACAGTCTTGGCCAGTCCAGATGATCGTGTGACGTGCCCGTACCACTTCAGTTTGCGTCTTTTAATAATAATAATATAATAATAATAAATGGAATTTATATAGCGCTAAATCTTGTAAAAAACAACAAATCAAAGCGCTTGCATCCATTCCACTCCTACACATGCAACCAACAACTTTTCACTGAAGTCAGAACCTCTTCATATGGTCCAATGGCGTTGTCAATTTTTATTCCACTTCCTCATTAGTGATGTGATCTCTGTTTGAGATACCAAGAAGTTTGCAAAAGCATCTCATCTCCATCGCCTGCATCCTTCTTTCAATGTCTGCTGTTGTGGTCAATGTTAAGCAAGAGTACAAAAATAGGGCAGTGACCCGGGAACGCATCAGTCTGATCTTGAAGCTCATGGCGATGTTCTTGTCATTCCAGAGGACTTGCAGTTTGGTCATTGCAGCTGTGGTCTGGGCTATCCTGGGAAGAATTTCAGGTTTTGGGCATGTGACAAGATCAGATGGGCTCTCCAAGACCATACTGCAGGGAACAGTGCAGGGGAAGAGAAGGCGCGGCAGGCCGAAGAAGAAAATGGGCAGACAACACTGAATGGACCGGGAAGAGCTTCTCCACAACCCAGGCACTTGCCCACAACCGCTGCAAATGGAGCCAACTGGTGCAACGTTCGTCACTGCAGTGTCCCTACGACCCCGGAGGGGGTTATGGGAGCAGATGAGATGATGATGATAGCTCTCAGATAGTTAAAGTGAGGAAATGCCTCAAAGACGTGGAAAAGATCTTGCTGGTGTTTGCAAGTACTTCTCACACAGGTTGAGATTTTGCTGTGTTGTGCTCTGTCCTGCTCTAAAACCTGCTTGTCCTTCTTTAATGATCCCCTCAGCTTGAGGCTTTAGCCTCTTCAAGAGGATTCTTAGCATGACTTTGCCTGGATGGCTGATCAGGCTGATCAATGGTACCAGTAGTTTTGGCATAGTGGTAAGCTGCCTTTCTTCTGGACAGTGATAATCAGGGACTGTGTCCCAGGTGTTGGCCACTCGCCTGAGAGGATCAGTATAAGGTAAAGACAATGACAATGACAAATTCTTTTATTTCGAGGATAATGAATAAGCACCCATGTGCTTTTTTACAATCAGTCCCCGCCCTTTGGAATATATATATATATATAAGAGAGAGAGAGAGAGAGAGAGAGAGAGAGAGAGAGAGAGAGAGAGAGAGAGAGAGAGAGAGAGACAGACAGACAGACAGACAGACAGCAGACAGAGACAGAGAGAGAGAGGTGTGTGTGTGTTGGGGTGGAATTGAACCTAAGACTGTTCGAGTATTTTGTCCACCTGCTGGACAAGAAGATCAATGTGT
>CM054161.1:14744873-14749873 GCA_028751875.1 Rapana venosa | reverse complement strand
ACAAGACAAGGAGGAGATGATTGATTGAAACACAGCCCCATCTGAAGGACTTCTGGGAGAGTGGAGTCAGCGCAGATATCTACTCCCGGGTAAAAGTCCCTAAAACAGGCTCCTCCGAGGAGGCTCGATTCCGGGCCGTCAGACAACGAGCGCAACGCTAAAACCACTAGCTCCCTTCCCCCCCCCCTTCCCCCCGGCCCCCTGACTCATTAATTAATTGACTGACTAATCGAGCACTTTGGGGCCCTCCAACAGAAAGCGGTTCTATAACGGTAACAACGTCTGTCACACGCAAATAATAATCTTGAGGGTTTTGTTTTTGATAATTATGAACTTTTTTTCTCGTTTTACGGCTCGAAATCCGAGGTGAGATGTTGGGTATGTGGCCGTGTTTCCCCCCATCAAGGTTGCCGGGGTGTGTGTGAGCACGACACCAGCGCATGCCTTCCTTGCTTGTGTGCTTTTTCTTTTCCTCACCCGTTCCTGACGGCACGAATGGCTTACTTACTCTTTGGACAGCAAAACGCGTTTTAGCGTGTGTGCATGATGTTCTGCGTGCATTAACACACTGGACCTTGGTTTATAGTCTCATTCAAAGGACTTTCGGGGTGGGGGAGGGTGGGGGGTGGGGGGGTGTAATTGGTACTGATCTTGACTCAGGAGGAAAAATCCTCTGGAACGGACGTTTCGGTGGTGGCTCAAACCCGGGCCGTCAAATAGCAAAACGCAACGCTCTAACCACTAGGCTGTGCTGTCCCCCTGACCATGCTGACTGATGATTGATTCTTCTTCGTCCAACACTCAGACAGCAACTACTGTCCAACACTCAGACAGCAACTAGTGTCCAACACTCAGACAGCAACTAGTGTCCAACACTCAACACTCAGACAGCAACTAGTGTCCAACACTCAACACTCAGACAGCAACTAGTGTCCAACACTCAACACTCAGACAGCAACTAGTGTCCAACACTCAACACTCAGACAGCAACTAGTGTCCAACACTCAACACTCAGACAGCAACTAGTGTCCAACACTCAGACAGCAACTAGTGTCCAACACTCAGCAACTAGTGTCCAACACTCAACACTCAGACAGCAACTAGTGTCCAACACTCAACACTCAGACAGCAACTAGTGTCCAACACTCAACACTCAGACAGCAACTAGTGTCCAACACTCAGCAACTAGTGTCCAACACTCAGACAGCAACTAGTGTCCAACACTCAACACTCAGACAGCAACTAGTGTCCAACACTCAGACAGCAACTAGTGTCCAACACTCAGCAACTAGTGTCCAACACTCAGACAGCAACTAGTGTCCAACACTCAACACTCAGACAGCAACTAGTGTCCAACACTCAGACAGCAACTAGTGTCCAACACTCAACACTCAGACAGCAACTAGTGTCCAACACTCAACACTCAGACAGCAACTAGTGTCCAACACTCAGACAGCAACTAGTGTCCAACACTCAGACAGCAACTAGTGTCCAACACTCAGCAACTACTGTCCAACACTCAACACTCAGACAGCAACTAGTGTCCAACACTCAGACAGCAACTAGTGTCCAACACTCAGACAGCAACTAGTGTCCAACACTCAACACTCAGACAGCAACTAGTGTCCAACACTCAGACAGCACAACTAGTGTCCAACACTCAGACAGCAACTAGTGTCCAACACTCAGACAACAGACTATGTCCAACACTCAACACTCAGACAGCAACTAGTGTCCAACACCTCAGACAGCAACTAGTGTCCAACACTCAACAATCATACAACAACTAGTGTCCAACACTCAGACAGCAACTAGTGTCCAACACTCAACACTCAGACAGCAACTAGTGTCCAACACTCAGCAACTAGTGTCCAACACTCAACACTCAGACAGCAACTAGTGTCCAACACTCAACACTCAGACAGCAACTAGTGTCCAACACTCAACACTCAGACAGCAACTAGTGTCCAACACTCAACACTCAGACAGCAACTAGTGTCCAACACTCAGACAGCAACTAGTGTCCAACACTCAACACTCAGACAGCAACTAGTGTCCAACACTCAACACTCAGACAGCAACTAGTGTCCAACACTCAGACAGCAACTAGTGTCCAACACTCAGACAGCAACTAGTGTCCAACACTCAACACTCAGACAGCAACTAGTGTCCAACACTCAACACTCAGACAGCAACTAGTGTCCAACACTCAGACAGCAACTAGTGTCCAACACTCAACACTCAGACAGCAACTAGTGTCCAACACTCAGACAGCAACTAGTGTCCAACACTCAGCAACTAGTGTCCAATACTGAGACAGCAACTAGTGTCCAACACTCAACACTCAGACAGCAACCACTGTCCAACACTCAGCAACTAGTGTCCAACACTGAGACAGCAACTAGTGTCCAACACTCAACACTCAGACAGCAACTAGTGTCCAACACTCAGCAACTAGTGTCCAACACTGAGACAGCAACTAGTGTCCAACACTCAACACTCAGACAGCAACTAGTGTCCAACACTCAACACTCAGACAGCAACTAGTGTCCACACTCAACACTCAGACAGCAACTAGTGTCCAACACTCAACACTCAGACAGCAACTAGTGTCCAACACTCAACACTCAGACAGCAACTAGTGTCCAACACTCAACACTCAGACAGCAACTAGTGTCCAACACTCAGACAGCAACTAGTGTCCAACACTCAACACTCAGACAGCAACTAGTGTCCAACACTCAGACAGCAACTACTGTCCAACACCCAACACTCAGACAGTAACTACTGTTGTCTGTCCCATATTAAGCGAAAATGCGTTGCGCTGCCGTTAAGCGCCTGACAAGTCAGGCTCGGCGCATCCGACTTCGGCGTGGGAGAGATTTGCTATTGTATAAGTGTTTCTGGAAGAGGCGGGAGAATGGACCAAGAAGGCAGAAAATAAGACAAGGAGGAGGTGATTGATTTAAACGATCGATTCAGCGCTTTGAAGCCCCCAACAGAAGACAGCTCTAGATCCCCAACAAAGTCTGTCAACACACAAGTATTAATTAGTGTTGGGTGTTTGATAGTATTGGGATGGAACAGGAGATTGATTATGTTGGGTCATCCAGCGGAAAGCAGTCCCCGATCTGTAACCATGTCTGTAAGACACCGGTGGATTCTCTGCTTTGTTTTCCTTGTTGTTTGTTCAGTTGTTTGTTTTCATTTACATACATTTATTTACTTATTGCAGATGTGACGTGATAGTCGTGATGTGTGATTGTTGTGGCGGTGATATTTATACGATTCATACCCAAACACCAATCTGTATCATATGCAAGAATGCATAACATGTTTCGCTACACGCGGTCGTGCCTGTGTGTATAGACCCCTGAATCCCCTGTTTGGAGCAATGCAGCAGAGATCGACTGGGACAAGGGAATGGAAGAATGACACAAGTAAAGACACGGAAAAGGACAGACAGGCAGACCTACTCAAAGCTTACCTAATACACATACTGACATAGAGACACAAACGCAGACGTAATGAGAGAGAGAGACAGAGACAGAGAGACAGAGACAGAGAAAGAGAGACAGACTGACAGAGAGAGAGAGGAACAGACAGACAAACAGACAGAGACAGAGAGACAGAAACAGAGTGAGAGAGACAGAAAAAGACAGACATAGAGGCAGAGCAACAAAGCGACGAACAAGACGGGCTGAGAGAAAACAAACGGAGGAGAAAGACAAAAGGTGAGCAGCAGAAAGACAACAAGAAAAAGAAAAAGAAAAAGAGAAAGTAAAAGAACCCCAGAAAGAAGAGAGAGAGAGAGAGAGAGAGAGAGAGAGAGAGAGAGAGAGAGAGAGAGAGAGGTCAGAGAGAGGGAGACAGAGCGAGACAGAGAGAGAGAGAGAAGAGAGAGAGAGAGAGAGAGAGAGAGAGAGAGATCAGAGAGAGAGAGAGAGAGAGAGAGAGAGAAAGAGAGAGAGGTCAGAGAGAGCGAGACAGAGAGAGAGAGAGACAGAGAGAGAGAGAGAGAGAGAGAGAGACAGAGAGACAGAGACAGAGAGAGAGAGAGACAGAGACAGAGAGAGCGAGGTCAGCTGTCGTTAGTGCAGGCAGGAGAAAAGCCAGTGACCTTTGCAGCGGCAAAGGGAGGTAAATAGCCCCGAGCAGCTCACAGCCAACTCTATCGATATAACGAGCTAGGCTGAAAACAGATCCCCCCCCCCCCACCTTCCCTCACCTCCCCTTCCTTCCCCTTGTCCTCTGCTTCTTTTGCTCTTTTTGCCTTCAGGGAGGAGCCGCCATTTTCTGTGTGCTGCTGATGGGGAGTGACTGCATGCATCCTCCACACTGTCTTCCGTCCTTAATTAAGATGGTGCCCCTCTGAATCATTTCACCATCAAAATTGCACAATCCTCAACATTTCATCGTCAAACTTGCACAATCCTCAACATTTCACCGTCAAACTTGCACAATCCTCAACATTTCACCGTCAAACTTGCACAATCCTCAACATTTCACCGTCAAACTTGCACAATCCTCAACATTTCACCGTCAAACTTGCACAATCCTCAACATTTCACCGTCACACTTGCACAATCCTCAACATTTCACTGTCATACTTGCACAAACCTGAACCGTTTGACCATCCAATTCGCAGAATCCTGAACCCTTTCACCATCAAACTTGCACAATCCTCAAACTTTCACTTGCAGATGATTGGACGTGTGTGTGCTGGAAAACTGAAATGTAGGTTGCCATTTCTAGCAGTGTGACACGGTGCCGGGCAAAGCGGTAGTCAGAGAACTTTTGCTGACTTTGGGACAAGTCTGTATTTTAAGAAAATCATCAAAAAATAACACAACCCTGAACATTTCTGTGGATAAACTGACACTGTCCCGAAGATGTTTGTCGCAGTTCAGAGAGTACTGTGATTCTAAACACACACACACACACACACACACCCCCACGCACGCACACACGCACGACACACGCACACACACAACAGCACA
>CM054161.1:14702373-14739873 GCA_028751875.1 Rapana venosa | reverse complement strand
ATGAATGGGCTTAAAAATCTTAACACAATAAAATATTGTCATTGTCTCTCTCTCTGTCTGTCTGTTTGTCTGTCTGTCTATCTGTCTGTCTGGGAGACAGGATAGCCCAGTGGTTAGAACATTGCGTTCGCAACCTGACAACCCGGGTTCGAATCCCGTTCAAGGGGATTTTTTCCCCTGGATTTAACATCAGTGCAGACTCCACTCTCCCCAAAAGTCCTTCGGATGAGACTATAAACCGAGGCTCCGTGTGCGAACGCACGCAGAACATCTTGCGCACACGTTAAATCCTTTTCCGCTTTTCGAAAGAGTAGGCCATTGTGTGCCGGTGGGAACAAATGACAAAATTTAGAAAACCGCAGACACACAGGGACAGAATGTAAAAAAGCACATGAGTGCTTATTCCATTATCCTCGATATAAAATAATGAATAAATGAAGAAAGAAAGAAAATCTCTGTCCATCTGTCTGTCTGTCCCTCCCCCCCCCCCCCCTCTCTCTCTCTCTCTCTCTCTCTCTCTCTCTCTCTCTCTCTCCTCTCTCTCTCTCTCTCTCTCTCTCTCTCTGCCACGCTGTTGGGAAAATCTCTGAAGAGATATCACATGCATGGACACTTGTTTGAGAGAGACCTATACACAACATGTACACTATACGGCCCTTGATCAAATCTGATCTCAACTAAAGACTGTACCCCTTGGCTCATCTAACCACTCTGCTACATCTTCAACTGTCACATGGCACGTTGTAAACGCCATATGCGTGCCCTACGTTAATGAATGGTATGGTTGTCTTATCAGCACAAAAGTGGAGAGGCAGGCAGTACTGCACAGTCAGTTATGGAAAACTAATTTTGTCAAAAGTTAGAAAGAGTAAATAACACCACATGGTCGACAAGTTGTATTGTGAAAAACAGTAAATGTATGTGAAACTTTTCATTCTGGTCAAAATGGCTTGTTTACGCTGTTGATATTATTTGCTTATTGTCAGTGTGTTAAAAGCAATGATAATGGTGAATTTTCTCTGAGAGATAGTATACTGATGATGAGCATGAAAACAGTTTTGCACAGCAAATGGCTAATTCTGTTTACTGTTGCAGAAACCAGTAGATGGCCAAGAGTTAAATTTTTTTTTAAAAGATCGTAACTTTCACACAACAAAAATTGTATTCAGTAAACAGTTAATTTTTCCCCAATGCTTTTGCACATGTTGCGATTGCGACATAATAACAAATGATTAAATTTTATGACATTGATTGTACTCTTAAAGTACATGTTATAATCATTGGTGCACTGGTAGGTATGCGTGCTCTCTCTCTCTCTCTCTCTCTCTCTCTCTCTCTCTCTGTATGTGTGCGTGTGTGCGCGCGCCTCGCGCCCTCATGCGCGCCTGTGTATGTGTACACGTGCGTGAGGAATCAGGATCAGAAAACATTGTTGCCATTAAGTCAGAAGGAGACTATTTGACGCGAAACATAAACATTAACAGCCAACATAATTTCATAAAAGATGTAGATTCTTAGATTTATGCATTTTCTCTATGCCTTGCTCTCCTGAAAAAGAATCATGCGCATAAGTATTTAATAATGTCTAAAAGATAGTCCTCGTTATTATTTGTTATTTTCGCGCGCACGCGCGCGGTGTGTATGTGTTTCTGTGTGTATGTCTGTGTGTGAGCTGTCACTTCTCTTGCTCACTGCTCTAAATTTTGCTTTGCTGCTTAGAAGTACTGTTGAAATAGCAAGACTGAAAACAATGCCCTCTTTGGATAAACTTGTCCATGGACTTAACATCAACAGCAGCGAAACAGCATTCATGGATTGTAAGTATCAAGACAAACAGTAACTGTGTACACGATACCGATTTTCATGGCAAAACTAGCCGGTACATTTTAACTGTAATTTTATGCCATTTAATGGTAATTCCTGTCATTTTGACACAGTCAGTCTCCCATACAACCGGGAAGGTGTGACTTACTAGATTGCAGCATTGGGTCTCAGGCTGTATCGCCATCTAAAACCAATTTGTGCACAGAGATAATTGTCCCTTTGGTGGCTGACCACCAACAGTCTGAGTGTGGGCAATTCCTGTCCGCCATGGCGTTATAGTGGAGGGGCCATTTGTTTATGGTGCTTCGCTGTGCTAGCCCACACACGTTTACCACCACCCCCCCTCCCCACACACGCACCATTAGCAAAAAGCTACATAGGGCTTTAGAATCATTTAGAAGATTTGTTTATGGACTGTTCTTGTTTCTCTCCCCCCCCCCCCCCCCCCCCCCCACACACACACACACACAAATCTTTCCTTTTTTTTCGTTTGCCACAATAATGTTATGCTGCTAGAGCAATCAATCTCTGTATTCCTGTCTGTCTGTCTCTCTCTCTCTCTGTGTCTCTCTCTAACCCAATAAGAAAACGTCTAATCAGAAACACGATTCGCCCTGTCCACTGCCTCATGCAAGTTCACAGACAAAGCCAAAGGAGTCTCTCCAGGGCTGATAACACCCCGCAGTCCCCCTACCTCTTTATCTTCCACAGCCCACTCTGCCTGCCTGCCTGCCTGCCCACCTGCAATAAACCTCTCTCCTCTCTCTCTGTGGTGGACGGACATGACATGCGGTATCAAGACGGGGAGAGGGTGGCTGGGGAGATGGAAAGTGTTCAGGAGAACCCTTCAAGATAATCATGCTGGCCGAAATAACCGGGGTTGAAATTGGGGAGTAGGGGAAAGGGAAAGGGACCAGATTCTTGAAGTGGAGAAACCTCACAACCAATGGCAGTGAAGGTGGCAAACCTCGCGACCAATCAGAACAAAGAAGGCACGCGTGGCTCGTGCGCAGCGGTTGGATCTTGGCGGTGTTTGGAGAAAGTGATTCACACGTGTATCGTGGGCCTGGGAGTATTCGCCTAGCTAGCTTACAGTGTGCCGGGCTGAGAGAGACAGTATGGGCTATGTAGTGCCTGCCGCCAGTGGGATGGAGTTGACCAGTGTGTTGTCTTCTGTGCTACTTCCATGTGTTCTCCTGTCGCCATCAGCGCAGGCTGACAGACTGTTGGGTGCAACCTTCATGTGACGTCCGTCTGTACGATTTGGCACTTCAACCGTCACTTTTAACACTTTCCCAGGTGATTTCCTAGTGAAACTCTATTGTTGCTGTTATATTACCTTTAAAATAATTTTGCGAAAGTTAACATGTCAACATCGTTCTACCAATATGACTATATGGGTTAAAGCAGTTGTTGTTTTTTCACCATGAAGTGTTTGTTGTATCATGAATTTTTTTAGTTCCTGCGCTAGAGCTGTGATATTCCCCAGGTGAGGTTTTTGTGTATGTGACCGTTTTGGCCACCGTCAACCATTTCCACTTCGGGGATGATGTAAAAACACGGGGATGATGTCAGGACACGGGGATGATGTCAGACACGGGGATGATGTCAGGACACGGGGATGATGTCAGGACACGGGGATGATGTAAAAACACGGGGATGATGTCAGGACACGGGGATGGTGTCAGGACACGGGGATGATGTAAAAACACGGGGATGATGTCAGGACACGGGGATGATGTAAAAACACGGGGATGATGTCAGGACACGGGGATGATGTCAGGACACGGGGATGATGTCAGAACACGGGAGATGATGTCAGAACACGGTGATGATGTCAGAACACGGGGATGCTGTCAAAACACGGCACCAGTGCGCATGCGAAGTTATAGATATTTTTTGTCATCTGTTCTTACCGTCATGAGTGGCCTACTCTTTTGAAGGGAATAACAGGTTTTAACACGTGCGCGAGATGTTCTACTGCGTGCGTTCGCACACTGGGCCTCGGTTATAGTCTTATTTCAAGAACTTTGGGGAGAGTGGAGTCAGCACTGATGGGAGAGTGGAGTCAGTACTGATGGGAGAGTGGAGTCAGTACTGATGGGAGAGTGGAGTCAGTACTGATGGGAGAGTGGAGTCAGTACTGATGGGAGAGTGGAGTCAGCACTGATGGGAGAGTGGAGTCAGTACTGATGGGAGAGTGGAGTCAGTACTGATGGGAGAGTGGAGTCAGTACTGATGGGAGAGTGGAGTCAGTACTGATGGGAGAGTGGAGTCAGTACTGATGGGAGAGTGGAGTCAGCACTGATGGGAGAGTGGAGTCAGTACTGATGGGAGAGTGGAGTCAGTACTGATGGGAGAGTGGAGTCAGTACTGATGGGAGAGTGGAGTCAGTACTGATGGGAGAGTGAGTCAGATGATGGAGAGTGAGTCACTGATGGGAGAGTGGAGTCAGTACTGATGGGAGAGTGGAGTCAGTACTGATGGGAGAGTGGAGTCAGTACTGATGGGAGAGTGGAGTCTAAGCACTGATGGGAGGTGGAGTCAGTACTGATGGGAGAGTGGAGTCAGTACTGTTGGAGAGTGGAGTCAGTACTGATGGAGAGTGGAGTCAGTACTGATGGGAGAGTGGAGTCAGTATGATGGGAGAGTGGAGTCAGCACTGATGGGAGAGTGGAGTCAGACATGATGGGAGAGTGAGTCAGACTGATGGGAGAGTGGAGTCAGCACTGATGGGAGAGTGGATCAGTACTGATGGGAGAGTGGATCAGATGATGGGAGAGTGGAGTCAGCACTGATGGAGAGTGGAGTCAGCACTGATGGAGAGTGGAGTCAGACTGATGGGAGAGTGGAGTCAATACTGATGGGAGAGTGAGTCAGTACATGCAATGAAGTACTGATGGAGAGTGGAAGACTAAGAATCCACTGACGCTAACTCCAGGGGGAAATCCTCTTGAACAGGTGACTCAAACCCAGGCACGACCCCGGGCTGTCAGATCTCGGGCGAAACGCTCTCTTCTTAGGTTACACCCCTTCCCAGCTATCAGTACGTGAACCCAATTTGTGACATTTTTTCAAATTACTGGGCGATGCAACATTTCTGGTAATAAATCAGATGTGTTACAAAGACTTGCCTGTATCCAAATGAAATTGAAAATGTTTCCACTTCCATAATTTTTTTTTTTTTTTATAATGAAAATATTGAATCTGTATTCCAGTATTACGGCAAACGCGTGAAGTACATCAATACGAATGTAGTAAGACATAAAACAAAAATCATCACCAACAATAGAGAAAAATATATATTGAACTACTGAATGCTGAGAACACGAGGCTTGAAGCGTCAATGGAAAGTGTGCCCTACTCAAGTGCAAGGCCTGGGCACTGGTGATGCCACTACACTCTGCACTGTAAAGCCCTGCCGACGCCAAGGGCCAGCCACTGCGGCACTATCAACACAGCGGCAAAGCAAAGAGGGGGGTAGCGAGGAAAAATCTTCCATTTTTAAAGGTCAGCACTTAAGGGAGAAAGAACTACTTTCTTCACATTTTTTGCTAAGTGTCCCACAGCAAGTGGAACAGAACAGACCAGAACAGAACTGTTCAGCCTAACTCAGCCTTCGGGTGCTTTCGGAGGTCTCCGTTTCGTGCGTCTCAAGAAACAGAGGGGGTGGGTGGTTGTAAGGAAAGAGAGAGAGAGACAGAGAGACAGAGAGACAGACAGACAGACATACATACAGACAGACAGAGAGAGAGAGAGAGAGAGAGAGAGAGAGAGAGAGAGAGAGAGAGAGAGACAGACAGACAGACAGACAAAGAACTCTGAACATTTTAATTGTACTTCGCCCTTGGGCCACAATACAAGTGAAAGGGACGAAGGGGAGTGGTAATAAGTAAACGAAAAAACACACTTCTATCAATGAGAGAGAGAGGAGAGAGAGAGAGAGAGAGAGAGAGAGAGAGAGAACTCGAACTCGGAACTCGAAATGTTTATTGAGAGTAAATGGAAAAGCACGGGGCTTCTTTACACCATGCTCTCACAGAAAAGAAGAAAAATAGAAAAAAGAAAAGAAACACACACACACACACCGCGCGCGCGCGCAGAGAGAGAGAGAGAGAGAGAGAGAGAGAGAGAGGCGGGCGGGAGAGAGAGAGAGAGAGAGAGAGAGAGAGAGAGAGAAGAGAGAGAGAGAGAGAGAGAGAGAGTGTACTTCCATTCAGGCAGTCTGTGGAGAAGGGAGGGAAGGACGGAAGGAAAGACGGTAAGAGGGGAACAGATGGAAACCAGACGACAAACCACAGTCAGCTGTCAACATTGCTTACTCTCCATTGGCCTTTCCAGGGCTGCCCCCCCCCCCCCCCCCATCCCCTTAGCTCTCTCTCTCCCGTCACACACACACACACACACACACACACACACACGTACACGTGCACGCACACAAACACAGCGTGACAGACACTGATACGTGGTAAATTCGAACAATTACCTCCCCAACTTCATACTTGAACAAGCCGCCAGGGCGCAGTGGTTAGCGCCTTGGATTACTGGCTGGAAGGTCGCGGGTTCAAATCCCATAAGAGTCATTGGGATTTTTCGGACTCCGGCCGGCTCTCCTACCCAGAGTGAGTGTGCTGTGGGCTCATTGGGAAGACTGGGACCACACAGTCGAGCTTCATCCTCTTTACATCGAGCTTCATCCACTTTACATCGAGCTTCATCCACTTTACATCGAGCTTTATCCTCTTTACATCGAGCTTCCCTTCACGGATGCGATTTTGAGAGTGTTGCTCAAATTACCTGACCAGCCCTGCAGGTGTCTGCATCTCTTGGGCCCGGTTGACGCCAGGACATATTGTGATAGTGAGCGAAGAGTATAACCCTGTTACGTACTCAAAGCACATGGACATTCATTACAACATCAGTGTATCATCCTCATCGCCATTGATCATCCAGCAATAAAGGAAAATTGTCTCTGATTTGGTGGCCTGGGTTCCTCTGGTTTCATGCATGGTGACCTCAGTTTCACTTTCCCATACACTTCTGTGCCTGAAGTGAGTTTGTGTCAAAGCCTTCAGGGCTGGAGGTCCATGTGAGAAGCTTGTTGGAGGGACGTTATGGCGGTCACCACCCTGGGTGAGCGTCTCGCTATCTGGCTCTGAAAATCCCGTTAACAAGCTCTAGAAACCGACCAATCAGCTCCAGAAAAAAGGGTTTAGTTCTGCTTTAAGCCAGTCACAACAAATTAGCGAATTGATTTGGAACTAAGCAACATGGGAAATTACCTGTAGTTAACTGTTGTTACCAGCTATCTTTAGTCATCTTGGATGTGTCATTTAACTAAAACGAAGTAAAACAATTGTAAAAGTTGTAAATACTGACACAGTATAAAGGGTGACAAAGTTTGGGCTTAAAAATCAGTTTGAATCAAAATATTTATTGGGTCTGACTGAAAACAGATGCTTAAAATGGTTCTAGTCCCCCCACCAAAAAAAATATCGGTTAGAAATTACCCACTGATGTCAAGCTTCACAGAAACATGTTTAAAAGTTTCAGAATTTTGGTTTTATATTTTAATCATGCTAACTTTGAACATGTTCCAGATTCATCAAGATAAAACAACGACAAAGACAGGAATCTCTGACGTCAACGCCGACGTCATCAACCAAAGGGATGACGTATGTGAAGATGACGTGGCTGGTGCTGTGCCTGTGTCTGCTGGGGGTGACGGAGGGGAGGAGGAGGGAGGGCGGGTGGTCAGGGGCCACGTCCTTCACCCCGGGCACAGAGGAAGGGCTGGATGCTGTGGTCCAGAAACTGGTGACCCAGCTGACCCACGTGACGGACAGACACTCCAGAGAGTGGTCAGTCTCTTCGTCTGTCTGTCTGTCTGCTTGTCTGTCTGTCTGCTTTCCTCTCTGTTGATGTCTCTGTATGTATGTATGTATGAATGCGCGCGCGCGCGCGCGTGTGTGTGTGTGTGTGTGTGTGTGTGTGTGTGTTCATCAACTGTTCTTCTCTTCACAGAAAAGTGATATCAGACATGGAAAAAAAAAGGCCGAGTGAAGAGTTGCACGGATCACACCCAGTGTTTTCCTGATGTATATTAACACGTTTCCAGCAGGCACTGTCAATCATGCTGTGAACTTCATGAACAGAAAGAGGGATGTTTACAATACAAGCACAATGCGAATGCTTTGCTGTTGTTTTTGATGCTTTATCAATTTTTTCATTATAGTTTATATTGCAACGTGATGGCATCAAACAAATAGTGATAATACAAGATGATTCATTTCCTCATGAGAGCTTGTCTAATGGAAGACCCTGCATTTTTAAGAGATTGTAATCCTGAGGGAAGAAGTGGAAGAAGCCATCCGCAGCTTACCAGTAGGAAAGTCCCCAGGAGCAGACAATATACCAGCAGAGCTGCTCAAGCATGGTGGCGAAACAGTCATCACATATGTTACAGCTATCTGTCAGAAGATTTGGGAGACAAAACAGTGGCCAACAGAATGGACACAATCACTCATCATACCCCTGCCCAAGAAGGGGAATTTACGCCAATGCCAAAACTATAGAACAATCAGCCTCATCAGCCACGCCAGCAAGATCATGCTCAAAGTTATTTTGAATCGACTCAAGAAGGAGGCAGAAGAACACCTTGCAGAGGAACAAGCTGGGTTCAGGGCAGGCAGGAGCACAATCGAACAGATTTTTAACTGCCACATCCTGATGGAAAAACATCTTCAACATCAGAGAGACCTGTTCCACAACTTCATCGACTTCAAGAAGGCTTTCGACAGAGTATGGCACGAAGGCCTGTGGCAGGTCCTCAGAATGTTTGGCATTGAAGAAGGACTAGTGCAAACCATTCAAGCACTATACAACACCGCAAGCAGTGCAGTCCTTCTGAACAATCAGGTCGGAGACTACTTCAAAACCACAGTTGGGGTCTGACAAGGATGCCTGTTATCTCCAGTCCTGTTTAATCTGTTCTTGGAAAACATTATGAGAGAGACCCTCCATGACTTCCACTCTACCATCTCCATTGGCGGCAGACCCCTCAACAACTTGCGGTTTGCCGATGACATTGACCTCATGGGCGGAAGTAACACAGAGCTGCAAGATCTTACGACCAGACTTGAGAACAGAGCTGGAGCATATGGGATGGAGGTGAGCTTGGAGAAAAGTAAAGTACTTGTGAACAGCACGAGCAACGCCACTGCTAAAATTTACATGAACGGCCAACAACTGGAGGAGGTAGACGCTTTTAAATACCTTGGCGCTACACTCACAAAGGACGGGCGATCGACGACAGAAATCAAAGTCAGAATAGCCATGGCAACATCTTCCATGACAAAACTCACCACCATATGGAAAAGTAAAGAGATCAGTTTCCCAATCAAACTAAAGCTCTACAAAGCCCTAATTCAGACGATCCTGCTGTACGGAAGTGAAACCTGGACATTGACTGCTGAAACAGCAAAGCGAATCCAGTCATTCGAAACAAAATGCCATAGAAAACTACTGGGCATATCCTGGAGAGAACGAAAGACCAATGAATTTGTCAAGAGTCAAATAACACGGCTGGCAGGTCCACAGGAACCCCTTCTCACCATCGTCAAGAAGAAAAAGCTGACATGGTTCGGCCACGTCACCCGCCACAACACTCTGCCAAAAACAGTACTGCAGGGAACACTCGAAGGTGGCAGAAGGAGGGGAAGACAGAACAAGTCATGGATGGACAACATCAGAGAATGGACCAGGATGAATGACTCGGCACTACTGCGCAGAGCCGAGGACCGAGATGGATGGAGGAGGCTTACCACGGCATCGTCTTTCGTGTCTCCCCCACGACCGCCAAGGTCACGGGTCTGATGATGATGATGATGAATACTGACTTTGAATCAACACAAAAAACAACTTCAAGTAAGGTCCTAGGCAAATCAATAAATAATTTAAAATCATCAAAATAGAAGTAAACTCTGCTGTAATAATGAATGATTCCGCCCAATGTGGTATAACTTTTCAACTTTGAAAAATAAAATCATCTGTGTGTGTAAGTTTGAATAGGAACCACATCATTGCATCAGTTTGTGTGGCTATTGAAATTGAAACTTACATACACACACTTGCAGAAGTTTTCACACAGAAGGGAAAAGCATGAAGGGAGGGGAGCGGGAATTTGTGAGTAGAATACCAGAAGATTGTAAACAGAGAGAGAGAGAGAGAGAGAGAGAGAGAGAGAGAGAGAGAGAGAGAGAGAGAGACAGACAGACAGACAGACAGACAGAACATGAAACATAACTCTGAGCACAAAGAATAAAAACAGTGGAGCAAGTTGATGGACATAACAAAGAAGGGAAGATTGAACAAAACGATGAAAACAGTATCTAATCATGAGTAGCTTGCATGTTTTTAGGAACGAAGGCTGTCTACCATATAGCAAGAAGAGAAACCCTTTTGACAAAAGACATAAAAAGACACCCCCCCCCCCCCCCCCCCCACCTTTGTTCTACTGCTGCAGACACACACCTTTGACGTCACTCTGAACACTCTCTGACAGGTCCCGTTTACGTCGACTGGAACGTCGCGGCAAGAGCGCACGTCACGACATTGACATCATGCACGCTGACATCATCCAGTTACGTCAACACGTCATAGAGATCAACAGCCGTCTGAACAGACTGGATGACATGACCTCTGACCTCCAACTGAAAATCACCGAGGTAGGTCACGACCAGCAAAAGCTGAGAGAAGAAATGGGGAAGGTAAAGCATTCCAAGCACGCGGAGGACGATGAATTGATCGGGCTGAAGAAGAACGTCACGCGGATAGACTCCTGGAGGACCTGGGCCCAGGGTCGTCTGGATCGACTGCATGAGTGGAGTCAGGAGCTCCAGAGGACTCACCATGACGCAGCCACCACACTCACCAACCTTCAGTTCAGGATGCCTCCGCCACACTCAAGCACAAGACCCGGCCCTTCCACAGCGTCTCCTGACCACCAAGCCTCAGAGCAAGACTGGCAGCAACATCTCCCGCCACCATCTCCTAAGGTTCCAGTCCTCAAAGACATGGAGGAGGGCAGAAGTTTCCAGAACAGACCACAGGGAGACCAGAGTGCCGGTAATGCGGTGAGGGAAGTTCTGACAACAGTGACGTCAGTGGTGGGGGCTCAGTATGACGTCAACATGTCAGGTGACGGAGAGCTGGAGCAGGACATGGGGTCAGGGGAAGGGGACGAGTTCTTCATCATTGAAGAACGACACCCTGAGCAGGACATCACGAAGAAGATGCAAGAAGAAGACGACAGTGACGCGAAAGGGGTCACCCCCACCCCTCTCACCACCAGTACCCTTCCCACCCTCACCCACCCGTCCCTCACCCTCCCTACCTCCCCACTTCCCGGCTGTCCCAGCCTGGCAGACTTCCTCCTCCTTCAGCAGCGTGTGGAAGACCTGGACAGCCGCTTGCAGACCTCGCAGCCTGTCCTGCACCACCTCCACCACCTGCACAATCGCACCGAGCAGCTGGAGGCGGCGGTGACCCAGCGTGACCATCACATGCAGCGGGTCCAGAAGGACGTGGGTGATCTGGGAGACACAGTGTCCCGGCTGACGGGTCAGCTGGGCTCGCTGGGTTTGAACCAGTTCATGGAGAGGCTGCAGGGGTCCCTGGTCAACTTCAGCTCCACTGTGCTGACGGTGGATCAGTGGGAGACGGTGTATCAGCAGGTGAGCGAGTGTCCCTGGTGCCGTGAGCCGGCACTGTGTGGCTTTGTTTCTGTGGAAAGTCACTCTGTATCTTTCTTTCTGTAGAAAGGCACTCTGTATCTTTCTGAGAAATGCACTCTGTATCTTTCTTAGAAAGGCACTTTATAGTTTTCTTTCTGTAGAAAGACACTGTATAGCTTCCGTTCTGTAGAAAGGCACTTTATATCTTTCTTTAGAAAGGCACTCTATAGCTTTCTTTCTGTAGAAAGGCACTTTATAGTTTTCTTTCTGTAGAGAGCCACTCCATGCTTTTTGTAGAAAGGCACTCTATATCTTTCTTTCTTTAGAAAGGCATTCTATAGCTTTCTCTCTTTAGAAAGGCACTCTATATATTTCTTTCTTTAGAAAGACACTCTACATCTTTCTTTCTATAGAAAGGTTCTTTAAGCTAGTGCTACACTATCCTTTTCTACCTTCTGTTCAGACGGACCATTCAAACCTGTTCGTTCAGACCAATCAGTGTGAAGAGGAGAAACTGCCGCACAAAGTGTCTGAAAGGTTTGAAAGGCAAAGGTCGCCGACAGTCCCTACCAGATAGAACACCTCTTATTCCAAACCACCGGATTGAAGCCCACACAACATAGTGGACCCTATTTCCCCATCGATTATAGTTTATAGCGAATGGAGCTTTTGTATATAAAAAAGCCGCCTAAGACGTATGTTTAACAGTGACAGACGACCCCTTGAGATCCGTCTCTCCACCACTGTCCTGGCCGTACGGTTTGGAAGCCTGGCCTGTCGCCTCCTTTATGCTGTGGGGGAACACAGAATTGTGGGCCCTCTGTTTCTCACATTAATTTGTAAACAGTGGGCTTTCTTTCCCTCGTGGAATAATTATAGTTTATAGCGAATGGAGCTGCGTTGAAAATAATTATCAGCAACGCTTGAACGGTGATCCCCCCCCCCCTTCCTCCAAAAAGAAAGAAAGAAGGAAGACGATGTTTGACTTGGAGTGAAGTTTAATCCTGCAGGTCAATGGCCTAAAATGGCCCCTCCTCCCTGTTTGACTTTTTAAAAACAGAACTATCACATAAATTTTAAATTCTTATATTATCAGCAAAATGTGCGTTTTTGTTGGAGCAAAGATATCTTTAAAGAGGTGTGTGTGTGTGTGTGTGTGTGTACTATCGTGCTTTGTTGTCATGTGTTAACATGCACACTGGTGTACAGCTGTGAATACATGTGTGCTTCTTTGCGTGTGTGTGTGTGTGTGTGTGTGTGTGTGCTCCTGGAACACATACACAGAGAGACAGAGACAGAGAGAAAGGGAGAGGTTGGGGAAGGGAATGGGACATTTTAAAATAAAACAAAGTACAGAGGCAACGAAGGTGAAATCCGCTAAAAGAGAAGAAAACAGATGGAAGGGATTGGAGGGGGTGGGGGTGGGGGCATTGAAACGACCTTTAGGGAAGGAAGAACGGTGGGAGTCGACAGAAAACAATAGTGTTCAGAGAATCAACCCAATGCCACCAACATTTTCGGGTGGATCGGTTATCTAGATGTGATGCACCTGCCTAGACAGCAAGAACCCACACTACCTCCCTGTCCAGGCCTTGAGTGGTGGCCTACATGGTAGTCTTTCGGATGAGACCATAGACTGAGGTTTCACGTGCAACGTGCAATAAGCACAAATTATAAAAAAAGACACTGCAACAAGAGGGTCGTCCTTGGCGAAATTCTGTTCAAAACCCCCACTCTGAGAGGGAAACAAATACATTTGCAGACAGTACAATTAAAAAATTAAGATAATGAGTGGGCTGCTCTTGTGGCAACACGCTCTTCCCTGGGAGGGCATCCCACATTTTGCGCAAAGAAATCACCGCGACTGACAGCATACATCCACTGTACAGATGCAGAACGTCACGGACCGAACACAACGGCTTCTGTCCGAGCTGGGAAGACGAGTGACCGACACTGCCCAGATGACGTCAGACCTGCACCTGACGTTAGAGGAACAGCGGGCAGTCAGCCAACGTCAGTATCGCACGCTGCAGACTCACGTCATCCGTCTGAACAACAGTCTGCAGGACCTGACGGAGGAGATGGATCTTCTGGCTTCCCGCAAGGTGACACTCTGCCTGGCTTTCCTTTTGATGGCGTTTGTTTCTGTACACACTATACTGCAGGCTGTTGGGCAAGTGTGTGTGTGTGTGTGTGTGTGTTACCAGCACGAATGATCTACTCTTCTGAAAGGCGGAACGGGTTTTTAATGTGTGCGTAAGATGTTCTGGGTGCGTTCGCACACGGGCCCTCGGTTTATTGTCTCATTCGAGCTGTCAGGGGTGTGTTGTCAGCACTGATGTAACTTCAGGGAAAAACGCCCTTGAATGGCAGTCACAGTGGTGGCTCGAACCCGGGCCGTCAGATCACGAGTGCAACGCTCTAACCACTGTGCTAAACCGCTCCCTGTTCTTCAGATGGACGATCCTCCACTGATTAGTAGTGACATAATGGAAGTGTGAGTGTGAGTGTGAGAGAGAGAGACAGAGAGAGAGAGATAGATAGATAGAGAGAGAGAGAGAGAGAGAGAGAGAGAGAGAGAGAGAGAGAGAGAGAATGTGTGTGTGAGTGTGTAGGGGGAGACTGGTATCTGTGTCGGCATAACACTACATTCTGTACAGTATCAAGCTTTGAAATACATTATATATATATCAACCAACGACCAGCTATCATCTGATGAAAACTGAACCCTTGCAGCCTTACTCTCAACGCCCCTCCTACCGACACTCCGGTTCTGATCCCAAAGAGGGCCAGCAGGGGGCGCAGCTGACGTCACGCCTAGATGACCTTGCCCTTCAGCTGGTGTACAGTGACAACCGACTGAGCCACCTGGAAACCCAAGTCCTCAACTCCTCCCTCAACTCCTGCCGCAAGACCAACAGTGACCTCTATCAGGTGAGGATGACCTCTATCAGGTGAGCATCTCAGGGATAAGGCAGTGATCACAGGGCAGCAACACAGAATGGTTTATCTTCAGTCCTCTTGAAAGCAGCTAAGGTGCGATGTCACTAGCAATATCCACATTACCTTTTTCTTGACAGAGTAGAGTGTGTGTGTATTTTTACTTTCTATTGAGAAAATTAATCATGCATATCATTATGAACTATATTCTTCCTCAAGCAGTGTTAAGTTTTTCTGTTCATGGGGGAAAACAAGGACATTGGCAGTGAGGTCACACCTTCCCCTGCTGAAGAAGGAGTAAACCTGCCCCATTAAGGCACATGATCTATACACCTGATCTTACACAACGTCCACAACGTGTTGACCAATAACTCAGGGACACAAACTCTAGCCCACAGGTGAAAGGGCTTTGAGTTTTCTTGCACCCAAAAACACGTGGAATTCATTAGCATCTAATCTAAGTAACATCCCAGCTTTGCGTTCACAACCTTTCTGAGACCTTCAATTTCATGTAGGTTTCGTTATAGTAGGAGCCTACAGAAGAGAAGAGAGAGAGAGAGAGAGAGAGAGAGAGAGAGAGAGAGTATGGTTTAGTGCTTGTGTGTGCTGTGTACTGATGCACATGATCAGGTGGGTGTTTGATGTCCAAGCTATCCGGAGTAGTAACGACTACAATTTGGGTAACTGGGTTGTGTTCAGGACGCCAGCTTGTTACGGATGGACAAACAACTCAATCAGGCTCAGCGTGACCTTGTCACTCTCAAGGACACCGTCAAACGCCTTGACCTTGGCCTCTACCGTCTCCACGGCAACAGCAAGGCCACGCAGGAGGCATTGCGGAAGGTGAAAGGTCAGGTGAATGACGTGGAGGTGGTGGTGGGAAAGGTGGAGGCCATCAGGTCGGAGGTGGACAATCTGCTGTTCCAGATGCCTGTCGGTAAGTGTGCCCTCTGCTTCTCTGACTGCCCTCCTCTGTGTTGCGTTATGTCTCAACACACTAAGATACCAACGGGAGCAAGTGGGCGTATGTGCAGGAACAAGCCCGCTGTACTATGAAAAACTAAGTTGCCTGCCCAGAAACATTCAAGTCAAGCCAAAACATAGGCCTGTCCTAAACGGTATGCTTGGCCTAGGCCAAAGCTTAGTCTGGTAGAGATGGTAGCAAAAGTTTCAATGCCAACAATGACAACGGTGTGCTTTGAAATCTTTATCGCTGACAAGCTCTTAGAACAACACCTTTCACACTATTGAAGGAGAACAGTCTCATGAAGTTCCCACTCCCATGCACAGCTGTCCATTTGGCAGCCCACTTCCTAGCACTCGCATTACTTTCACTGACTGCTGTCCTCGGCTTGTTCTTTGCGTTATGAATTTTCTAATGAATTAAACAAAGTGTGTTCGATTTCAAAAGCGATACCAGCTGAAAAGTCAACGTCCACTGTACTGTCTCTCCTCAAGATACTGTTCGGTCTCCTATACATTTTACTCTATATACTAATGACTGCACTGGTTTTGATATTACACAACTGGTTAAATATTCTGATGATTCTGCTATTGAAGATCTGTCCAACTCTAATTCCGTATATACAGAACAAATAGAAGCGTTTTCCTCCTGGCTTAAAGAAACTAACTTGACCTAAATGTTAAAAATGGTGATAAGCTTTCGCAAGAGCAAAGAGCCTGTATCTGACCGGTACATTGATGGCATAAAAATAGAACGCATTCGTAAATACAAATACTTGGGTATTGTACTGATGACCAATCAAACCTTGCTGATAAATCAGACCTGGTAAATAAGAAATGCTACTCTCGTGTATTTTTCCTTTAAAAGCCCCTGGCCGGGTCTTTCCCCTGGTAAAGTTTTGCAAAATTTCTGTTGATCTTTTGTCGTGTCTGTACTTTCCATTTCTTTGATATGTTGTATAAAACACTGAATGTTAAAATCACAAAAACGTGCTGAACAAAGTTGTAAAACGATGTGGCAAAACTGTAGGCTGTGTGCAATGGAAACTGAATGATCTGTATGAGTGCATGTGAGAGGTAGAGCCAAAGACATTGTAAAATTATTAATAATGATGGTACGCATTGGATAGTTGAATAGTTTGAACTCCTACCACTTCAGAAGCGCTACAATGTTCCCAAATGAAAAACTCTTGGAACTAAAAACAGTTTTATCCCCAATTCAGTTCTGCTACCGAATAACGACTTAACAACAACAACAACCTGGACTGACAAGATTAGAGAGAGAGAGAGAGAGAGAGAGAGAGAGAGAGAGAGAGAGGGAGGAGAGAGAGAGAGAGAGAGAGTTTTAATTGGACGTAAGAAAAAAAGAAACGTGCACTTACATTTTTTTTCTTACATTACTTGATTTCAATACTTTTTATTTTTTGTTCTCTGCTGAAAAGTTATAAGAAGGGCAGTTGATAACAAAATGTCGAACAAAATCAGTCCTAAATAAGGCTAAAAACGATGACATAGTAAAAAACAACAACAACACAGCAACAACTACTCAAGGAGTAGCATACAGATCTTCGGGAGCAAAGGTGGACAATACGTTAATGAGTTATGGGTTGCATTCGTTTTCATTCATGGCTAATACCAGTAGCACATAACTGATTGCATAAGTTCACTTAAGACAGAACTGATAGGCAGGCTCTTCTTTCTTGGCACGAGTGATAAACGAAACCTTGGCAGTTTGATAACTGACAATTGTTGCGCGAGTGCTGTCAATGAAAAGGGACAGGGTAGACTGGTCCACCCAGCTGTAAAATAACGGGTACCCGCACCCTTTAGGAACAGGGAGGGTACAGCGGCCAGAAAGAGGAGATGGACGCCACCTCAAGATGCTGGCCCATAGAGAGGCTGAGGTCTCCGATACTTGGTTCCCTAACCACAGCGTACGTAATGGAACACCTTTACCTTGATAAAGGATTAGCCTCAGTGTTGTAACTGCCCTTCATGGGATGTTTAAAGTGTTTTTGACTTGACTTGACTTGACTCCAGGGTGATGTCAGAAAAGATAGGAGTAATAATAATAATAATAAAAATAAAAAAAATAATAATAATAAATGGAACTTATATAGCGCTATATCTTGCAAAGACAAATCAAAGCGCATGCATTCAACATAATCTTACAGTCATGCAATCAATGATAAATAATCAATAGTTTAAACTAACATATATTTACAAACATGGTGCGCTGCAGACAAAATCTATGAAATAATATGTAAATAGTCAAATGTTTTTCAAAAGCACACACACACTCACACAGGTTGTATACTTTAGCAGGGTGATAGGGCATGGGTAGGCCTGTCGCTGGCTGTTTTGGTTTTCAAACTTAATTCCTGTACTTGTTGCACCACGTGGGGACAGATTGTGAGGACTACTACAGACGAGGGTACCGGCAGAGCGGAGAGTTCATCATCTACCCCAGGGGGTCTCCCCACTCCCTCAAAGTCCACTGCCTCATGCAGCTGAATGACCGCCACCCCCACCACCACGATGACATTGATGAAGATGATGATGATGACGACGATAACCCAGAGTGGGGGAGGAAGGAAGGAGAGGGTGGGAGGAGGAGGGAGAGGCCGTGGATGGAGGCTGGAGGCTGGACGGTAATACATCAGCGGACTACTGGCAAGGTGTGTGTGTGTGTGTGTGTGTGTGTGGTGTGTGATGGTTGTTGGTGGTGATGGTAGTGGTGGTTGTTGTATGTTTGAGTGTTGTGTGTGTGTGATGGTTGTTGGTGGTGATGGTAGTGGTTGTTGTTGTATGTTTGAGTGTGTGTGTGTGTGTGTGTGTGTGTGTGTGTGTGTGTGATGGTTGTTGGTGGTGATGGTAGTGGTGGTTGTTGTATGTTTGAGTGTGTGTGTGTGTGTGTGTGTGTGTGTGTGTGTGTGTGGTTTTGTGATGGTTGTTGGTGGTGATGGTAGTGGTGGTTGTTGTATGTTTGAGTGTGTGTGTGTGTGTGTGTGTGTGTGATGGTTGTTGGTGGTGATGGTAGTGGTTGTTGTTGTATGTTTGAGTGTGTGTGTGTGTGTGTGTGTGTGTGTGTGTGTGTGGTGATGGTTGTTGGTGGTGATGGTAGTGGTTGTTGTATGTTTGATGTTTGAGTGTGAGTGCGCGCGCACACACAAGTGCGGCGTCTCGGTGATAGCTTGAACCCGGGCAGTCATACCGTGAGCGCAAACTCCAACAACCAGGCTATCCTGTTCTTTGTGTGTGTTTGTGTGTGTGTGTATGTGTGTGTGTGCGTGCGCGATCATCGACACGCCCATCAGGGAATTTACATACATAAGCACAGCCACTCAGGTATACACACAATCCAGGATAAGAAGCCAAATCCTGATCAGCGTACGTTGAATTCTGCACTGATCATGTGTCTGGTCGGGGAACTTTAGGATACCCTTCCCTCAGTACCTGCCCTTTCCCCTTCTCTCTTGTCCTTTTCTTGGTACCTAGCAGACAATAATGGTGTAGCGAATGTGGAACACTCTCCAGACTCTTGTACTTCATTCACAGAAAAACACATCAGAAATCCTCATTTTCCCCACTCGAAAATCACTAACTCTTAAACACACCCTGCTCTTCTCATGTCAGGTAAACTTCACACGAAGCTGGGCAGAATATGCTGTAGGCTTCGGCACTCCGCATTCCGAGTACTGGCTCGGCAACGAGTTCCTGCACCTGCTGACTCATCACCGGAACTACACCCTGCTCATCACCATCACCGACATCTTTGGCGGCCACTGGCACGCCACCTACCGGCCCTTTGCCGTCAGCGGCAAGGAAGATAACTACCGTTTGCGTTTAGGCCGTTACCACGGCAACGCCACTGATACGCTGCGCTATGCCTCTGGCATGACGTTCAGTACCTTTGACAGAGACACTGACGTCAGCAGCTCTCCCTGCGCGCGCTACAACGGCGGGGGCTGGTGGTACTCCCACTGCCAGACCAGCAACCTGAACGGTCCTTACGACGTCGGCATGATCTGGTTCCACAAGGACTGGAGGGACTGGCTGCAGCTCCGGCAGGCCACCATGATGATCAGACCCTTCTCTTGAGCTACGTCACCATCAACCTTACGTCATCAAGGCTCAAACCCAGGTTCTGCTTTGATACATGATACTTGGGTGTTGCAGACGGACAATACGTTTGGCTTCAGGTCTAAAGATGGACAATACACTTTACTTTGAGGTCAGACAATGCACTTTGGTTTCAGATTGGACAATACGCTATAGTTTGAGGTTGGAAAATACATTTTGGTTTGAGGTTGGACAATTGTTTGAGGTTGGACAATATATTTTTGTTTGAGGTCGGACAATGCGCTTTGGTTTGAGGTTTGGGGTTGGATAATACGCTTTCGTTTGAGGTTAAAGGTCGGACAGTACAGTTTGGTTTGAGGGTTCCTCAATGCCCGGATACTTCTAAAGATGGAGTGACAAAAGATGGAGTGACTAAAGATGGAGTGACAACGTACATTCCAAAACACAGCAGGACTCACTGCTCATGTGCTGCAGGCGAAAACAAATCATCCCAAAAGTTGGTTCGCTTGATTTTATGAATATGTTCTTTCTGTGTCAGTATTACATAGAAACAGACGCTTTGTTTAGTTTGTCCAGTCTCTAAGAAAACTTTCCTGTGGGTACTCTGCGTTGATGGTTGTTTTAGTGGGCGTAATCTTTAGACTGCTTTTTGTTTTTATGCGGAGAGGCGAGGGGGGTGGGGGTGGAAAGGGTGTGAACTAAGATAGTTGGCCAGGCAGTCACCTCATCTGCCTCCTCCAGGCCTGGGAATAGTTCTGCTGACACAATGGACTCTGTTCAGTGCAATGATGGGGGTTTGGGTCAGGCCTAGAAGAGGGTGAAGTGGAGACAGAAGCTAGTTCAGCTGTCACTACAACTTACACACTTTTGACACAACTGTTTCACACCGAAACTGTATTGGCTGAACGGGAAGTACGTTTTCACAGCAGTGCTTAGCGCACAGGTTGAGAGGAAGAGAGTGACTTACGTGACTCCTCGAAATACCAACTGCTGTTGTTGTTTTTTTTTAAAAAGTCTTTTTAGATACAGACCGACAGGGTGCAAGGCATGGATTCATTGAGGAAGATATGTCCATCTGATTAAACACTTCGGTTTTAGGGGACAAAATCCAGGATTAAAAAAGGTAACCTACCTACGTTTCAATTTTCATCTTTAGCGATTCTATATCGTAATTATGTAAGAAGGAAAAGATAAAAACTCCTCTCAGACGTGTACACAGTGTCCTCATTGGTGCACCAGACATCCAAAGACTCGTGTGTCAGGCAGGCAGGTCAGTGGGGATAGCAGTGAGGCCTCTCTTCGTTTCCCGCTCACTCTGTGTGTGTGTTATGAGAATCAGCAGTGTGGTGTTTTCATATTGCTTATACATGTTGTGAGAAAAAAGCATTATGTTGTTTTCATATAGTGTGATTTTCTCTCATGGACTGTTCATTACCTCTGTCCAAGTGGTGTTAGCAGTGACGTCGTTTGACCGTGTTTTAGAGATCAATTATGAACTACCTTTTTCGTCTTGCTGTTTTTGTCTCCCATTTTCTTCATGTAAAACTGGCAGATTGACACGTAGTTATCTATGAATCGCTGTGAAATAGTCAGTGGGTAGAATATTGTATTTTTATTCCTTTGTTGTGGTTAATGGTTTAAAAAAAATTTCATTGTATGAATGCAGATTCCAAATAAAGATCCCCAGTTCCCTTGATTTACCAGTTTTATGACTAGCATGTTTTGTTTTGAATGATTTTTGATGGCCAGATTTTTGTTTTGCTTTTAATGCATGCTGGTGGACAACTATTGATGAAGAAAAGTGTGGCTAAATAGAAGAATTCCAGAATTAAAGATTTTTGTAGCTGTGTCATTCCTCTTTGTTCCTGACTGCTGCTGTTTGTTCTCTGACCTACATCGATCTTTGGCTGCTTTCTATTCTCCCTTCTGTTCTGTTCTCACTTCTTTTCTGTGCTTTTTTCTGGGCTGTTTTCTATCACCTGACTCTTTCCCTCTTTCTGTCCATGTCACTCCTGCGCTCTTTGCTGCTGTGGTTTTTTCTTCCCCACTCTTTCGCCACAACACAGCACGACCTTCAGCTCTGGAGCTGCTGCTACCAGTAGTGTTAGTTACCTCATCACGCCAAAACCCGATTGCTCCGGTCCGAACTTCATTTCTGTCTTCGTTCTTTTGTGTTTTCCCTTCTTTTCTTCCAATTCCAATTTCCTCATAGCAGCGAGTGTTCAGTTATTCTCGTAACCTTGATTCAGAATGATCTTCATTCAGCATTACACTCTGTTCGAGTTTTGCCAGGCACTTAAAAAAAAATTCAACAAAACAAGCTTTGCTCCCACCACAGATATGATAAATATAAGGATTCGCATCTTCTGTTTATTTCTGTTGCTCAACTATGACCACGTTCTTTTGCACTGACAGCTTGACCGGCTTCATGGTAAATATCATCATTTTCCTGTTTCCTTGTATACACCCACCACCCACCCACCCACACTTTGTTACACACATACATGCTACAGGCATACACACAGGCCATTGTGTGCCGGTGGGAACAGATGACAGAATTCACAAAACCGCATACACACGGAAACTGGATGTAAAAAAGCACGTAAGTGCTTCTTCCATTATTCTCGCTATAAAAAAAGAAAATAAATATACATACACAATCCTGTCACTCTCCTACCCCCTTCCCCCCTCTTCTAATTCTGCCTCGATCAAACTTCACAGTTGGAACACGAAAGCAGATATATCCGGCAGGGTTGAGGGAAGGCGCAAGTTTGCCTCGACACCGCCCTGTGTCGTTGAAGCAGAAGACACAACAATCTGCCGCTAAAAACTGGACAGCGGTCTTGAGGGGGAGGGAGGGAGGGGGACGGTGTGGCCAGCAGCGCGGCCCTATGTAGCTGAGCAGGGTCAGGTTTCGGGCTGACCTTCAGATCAGAGGGCAGGTAATGACTGTCATTAGCACACAGCCAGTGCCAGACCACGCCTCAACCCTCTCCCTGGCCCCTCACAGCAGCCCGCACAAAGACAGCCAGGCCTATCACTGACACCGCTAGTGCTGCATGCTGGAGCATGGAGACCAGCTGATGTGGACATGAGAGCGCCCACACGCCCGCCCGCTAGCTTGCCTGCACGCACGCACATGCACATACAAAAGGACGCACACATGCACGCGCACCCTCCCCCCCCCCCCCCGCCCACACACACACACACGGACACAAACATGCACGCACACACACACGCACAGAGCATGGCGCTTAAGTTCAACGTTCTTTATCTCCATCATTACTCCCTACCCATCCACGGCACACGTGTGTGTGGGTGTGTTTTCCCCCCTCTTCTGTACCCCTCCCGATCACTGTGTAGGCTTCCAAGATCAAACAACTAGCTCAATGCCTGAGTGGCTAACTTATTAACTGACTGACCATTTCGCTACTAACTGACCATCTAGCTACTAACTGACCATCAAGCTACTAACTGACTAGCTAGCTAACAAACAAATAAACAAATAAACTGACTGACTGACCGACCGACTAACTGACTGAGCAGCTAACCAATTAACTAAGAAACGTTTTGAAAAGGCTGTGAGGCTCAAGAGACGAACTATCCAACATTGCTGAATTAAATGAACACAACCCGTTTCTTACTAGTGAGAGATGATTGCATGACGGCAGTGCAGACTGGATACAGACCTCGAGAAGAAGCGTTATGCCAAGCTGCTGTGTGAGAAGCTACAATCATTATGTGAAGTTACAGTTTAAGGAGTTACAATCTCTCTCTCTCTCTCTCTCTCTCTCTCTCTCTCTCTCTCTCTCCTCTCTCTCTCTCTCTCTCTCTCTCTCTCTCTCTTCTCTCTCCCTCTCCTCCTCCTCATCTCTCAGTCCTTCGGATGAGACTGAGGTCCGAGGTCCCGTGTGCGAACGCACGCAGAACATCTTGCGCACACATTAAATCCTGTTCCGCTTTTCGTAAGAGTAGGCCATTGTGTGCCGGTGGGAACAGATGACAGAATTCACAATCCGCATACACACGGGGACTATATGTAAAAAAGCACATAAGTGCTTATTCCATTATCATCGATATAAAAGAATAAATAAATAAATAAATCTCTCCCCCTCTCTCTCCCCTCTGTCTGCCTCTCTCCCACTCTATGTATCGTTCTCTGTCCTTCCCCACCTCTGTTCTTCTCTCCCATGCAATGCTGATCCCTGCGTAGAGTTGCTTTACTGTTGTTGTACAACACAACACAAACAACACAACACAACAGTACAACACAACACAATACAACACAACACAGAACAGCACAACACAACACAATTCCTTCATTCATATTCATTCATTCCTTTTTTTCATATTCCTTCACTCATATTCATTCATTCCTTTGTTCCTTTTTATTCAATCGTTCACATCCATTCAATCGTTCATTCATATTCGTTCAATCATTCTTTTGTTCATCATTCATTCATCCCTCACATCACTTCACCTCACATCAAATCACTCACTCACCTCACCCCTCACACCCCTCTCTCTCTCTCTCTCTCTCATCCCTGTGTGGGCTGTTCACTCACGTGGAAGGGGACGGCGTCGAAGAAGATGGCCAGGAACCAGTTGAGGGTGACGGTGGTGATCTCGATGTCAATGGCCACCAGGTGCGGGCCATGGAGGGCAGGAGGTCTCCCAGCAGGTCCCTCAGCACGCTCTGGTCAGCCTGGGCCCCCAGCAGGTTCTGGTCAAAGTAGCTGGAGGTGTGGTACCTCTCCGTCACCGCCACCAGAGTCCTGCAGGGATAGGGGGAGGGGGGAGGGGGGGGGAGACACAAGGGAAGGAATCCATTGAAAACCCTCCATCTAGAATGAATGAATGTAAAAAGGTAGTAAGATGTCCCATAACCTATGTGGTCGTAGGTGAGCGAGGCATCAGAGACCTTAGCTTCTCCAGGGGCCAGCATATTGAGGGCGGCGCCTATCTACTATCCATCGCTGCTTTACTTTCCCTGACCCTAAAGAGGCAGGTACCCATTTACAGCTGGGTGAACTGGGGGACTGTACTGAAGCCAAAGCGCGACAAAAGGTCACCCATCCAATTAGTAACCACGCTCGATGCTGATTAATATTGGCTGGAGGAAAGCGAGTGCTCTGACCACTTAGCTATCCCGTCATCGAATGAATGAATGAATGATCTTTAATAGGGAAGGATACAGTTTTCAGGTCAAGCCTGGTTTTGCCGTCTGTTGTTGTAAATACAGTGCATCACAGACAATTCTGTCGTTGTAAATACAGTGCATCAAAGACAATTCTGTCGTAAATACAGTGCATAACAGACAATTCTGTCGTTGTAAATACAGTGCATCAAAGACAATTCTGTCGTAAATACAGTGCATCAAAGACAATTCTGTCATTGTAAATACAGTGCATCAAAGACAATTCTGTCATTGTAAATACAGTGCATCAAAGACAACTCTATCGTTGTAAACACAGTGCATCAAAGACAATTCTGTCGTTGTAGATAGGGTGCATCAAAGACAATTCTGTCGTTGTAAAAATACATACATAAAAAACAAAAAGTATGGAAAAAGAGGGGGAAACCCCTCACAATACTAAACAGAGACCCCAAACTAAGAACTGTATTCCAGAAACACAGCACACAGTCACGTCAGCAAGGAGTAGGGTGGTAGAAAGAGAACAACACGTGTTGTAGGAGCAAAATGAAGAGGACTCAGCCAGAGGCTGACTGCAGTTTGTCTGCATTATATCCTGGTCACAGCTGGTGCAGGTGCAGCACCTCTCCTCACCACAGCCTTGGTCCGCCTGCCCCCTCTCTATCTGTAGGCTCTCTCTGTCTGTCTCTCTCTGTCTCTCTCTGCCTCTGTCTGCCCCCTCTCTATCTGTAGGCTCTCTCTGTCTGTCTCTGCCTCTGTCTGCCCTCTTTCTATCTGTAGGTTCTCTCTCTCTGTCTCTCTATGCCTCTGTCTGCCCTCTTTCTATCTGTAGGTTCTCTCTCTCTGTCTCTCTATGCCTCTGTCTGCCCTCTTTCTATCTGTAGGTTTCTCTCTCTCTGTCTCTCTCTGCCTCTGTCTGCCCCCTCTCTATCTGTAGGTTCTCTCTTTCTCTCTATGCCTCTGTCTGCCCTCTTTCTATCTGTAGGTTCTCTCTCTCTGTCTCTCTATGCCTCTGTCTGCCTGTCTATCTGTATACCTGTCTGTCTCTGTCTCTCCATTTATCTCTATGTCTGTCTCTTGTCCCTTTGTCTGTCTGTCTGTCTCTGTCCGTCTCTCTGTCTCTGCCTCTCTCCCTCTGTGTCTGTCTGTATGTCTTAACGCTCTTAACCACTCAACTGTAGTGTCCATCTAGAAGGATTACAAAGAAAAATGTGAACATGGTGAAGTGATGTGTAGAAGCGAGGATGACAGGACAGAACAGAGAGAGGAAAAAGTTAGCAGTAGCACGTTTATTGCAATCCATCTGCAGCAGATGCTGACCCCAGTGGAGGGAGGTGGGTGTAGGATCCCTTCACTATCGCCACCACCAGAGTGCTTGTGAACAAAGGTGGGGGGGGGGGGGGGGGGGGAGAGAAAGACTTCACTAGGAAAGGAAAGTGAACACCGCCAGGTCCACATCTGCTGCGCCAGATAGGGGCCAAAAATACTGGCTTGGATTTGTTTTGCACACACACACACACACGCACACACACACACACGCACACACACACACACACACACACACACACACACACACCACACCACACACACACACGTACACACACACACACGTACACACGCACGCACGCACCCCCCCCCCCCCACCTAATCCATGACAAAAGGCAGTTTATTCCTGGAAACAAGACAAAGTCTACACCACGCCAACAAAAGTCTGTTCCAAAGTTTCCAGATCCTTCATTTCCCTGTATGATCGATCTTTCCTAAACTAGTTTGCAAAGCCATGCCTAAGTTGGATGCGCTGGGCCTGGCTTGTCAGCGCAAAGCATTTTCCCTCATAAGACAGACAACAATAGCTGCTGTCTGAGCGTTCTACAAAGAAGAAGTTTGCAGAACTAGAGCTCTTTGATCTCTCTGAACTCCCCAGGACATACAACACGCATTCTGTCTCCAATGAAAAGCGGGATCAAACAGAAAAACCGGGAGTTTACCAACCCTTTGAAAACTGTGTTTTACTCTATCAGGGCCAAACAGTAAAGGAGGGGGAGGGCGGGGGCGATGGCAGCAGGTGAGAGGGAGAGAACTCTGAACAGGCTTAATGTACACTGGCCTTTGGCCACAATACATACAGTGAGCAAGGCAAAAAGGCAAGTGAAGAACACTAAGTACATCATCCAAATAAACAAAACAATAAGACGATAAACCTTGAAAGCAAAACACGAAGTCAATGCATATAAGATAATCAAAAGAACAGCATATCAAGCAGCCATAACGACTTATAATGGAAAAAAGAGTACAAACAACAGCATAATTACAAAATGCTTTTATTTCATCTGTTGATAACATGAAAAATACACCTAGAGATTGTGTCTGTAATTTGCGTTTGTTCTTTTCAGCAGTCTGGATAGATTCATGTATTTTGATTCTATAAGAAATCTGAGAGAGAGAGAGGGACAGAGAGAGAGAGGGACAGAGAGAGAGAGGGACAGAGAGAGAGAGGGGGGAGAGAGAGAGGAGGGGTCTGGAGGGAGAACTGACCAGAAGGCGTCCTGAGGCTCCATGAAGAGGAGGGCCATGGCCACCAGGAAGTTCATGCCCTGACAGTAGCCGATGTTGGGGTTGTGCACACAGAAGGCCAGCAGCACGTCCTGCAGGTCCATGATCTGCAGCACAGCACCGACACCAACATCAACAGCAACATCAACACACACACACACACACACACACACAACACACACACACACACACACACACAACACACACACACACACACACACACACACGCACACACACACACACACACACACACACACCCTGCTGGAGTTAACATCAGTGCAGACTCCGCTCCTCCCAAAAGTCCTACGGATGAGACAATAAATCGAGGTCCCGTGTGCGAACGCGCGCAGAACATCTTGCGCACCATGTTAAAACCTGTTCCGCTTTTCGGAAGGGTAGGCCATTGTGTGCCTGTGGGAATGGATGACAAAACTTGACAAAACTGCATAAACACGTGGGCTGGATGTAAAAAGGCACACGAGTGCTTATTCCATTATCCTCGAAACAAAAAGATTAAGTAAACAAAAGCATCTTCTCTATTGTCTTTCTTATTGTCGCACAGTTTATTGCTATACTGTGTCCCATAATACTTACTTACTTATGCCTCTTGGTTCCTTGGGGAACATAGGGATGCAACAACACCCCTCCAACGAACTCGGTTTTGGGAGATCCTCTTCAGCTCGGCCCATGTCATTCCGGCTGCCTTCGTTTCTTCGTCAACACTTCTGCGCCAGGTCTGCTTTGGTCGACCAACTTTCCGCTTCCCTTGTGGATTCCAGTCAAGGGCCTGTCTGGTGACATTTGACGCAGGCTTGCGGAGTGTATGGCCGATCCATCCCCACTTCCTTTGTTTAATGATGGACTCAATTGGGGTTTGTCTGGTCCTGTCCCACAGTTGTTTGTTGGAGATGACTTCCGGCCACCTGATGTTGAGGATGTACCTGAGGCATTTGTTGGTAAAAGACTGGAGTTTGTGGGTGTTGGTTTTTGTTACCCGCCAGGTTTCTGAGCCATAAAGTAGGACCGATTTGACATTGGTGTTGTAGATCCGAAATTTTGAAATGAGAGGGCTGTTGACCTCCAAATTGGCCGAAGGGTGTTGAAGGCGTGACGGGCTTTGTTGATTCGGCACTTGATGTCTTCATCTGTTCCCCCATCTTTACTGACGACACTGCCCAGGTAAATAAACTTGCTGACTTCTTTGATGGTTTCTTGCTGCAGTCGCACTGGGTCATGTGTTTTGTTGTTCACCCTCATGATCTCCGTCTTCCCGATGTTGATTTGGAGGCCAGTCTTTTCAGCTTCGTCAGCAACACGACAAAGCTTCTCTTGTGCGTCTTGTTGCCTGTGGGAGAGAAGGCTGATGTCGTCTGCGAAATCCAGGTCTTCCAGCTGCTTCATGAGGGTCCACTGTATGCCGGTTCTCCTGCCTGCTGTGGCTTGCCGCATTATCCAGTCAACCACCAACAGGAAGATGGTTGGCGACAACAGACAGCCCTGACGAACACCGGTCTGTACGGAGAAGGCTTCCGTCATGGATGACTTGACAGGTGGCATCTTCATATAGCTGCTGGATGATGGTGATGAACTTTGGTGGAAAGCCATAGTGATGCATCAGTTTCCAAATGACATCTCTGTCGACGCTGTCAAATGCCTTCTGGAAGTCGACAAAGACTGAATATAGGGGGGTCTGCCACTCCAGGGACTGCTCAATGATGATGCGCATTGTGGCGATTTGATCTGTGCATGATCTGTCTTGCCTAAAGCCTGCCTGTTCATCCCGAAGTGTCTTGTCCAGTGCTGTCTTCAGTCTGTCTAGCATGATCCTTGTCAGTACTTTCCCTGGGATGGACAGTAGCATGATTCCTCTCCAGTTGTTGCAGGAGGACAGGTCCCCTTTCTTTGGCAGCTTAACGAGATGGCCTTTCTTCCAGTCTTCTGGTACACTCTCTTGCTCCCAGATCTTGTATAGGAGTGGGTATAACATCTCAGTGGAAGTTTGAATGTCCGCCTTCAGTGCTTCAGGTGGTATACCGTCTGAGCCTGCTGCTTTGCCTGATTTGAGTGACTTGATGGCTTTGATGATCTCATTCTTGGTAGGGGGGGGCGGTGTTGATGCCTAGGATTTCAGTAGGTGGGGGGATGTCAGGCGGCATGGGTGGTGTAGGTCTGTTGAGCGTTTCTTTGAAGTGCTCTGCCCATCTTGCTCTCTGGTCCTCCTCACCTGGAATGGTATTGCCATTCTTATCTTTGACAGGGCAGCTAGGTTTGTTGTTTTTTTCCTGAGAGAGTTCTCGTGATCTCGTACAGTCTCTTCATATTTCTTTGGCCTGCTGCAGTCTCTGCTTCCTGAGTCAGTTCCTCAATGAATTTTCTCTTGTCTCTTCTTGCATTTCTCTTTACTGCCCGGTTTTTGTCCCAGTAGCATGCTTGCAGTTCCTGTTTCTTTTCTTGATCTTGTGTTTGGTTGATCTGATCTTTCAGCTGTTTTCTCTCGGTGATCAGTGCCCATGTTTCTGTTGTCAGCCACTCCTTGTATTTTCTTGTTTTCTTTCCCAGTACTGTTTGGCATGTTGTCTTCCAGGTCTCACGTAGACTCTGCCATTGCTCTTCGACTGTTTCCTCTGGCAGCTGGGAAAGCACACTGAAGTTGTTCCTCAGTTCGAGCCTGAATTCTTCTATTTTTTCTCTTTCCTTCAGGCTTTGCACATTGAACTTGTGTGATGGTCTTCCTGCTCGGTCGATGTAGGCTTTGAGCTTGGTCTTGAGGATGGCAACAACAAGATGATGGTCTGATGCTGCATCTGCTCCGCGCTTCACCCTAACATCATGCAGGCTCCTTCTCCACTTTCGCACGATGGTGATGTGGTCAATCTGGTTTTCTGTCTTGCCATCGGGGGAAGTCCATGTGGTCTTGTGTGTCCCATAATACTTGTTTCTTATTGCTGCACAGTCTATTGAGGTATAGTGTCACATAATATTTTTTGTTATTGTCACACAGTTTATTGTTATACTGTATCACACAACATTATTTTCTTATTTCGCACAGATTATTGCCATACTTTGTCACATAATAATGTGCTATTGTCACGCAGTTTATTGTTATACTGTATCACACAACATTGTTTTCTTATTGTCGCGCAGTTTATTGCCATAGCGTGCCACATAGGTTCTTTGTCATATATTGTTACACGTTTCTTACTGTTATACATTGTTTACATGGCTTTTAAAACACCCAAACCAGTTTGAACAGGCATGCACCAGTACGAGTGTCAACACGTTTCATGACCATGTGTTTTCCCACTTCTAACTTTAACATTACAATACATTTTCATACATCATCTCATTGTTTGTTAATGTCAAATTCGTTTGCTTTTATACATGTGTATAACGTTATTTATTGTTCGATTTTTATCAGTTTTCATTGCCATTCAATGTCTTTTTTCCAGCATACGTTGTCACACATTCTTAGTGTTACACATTGCTACACTCTTCTACTGGTAACCATTGTAGTTCGCAGTCTTTCTGTGGGCTGTATCATATGCTAAGTGTCAACTGCATGTGTACTGTCTATGATGGCATGTTTGTAGACACAGTAGGCTAGCAACACGTCATAAAGGCGCATGATCTTGCGCACACGTTAAATCCTGTTCCGCTTTTCGTAAGAGTAGGCCATTGTGTGCCGGTGGGAACAGATGATAGAATTTTCAAAACCGCATACACACGGGGACTGGATGTATAAAAGCACAAAGGTGCTTATTCCATTATCCTCGATATATAAAGAATGATCCTTAGGACAATATCATCCTCTTGCTTTCGTTTTTCTGTACACTTAGTTCTGTCTTTGTCCTGTTCTGTGGTGAAGTTACACTGTGTGGTTTGGTTCACTGTGTGGTTTGGTTCATTGTGTGGTTTGGTTCACTGTGTGGTTTGGTTCATTGTGTGGTCTGGTTCATTGTGTGGTTTGGTTCATTGTGTGGTCTGGTTCATTGTGTGGTCTGGTTCATTGTGTGGTTTGGTTCATTGTGTGGTCTGGTTCATTGTGTGGTCTGGTTCATTGTGTGGTTTGGTTCACTGAGTGGTTTGGTTCATTGTGTGGTTTGGTTCACTGAGTGGTTTGGTTCATTGTGTGGTCTGGTTCATTGTGTGGTTTGGTTCATTGTGTGGTTTGGTTCACTGTGTGGTTTGGTTCATTGTGTGGTTTGGTTCACTGAGTGGTTTGGTTCACTGTGTGGTTTGGTTCACTGTGTGGTTTGGTTCACTGTGTGGTTTGGTTCACTGTGTGGTTTGGTTCATTGTGTGGTCTGGTTCATTGTGTGGTTTGGTTCACTGTGTGGTTTGGTTCACTGTGTGGTTGGTTCATTGTGTGGTTGTGGTGGTTCATTGTGCGGTTTGGTTCATTGTGCGGTTTGGTTCATTGTGTGGTTTGGTTCATTGTGTGGTTTGGTTCATTGTGTGGTTTGGTTCATTGTGTGGTTTGGTTCACTGTGTGGTTTGGTTCATTGTGTGGTCGGTTCACTGTGTGGTTGATTGTGTGGTTTGGTTCATTGTGTGGTCTGGTTCATTGTGTGGTTTGGTTCACTGAGTGGTCTGGTTCATTGTATGGTTTGGTTCACTGTGGTTTGGTTCACTGTGTGGTTTGGTTCACAGTGTGGTCTGTTCATTGTGTGGTTTGGTTCATTGTGTGGTCGGTTCACTGTGTGGTTCATTGTGTGGTTTGGTTCATTGTGTGGTTTGGTTCATTGTGCGGTTTGGTTCATTGTGTGGTTTGGTTCATTGTGTGGTTGGTTCATTGTGTGGTCTGGTTCATTGTGTGGTTTGGTTCATTGTGTGGTCAGGTTCATTGTGTGGTCAGGTTCATTGTGTGGTCAGTTTGGTTCATTGTGTGGTTTGGTTCATTGTGTGGTTTGGTTCACTGAGTGGTTTGGTTCATCGTGTGGTTTGGTTCATTGTTTGGTTTGGTTCATTGTTAAGTTTGGTTCACTGTGTGGTTTGGTTCACTGTGGTTTGGTTCATTGTGTGGTTTGGTTCATTGTGTGGTTTGGTTCATTGTGTGGTTTGGCTCACTTTGCGGTTTGGTTCACTGTGTGGTTAGGTTCACTGTGTGGTTTGGCTCACTGTGTAGTTTGGTTCATTGTGTGGTTTGGTTCACTGTGTGGTTTGGTTCATTGTGTGGTTTGGTTCACTGTGTGGTTTGGTTCATTTGTGTGGTTTGGTTCACTGAGTGGTCTGGTTCACTGTGTGGTTTGGTTCACTGAGTGGTTTGGTTCACTGAGTGGTTTGGTTCATTGTGTGGTCTGGTTCATTGTGTGGTTTGGTTCACAGTGTGGTTTGGTTCATTGTGTGGTCTGGTTCATTGTGTGGTTTGGTTCACAGTGTGGTCTGGTTCATTGTGTGGTTTGGTTCACTGAGTGGTCTGGTTCATTGTGTGGTTTGGTTCACTGAGTGGTTTGGTTCATTGTGTGGTCTGGTTCATTGTATGGTTTGGTTCACTGTGGTTTGGTTCACTGTGTGGTTTGGTTCATTGTGTGGTTTGGTTCACTGTGTGGTTTGGTTCATTGTGTGGGGTTGGGCATTGGCAAAAGATAGTGAAGGACAAAGATCTGTACAGCAATATTCCTAGGTAGTCATTTTTCTCCTCACGGCTTTCTCTTTTTGCTGTATTGTATGGTTATGTTGTACAGACAGGCAGACGGAGAGACAGGCGACAACTGACAGACAGACAGACACACAGACAGACAGACACACAGAGAGACAGACACAGACAGACAGAGAGACAGGCAGACAGACAGACCGACCGACCGACAGACAGACAGACAGACAGACAGACAGACAGACAGACAGACAGACAGAGAGACTGACCCCTTTGGATCCCGGTGTGGAGAACTTGATGTTGCTGGGCATGGTTCTCATCAGGTCCAGGCCGATCTGCTTCCTGTAGCGAGCCGCCAGCTGGTTAACAAAACAACACAGCAGAGCCAAGCTGACACCCCCACACAGCACAGTACACATCGCCGCTTGTCCATGTCCATCAACACTTCACCACACAGCACAACTACACATCACGACTTTTCCAAGTCTACCAATTGCATCTGCCCTAGCCTGACTTCTACCGTAACTCCCTGAGGAGTCGTTGCAGGAGTGTGTTGAAACTTTCAGGCAATGTGTTTGGAGCCGTTACTTCTACAGTCCACAGACTGCATGCTTAAGTATATGTCTATCATCCATACCACCGGCCGTGTCTGGCCTACGAGAGATGGAGGACTGGTGGATGGTTTCACATGTGCGCAAGATGCTATGAGTGTGCTCACACACGGGCTGTGCTTGTTTTGTCTCTTCTGAAGGACACTCCGGGGAAAACAAAGTCTCCAAAGTGTCCGTTGAGCAGTGACTAGAACCTGCACCCTCCGCTTCATTTTAGAGGGAGCAGAGACTTGAAGTAGGGTGGTCTTTTTTGGTCACGAGATGGCACAGTCCATCAGACAGACAGACAGACAGACCGAAAGCCTGACAGACAGACAGACAGACAGACCGAAAGCCTGACAGACAGACAGACAGACAGACCGAAAGCCTGACAGACAGACAGACAGACCGACCGAAAGCCTGACAGACAGACAGACAGACAGACAGACCGAAAGCCTGACAGACAGACAGACAGACATACAGACAAACAGACAGACCGAAAGCCTGACAGACAGACGTACATAAAGACACAAAACCAGGCGTAAACTCCTGAGGGGAGTGAGGGGGGAGGAAGCAGAGAGGCCAGAAGTAGTGGGGCCTTTTCTCTGTCATGAGACTGCAGACACAGACTGACTGACAGACAGACAGACATACAGACAGACAGCCGGGAACTCACGGGGGAGTCAGGGAGGAGGGAGCAGAGGGACCTGAAGTAGTGGGGCCCCTTCTCCGTCATGACGTCGCTGACTATATGGTGGATCAGCGTCCTCCACACCACGCGGCGGTGATGGTCGGGAATCCCTCCCCGACACAGCCCCTTCAGCTCCTTCTTCTGAACACCCACACCACGTGTGCGCGCACACACACAGGCACACACATATGCACGCAGACACATACACGCACAGGCACACACATGCACGCGCGCGCGCGCACACACACACACACACACACACACACACACACACACACACACACACACACACGCACACATATGCACGTGAGCACATACACAGATATACCATACAGCGTACATGGATGCGCGTACATGCACGCGCATGCTTGCACAGACACACAAAGATAGACACAGACAGAGAGATAGACATACACGCGCACACACGTGATCACATACATACACACACACGCATGCCCGCACGCACACAACAGACACGCAAAGATAGACACAGACAGACATACAGACACGCACATACATGCATACACATTCAGTCTCTCTCTCTCACACACACACGCACTCACTAACACACCATACCACACCTCCACCACCTTCACACCACTACCACCACTAACAACAACAACAAAAACAATACCACCACACACCACCACCACTAACAACAACAACAACAACAAAAGCAATACCACCACACACCACCACTAACAACAACAACAAAAACAATACCACCACACACCACCACCACCACCACCACCACTAACAACAACAACAAAAACAATACCACCACACCACCACCACTAACAACAACAAAAACAATACCACCACACCACCACCACTAACAACAACAACAAAAACAATACCACCACACACCACCACCACCACTAACAACAACAACAAAAACAATACCACCACCACCACCACTAACAACAACAACACCACCACACCACTAACAACAAAAACAATACCACCACTAACAACAACAACAAAAACAACACCGCCACACACCAACACTAACAACAACAACAACAAAAACAATACCACCACCACTAACAACAACAACAAAAACAATACCACCACACACCACCACCACTAACAACAAAAACAACAACAACACCGCCACACACCACCACCACCACCACCACCCCCCCACACACACACACACCACACACACACACACACACACACACACACACACACACACACACCACACACCGCCACTAACAAAAGCCCCACCACTGACGTTTTTGAGGAGGTTGCCGGCATTGTCGGCCATGTACTGGCGCCAGTGGAGCTGGTGGGAGTGGCATGCGGCGGCCTGGGTGAGGTAGTGCTGGGTCAGCTCCATGCAGAGGTAGTGCAGCAGCAGCCCGCAGTCCTGGAACTGGTGCTTGAAGCCGTAGTAGTCCACGTGCACCTCGCCCGCCGCCAGGCTGCACACACACACACACACACACACACACACACACACACACCACACAACCACACACACACAGACATGCACACACACACACACACACACACACACACACACACACAACCACACACACACACACACACACACACACACACACACACACAGAGGAGGTATGCGTGTATGAGGCTGCAGTGTGTCGTTTTAGTCTATATATCGCTGTTATTAAATATTCAAGAACAGAAGACGTGGAAAGGATAGCCATTATCAGACTACAGATGGACGGAAAACGCAAAAACAGAAAACATGTAAAAGAAGACATTATCAGACGACAGAGAGATGGAAAGCTGAAAAACAACAACAGAAGGCATGGCAAAAGACATTATGAGACGACAGAGGGATGGATATTAAAATTTTAAAAACAACAACAGCAACAGGAGACATTAAAACAAGAAGACATTACCACACGACACAGATATAGAAAAGTAAAAACAAGAAACCCAGCCCAAAAGATATGGACAGAGAAAACATCAACAAAGGGATGGAAAACTCAAAAACAGAAAACATCAACAGATGGATGGAAAACTCAAAAACAGAAGACAGAAAAAACAACAGAGGGATGGAAAACTCAAAAACAGAAGAAAGGAAGACATCAACAGAGGGATGGAAAATTCAAAAAGAGAAAACATCAACAGAGGGGTGGAAAACTCAAAAAACAGAAGACAGGAAAACATCAACAGAGGGATGGAAAACTCAAAAACAGAAGACATGGAAAGGAAAACATCAACAGAGGGATGGAAAACTCAAAAACAGAAGACATGGAAAGGAAAACATCAACAGAGGGATGGAAAACTCAAAAACAGAAGACAGGAAGACATCAACAGAGGATGGAAAACTCAAAAACAGAAGACAGGAAAACATCAACAGAGGGATGGAAAACTCAAAAACAGAAGACATCAACAGGTAAAAGGTAAGGTAAAGGAATCCCATAACCTATAAGTTCGTAGGGGAGCGAGGCGTCAGAGACCTCACTTCTCTAGGGGCCAGCATATTGAGGGCGGCGCCCATCTCCTCTCCCTCGCTGCTTTACCTTCCCTGACCCTAAAGAGGGCAGGTACCCATTTACAGCTGGGTGAACTGGGGGAACTGTACTGGAGCCAAGGCGCGCAAACGGTCACCCATCCAACTGGTAACCACGCTCGACGCTGCTTAACTTGGCTGGGGGAAAGCAAGTGCTCCGACCACTGAGCTATCCCGTCAACAGAGGGATGGAAAACTCAAAAACAGAAGAAAGGAAGACATCAACAGAGGGATGGAAAACTCAAAAACAGAAGAAAGGAAGACATCAACAGAGGGATGGAAAACTCAAAAACAGAAGACATGGACAGGAAGACATCAACAGAGGGATGGAAAACTCAAAAACAGAAGACATGGACAGGAAGACATCAACAGAGGGATGGAAAACTCAAAAACAGAAGACATGGAAAGGAAAACATCAACAGAGGGATAGAAAACTCAAAAACAGAAGACAGGAAGACATCAACAGAGGGATGGAAAACTCAAAAACAGAAGAAAGGAAGACATCAACAGAGGGATGGAAAACTCAAACACAGAAGAAAGGAAGACATCAACAGAGGGATGGAAAACTCAAAAACAGAAGAATGGAAGACATCAACAGAGGGATGGAAAACTCAAAAACAGAAGACATCAACAGAGGGATGGAAACTCAAAAACAGAAGAAAGGAAGACATACACGAGGGATGGAAAACTCAAAAACAGAAGACAGGAAGACATCAACAGAGGGATAGAAAACTAAAAAAAACAGAAGACAACCAACAGAGGGATGGAAAACTCAAAAACAGAAGAAAGGAAGACATCAACAGAGGGATGGAAAACTCAAAAAACAGAAGAAAGGAAGACATCAACAGAGGGATGGAGAACTCAAAAAACAGAAGACAGGAAGACA
>CM054161.1:14649873-14689873 GCA_028751875.1 Rapana venosa | reverse complement strand
TGTTCTAATATCACTGTGTCCTGATATCACTGTTGTTCTAATATCACTGTTGTTCTAATATCACTGTGTCCTGATATCACTGTTGTTCTAATATCACTGTTGTCCTGATATCACTGTTGTTCTAATATCACTGTTGTTCTAATATCACTGTGTCCTGATATCACTGTTGTTCTAATATCACTGTTGTTCTAATATCACTGTTGTCCTGATATCACTGTTGTCCTGATACCACTGTTGTCCTGATATCACTATGTCCTGATATCACTGTTGTCCTGCTATCACTTTTGTCCTAATATCTGTTGTCCTGATATCACTATGTCCTGATATCACTGTTGTCCTGCTATCACTGTTGTCCTAATATCTGTTGTCCTGATATCACTATGTCCTGATATCACTGTTGTCCTGCTATCACTGTTGTCCTAATATCTGTTGTCCTGATATCACTGTTGTCCTGCTATCACTGTTGTCCTAATATCTGTTGTCCTGATATCACTGTTGTCCTGCTATCACTGTTGTCCTGATATCACTGTTGTTCTAACATCACTGTGTCCTGATATCACTGTGTCCTGATATCACTGTGTCCTGATATCACTGTGTCCTGATATCACTGTGTCCTGCTATTACTATATCCTGATATCACTATATCCTGATATCACTGTGTCCTATCACTGTTGCCCTGATATCAATATATCCTGATATCACTATATCCTTATAACACTGTGTCCTGATATCACTGTGTCCTGATATCACTGTTGCCCTGATATCACTATATCCTGATATCACTATATCCTTATAACACTGTGTCCTGATATCACTATGTCCTGATATCACCGTGTTAATATCACTATGTCCTGATATCACGGTTGTTCTGATATCACTATGTCCTGATATCACTATATCCTGATATCACTGTGTCCTGATATCACTGTGTCCTGATATCACTATGTCCTGATATCACTATATCCTGATATCACTGTGTTAATATCACTGTGTCCTGATATCACTGTGTCCTGATATCACTATGTCCTGATATCACTATATCCTGATATCACTGTGTCCTATCACTGTTGTCCTGATATCACTGTTGTCCTGATATCACTGTGTCCTGATATCACTGTGTCCTGATATCACTGTGTCCTGATATCACTATGTCCTGATATCACTATATCCTGATACCACTGTGTCCTATCACTGTGTCCTGATAACACTGTGTCCTGATACCACTGTGTCCTGATATCACTGTGTTAATATCACTGTTGTCCAAATGTCATTATGGTCCTGATACCACTGTGTCCTGATATCACTATGTCCTGATATAATAATAAATAATAATAATAATAATAATAATAATAATAATAATAATAATAATAATAATGTATGGAATTTATATAGCGCTGAATCTTGTAAAGCAACAAATCAAAGCGCTCAGATGGTTTTTTGTATTTTTATTTATGCGTGTGTGTACAGTTTTTAAAATTTTGTCATCTGTTCCCACCGGCACACAATGGCCTACTCTTTCGAACAGCGGAACAGGATTTAACGTGTGCGCAAGATGTTCTGCATGCGTTCGCACACGGGGCCTCGGTTTATAGTCTCATCCGAAGGACTTCACTGTATCCTGATATCACTGTGGTCCTGATATCACTGTGGTCCTGATATCACTGTGGTCCTAATATCACTGTGGTTCTGATATCATTGTGGTTCTGATATCCACACGCCACCTCCTCCTTATGTGTGTTCATTTGTTTTGTTCCCTTACATTGCAGGTTATGTTCTCATACAAAACAGGTACATCACATCCATTGCACACCATCCTTTGTGTTGGTAACAGATCGCAATTCGTCAAAGTGTTTTATACACTCTTCAGCACAAATAAGAAATATGAGCAACTTCAAGGAATGTTGATTACAGATACACACAAAATACCGTTAACTCTAGGTAGGTAACATGCAATTTTGTTTACCCTCACGTTCACGAGCCATTTTGTTTCAAAGTTTGTACAGTACAGTGAAACCTTCTTAAGTACGACCAAACAAAATGAGCCGACAATGGAAGGCTGTGGTCGTTTTCTTCATCGCCAGCACGTCCAGGAGCTGTGTACCTGGTATCTCGGGGCAGCACACCACCCTCCTGCCCTGTCCTCCCCCTCACCACTGACCATCACTGCAGTCTGGCCGACCACCAGACAGAGTGCAGTGTGGTCGTGGATGGACCCTGTCACAGCTTTCCCTTCTGCTCCACACTTTGATGTGCATAGCATCAAATTCGTGGGCGTGTGTGCACAGGGCTGAGCAACATATGCAAAGACAGACAGACAGGCAGATAAACAGACAGACGGAGAAACAGATAAAGAAACACACAACATTCTCTCTCTCTCTTTCACACACACACATACACACACACTCCCCCCCTCCTCTCTCTCTCACACACACAACCACCACCACCACACCACACCACACCGCACCACACTTAAACGTTTCCCCAACTCACATGAGTTCTTTCTCAAGTTCCTGCACTCTTGTGCCCATGTCGGTGTTGTCGCCCTTGTCAATGGCCGAATCTGTCGAAACTGACAAGGAGCTGAAACACAGAATAAATCATCGTCATCATCACCATCATCATCACCCACCACCACCACCACCACCACCACCATCATCATCATCATCACCATCATCATCATCAGTCCCTTGACCAAGATGGTCGTTACGGGGACACAAGGGATGCTTTGGGTCGACAGTTCATCTTTCCAGCCTCGTCTGTCTTCAGCCTTTGGCAGCGACACAGCCAGGGCAAGGCGGGTCCATTTTTCATATTCTCCGTTCAGTTCTTCATCTGTCTGCCCCTGTGTCCTCCTCCCTCACGTGTCCCCGGCAAGATAGTCTTGGTCAGAGAGCTGTGACGTGACTGAACCACGCCAGTGACCTCCTCTTCACAACCCACAGTGTTGCTGTGACCCGCGCGCAATAAAAGGGGAGTAATGTAAAAGAAAAAAGATATGCGTTGGAACTGGAGATAAATGTAAATGAAATGTTAGACTGGAACAGGGCGAAAATATATTGTTTGAATTTAGAACAACGAGAGATATCTTTGATTGGATTTCTGATGAAAGTGCAAAGCAGCGTCATTATTTAATGTAGTATTGACATGCACGTAATTGCAATATTTGTTTTATTCAATCAATGATGACTAAAGTATCATGGATCATTATTCCGATACTTGTAGTTTGTTGTGTGTGTGTGTGTGTGTTGTGTGTGTGTGTGTGTGTGTGTGTGTGTGTGTGTGAAATCAATGGAGCTATATCTTTGACAATAACTGTTTGTTTTCTGCTGCTGTTGTCTTCATTTGGGGAGAAAACCCCCCATTATCTTGACATAATTATCGGCAACAGGGATAGCTCGAGAGCAACTTATAAACGACAATACAGACGTACAAGTGGACAGACAGGCAGACAGACTTACAGACAGACGGACAGACAGACAGACTTACAGATAGACAGACGGACAGCGGACTGATATACAGACAGAGGTACAGACAAGACAGACAGACGGAACAGACAGCGGACAGATATACAGACAGACTAGACAGACAGACGGACGGACACAGACAGACGGACAGACAGCGGACAGATAGACAGACAGACGGACGGACAGACAGACGGACAGACAGCGGACAGATACAGACAGACAGACGGACAGACAGACAGACTTACAGACAGACAGACGGACAGTCGGAGCCACTCACCTGCCCATACTGTGGGGGTCCACCGGCGCTGCCTCCACTCCTTCTCCCCCTCCCCCTCCGCCCTGGCCCTCCCCTTCCCCCTGATGACGTAACCCCGTCTCCTCCGGCATGACGTCATCGCTGTCAGCGGTACTGCCGCTGCTGGAGTGGTCGACGGAGGGGAGGGGGGAGGGGTGGCCCCTGTTGCTGTCAGTGTTGTTGCTGACATAGACAGTGTGGGGGCGGAGACGGGAGAGGGGGCGATGTTGTCGCTGCAGGAGTTCTGTCCCCTCTATGCTGACAGGACAGTTGGCGGGAGACGGAAGAAAAGGTGTCCCCGTGAGACTCTGCACACACCAACCAACACACAGTTCAACGTGCACAACAGCAACACAGTTCAACTCACACACCACCACACACACAACCACACACATCACACACCACACACACACACACACACAGTCACACAGTCCCTCACACACACAGCAGCCCACACATTGTACAAAGGCCACAGCAGCCCACACATTGTACAAGGGCCACAGCAGCCCACACATTGTACAAAGGCCACAGCAGCCCACACATTGTACAAGGGCCACAGCAGCCCACACACTGTACAAGGGCCACAGCAGCCCACACACTGTACAAGGGCCACAGCAGCCCACACATTATTCCTGTTACGCTAGTGCTGACTGACAGGATTTTCAATACAAGACTACTTCCATCATTTTCATGGCTCAGTTAGTTGAAAAAGTTGTAACAATCCCCACCCTTTAATTCACTAGAGACCACCGAGATTCAAAACCACGACTTCATGGACCCAAGGGATTGAACGCTCTTAACCACTCGGCTATGGCCTCTGTCGTGCAAAGATCTAAGGCCTGCTGTGTTCACCTAACTAACAGGGTAGAACCTGCTTTTTCACCACAATTTTGGACTTTTGCGCTTCCCCCTTAAGTTTGTTATAGTTCTATTTAAGAGTGAATCAGATTCAGTCTTTTTAATCATTCGTGTCAATCATCACAAACAGCTTTTTATTTTGTGAAGGAACACAGAGGTATATGATGGTGATAAATTACTTTTCTTCCTTTCTTTTCTTGCCTATTTTTCTGTAATGGTCCTGTCTCACTCTTCTCATGCCGCTCATTTCAAACTCATTCCAAACCCTGTGCCCCAGCCACACCCAGATTTATTATGTCGCATCCTCAGAAGTCCACCGGGAGCTTAACAATGGTAGGCCACCGCGGGCCCATCAGCCAGAGGGGCCCTGCACTGCTGCTGTTCACTTTAGTGGTGTTCCGTGGTGCCTGTTGTGAGCTGACATAGACAGGACGCTACCTGCTACACCCTACTGACGACAATAACGGCTCAGCCGAGGAACAAGACTGAGTGAGACAGCCAGCCGGGATGGTGACCACAACGTCCCTCCAATGACCGTCTCCTGTGAACCTCCAACCCTGAAGGCTGTGACACAAGCTCACCCCAGGCACAGAAGTGTATGCAGAAGCCGAAACTGAGGTTATACCAGAGCAAATGGGACCACCCAATTAAAGACTGGGCTTTTTTTTAAACTGCATGATGAACAGTGGTTATGGGTATGACGTAATGCTGCTGCTATGGAAGTGCATGTGCTTTGAGACTACTTGACCGGGCTGTACTCTAAGCTCACTACCATAATATATCATGGCTTCAACCGGGCCGAGAGATGCAAACACCTGCGATGTTGGTCAAGTAATTTGAGCAACACTCCCAAAATCCCATCCGTAAAGTGGATGAAGCTCGACTGTGTGGTTCCAGTCTTCCCACTGAGCCCACAGCACACACTCACTCTGGGTAGGAGGTGGCTAGAGTCAGAAAAATCTCCTTTACTATGGGACTCGAACCCGAGGCCTCGAATTCCATAACCCAAGGCGCTAACCACTGCACCATGGCGGCTGGCATAATTACTGTTCGTGTTGTTGCACATTTGTTAAACAACATACAGCGACACAAGAGGTTAAAAAACAACCGATCCACAGACATTTCAAAACAGTGCAGCGCACATCAGGCCCCGCTGTCCTGAGGAAGCAGCGAGCATTGTTTATGAATGTGCTGCAGTCATGTTGGGGAAAGTTGCCTGTCCCTCTATCATCATCATCATCATCATCAGACCCGTGACCTTGGCGGTCGTGGGGGAGACATGAAAGACGATGCCGTGGTAAGCCTCCTCCATCCATCTCGGTCCTCGGCTCTGCGCAGTAGTGCCGAGTCATTCATCCTGGTCCATTCTCTGATGTTGTCCATCCATGACTTGTTCTGTCTTCACCTCCTTCTGCCACCTTCGAGTGTTCCCTGCAGTACTGTTTTGGGCAGAGTGTTGTGGCGGGTGACGTGGCCGAACCATGTCAGCTTTTTCTTCTTGACGATGGTGAGAAGGGGTTCCTGTGGACCTGCCAGCCGTGTTATTTGACTCTTGACAAATTCGTTGGTCTTTCGTTCTCTCCAGGATATGCCCAGTAGTTTTCTATGGCATTTTGTTTCGAATGACTGGATTCGCTTTGCTGTTTCAGCAGTCAATGTCCAGGTTTCACTTCCGTACAGCAGGATCGACTGAATTAGGGCTTTGTAGAGCTTTAGTTTGATTGGGAAACTGATCTCTTTACTTTTCCATATGGTGGTGAGTTTTGTCATGGAAGATGTTGCCATGGCTATTCTGACTTTGATTTCTGTCGTCGATCGCCCGTCCTTTGTGAGTGTAGCGCCGAGGTATTTAAAAGCGTCTACCTCCTCCAGTTGTTGGCCGTTCATGTAAATTTTAGCGGTGGCATTGCTCGTGCTGTTCACAAGTACTTTACTTTTCTCCGAGCTCACCTCCATCCCATATGCTCCAGCTCTGTTCTCAAGTCTGGTCGTAAGATCTTGCAGCTCTGTGTTACTTCCGCCCATGAGGTCAATGTCATCGGCAAACCGTAAGTTGTTGAGGGGTCTGCCGCCAATGGAGATGGTAGGGTGGAAGTCATGGAGGGTCTCTCTCATAATGTTTTCCAAGAACAGATTGAACAGGACTGGAGATAACAGGCATCCTTGTCGGACCCCAACTGTGGTTTTGAAGTAGTCTCCGACCTGATTGTTCAGAAGGACTGCACTACTTGCAGTGTTGTATAGTGCTTGAATGGTTTGCACTAGTCCTTCTTCAATGCCAAACATTCTGAGGACCTGCCACAGGCCTTCGTGCCATACTCTGTCAAAAGCCTTCTTGAAGTCGATGAAGTTGTGGAACAGGTCTCTCTGATGTTGAAGATGTTTTTCCATCATGATGTGGCAGTTAAAAATCTGTTCGATTGTGCTCCTGCCTGCCCTGAACCCAGCTTGTTCCTCTGCAAGGTGTTCTTCTGCCTCCTTCTTGAGTCGATTCAAAATAACTTTGAGCATGATCTTGCTGGCGTGGCTGATGAGGCTGATTGTTCTATAGTTTTGGCATTGGCGTAAATTCCCCTTCTTGGGCAGGGGTATGATGAGTGATTGTGTCCAGTCTGTTGGCCACTGTTTTGTCTCCCAAATCTTCTGACAGATAGCTGTAACATATGTGATGACTGTTTCGCCACCATGCTTGAGCAGCTCTGCTGGTATATTGTCTGCTCCTGGGGACTTTCCTACTGGTAAGCTGCGGATGGCTTCTTCCACTTCTTCCATCAGTATAGGTAATGGCGAGGGTGCTCTTGATGTTGCTGCTTTCTCTTCTATTATGCTCTTGTCAGGTTGTATTGGGTAGTTGTACAGTTCTTGACAATATTCAGACCACCTGTTCAATGCAGCTGAGCTTTCTGTGAGGAGGTTTCCGGAGCTGTCTTCAATGACTGATGATTTGGTTTGAAGGAACTTCTTTATCAGGGAAACATGTAATGCCTCTCTCTCTCTCTCACACACAACACGCGCGTGTGTGTATATGTGCGTGTGTATGTCGTGTCCGTGTGTACGAGCGTGCGTGAGTGTGTTTATGTGTGTATGTGTGTGTGTCAGTCTGTCTCTGTCTGTCTGTCTCTCGGTCACTCTCTGTCAGTGTGTGTGTGTGTGTGTGTGTGTGTGTGTGTTTGGGTGATTGAATGGTCATTTGCGCGATTCAGTCAATTGCTATCTCACATTTACTTGTTTATTAATTCATTGATTTATTCATGTTTGTTTTCCTTTTTACCCCATGAGGGCATGGTGTAAGGAAGCCTCTGGCTTATTCAATTATCCTCCCCAAAAAATTAATATTCGAGTTGTTTCTCTCTCTCTCATTCTCTCACCCAAACACACCTCTCTCTCTCTGTCTCTCTCTCATTCTCTCACTCAAACATACCTATAGACACACACACACTAAGTCACCAGATGAAAAAAAACTTGTCTATTAATGACATTGTACGATATAAACTGTAAATGCAGAGTAACACCGACTTGCGAAAATCATCAACTAAGGGATACACCAGCCCCAAAATAATCTGAAGGAAAAAGAAAACAGAACAAAGAATCAACTGACCAGTCCAGCTGAGACAAAGCAGAGGGAGGGGGTAAATGAGGGGGGTGGGAGACAGTTTGAACAACAAATTCATCAACCAGTTATATCATAGGGAAACAATCACCTGAAGATGAGAAATTCGGATAGAAAAATAATACTGTGTAACAAATAGGAAAAGAAGTGGTAGAGAAAAAAAAGCACATGCTTTTACCATCACCCTGCAAATTCTGTACATTGGCTGACAAGAGAAATTAGTGCACGCACGCACGCGCACGTACACCACACACACACCACACACACACACACACTCACATTGTATGCTTAAATACCGACACACACTGAAGAGTTAGCATTGAAAAAATTGTTTACCAAAGCTCGGACAATCAGCCACTACTCCCTGAAACCATCTCCAAACTGATGGGATAAACCAGCACACAAATAAAAACAAAAAAGAAGAAAAACCAGCCAACCCAGAAATAACCAGAAACGAAGAGAAAGAAAGGAATGATTCTGTGTGAGCGACAGGAAGCCCAACCGCCATCACCGTTTCTGAGACCACGTGACTTCCAACTGTCATAACGGTCACATCAGTGGACTGTGTGTCCACGCTGGGGATTTCTGAGTGTGGCACGCTCTCCCTCTCCCTTCCTCGATACCCCCCCCCCCCCCTCCACCCTTCAGCGCACGCTCCCCATACACTGTCCAGAATTGAGCAGCAAAACGAAAAGGGGGAAGGTGGATGTAAGCTATATTCTTCACTCCACTGGTTTCATGTGTGGGCTTTGCTGACAACTGGCTTTTCTATTTCAAGGGTTTTACGTTAATAGATAGCATGACATAAGGGAAAGTGTTGTTTAGCTGGTCTATCATTTCAAAATGCACGGTTGTTGGGTTTTTTGACGGTTTAACTTATGTATTTGATGTATTGGAAATGATTTGGAATCTCACACACACACTAACACACACTCTCTCTCTCAAATTACAACTGACTTTGTACTACCTGCACTGATTTACCATATCGCTTACTGGAAGTGACTGTAAGCCCAGTATAGACCATGCTATACAGACCTAACGGTCTTGAACTGAACCTGGTTCAGATTAGAGGAAAGTACTCCACCATAAACATAAACAGCCCTACCCACCTCTAGGATGGAAAAAAAAGCATACCAGCATATACAGACATGAGCAAATAGCACGTTTGGCTGAGGTGGAGAGTTCATCACAATGACATACTCTTAAAAGCGAGCTAACAGGAGTCTTCTGTTTGAAGCAGAATGAATACCATTCCTCAACAGCGGACACAACAAGCCTGACCCTGAACATTTCACACGAGTGCTTCAATGAGAACAGCAAGAAGCAGTTATGATGACAACATTGGTTATCGCTAGTCTCCAAATCAACACTGAGACACTGACACACAGGATGCAGATTGTAGAGCAAAGTTACTCTGTCAAGGGGTCAGAAACTCATCAAGGCAAACTGGATAGTGAAGGGGAAAGCACACAGGACAATGAGAGAGGAGAAAATAGAGGACAAAGAGAAGTGGGTTGTCTTTCCATTTTTTGAGATTTTATGTCGCTGTTGTGGTTTTGTAGATTCCATCCTTTCTTGATTTCCTTGTCTTGATTTTTTTCTTTCTTTTTTCGTGTCTTGTAAAATTGGGAATAGCTCTGACAGTATAGGATTTGGACAATGTGTATTGAAGTGTTTCCTTCATTGCACACATTCATTTGACTAACTACTACATTTTCTGCTTGACGGAGCAGTGTGTGTTGTTTTCGTTCCTAGGAATTCACCAATGGTCAGATTTTGCCTACATGACTGTTCGCCCGCCAATGCGGTAGCCGCACTTCAGCGTCGGGGATGCTATCTAGACACGACATCAGTGTGCATGCGTTTTTAAAAAAAATTGTCATCCTTTCCTACAAAGCACGCAATGGCTTATTCTTCCAGAAGGCATAGCGGGGTTTTAGCGCGTGTGCAAGATGTTCTGTGAGCGTTTGCACATGGAGGAGCCTCGATTTATAGCTTCATCCGAAGGACTTTTTCCTACTGTATGGAGCGGAGACATGGAGGACAACAAAGACCACCATCAAGAAAGTGCAGACCTTCATCAACAGCTGCTGAGACGAATCCTCCAGATCCACTGGCCCGACACCATCAGCAACGCAGACCTGTAGCAATGTACCAACCAGCTGCCAGCCGAGAATGAAATCCGGCGCAGGAGATGGGGATGGATCGGGCACACCCTGAGAAAGCCAGCCAGCAACATCACAAGGCAGGCACTATCATGGAACCCCCAAGGAAAACGAAAAAGAGGAAGGCCAAGAAACACCTGGTGACGTGACCTTGAGGCAAAAACCAAGAAGATGGGATATACCTGGAGACAGCTGGAGAGGATAGCCCAGGACAGAGGACTCTGGCAGACAGTTGTCGGCGGCCTATGCTCCAGGGGGAGTGATGGGCCTAAGTAAGTAAGTAAGAAGGACTTTTGGGGACGTGCAATCGGCACTGATGTTACCACCAGGAGAAAAATCCCCTCAAAGGGGCGTCTCGGGGGAGGCTCAAACTCCAACCCGGGCCATCCAATCACGACCTCAGCGCTCTAACCACAAGGTTATCCGTTTTTTTCTCTTTTTTTTTTTATACCACTTTAAGTCACGCAGATTTCTCTGCTTGAAATTCGGGCTGCTCTCCCTGGGGAGAGTGCGTCGCCACAAGAACAAAGCCACCCATTTTTTTTATTTTTCCTGTCTTCAACTGTATTCTCTATCAGGATGGTTTTTTTCTATAGAATTTTGCCAGGGACAACTCCCTTGTTGCCGTGGGTTCTTTTACGTGCGACTAAATAATTTTGTTTAACACACGGGACCTCGGTTTATCGTCTCATTCGAAAAGACTAGCACCCAGACCACCACTCATGGTCTAATGGATGGGGGGAAAAGTTTTGGGCCCGAATGGGGATCAAACCACCGCACACTTCCGACCCAGACTTTTCGCTTTCTTGTCAGGCCCGTCACCTCTAGACCACCGACCCACCTTCCCATAGTGTTGCAGTGTTACGTAGTCTTTCCCCAAAGTATTCATATAAACCAGGCGAGGGAAAATAAGCGTGGTAGAAGTGGCCTCCTTTTCAGAAGGAAGTAGTTGACTATTTGGTAGGGACAGGCTTGATAGGAAAGGTGCAAAGTAACACGTTGCCGAAGTCTCAAGAGTTAAAGTGGTTCAGGACTGTCCTCAGTGTATAAAGGTGTAAATGCTTGCGTGAACAAACTCCACTGTGTCAATGTAACTCGGTATTGCTAGATTCGGTCTGGTTTTTTCATCACCAGATTATCTTATTTTCCCCTATTTTAAGTTACTCAAGGAGCTGGTTATGTGTGCAATGCAAGCCAAGCTACGGATCCTCAAACAGTTAAAACATTTAATGCGTCATCTGTAAATTACCATTATCATATACATTCATGCTTTTGTTGAGATATCTTTGGTTGTCTTAGGGTTTCACAGTAAAACTATTTCTTGATTTGTTCAATTCTTGAGACAAATGACAAGACCAGGTTGCTTCACACACACACACCAGCGAGCAAACAAGCTTCCATAAGATTTCTGAAAAGAAAACCGAACGACTTGTCAAATGCAAAATAAATCAAAGCAAAAACCGAAATGGCAAAAACTAAAATAACAAAACTAACTTCCAATCAAGCCAAGTGAAATCAAATCAGGTCAAATAAAAACGAAGCCCCAACAGCCGAATCCCCCAGGGCTTAAGCTCTGTGCGGATTGTTCCCTTCTCAAAGCAGAGAACAATGATTGGTCAAATGTGAGAAAGGAGCCCTCTGATTGGTCCAAACAATAACGGTGACGGTACCTTCAAACACGGGAGGAAGAGAGCGAGACCTGTCCGACTTCTCCAAGTGACCTTCAAGTTCAACCAATGAGAGAGAAGTTAGAAGTCACGTGACAACACTGATGATGACTGCAGGGATGATGATAATTGCGAATTTTCTTTGTTATCATTAATGATATTGTCATGTTTTCGGTCATTCTATCCTCTGCAATATAATCCAATGGGGTGATAAACTGAATCTTAAGTTATATCAGCCACTGAACGTTGTCTAAATAAATACTACGTGGACAAAAGTTAACTGCCTACTGCTTCCCTTTTTCATAACCCTAACATCTTGTCAAGGTATGTTGGTGATTTTAATATCTACTATATTACATTTTCAAAATCCTAACAATTAACATCTTATCAAGGTATAATTATTGATGATTTTAATATGTACTGATTCCCTTTTCATAATGCCAACAGTTAACATCTTATCAAGGTATACTAATTCAGTTTAATATCTACTGTTTCCTCTTTTGGTAATCCCAACAATTAACATCTTATCAAGGTATATTGAACGATTTTGCTATCCACTATGATGAATTATTATTATATCCAGTTTATGAATCTTAAATTCAGTGATATGTAAACAGAATGGTGAAATAGAAATAGTCACTTTTCCTAGTGTGTAGATGACCTTTATTCACATGCAACAACTACAATGAATATGTAGCCACAAGACTACGTGTATCATAAAATCACTCTTAACAAATATGAAACTATAGCAATCTATATTCTAAATACCACAAAATGTGCCAGAGTGTTACGACATGTTTTAACCAGCATACTGTGGACGGAAATCTCCCACGTGTTGGCCATAACCAGTATTTGCTGATTACAGATACATGTATTCTAATAACACGAGGAGTACATCCTTCCTAAACATTTTAACTTCATACATTCTTAACCAACATAACGAGTGTTGGCTTCTTACAACTACTTTTTGAACCAACGCTAACACGAGCCAACATCAGACATACTTGCACTGAATTATTAACAAGTGATTTTCTGTAGATACATATTAAGCGCTTTAACCAAGACTGGCTGAATGTATCTGCATGCTTCAATGAACCATCAACAAATATTATTCCCTTGTAATACTTTGAACACAACAACCAGTACTGGTGGTCTATTTATAGATGCTTTAACCCCCTTCCTTCCTGGCAAATTGCACATCTGTTGACAGTGGCCTTCATTTTCAAACCTAAACTAGTTATTCTATCAACATCAGGCACATCACACAGCTACAGACATATATCACCAAACCACTTCAAGAGCTATCTCTATGATCTCCAATCCAATCAAATCCTCTTGTTTATGGCCCCCAGCACCACAGAGGCCATATCAGGGTTGTCTCCTCGTCACATTTTAAATCTACCATTAAAACTGTGAAACTATATACAGATTAAGACAGGGTGGATCGGTGGTCTAGAGGTAACACGCCTGTCTAGAAAGCGAAAAGTCCCGGCCGGAAGTGTGCGATGGTTCGTACCCTGTTTGGACCCGAAACATTTTTCCCCATCCATTAGACCATGAGTGGTGGTCTGGGCGCTAGTCTTTCGGATAAGGCGATAAACCGAGGTCCTGTGTGATACACAAAAATTATTTAGCGCACTTAAAAGAACCCACGGCAACAAGCGAGTTGTCCCTGGCAAAATTCTGTAAAAAAAAAAAGCCACTCTGATTGAGAAACAAATGCAGTTGTAGACAGAAAAAAGACAAAAATGGGTGGCGCTGCTCTGTGGCGACGCGCTCTCCCCGGGGAGAACAGCCCGAATTTCACGCAGAGAAATCTGCCGTGTCTTAAAGTGGTATAAATAAAATAAATAAATAAATAAAACCAGCTCTACAGTCACTCCTATATACTCTCCAAAATGGTCTTTTTCATTACAGAAAATCATCATCACCATTACCAATAAAACAGTTGTCTCTCCCATCACCATGATAAGACTGCCTTTATTGCCAGAAAAGGAACGTTATTAATCCACCCATGATCACAACTTACACTGTGACACTCAGAATCATCACCACTATCACGAGAACCACAAAGCGTCCATCATTAGTTTTGCATTATAAAAAATCCACAATCACAAATATTTCAACCATCAGAACAATTTCCAAAACCAACTTCACAACAAAACAACAACCGAACCACAACCAGCCAACCACTGTTTCACACATCAAACCAAACCACCACTACCTATCCACAACCAACCTCACTTCATTCATCACCACTATGCATCTTCAACAAAGCAAAACATAAAGAAACACCACGACACTCCTCACCCCAAACACAAAATCAAAGCAAAACACAAACACACAAAAACAGAAATAACAACAACAGCAACAACACAATCAACCAACTAAAGAAGGCACCACCACCACACCACCAGCCACCTTTAACCCCTTCCCTCCCGGGACCCACTTTTAGCGGAAGAACTGCTACCAGCATCAAAGGTCTCCCCAGGCGGCCCAGCAGGTGTCGCCTCATCTGGGGGGATCTGGCGTCCACCGGCTGCATGTTGGTGTTGTTGTTGTGTTGGTGTTGGTGATGGTGTCGTTGTGGCTGTACTGCAGGGACTTGGAGGCGCTGAGAGGCCGGTGACTGCCATCCCGACACACCGACACGTCCGAGGAACTCTGTGATGATCCGGGAACCAGTGAAGTTTTAACGTTTGATCTTGTCTGAGTTTCACGCACGCACGCTCGCACACGTACGCGCGCGCGCGCGCGCACACACACACACAGACATACACACACGAAATAAAAGAATATTATATATAATATATATATATATATATTTTTCTCAGTATTAACACACACACACACACACACACACACGCACACACGCACGCACGCACGCACGCACGAACGCACGCACGCACGACTCACGCTTACACACACACATACACTCTCAGAGAGATAGAGAAAGAGAGAGAGAGAGAGAGAGAGGGGGGGGGGGGAGGGTAAGGAATACACAAAGGGAAGGAGTAAAATGCCTTCGTTAAGTGTTCTACAACAATACGAACATTTCTTTCTGTCATCAGCGCAGTTATCTTTCCTTCAGTCACGTGGTCATTGTCATCATTTCAAAAGGTCCTTTACAGTTCCAAATCGCACATACGCGGTCAGGCAAAACGGTTTAGCAAGAATGGGCAACTTATCCAGTTGAAGAGGAAGAAGCAAATCGACCATATAGGGTGTGGGATAACTATCCAGATCTATAATGTGAAATTTAAGTGTTATAGCACACCACTCGTTTTGTAATTCACTAAGGCAAACAGAGTACGGACCAAAATAAAGCAGTACAATTTTTACAACGAAGTGATCATTCATGAAAAGTTGCCATGTCCCCCTTTTGCTATTACTTCTCCCCCTCCCCCCGCCCGTCTCCACCCCCCCCCCCCCCCCCTTCCTCCTTCCGCTCTTGCCATGGCCTCAGCGTTTTTACCACCGGCATACCTATCTTGGAGCTGCACCAATGCAGTCATCCCAACAGGATGTTTGCTCATCATTTTTGTTTATGCAGGAAAGTGGGGGGTTTTCTGATGGCTTTCTGATATGGCTTTCTCATGCAACCTTACTGCATCTCTGTCCATGTTTACACGTGTTTATCGTTGCTGTTCTGCTTCCTTCAAATTGTTTGATTTCCCAGTTTTTCTTTCGTCGTTAATTTGTCTTTGTGAGAAATAGGCAATATGAAATTTGACAAGGATGTAAAGTTAAAGAAAAAGCAAAAACCATCCATCCACTCCCCCCCCCCCCCCCACCCTTAAAAAAAAGCACAAATAAGTCAGCCTTCGCCCCCCCCTACCCCCCCGAAAAAGAAAAACAACAACAAAATGCAAAAAGAACATTAAACCAATCAAAACTACCAGCTAGATTAACTCATTACCAGATCAAAATATGACAACTAAACGCAAATGACTTTTAAGTAAAACATAGTATGAACCACGATTGAAACATAGTGTGAAACAGTATGGAACACAGTAGACTCCAAGTTATTTAGGGCAATGTGAAAGGCATCATATAATAACATGTGGCTAAATGTTTTTGTAAAAATCACTTTGGTGTAACACACACACACACTAAACAAACAATTTTTAAAGATTACTTTGGCTATGCGTTATCTTTAGTAGGGAACAACAGAAAGAAACAAAAGAAGAGGAAGAAAAGATGAAAGAAGATAAACAAGGAGAACTAGAAGACGAAGAAAAAGAAGAAAGAAGAAGAAGAGAAAGAAAAAAGAAGAGAAAGAAGAAAGAATGAAGAAGGCTGGTTCATCTCTATCAACGCTTAATAACTGCTAGGAGAAAGTCCGAGCATAGTAAATATCACACATGTACAATTGAGCTCTACGCAATAAACTGACAACACCATACATAAACACAACAAGGAGAAACATGTAGTAAACACACGATACTGAGCTGTGCATACACGCGGGAGCAAGAGACGCTACGGACACTACACTACTATAATACTCTGCTATCAACAAGAGAGAAAAGGTCAAAGGTTGATGTAGAGTGCACAGGTTGTGAAAGGTTATATGGTGAAAAGCCACTAATGGATACAGAGGTGAGAGTTCACAGAATAATTTACAAGTATACATGAGATTATGTAAAAATACAAGAAATAAACGGTGAAACTGCAGTCCTAAAGATACAAAGAAGACACAAAACTTGGAGAGTGAGTGAGAGAGAGAGAGAGAGAGAGAGAGAGAGGAGAGAGAGAGAGAGAGAGAGAACTCTGAACTCTGAAATGGTTTAATGTACATCGGCCTTAGGCCACAGTACATTTTAAGGGGCAAAAATGGAAAATGCCCAAAAATGAAATATAACTTCTCGTAAACTTTGGTAAGACCATGGTACAATACCTTGGCGTGCACTCAAACTGTACACTCCTGAACATGTATATTCCAAAGTTATGACTAAAGAAAGGCTGCAGTAGACCAAGAATTAAAATAAAACACAGCTAAAACAATTCTCAGTTCACCTAAACTGCTCCCCCGGATATCACAAAATGATGATAGACCTGTGAAAAAAGTTATTGGTGGTGTTATACCTGATACATGTTATACCTTTTCACATACAAAGTACAAGCATCAAGCACATCATAAATCATGACGGCTGAAATCATAAATACTCACTAACATTTGCATTTTCAAAATAGTTACAATACTCACAAGCTATTGCAATTGAGACAGACAGACAGACAGAGAGAGAGTGCACAACAGAGAAGGAAACACTCTCTCTCTCTCTCTCTCTCAACGACATACTAAAGTAGTTTAGCAAGGACAATGCACACACACTGACAATCCTGATTGGTGACGTGGGTTGTGGTGTTTATGCACACAGCATCTGTGCTGACCCTCTGTGTTATGGGGCGGAGCTGTTCAAGGCTAGTGCATGTTCTGGTGTTTCCAGAGGACAGTTGATGGTGACTGGCTCAGGAGTAAGTCCTAACAATCACAGTCTACACCTGTACCCCTAGAACTCAGACTGGGGACTGCAATGCAAGTAAATAATCATAAAAATAACAAAACAAACAAAAAAAATAATCAAAAGGATAAACTCTACCCCCTGCCCCCTCCCATCAATAAGAGAACCCCCCCCCCCCCCTCCCCCCAACCCCAAACAAAACAAACAAACAACCCGAAGCCCAAATCCCCAATCATTTTCTGAAATATCTCTTTCCTCATCTTCTCCATCCCATCCCCAGCTATGCTGGTTCAAATCCCCCCTCACCCCCACCCCCATCATCCCCCCTCAAACAACAACAACAACAACAACACCACTCCTGACAGAAGTTCATTCTTAGCCTGGGAGCCCCCAGGGGTGGGTGCCTATGTCATGCAGGGAGAAGACAGCAACAGTGACGGGCACGTGGCAGTACAGCCGGCTGGTCAGGCGCTACAGCCTCCTCCCTGACACACCACGCTTATCCCTGAACTGATGACACAACCACGCTTATCCCTGAACCGATAACACAACCACGCTTATCCCTGAACTGATAACACAACCACGCTTATCCCTGAACCGATAACACAACCACGCTTATCCCTGAACGGATAACACAACCACGCTTATCCCTGACCCGATAACACAACCACGCTTATCCCTGACCTGATAACACAACCACGCTTATCCCTGAACTGATAACACAACCACGCTTATCCCTGAACTGATTGCAAACACACTGCGCGTGTCCTGCACAGCTGTTGTAGTGGTAGTGGTGGTGGTGATGGTCAACACGGTTCTTTAATGAGCCATGCACCCTGACCACCCACCCGTGGTGAGTGACCACGTTAGTGCTTCACAGCTATTGTCACCGTCATGGTCAATGTGATGCTTTGATGAGCCCCTGACCACTCTGGTGTTGCACAGCTGTTGTTGAGAGGAGGGAGGGAAGGGAAGGGAAGACGCTACAAGAGAGGGAGGGCCAGATAACTGTTTATTCAATGCTTGTGGCTAAGGTCATTCTGCTGCCATACTCTTCTCTTCTCTTCATGTCATGTTGTTTACGGCCCTAAAGACCAGGAAGACCGTATCAGGGCTGGGATTCCCCACCCCAGGTCCAATGCAATCCTGTTGTTTATTGCCCCGCCGACCACAGAGGCCTTATATTAGGGCAGTCACCTCGTCAAATTTTAAACATCAGATTAAAAATGTCCTATCCCAGGTCACCTGGGCAAAACCAGACAAATGAGAGAATGTATAAAACAGTCCTGGGAAAGAGTTGAACTATTCCTTATGAACCGTGCTGCCCTCATCCAAAGCTCTGATTTGTTTGAAAGCAAGGAAGTCTCATTATGCCTGTTTCACATCACACCTTCACTCTGTCACAACAACCGATACACAATGATACATACCTTGACCAACACAAGCAGATACACTCTTGGGGTTTTACCAACACGCATACACACACAGTAAGCAACGAGTTTTAAGCACCCTTCCCTCGTTTCTTCACAAACACAGTGATTCCACTGGACTGATAGCTCTGCCTACTTCAATATCGTATCAAACATGTTATAACTGAACATGGGTCATGAGAGATTAATTAATCATGTTATTCATGTAACTGAACATGTGTCAGGACAGATTAATCAATCTCATTAGTTAAATTGTTTCCCAATGTGGTTAAAAAGTCAGCTAAAAATAAGTTAAGATTATAAAATATTTGGGCAAAACATAGTAAGTAATAACTTGACAATAAAAATGTAGGAAAAGCTATCTGAAAGTTACCAAGAAATCTGTAGGAAAGAGAAAAGAAAGAAGTAGAAGAGCAAGTTTGTAAAAAAAACTACAGTATGAAAACACGCACCTAAGTAACCTTAAGTGGAGCCAATATTGTAACAGTAAACACACACACACACACACACGCCACACACACACACACACACACACACACACACACCTAAGGATACAGTTTTACACTTGAAACGATTGAGAGAAATAAATTTCTTCACCGGGAACAATCAGAAACACATGTAGTTTTGTTCTTATTATAGCAAAAAACAATGTATCTCTGTTCTTATCTCAGCAAAAACAATGTATCTCTGTTCTTATCTTAGCAAAAACGATGTATCTCTGTTCTTATCTTAGCAAAAACTATGTATCTCTGTTCTTATCTTAGCAAAAACAATGTATCTCTGTTCTTATCTTAGCAAAAAAACCCAATGTATCTCTGTTCTTATCTTAGCAAAAACAATGTATCTCTATTCTTATCTTAGCAAAAACGATGTATCTCTGTTCTTATCTTAGCAAAACGATGTATCTCTGTTCTTATCTTAGCAAAAACGATGCATCTCTGTTCTTACAATGTGTCGTTTTCTTATTTTAGCAAAAACAATGCAAGGAGGATTGTTTTGGAATGTTTCGGGTTTGTGTCTGAAGTAAACAGTAATAACTAAACTCTTAGAAAACAGGTAGTTAAGGTAAGGTACATTTCTCGCCAAATAAAACTTTCAGCCCCCACCCCTCATAATAGTAATAATAATAAAAAATAAAAAATAGAATTCATAGTGCTACAAGTTATACTTATTGGTAGCAAAGCTAAGCACGCAAGTTTACAAAACTAGATAAAAAGAAAGTAAAGATTTTTTTCTTTTCTGAATGAATAGCATAAACACCTCATTCAGAAAACTTTTGTAAAAGTTACCTTCCATGGCAAAACTGATTTTTTATTTTTAGGTGGGTTAAGACGGTACATGTTCTCCAATAAAACATTTTAAGGCAACCACCATAATGTTAACTAATAATATAAAAAATCAAACTGATTATAGCTACAAGTTATCTCATGGTAGCAAACTAAGCACAGCACAGTTACAGAAACTAGATAAAAAAGTCAAAGATTTTCTTTTCTAATGAAGAAAACCACCTCTATTAGAAATTTTTAAAACTTACCTTCCATTGCAAACTGATTTTTTTTTGGGGTGTAACTGAGCACCCCGGCACAAGGGGTTCTGTAAATGGTAAAACAGAGCTTCGTCTGTAAAACCTCCAAGCTGCCCTGAATTGATAAAAACAAAACAATCCAAAGAAAGGAAGCCCATGTAACGTTTCACGTCACACAGACATAACAGGAGATCACATCTAAACACGGAACCAATCTGCCTGACAAAGCGGTGAAAGAAAACTGCCTTGTTTTAAGTTTAAAGCTTTTAAAAACCTGCATTCCTATCTTGGCTGCACACACATGACTGTATGCATATATCCATTGCATTCAGGCTAACCTAACAAGTCATGCAGTTAGTTCACAACAGTTATAGTTTAGAGGCAATGACATTCAGTTGGATTAGATGAACCAACGCAAGCACAATCAAAATGTGTTTGAATGTAGACAATAGCAGCTCTTGTTTATAAGCTGGGCTGATTTTAATAATGATGATGCAGACAGGTAAGGTGTGAATACAGCAGTTTAGAATTCCAGTGTTATCAGTGTTCTTGTTTATCTGTGGGAATTCCATACATACTTTCCTTTCTCTCAGAGGCTGCAAACAGTATGAAAAATAAACAACAGTAAGTTAGTGTTTCACGTCCAGGCCACAAACTGTGACTATATCCATGTGTGAAGACAATGAAGGGCCAATACTGTTTTCCTTTGGGCCAGGGACTGAGGATAGCACAGACCCAGTGCTGATAGGCAGTTTCTATTTTTATCTTGGGCCAGAGACTAAAAATAGCACAGGCCCAGTGCCAGTAGGCAGTTTCTATTTTTATCTTGGGGCCAGGGACTGAGGATAGCACACACTGAGTGCAGGTAGGCAGTTTCTACTTTTATCTTGGGGCCAGGGACTGAGGATAGCACACACTGAGTGCAGGTAGGCAGTTTCTATTTTTATCTTGGGGCCAGGGACTGAGGATAACACACACTGAGTGCAAGTAGGCAGTTTCTATTTTTATCTTGGGGCCAGGGACTGAGGATAGCACACACTGAGTGCAGGTAGGCAGTTTCTATTTTTATCTTGGGGCCAGGGACTGAGGATGTAATATCATGAATACAGACAAGGCAGTTTCTGCTTTTGTATCGGACTAAAGATTCTGTGAGAGGCAAAGGGGCAAATGATTTGACAGCTGTTTCCACTGCATCAGGCAGTGTACATGTGACTCGTATACACAGCTAAACAGATGTCACTGCACTGTTAGAACCACACATAGCAAAATGCACACACATACAACTTCCCACCCCAAGAGCTAGGGATCATAACTACACACCTGACAAATAGTGTGTGCAGTTGTTCCCAAGCTACACTAAGATTTTGCCTCTCATCTCTAGAGCCACATTGAGTCACTCACCAGCAAATTGCAGAGATGCTTATGCCAGCACTGTGCATTGTTCATCAACTTAAACAGAATGAATGTCAATGAGTGATGGGAGAGACACTCATTGCTTACAACGTCAATATGTAACTGCTAGAATCAGTCAAGCTATTCTGATATTTTGTCATAGAATGTCGAAAAAATTATAGAAGAAAACTGGAAAGATTGGTTCACTGAAAAAAGGAGAAACAGTGTTTATATAATTATATATATCAATCATAATTATGGATGAAGAGGAGTGGCAGGAATGTGGATATTTCCAGCATGAAATGTTCAGGTCATGGAGCAACTGTTTATACTGAAGGCGTTTCTGGGATCTAGCAGTTCAATGTGCAGAACTGCTATGACATGAGAACGGGCAGAGTTCAGTTGTTCTCACACCAACAGAACAAACACAAACACTGAACTAGCTTAACTTCAAACACGCAGAATTCACAGCAAGTAACATGATTTGTTTGCAGAACAACACAGAACGATATTACAAGTCCTATTTTCCTCTCTAACCCAATATGCAGAACTGATAGGAAAGGAGAAAGTGCTAAAATCGTTGTTCCTGAAAACACAATTTCATACAAAATGGTAATGTAAGCTACAATCATTAAGATCTTTACAGCCAAAAATAACCCCGACGACATTGAACACTTACCTTCAACACTAAGAACCCATTCTTAACGACAAGGACACATTTCATTTTCCATCTGATAGAACCGAATAAAGAAATATATAGCTTGTAAAGCAATTAATCACTACTACATTCTGTGATCGCAGAGTTTGTAGGAACTGATACTGACAACACTGTTTTCTTCAAAGAATTGTGACATAAGCATCCAAGTGCACTACACTAGACTATCTATCTGCTCTTGGTGGATACAGGAACTGACTCTATCACACACACACACACAGAAGGCCTCTCAGAGGTCAACACACAGACAAGAGTGGAACTCTAAAAGACTGCTACAGAGACAGGAGCTGAAGGAGGGTGAGTACACGTAGCATGCCCGTCACAGGGGAAGACGTCATCACCTGTCTTGTTACGTCATTAGTTCCCTGTACCCTGCACTCCCCCCCCCCCCCCCCCAACTTGTTTCCTAACAGCTATTGAGTGCCTTCACAGTCTGACATTTATTGCGATTAAAATGAAGCAATAAAGTAAGCAAAAATGATGCCATGAACAATGTGCCATACTGTAATCTTAAGTTTGACTATTCTGAAATCAAAATTATCTTCAAAACGTGCACATAAGGGCATGTACATTCAGTACATCTTCACAACAATGTAACCCCCCCCCCCCCCCCACCAAGTCTGATGTTATTTCAAGTTTAATTTACCAGCTGCTTTTTAATTCTTGGAAGACCAACATTTTTCAAAACGTAAACTACGACTAATTATTTCCATACACTTTGTTCTGAGTTTGGCCAAATAATTCTAATTTGAAATGAATTGTAGCAAAACTTTGGTAGGAATGTTCAGAAATACCAATCAGCCGAAATGGTCTTTCAAGATAGGCGCCGTTAAACTGCAACTAATTTCATTCTTGGCCCGCCTTTAGCAAATATCCACTGAGTATTAACCAAAATATCAACAATCATACTTTTATTTCTGTTTAAAAGATAGCACCCAACCGATTTACAGAGCTAGTGTTTCATAAGACTTCTACCCGTAAGGGTGTTTGCCAAAGTGTATAGGCTGTGTATGCATTTCTTTGTTCTGTCTTTGCAGTCCAGAAAAGTGTAGGAAACTGCAAAAATGTCTCTGTGTGTGTGCGCGCGCACGTACACATGTGTGTGCACGTGCGCGCGTGCATGTTTGTGTGTGTATGCGCGCGCGCGTGCACGTGTGATATGATTATGTGAGTGTTGTACTCTGCTCATGCGTTTATACGAGGGAAGGGGAGGGCACCATGCATGGTATTACTCATCAAGGAGACAGGCACGCTTATCCCCCCACCCTTCCGTCCCCATGACGTAACTGGATACCACTGACGTCACACTGACAAAGCGCGCAGAAAAGAAGAAGCGCCGCCTAGAGAGCGAGCACGGGGCAGATAAGTAAGTACTGAGGCAGCGTGCCTGAAGAGTGCTCAACAACACTAATAACAATAACAACAACAGCATCAACAGGCAGGCAGGAGTGGAAAGGGTGAGGTGAGGGGGGCGGGTTATGGGGGTGGTGAGGGGGGAGGAGGAAGCCACAACAAGGTGCACGGCCAAAATACCGTCGACTTGTGCCGCGGACGGCTGGAGGGGACAGGACCGGTAGAGGAAGAAGGAGGAGGAGGAGGAGGAGGAGGAGCGAGAGAAGATGGCGACGAAGGTGGCGGAGGCGCTAGTCCTAGCGGAGGCACCCTGTGCTGGCCGGGGAGGGAGCTCCTGACGGGCCACCGGCCGCTGCTGCTGCTGCTGTGAATGGAGGAGGTGGTGGAAAAGAAGAGGTGGGGGAGGGAGGGGCGGGGGGCTCTACCCCGTACTCTGCCTACCCGTTCTCTCAGCTCCTCCGCTCCAAGCACCCCGGCGCCGCCCCGTCCCCCGCCGGCCGTTGGGGTGGTGGTGGTGGTGGGGGTGGTGGCCGCGCTGTCGCTGCTGCTCAGCAGCTTGGCGAACTGGTCCCGTTTGGACTGCAACACACACACAGCACAGCACAGGGCAGGGCCGTCAGTCGTGGTGTGAGCAGAGAGAGAGAGCCCTGACAAGCTTATAGCGCGTTATGTGGGTAGATCATGTCATATTATGTGGGTAGATCATGTCATGTTATGTGGGTAGATCATGTCATATTATGTGGGTAGATCATGTCATGTTATGTGGGTAGATCATGTCATATTATGTGGGTAGATCATGTCATGTTATGTGGGTAGATCATGTCATGTTATGTGGGTAGATCATGTCATATTATGTGGGTAGATCATGTCATGTTATGTGGGTAGATCATGTCGTGTTTTGTGGGTAGATCATGTTATGTTATGTGGGTAGATCGTGTCGTGATTTGTGGGTAGATCACGTCATGTTATGTGGGTAGATCATGTCGTGTTTTGTGGGTAGATCATGTTATGTTATGTGGGTAGATCGTGTCGTGATTTGTGGGTAGATCACGTCATGTTATGTGGGTAGATCGTGTCATGTTTTGTGGGTAGATCATGTCGTGTTTTGTGGGTAGATCATGTCGTGTTTTGTGGGTAGATCATGTTATGTTATGTGGGTAGATCATGTTATGTTATGTGGGTAGATCATGTCGTGTTTTGTGGGTAGATCATGTCATGTTTTGTGGGTAGATCATATATTATCATGTCATGTTATGTGGGTAGATCATGTCATGTTATGTGGGTAGATCATGTTATGTTATGTGGGTAGATCATGTCATGTTTTGTGGGTAGATCATGTCATGTTTGTGGGTAGATCATGTCATGTTTTGTGGGTAGATCATGTCGTGTTATGTGGGTAGATCATGTCATGTTTGTGGGTAGATCATGTCATGTTTTGTGGGTAGATCATGTCTTTGTGGGTAGATCATGTCATGTTTTGTGGGTAGATCATATCATGTTATGTGGGTAGATCATATCATGTTTTGTGGGTAGATCATGTCATGTTTTGTGGGTAGATCATGTCGTGTTTTGTGGGTAGATCATGTTATGTTTTGTGGGTAGATCATGTCGTGTTATGTGGGTAGATCATGTCATGTTTGGTGGGTAGATCATGTTTTGTGGGTAGATCATGTCATGTTTTGTGGGTAGATCATGTCGTGTTTTGTGGGTAGATCATGTCGTGTTTTGTGGGTAGATCATGTTATGTTATGTGGGTAGATCATGTCATGTTTTGTGGGTAGATCATGTTATGTGGGTAGATCATGTTATGTTATGTGGGTATATCATTGCCATGTGTTGTGAGTATACCATGTTTTGTGAGTACATTACATAATGTTTATGACAACGTCCAGTAAGGATTTTTTTAACATCTTTGCTCAAGTGTTGTAATAATGATACTAATCTGACATAATCAAAGATACGTAAGATCAACAACAGACAAATAAGTCAGACAGGTCTAAGGGAAGACAAGCAGAGCACGAGAACCAGACTCGTACACAGACACAAAGAGAGACACGGTGACAGGGCCATGGAGAGACAGGGCCATGGAGAGACAGGAATAGCAGGGAGAGACAGGAGAGACAGGCCGAGAGACAGGAGACAGCCAGGAGAGACAGGCATGGACTACGAGACAGCGGAGAGACAGGCCAAAAGGAGAGACAGGGATGAGACAGGGCCATGGAGAGACAGGAGACACATGGAGAGACAGGGCCATGGAGAGACAGGGAGAGACAGGGAGAGACAGGGCCAGGAGAGACAGGGAGAGAGCCATGGAGAGACAGGGCCATGGAGAGACAGGGCCATGGAGAGACAGGCCATGGAGAGACAGGGCCATGGAGAGACAGGGCCATGGAGAGACAGGGCCATGGAGAGACAGGGCCATGGAGAGACAGGGCCATGGAGAGACAGGGCCATGGAGAGACAGGGCCATGGAGAGACAGGGCCATGGAGAGACAGGGCCATGGAGAGACAGGGCCAAGAGAGACATGGAGAGACAGGGCCATGGAGAGACATGGAGAGACAGGGCCATGGAGAGACAGGGCCATGGAGAGACAGGGAGAGACAGGGCCATGGAGAGACAGGCCATGAGAGACAGGGCCATGGAGAGACAGGGAGAGACAGGGCCATGGAGAGACAGGGCCATGGAGAGACATGGAGAGACAGGGCCATGGAGAGACAGGGCCATGGAGAGACAGGGCCATGGAGAGACAGGGAGACAGGGCCACGGAGAGACAGGGCCATGGAGAGACAGGGCCACGGAGAGACAGGGCCATGGAGAGACAGGGCCATGGAGAGACATGGAGAGACAGGGCCATGGAGAGACATGGCCATGGAGAGCCATGGCCATGGAGAGACAGGGCCATGGACAGACAGGGCCATGGACAGACAGGGCCATGAGTACATGGACAAATCGGAAAGAAAAGAAGAGAAAAATAGAAGATAAACGGGCAGAGGGGCACAGACAGTCAGGAAGGCAAAGAGACACAGAGTTGCATTTCAAATCTGGAGGCCCAGTGAATACTGACGCCAGATCATCGTAGACATCATTGCACCTTGCAAACAAGCTCCGGAATACACTTTGCACTTTACCACCATTCCCCTTCGCCACCCTTCAAAAAATCTCTTCCTGAGAGATATAGAGAATACCTAAATATTTGAAATTTATATTCCAGCTCTGTTCCACAGATCTTGAAATTCTGGGCGGTGACTATACCATTAATTGATGACTGTGCATCACTTTAGTCTTTGTGGCACTGAGCTTCAGGCCAGCAGTGCTGATGCCCTCTGCATCGCCTCTGCAGAGAATGCTTCTCAAGCTTGTGACAAAACTCACTGGCCGTGAGTGCTGCATGATCAGCGTGTCTGAGGTCAGTGATGTTTCTGCCTCCTATGTTAATGCCCATGTCATCTGTGTCAGCCTTTCTCGTGATCATTTCTGCACACATGCTGAAGAGATGTGGACATAATAGTAACCGAATGACTCTTTTTTATATCAAAGAACTCATTGTCCTCCATCGCCAGTTCATCGGATGGCTGCCTTCTTATCTCAATACACATTTGCTACGAGCAAGACCGCACATTCAGTGCATGTTAAAGAACATTGAAAACACCACCAGGCCAAAATTATAAAGAGCTCCCGACTTCAGCGAAAAGACGCAAACTAAAGTGGTACGGGCACGTCACACGAACATCTGGACTGGCCAAGACTGTCCTACAGGGAACAGTACAAGGAGGGAGAGAAGAGGCAGACAGAGAAAACGATGGGAAGACAACACCAGAGAGCGGTTGAGCGGAACAACATACTACGGAATGATCAGAACCGTAAGGAGTGGAGGAAGCTGGTTGCAAAATCTTCAGTGGTGCCCCAACTGTCGATCAGACCACGGAATAGGTGAAGGTAAAAATGACTCACGCGATAAGAGTCTTTTCCCAAGCGAATAAATGTAAAAAAAACACACAAAAAGGCCACTGTCATAGGAGAACAAATACACATACATTAAATTATAGGCAAAGTAAAGGTGGCGCTGCTCATGTGGCGAGGCGCTCTCCTTGGGGAGAAGAGTCCGAATTTCACGCAGAGAAATCTGCCGTAAGCAAGATTAACAACAACAACAACAGCAACAACAACAAACAGCGCAGCAAACAAACAAACTGTACAACTGTAGGGAGAGAGCTAGACGCAATATTCACACACGAACAAAATGTGACACAAAAGTCAACCCCTGTATACCCATCTCACACATCCACACATGCACACACAGTACCTGTAGACAACGTAATGTGACACAAAAGTCAACCACTACATCCACACATGCACACACACAGTACCTGTAGACAACGTAATGTGACACAAAAGTCAACCACTACATCCACACATGCACACACACAGTACCTGTAGACAACGTAATGTGACACAAAAGTCAACCCCTACATCCACACATGCACACAAAGTCAACCCCTGTATCCCCATCTCAACACATGCACACATGCACACACAGTGCCTGTTGACGACGCAGTAGCAGCTGTTGTGTGCCCCCCTTCACTTTGCTGGTCTGTCAAAATGTTTACATGCCCTGTGCTGAGCATACAGCAATGCGCCAAGACATTAACACGCCTGCTATGTGTTAACCCACATGTAATATATTGATTGTGGGTAGCACACTTATGCAATCCATCCACTCACCCCGGTTTCAGTTTCAATCAGGGCAATAAATAGGTTGCATGACTGAAATATCATGAGGGGGATGTTGTTTGGGACTCTCTCTCTCTCTCTCTCTCTTGGTTGTTTCTGTGGTTTTTTATTTTGTCTGTTTTGGTTTCTTTTGTTGCTGCTTCTCTCTCTCTCTCTCTCTCTCTCTCTCTCTCTCTCTCTCTCTCTCTCTCTCTCTCTCTCTCTCTCTCTCCTCTCTCTCTTTTTCGGTGTTTTTTGTGTGTGTTGATATTTTTTTCCCGCTTACTGTGTGAGTGTATTGGTATTGGCTTTATTTTATTATCATATAATTATATCCCCAAGGGCAGGGACTGGATGTAAAAAAGCACATGGGTGCTTATTTATTATCCTCGTCATTCTCTCTCTCTCTCTCTCTCTCTCTCTCTCTCTCTCTCCTCTCTCTCTCGCTCTCTTTGTATGTATGCATGTGTGTGTGTGTGTGTGTGTGTGTGTGTGTGTGTGTGTGTGTGTGTGTGTGTGTGTGTGTGTGTGTGTGTTCGATTTTACGTCTGTTCATTTAAAGTGATATTAGACGAGAGGTGGAGTAGGAGTGATGAAATGAGGGCTTGAAAGCAAAGAGATAAGTGTTGGTAATTACAGATAGTGTGTGTGTGTGTGTGTGTGTGTGTGTGTGTGTGTGTGTGTGTATGTGTGTGTGTCTAAATTCTGATTCCAAACAATACAACCACTATGTTGCAAAAACTTGGCAAAGAAACGCAAATAGAACAAAAACACAGAACAATGAACACTATGCTAAAGTGGAACCTGTACAATTGCAAATCAATGGGAAAGTAAAACTATTAGTCTCACGGTCATACTTTACAACAAAGAAACTACTGGAGACCTCATCAGCGACAGAGCTATCTGGCATCATAAGTTTGGACTGGTTAGAACCTCGTTCAGAGATCTATTTGTGTGTGTGTGTGTGAGTTTGTTTTTTGTTTTTAAATCTTTTTAATTTTATTCTTTTATACCGAGGATAATGGAATAAGCACTTTATGTGCTTTTTTTTTTTACATCCAGTCCCCGTGTGTGTTTGTGTGTGTGTGTGTGTTGGCGTGGTGTGTATGTGTGTGTTTTGTGTATGTGTGTGTGTGTGTGTGTGTGTGTGTGTGAGAGAGAGAGAGAGAGAGAGAGAGAGAGAGAGAGAGAGAGAGAGAGAGAGAGAGAGAGAGAGAGAGAGAGAGGAATCAAGAGTAGAGGGCGGACAACTTCCACCGTTTCTGTTACTGAAGCAGTCAGTGGCTTACTTCCCTTGCACCAAGTTTTGGTTTAACTTCAGGCGTACAGTCGTGGTGGGTGCAATCACACACACACACACATAAACACACACACACATACACACCACACACAACACACCCCACCCCCACACACACACGCATACATACATACACACACACACATACACACACACTCACACTACACCCCCCTCCCCCCCCCCCCCCCCCCCACACACACACCAACACACCACCCCCACCACTCCTCTCCCCACCCCCACTCCACACACACCCAGCAGGCCCATACAACTCCAGACATGCATGGACACACCTAATTTTTGGGGTGATTTTTTTCTCTCATTTGATATCACGTTTTCGTGAGCAGACTAAAAACTGGAGCCAATCCAAAACACACACACATACATACACACATACATACACACACACATACACACACACACACACACACACAACACACACACGTACCACATACACACACACACACACACACACACACACACACACACACACACACACACACTCACACATCCCGACACCACACACACACACAACAACACACACACACACACACTTACCATACACACACACACCACACACGTGCCACACCACACATACACATACAGTCAAACACACATACACACTCACACATCCCGACCAACACACACAGCAGCCCCCCCCCCCCCCCCCCAACCCCCCCCCCCCCCCCCTCCCCCCACACACACACACACTTTCCTCCCCAAATCGATACATAACCTCCACTCTCCCAATATCTGAAGACACACGTGTATGTGTTTTGTTTCTGACTTTGTGACGTCAGCGCTGGCCCACTTTGCCCCCAACACAACCCTGATAACAATCTGACAGTGCAGCACAGTGCACACTTTTCATTACAGTCCCCCCGTCAGCTCCTCCTTTCCTTTTCTTTTCTTTTCTGCTTTCTTTTGTTCTCAGTCTCACTTTTATTTACAGCAAAATGAGGTTTTTTGATATGCAAAGTGTGTTTGTGTGTGTGTGTGCGCGCACGCGCGTGTGTACGTGTGTGCGTGTGTGTACGTGCGTGCGTGTGTGTATGTGTGTACGTGTGTGTGTGTGTGTGTGTGTGTGTGTGTGTGTGTGTGTGTGTGTGTGAGTACGTGCATGCGCGCGCGTGCGCGCGTGTGTGTGTGTGAATTGAAGTTTGTTTAAAACTATTGTGAGTGGCTGCATGTTTAGGAATAGACTGATTACAGACCCTTTGATTTTTTTTCATGATATAGCTCTATATAAACTCAACATCTAAATATATTAGTATTATCATTATTAATTGTGTTATGGAAAATGTGTGTGTGCGTGCGTGTGTGTGCGTGTGTGTAGCAAGTGGAAGGGGAAGGGGGAAAAGGGAGGCTGTTTCCCTGATTGCAAGTTTCACCCCCCCCCCCCCCCCCCCTCTTCTGTTTTCACCTCTCGTCCACATACCTCTTCTTTGCGTCTTCCCCTACAGCTAACAGTTCACGTCTTGGGCCACCCCAGGCTACCGAACAACGAAGACCCACACAGCACAATGTAGTAAATCACTGCACTGCTGTGCATAAAATACGGCCTGCCCTGAATCTGAATAACCATACATTGTGTGATCTAGGCAACGATGCACGATTGAAATTTGAGTTGAGAAGCCTGCCAACTGAAAAATCCCCCACCATCATGCCACTGCAATGACACTCCCCTGAACCTACAGTGCCTAAGCATGCAGAAGAGATTAACTCACCAGGCTACCTTCACGCCTAAGGTGCACTTTTATGTCCTTCTAAAATTCAGGAAACTGAAAACCTTTCAGGTCCTAACAGAAACGACTGTTTGATGTACTTCACAGCTGAACAGGAAGATGGGCTATACACATCACGATGCTCTCGTCATTTCCTGAAAGCTGCTGCAATGGGAAGATAACGGCGGTACTTTGGCTACATACCACTTATATTTTTGTGCCAACTTTCCTTCTGTCTTTTTATTTTTATATAATACATTATTTCCTTGTTTTACTCTTGCATTCATACCGCACGTAAAAGACAACAGACTTAAAAAATCCAAAACTTTTTATGAAAGGCTAGCCTCTGTTTAAAAACTCAAATTATTTTGCCCAAATTTGGTCGGTTTGAAAAGATTTTATTTTTCTAGAAAACACTGTACAGTCCTTTGTCGTCTGGTAACTTCCTAACCACTGTGCCCTTGTGCAGGGTTAACTCTGTAGGAACACAAGCAATCCTCATTTGATGATCACTTCCAGCTTTCTTGTGACTACCTGGTATTGCCCTTAATCCCCAAAACAAGTACACAGAGCATTTTCCTACTTTAAAAAGTCTCTAAAAATCAGAAGGAATTTTATTTTTGTATCACTTTATAGAAGATGATCCCCGCTCGGCTCGGTGTTGTGTCCTTGGGAAAGACACTTTACTCCTATTTTCCTCACTCCACCCAGGTGTACAAGTGGGTACCAAGCTCTGCTGGGGAAGTATCTGGTGACAGACTAGCGTCCTGTCACAGGGGTGGTGAAAAACCATCAGTTGCTTAACGCTACAGAAACCGGGATAAGCTCCGGCTCTATGGGCCTTCTGGCTCGAAAGAACATACTTATAGAAGATACTACATAACTCGGAAGCTAAAGGTGTAGTGTAGCCTTAGTATATTTCATTTACAGGCTACACTGCAAGGTTGTATTCTATGTAGGGCAAGAAGTTGAAGCAATTAAAAAAAAATCTTGTTAGAGATTCTACCGTGAGAGAGGGAAGACAGAAACAGATGGTTGGTTGGGGTTAGGGCCCCTAGGGTCGAGAAGTTACAGGATAAGTAATGTAGTGTAATGTAATGTAATGCAATGTAATGTAATGCAATGTAATGTAATGTAATGAAATGAAATGTAATGTAATGTATTGTAATGTAATGCAATGTAATGTACTGTATTGCAATGTAATGCAATGTAATGTAATGTATTGTAATGCAATGGAATGTTATGGTTCCAGTATGGGATTTGACTTTTATCACCAACCCGTTCTACTCTGGATAGGAACAGGAAAACATGAGTTTCCCAACGTTTTTAGCATGATTTGAATTCACCAGTTATCAAAAAAAAAAAAAAAAGAAAATAACAACAAAACAAAACAAAACCCCAAACCAAAGCAAACAAACAAACATAAACTGTTGACATTTTGTCTAGCAAAAGTGTCACTATACTAAACTACTAGTTCTTTAACCACAAGTGGTCGTGAAGGTACTGCACTGGCAACAGCACCAATTCTTTCCACATGTGTCGGTTGTGTGCCAATACCTGGATTTTACTCTTACTTTTTGCAGCAAAAGATTTCTTTCCCCATTAAAGTGATGTTGAAAAGTAAAAACACCCCCTTCCTTAAAACAGTCAACACACGACAACTTCAGACAGTTATCTGGGTTTTTTTCTCCTGAGTCATTAATATTTTTTTCATGAGACCAAAACAATTTATATTGCCACCAATTCTCTGTCATTAGTTTTTCTTAAAAATGAATTAATGTAAGAGGCATTATCACTTTTCATATACATCGACACCAAAGCCATTATCTAAATAAGCAAAGACCGGTAAAAGTACCCCCTCCCCCTTAATAACAAATTCAACACTACCCCCTTGCACCCCCCCCCCTCCCCCAAAAGAGAAAAGGAAAAGAAAAAAGAGAAAACTTTAAAAATTAACAAGTAAACACAAGAAGACTTATCCAGAGTCACAAGCTCTCTGCAAACACACACACACACACACCACACACACAGAAACAGGAAAAGGGCCGTCACAGTCAGTCACACGTGACATGTATATCCCGTCACGTCACAGCTTTCTCATCGCCGTTGTGACACACTAACGGGAGAAAGGTCTGGCGTGACAATTCCTTCCTCTTCCTCCCCTCCTTGTCCCGCCCCCCCCCCCCCCCCCCATCCTCACACAGGTAAACAGCGCCCCTCCTTCCAACACCTACACCTTCAAGTTGATGCCAGTCCCGTAAATCAGGCTGGCAACCAAAGAGAATGTTTATGGGGGGTGTAAAACATGCTCAGGCAAAAGTGGGGTGGGGGGGGGGGGGGGGGGGGGGGGGGGGGGGTGTGGAGATGAGAAGAAGGAAGGAGAGAAGAGAGAGTGAGTGGCGAGGGAGACAGAAAGACATACAAAGAAGGAAGGATAGGGTGAGTGAATGAGAGAGAAACACACACACACACCTGATTCGTTCCTCTGTTGTGTGTGTGTGCGCACGCGCGTGCGTGCGTGCGTGCGTGTGTGTGTGTGCGTACGTGTGTGTGAGCGTGTGTGTGTATATTTATATTATTTGTATATAATATAAATAAACACACATACGCTCACACAGATATAATATAAATATATACACACACACACACACACGCTCACACAGCACGCCACCGCACGCACGCACGCACGCACGCACCAGCACGCACGCACACACACACACACACACACACACACACACACACACAACATGGAGGAACGACTCAGCCATGTAGGTCACGTGAGTAGAGAGACAGAGAAAGACAAACACGACTGTGAAAAATTATTTCCTGGTTTCTCTTCTGTGACCTCTGCCCTATGACCGCAGGCAGGACAGAAGGGGTCACAGAGGTCACGCCTTAACGAAAACAACATTACGCCCACTCAGCAAACAGTCCGTTGTCAGCACTGGAGAGAGAGAGAGAGAGAGAGAGAGGAGGGGGGGGGGGGGGAACTGATCTGAGAGAGAGCGACACACACACACCCACAGTGTCAGAAAAGCGTATAGAATCTATTCATATACTAAAAGAGACCCTCAAATAGCCTTTATTTACGAGATCAGCCCAGATTGGCTTCTACAAATATAACCGTCACACAATACGAGCCAATAAAGAAGACGAAGAATCCTAACAGTTATACAAAAGCAGAGATGAGTCACATACATAATTCAAATTAACACATGCAGTACATCCATCATGAGAGAGAGAGAGAGAGAGAGAGAGAGAGAGAGAGAGAGAGAGAGAGAGAGAGACAGACAGACAGACAGACAGACAGACAGACAGACAGAGACAGACAGGCATAGAGAGAGAGACCTATTACATATATAAACACCCAGATCTAGCAAAGACAGTCTGAGAAGGTAGACAGACACGTTGACAGACAGATAAAGAAAATAGACAGACAGACAGACAGACAGACAGAGAGACAGACAGACAGACCTGCAGTGCCATCAGCCAGATCATCATGGACTCATGGTTCTCCGCTGTGAGGTACACCTCCTTGTTGTCCACTCTGAAACATACAGTGACAATGACAAAACAATGACATCCCCTGTGTGTGTGTGTGTGTGTGTGTGTGTGTGTGTGTGTGTGTGTGTGTGTGTGTGTGTGTGTGTGTGTGTGCATTTGGACTTGTTAGAACTATTACTTGCTATTGGTTGCATGACTGTGTAAGAATGAGTTGAGTGCAAGCGTTTTGATTTGTCTATGCAAGATACAGCGCTATATAAATTTCATTTACTATTATTATCATCATCATCATCATCATCATCATCATCATCATCATCATTATTATTATTATTATTATTATTATTATTATTATTATTATTATTATTATTATTATTATTTTCCCCTCTGAAACATACAGCATACACAATGACATCCCCTCTAAAACATACAGCACTACACAATGACATCCCCTCTAAAACATACAGCATACACAATGACATCCACTCTAAACATCAGCATACACAATGACATCCCCTCTGAAACATACAGCATACACAATGACATCCCTCTAAAACATACAGCATACACAATGACATCCACTCTAAAACATACAGCATACACAATGACATCCACTCTAAAACATACACAATGACATCCCCTCTAAAACATACAGCATACACATGACATATCCTCTAAAACATACAGCATACACAATGACATCCACTCTAAAACATACACAATGACATCCCCTCTAAAACATACAGCATACACATGACATATCCTCTAAAACATACAGCATACACACAATGACATCCCCTCTGAAACATACAGCATACACATGACATATCCTCTAAAACATACAGCATACACAATGACATCCCCTCTAAAACATACAGCATACACATGACATCCACTCTAAAACATACACATACACACTGACATACCACATAAAACATACACCCTATACACAATGACATCCCCTCTAAAACATACAGCAACACATACAATCCTCTAAAACATACAGCATACACATGACATCCCCTCTAAAACATACAGCATACACATGACATCCACTCTAAACAACACATATGACATCCCCTCTAAAACATACAGCATACACATGACATCCCTAAAACATACAGCAACACACAATGACATCCCCTCTAAAACATACAGCAACACACATATCCCTAAAACATACACATACACACATGACTCCCTCTAAAACATACACAAACAGACATCCTCTAAACATACAGCAACACATGACATCCCTCTAAAACATACAGCATACACATGACATCCCCTCTAAAACATACAGCATACACATGACATCCCTCTAAAACATACAGCATACACATGACATCCTACCTAAAACATACAGCATACACATGACACACTCTAAAACATACAGCATACACACAATGACATCCACTTTGAAACATACAGCATATACATGACATCCACTCTAAAACATACAGCATACACATGAAATCCACTTTGAAACATACAGCATACACAATGACATCCATTTTGAAACATACAGCACACAGAGATGACATCCACACTGAAACATACAGTGAAAATATAATAACTTGTGCATATGCATCTTTAGTTATAATACAGGCTGAAAGGGCGCACGACACATAGGCATTATGCACTTGTACGCATGATAAACTACATGAACAATCCGGTACATTCCATTTAAGGTCGACAGGTGACAGTTATGGCCTTCTCCCAACAAGAAAGTCTGAAGACCAGCTTTGAAAGAGAATGTAAGAAGGAGGGTGGCAGGATGGTTAAGACGTTCGCCTGCCTAACAAGTAAACTGTGAGGTTCTGGGTTCGATTCCCAACCACGCCCTTTCTTCCCAGTTTGACGAAAATAAAATCGAAAAAGAAGCGTGTATGAATAGCTTTGAGGGAGGATGGCAGAGAGTTGACCATTATTAGGAACTTGATATCAGGAACAGCTCTGGCTAAATGACTTGAAGATGGTGGAGGAGACACAGCTAGCAGTCTGTCAGCGCTAGACGTGAGACAGGGAGAGGGGTGATGGACATGAAGCAGTCAGCAGTGGCGGGTCCAGTGATGGTCAGCCATGTCACCGTCTGTCATGGCAGTCAGAGGCAGCCACACTCAGGCCTTCCCCTGTCAGCCTGTTCTGACTGGTTTGGCTGGAGGTTGTGAGCTGATAAATCGTGTAGCTCTGTGTATATATGTAAGCGTAAGACAAAGCGTGCAGTGTGTGTGTGTGTGTGTGTGTGTGCATCTGTCTGTCTGTCTGTCTATCTGTATGTTGTCTGTGTTGTTTGTGTTTGTTTGTGGTGTGTGTGTGTTGTATGTGTGTGTGTGTGTGTGTGGGGTGTGTGTGTGTGTGTGTTGTGTGTGTGTTTTGCGACGCGCGCTCGCTCGCGTGTGTGCATGCGAGCAGCTTTTTAATAAAAACTGTCTTATAAGTCGTGAAATTGTTTTCTTTAAATAAAGAGGAGGAAAAGGAAGAAGAGAAGAAGAGTAAGATAAATGTATCAAAAGGGAGGAAGAGAGAAAGAGAGAGAAGAAGAAGAGGAGGAGAGAGAGAGAAGAAGAGAGAGAGAAGAAGACAGACAGACGAAGGAGTAAGAATGTATAAGAGAGAGAGAGAGAGAGAGAGAGAGAGAGAGAGAGAGAGAGAGAGAGAGAAGATGAGAGAGACGTAAGGGTGCAATAAGAGACTGTAGAGCCGTTGATTGCAATCTAAGTGCCAGCGTTGACCACCATCGAGGCCCGTTCAAGGGATTTTCCCCTGGAGTTAACGTCAGCACCGATCCCACTCTCCCGAAAAGTCGTTCAGATGTTACTATCAACCGAGATCCTGTGTGCGAACTGTATGCAAAACATCTTTCGCACACATTAAAACCTGTTCCGCGCTAAGGTAAAGTAGGCCATTGCGTGCCGATAGGAACGGATGGCATTTTATTTAAAAAAAATCTGCATGCACACTGGTTTTTTGTTTAGACCTTAACCCTGAAGTCGGAATGCGGCTACCTAGATGAGGGACAAACGGTCGCCTACGCAAAATTTCAGCATAGGTAAACCTCCAGCCGAAGAACGAAGACATATTTAAACACAATAACAACATAACAAACACAATAACAACATAACAAACACAATAACAACATAACAAACACAATAACAACATAACAAAAAACAAAACACAATAACAACATAACAAACACAATAACAACATAACAAACACAATAACAACATAACAAACACAATAACAAATAACAAACACAATAACACATAACAAACACAATACAACATAACAAACACATAACAACATAACAAGCACTAACAACAAACGACCTACCAAAATTACAAAACCTAACACAAACAACAAGAACAACATTAAAACACAATAACAACATAACAAACACAATAACAACATAACAAACACAATAACAACATAACAAACACAATAACAACATAACAACAAACACAATAACAACATAACAAACACAATAACAACATAACAAACACAATAACAACATAACAAACACAATAACAACATAACAAACACAATAACAACATAACAAACACAATAACAACATAACAAACACAATAACAACATAACAAAGTCAATGACATATTGAAGCCAAGGCAGTGGATTGGGGAGACCAAGGAAGAGAAGAGGGGGGGTACTAACATTACAAAGTGGACAGGCATGACACCGAGGGCGACAGAAGATAGACAACGGCGAAGTGTGGAGGAAGCTGGTTGCCAGATGCATGCTACCCCCACGGTTCACAAGACTAGGACATAGATGGAGGGAATGACAGAAGGGATAGCGATTTAACCCCTAAAGACGAGACGTATTCAGGGGCAGGGGGAGCGAGTCTCACACTGATGCAGTGTGCCGCAGACCAGAGCACCAGCGCAGGGTTAATGGTGCAGGGTCGTGCCTTTCATCACACTGCCTTCTCACCGGCAGCCTTTCTTTTCGGTTCCTTGGCTACAGCTCCAAGGTTCACTAGTGGTGAGAATTCTGCGTATGCGACCGTTCTTTCCCACCATTAAGGTAGCCGCATTCCGACTTCGGGGATACAACTGGGAACCGAACCTACCAATTAGGCCAGGACGGCCAGGAGGTATCCCTCTTCTCTTTCCGATGTTCAACTGCAATCCGTTCTTTTGATGTGCACAAGTCCGAGTGGTTTAGAGTCCCTTCCGAAAGCCTTGACATTCAGTTTGATTTTACTGTCTAACTGGGAGAAAAGGGCAAGGCTGGGAATTGAACCCAGAAGGTGAATATCTCAACCGTCCTGCAATCTTTCTTCTTACTGGCAATCTAGCTCTCAATCAGACAAGCAACACTAGTACCAGGGTAAGCTCTCAGAGCAAGGTTTTCCTAGTTAGCTCTCTTGACATTGTCAGCAAGCTGGAAGCTTGTCATCAAATAGTGCCTGTACTTTCAAGGAGTAGCAAAAAGACTTTTCTTGTCTACTTGCATGAAATAAGTTTCATTTGTGATTGTTTTACACTGCACTAAATCGTAGTTGTAGCGACCCAATTTTAAGTTTTGTTTTTAGAAAAATCCTGGTATAATTGCACGTCAGCATTGTGAACAAGAAGCCAACGGCTGATAGCATGCTCCAAAGGAAAAGCATGACTACATGTAATCTCGTTCGGCAGCTGGTATACGTATCAGTTACTTTGAAACTACAGTGTGTTTTTTGTCGTTAGACACTGCAGCATATCTTGGTCAAAGACGCCAGTTTGCGAAGGAGTGTTTGAACATTGCCTGATGTTCTGTCTTTGTTATGGCATCAGCATGTAGTACAGAAGACAAACAAGCTCTGTAGCTTCTATTC
>CM054161.1:14619873-14639873 GCA_028751875.1 Rapana venosa | reverse complement strand
AAAGAATCAAATATTCAAGGTACTTTGTCATTCAATGTTTTGACTTTCATTTTTGTTTGTTTGTTAAATCTTGAAAAGGATTAGATGATGTTGATTTTGAACCTCAGGTAATTGTTATTGGAGTTGCTTAAACGTGACAGCGTGACGTGACGTAAGGTGGCAGCCCTGATAGGGCCTTCGTGGTATGTGGGGCTGTAAACAATATGACATGAAATGAAAGAGGTCTCCAAACCAAAAACCCTTTTAAGGACAACAGAATTAACAACAGCAGTGCTGTCCATACTAAAGCCTGTATATAAGGACAGGACTATTTCTAGGAAACAGCATACAGCCTCAGGGTGCACTGGTGCAGTCCACATTCCTGTACGATCTGCAACACGGGCTCTGACAGAAAGAAGAATCCATGCCATGGAAACGAACTGTTACTGCAAGTTGCCAAATCTGTAATTAACAGTCTGAGCATGTCACTAGCCAACAAGGGCACTGAATCATGAGGTTATACTTCAGCTCATATAAAGAGTTGATGACACCAGAAAAAGCAACAATAAACAAAGGAACAACCCAAAACACGAAAAACAAACCAAACTACTATGTCGGTATGGCCACGTTGCAAAATGGACTGGCCTTACTTAAACTGTCAAGACAGGGAGGGAGGGAGACGAGGGGATGAACAGGACTCCTAATAACAGGAGATGCATTGAGCAGAACAGACAAGGAAACCTTTGTGGAGACAGGTTTCGGCACACCACCAACACTAATGGAGGATTACCATGAACAACTTTTCAAAACCATGTCCCAATGATCGCCAATGGAGTTAAAGAAGGAACAGCAGCAGAAGACGAAAAAGAACGAGAAAAATTTGAATAAAAATTTGAAGAAGAAGAAGAATTTGAAAAAGGAGAATTTGAAGAAGAATTTGAAGAAGAAGAAGAACTGCAAAGAAGAAGAGGTAGTAGTAGTAGTAAGTAGTAGTAGTAGTAGAGGAAGAAGAAGAAGAAGAACAAGAAGAACAAGAGGAACAAGAAAAGAAGAAGAAGCTGGAGAAGAATTGCGAAGAAGAAGAAGTGAAAGCATAGAAGAAAGACGGTTGTTAAAAGTGTAGGGAATAATGGACACATGAAATCGAACCATTTGATCGTCATTAGCTTAGAACAACCACTATGTACACAGACAAGGGAACAAAAACAAGTCATCGCCCAGTCTTTCAACAAGTTCCCCGTGACCCAAATGTAAGCCACACAAACAAAGTACACACATCTCCAACAATAAACAAAACAACCGCAATTAATTCCCCTTTCCTTTCCCGTTACTGTCTGTTGCCAGGGAAACAGAGATGTATAGTGTCTGTCTGTCTGTCTGTATGCAGTGAGTGCGTGCACTGCACTGCCTGTCACATGACCACAGCACGTGCTGCCTTTGAGTCATCCTCTGCTGGGCGACAGCTGGGCCCTGGCCTGAGCATGACTAAAGTGACAATCAATGGAGAGAGAGAGAGAGAGAGAGAGAGAGAGAGAGAGAGAGAGAGAGAGAGAGAGAGAGAGCGCTTAGGTCCTCCTGTATTCATGTTTTTGACAGGCTGATGGGGACGAAGGGGCGGGGTGTTAGTATGTAAGTATGCTACCAAAGAGGGAGAGGGGAAGGGGCTCGGAAAGGAGGGAAGGTTATGAGGGGAAGGCATTTTCGTTGACGTAGCTGTTTCTGAAGGGCTGGATTGGATTAGCTGATTGATCATCAGGAGGTAGGTCATGGGGGTGGATGGAGGGATGGAAAGATGGATGGATGGAAGGATGGATGGAGGGATGGAAAGATGGATGGATGGAAGGATGGATGGAGGGATGGAAAGATGGATGGATGGATGGGAAGGTGGATGAATGGATGGGAAGATGGATGAATGGATGGAAAGATGGATGGATGGATGGATGGAAAGATGAATGAATGGATGGAAAGATGGATGTAAAGATGGATGTAAAGATGGATGGATGGATGGAAAGATTTAATGGATGGAAAGATGGATGAATGGATGGAAACATGGATGGAGGGAAGGAAAGATGAATGAATGGAAAGATGGATGGAAAGATGGATGGATGGATGGAAAGATGGATGTAAAGATGGATGGATGGATGGATGAAAAGATGGATGTAAAGATGGATGGATGGATGGTGGATTAGATTAGTTGATTGATAAGCAGGAGGTAGTCCATAGGAATGAATGAATGGATGGATAGATTGATTGATTGATTGATTGATGGATGGATGGATGGATGGATGGATTGGATTAGTTCATTGATCAACGGAAGGCAGAACACAGGGATGGATGGAGGGATGGCTTTGTGTGGCTGAAGAGACACAAGTTGAGGGTAGAATCATGTCATGTCACGGACTGTGATGATAACGACTGTGGCTGTGAGTGTGGTGACTGTCATGGTCCAGCTCTCTGAACGAACGCCATACACGAGCACCATAGAACAACAACCCAAGACATGGAAATGAAGCGTTACCACAGGACACTACTAGCCACCAAGTAAACAAGCCATGTCTTCTTCACCCCTTCACCTATTTTGTAGTCTTGTAGACCGTTGGGACACCACTGAAGATTTTGCATCCAGCTTCCTCTATTTTTTTATGGCATGCTAGGGAAGGAAACTATGTCACCAACAAACAAATATTCCAAACTATGTTGACAGCAGTTAAGAACACGTAGATATGGCCAAGTTACAAGATCCAATGGCCCTGGTAAAACTATTCTCAGAGAACTACTGAGGGAGGGAGACAGGGGAAAACACAATAAAGTCAAACCAAAACAAGGAAGTAAAGCACGACACAACAGTGGATGGACCACACTGCAGAGTGAGTGGAGAGAGAAACTATCTGCAGGGACCCAGGCCTTGGCCCATATCCAACATCAACGAAGAAACTTGGTGAACGATTCTTCAGTGCCGCGCAACTGAGTTTTGTGAGAGGAGGAAGCTTGATGATTGATGATGATGATGATGATGATGATGATGATGGTGGTGATGATGGTGGTGATGATGATGATGATGATGATGATGACGACGATGACGTTGACGGTGAGGTCGACGACGACGATGGTAACAATAACTGCAGTGACAACTGTAACAGTGTAATAATAAGTCAATACTGGACACAGACAAAAGCACACTGAGAATGACTGAAGAGTTTTAAACAAACAAAACGACGACACTGTCAATGCGGAGACAATAAACAAGATGATGGTAACTGAGATATCATCATAACAGCGACAAATCCCAACTTACAATCAAACTCTGCCCAAATAGTATTTGTTGTTTAGACATGCTTTGAATCACTGCAAAGCAAAATCCCTTTGAGCTCTCTCTGTGTGTGTGTGTGTGTGTGTGTGTGTGTGTGTGTTTGTTTGTTTAACAAGTGTTACTTTTCTCATGTGTATTCAAATTTATACATGTCTGAATTACTTGTTTAAATATGTTTCAATCACTGTAAAACAAATTTCCTTTAAATAGAGAAAAGTTTTCAAAATCGAATTAAACTGAATTGAATAGAATTGCTGTCTTTAGTTGCCTCCATACAAACAGTTCTCTCCCATGCAAAAGTTCACGTGCACCCCGTCACCCAGTCTTCGCCTATCTGCCCCTCTTATCTATCATTCCAGTCATAGACTACAATGTCCATGTCTGTGCAAATCTAAGATAGATCTCTCCAAATCTAAACTTCTTATTAACATTTTTTTTCATTATTTATTTATTTAATATAATTATTATTTAATACAGTGAAAAATTTTATTATATGAAATATCATGATGACTCAGGGGTGTGTGTGTGTGTGTGTGGTGCGCGCATGCGCCTATGATTGCGTGTTTTTAAGCATGTGTCCATATGCGGATGAACACTGTTAAAGTGGAAATGGTTGCCTGGATCTGTGATATTGATTTGCGCTATTTTTATATTTATTTCTTGATTGTTTTTAGCTATGTTTGCTTGTAACCCACATGAATTTCTCGCCCTGTTTGAGATATTAAAAGTTTGTAGTATTGGTATTCGTTAAACTAAATCTCCCCAAATCTAAACTAGATCTCTTCAAATCTAACATATCTCTTCTTAGATCTCTTCCTCTCCTTTCTAACTTTTTTTAAAAAACCTCGCCCTATCATTTTAGGATCTTTCTCTGAGCCTACCACTTGCCCTAAGCCTTTTACAATCGCCGTTTAAAGCTTTTCCCTCATTGTCCATACATTGAGGACCAATGCAAGCTGCCTTTATTCATCATTTATCGGCAGTGAAAAAAAGCTTATCTGGACCATTCCATCTTTTCGGAGCAGTGTGGCGTCCATTTTATATCTATTTCCACTAATCCCTCGCTTCTCTTATCCTGTCCTCCTTCCTTTTCATGTGTCACGTTCTATCGTATCTGATTTATTCTTTTTTCCTATAATAGCCTCTACTATCACCCCCCCCCCCCCTCCTAACCACAGTTACCCCCTGTCCCTGTGTTTCAACGCTGGACGAGCCAGCCTGAATTATAGATGCAATCATGACGAAATGTGGTAGACTTTGGCTAAGTGATGGGATTAATCGGTATCAATGGTGTGTGTGTGTGTGTGTGTGTGTTGTGAGTGTTGGGTGTTTGTTGTGTGTGCTTGTTGTAGTAATTGTTGTTGTTGTGTGTGTGTGTGGCGTGTGTGTGTATGTTTGTTTGTGTGTGTGTATGTTTGTTTGTGTGTGTGTGTGTGTGTGAGAGAAAGAGAGAGAGAGAGAGAGAGAGAGAGAGAGAGAGAGAGAGAGAGAGAGAGAGTGGGATGAGATTCATTTGGACGACTCTGATGGTATGGGTTATAACATTTATGAATTCACGATTGGCAGAGAAGTTTTCCATTGTATGGTTTGTTTGATTATCTTAGTGCAAATTCAGAAAACAATGGGTTGGAACACTTCAAGCTTAGTCTGTCAAATCCTAGGCCATATGCACGTCCTCTTTCTGTTCATTCCACAGGGGAGAAAATGGACCATGTCTGCTTTCCTGTTCTTTGCTTAACACCCCTCCCCCACTTTTTTCAAGAGAGAGACAGACAGACAGAGACAGGCAGAGACAGAGACAGACAGACAGAAACAGACAGACAGAGACAGAGAGAGGGAGGGAGGGAGGGAGGAGAGAGAGAGAGAGAGAGAGAGAGAGAGAGAGAGAGAGAGAGAGAGAGAGAGAGAGAGAGAGAGAGAGAGAAGAGTTCTTTTGCGTGGAAGAAGTTCCACGTACAGATTATATCATTTTATTTCCAAGATACCATCAAGTTTTGTGACAGATAGGGGGCTGCCTTAAGCAATGCAGCATCAATACACAAGCATCCAGCTAACAGCCTACTCATTCCATAACACACCTAAGCGATGTGTGCTATGGCAGAATTTTAAAAAATGCACCAAAGCACCCCCCCCCCGCCCCCCCCGCCCCCCCACAGGGCAACGTGAGTTGTCCGTAATCAGGCTCACTTCAAACAAACACTTAAGGACCTTTCACATGATGGTTAAAACACACACTCATTACAATGTTTTAACCAATATGAAACGTACCTTTCTTGTGTCTTTATGAGATTATGATACGTATCAATCTGCCTGTCAGTATTGTAATTGCCCTTCATTTATTTATCTATTTATTCTTTTATATCGAGGATAATGGAATAAGCACTCATGTGCTTTTTTACATCCAGTCCCCGTGTGTATGCAGTTTTGTAAATTCTGTCATCTGTTCCCACCGGCACACAACGGCCTACTCTTTCGAAAAGCGGAACATGATTTAACGTGTGCGCAAGATGTTCTGCATGCGTTCGCACACGGGGCCTCAGTTTATAGTCTCATCCGAAAGACTTTGACATTCATGGGATGATTAAAGTGTTTTTGACTTGCCATTATGGCTAAAACACACACTCTGCCCAGAGAACGATGATATATGCTCTGAGTTCGATACTTCCCTTGTTACATAACTGTTCACATTATTGTGTCAGCATTGTGTGAAAAAACATACTTCAAACAAAGTCTGCCCAGAAAATTCAGAAAACGCCTGAACGCCACCTGACCTTGACACAAACTTCACCATCACCGTCAGCATTTCTGTATACATGCTTGTCTTATGATGTTCCCCAAGAATCTGGAGGCTGGATTGGAAATGTGTTGGAACTTTTCGGATTTAAAAACAAATCAGTTTACAAGTTCCCACTGGAAATATTCTCGTTAGCTCTCCCCTCTTTTTCCCTCATACTTTCAAGGTTAAGTAAGCTACGATAGAACGGGATACGTAACTAGAAAGGAGGAGGGAAGGAAGCAACAACTATCAAAGGAAAAACAACAACAAGTGAGATACGAAAGAAAAGGGTGCGTGAAAAGAAGAGGGTGAGGGGAAGGGGGGGGGGGGGGTCAACATAAGGAGAAGATTAGGGATGGATTAGTTTGGAAATAAACAGAAATGGATGAGCAATGACCTGGTTTCTCTGGACTGCACCATTTAACACATGTCATGTTAAGGACATGGAGTAGATGTTAAGGATATTCTTTCTTTCTGATTACCATGACATTCTTGCAGAAGTATACCTATAGTAGGCTGCAATTACTTTCTATAGGAGCAGTGCTCGTACTGAGCGGATTGTCTTAGCCATTGTACTCATATAGTATCATCTGCCTAACACATTGAAGTGCTGACCAGTTCCCAAAAACTATTCGGCTGCTCAACACATCATCCGTCACCTGCCTTCCATGACTTCACGTAACCCTGATCGGGGGCTAAATGGGTACCCGACCTTGCCCAAGGATCTCCCACAGGCTAGCGGAGGGAAGGAGGCACCTTACTTCTCCTGTTGGTGAAATAATTTCACCCCGCCACCCAGGTTAAGGATATAGAATAGATGTTAAGGACATGGAACAGATCTTAAGGACGTAAAGTAGATGTCAAAGACATGGAGTAAATGTTAAGGACATGGAACAATGTTAAGGATATGGAGTAGATATTAAGGACATGGAACAAAGTTAAGAACAGGGAGTAGATCTTAAGGACATGGAATAGATGTTAAGGATATGGAATGGATATTAAGGACATAGAATAGATGTTAAGGACACAGAACAAAAAACCCCAAAATACCTAAGCCAAAATCTGACACAAAGAAGAGCGGTCAATAAGATAAACGTTTACTATCGGCGCCATCCGAAGCAGTTTTGGTTATAACGGTTTTCCGTTGGCGGAGTGAGAGAGAACAGCTGGAGGGAGTTAATGACAGGCGAACAGCGAAGGCTTTTCTTTATTGTTGGGTCCAGCAGCTGGGGTATTGGCTGATGCCTTTGTTTAGGAGTCGCTAGAGTAGTCTGCAAAGACGATAAAATGAGAGGTGCTGAATATACAGCACGTATCAGTATTGTGCTGTATAGTGTCGTATTTGTATTGTATTGTATTGTACTGTATTGTACTGTACTGTATTGTACTGTATTGTACTGTATTATATTGCACTGTACTATAATGTATTCTACTGTACTGCAATGTATTGAACTGTATTGTATTGTACTGTATTGTACTGTACTATAATGTATTGTACTGTACTGTAATGTATTGTACTGTAATGTACTTCATTGTACTGTAATGTATTGTACTTAATGTATTGTACTGTAATGCATTGTATTGTACTGTAATGTATTGTGCTGTATTGCATTGTACTTTCAGTCACAACGGATATTTCTACGCGAAAGTTGGGCTGCTCTCCTCAGGAAGACTGTATCGCCACAAGGGTAGCGCCACACATTAAAATAAAAATCTGGTCTGTATGTGTTTTTGTTTCCATGTAATAGCGGCCCTTTTTTCTGCAGAATTGTGCCAGGAGAAACTCTCCTGTAGCTGTCAGTTCTTTAACGTGCGCTAAATGTATGTCACACTGGGGCCTCAGTTTATCACCTCACCCGAAAGACTAGCGCCCAGACCATTACTCATGGTCTAGTGAATGGGAGGAAGGTTTAGATGAAGACGGGAATTGAACCAGCAACCTCTCTCTTTCTGGGCGGTAGCGTTACCTCTAGACCACAGACCCCTTACAGCACAGTGCAGCACAGCACAGTACAGCACAGCACAGTACAGCACAACACAGCACAATACACCATAGCACAGCACAACACAGCACAGCACACCGCAGTGCACCACAGTGCAGCACAGCACAACACAGAACATTACACCATACCACATCACAACACAGTACAGCAAAGTGCAGCACAACACAGCACATAGCACACCATAGCACAGCACAACACAGCACAGTACACCATAGTGCAGCGCAGCACAGCACAGCACAATGCAGTACAGCACAATGCAGGACAACACAGCACATTATACCATATTGCAGCGCAGCACAGTACACCATAGCACAGCACAACACAGTGTAATGCAGTATAGTACAGTACAATACATTTCAACATCACCTGTTCTCAATACTCTTTCAATATTAGTTCTCTGAAAATTGGAAAATAAAATCGGCTTTGCAGATGGCTAGTATACAAAATATTCCGAAAAGACTTCATCTCTCTCTCTCTCTCTCTCTCTCTCTCCTCTCTCTCTCTCTCTCTCTCTCTCTCTCTCTCTCTCTCTCTCTCCTCTCTCTCTCTCTCTCTCTCTCTCTCTCTCTCTCTCCTTGTCTCTGTCTGTTTCTCTCTCTCTCCCTCCCTCCTCCCTCCCTCCCGCTCCCTCTATGTCTGTCTGTCTGTCTCTTTCTGTCCGTCTCTCATCTTTTCTTCTTTAACGTTCGTAATGGTGAATACCGTTGTCTTCCCCTTTCTTTTCGTTTTTTGTTGTTGTCATAATCGTATATCATCTATGTAGTTTTTTCCTATTATGATAGAATAAACCAAAAAGCGCTGGGATTGGATACAATAAAGTACTTCAGCGCTTATCTATTATCCTCGAAAAAAAGGTGAGGTTGGTTTGGAGTTTTTTGTCTTGCCTATCTGGCTGTCTCGACTCTTCTCTCTCACTTTCTCTCACTTTCTCTCTCTGTCTCTGTCTGTCTGTCTGTCTGTCTGTCTGTCTGTCTGTCTGTCTGTCTCTCTCTCTCTCTCTCTCTGTCCCTGACTCGACTTCTAAAATCATGTTTTCTGACAGGGAAAAAAATTTCAAGCGGTAAAAGAATTGGTGGACAGCTAAATGCTGTTGTTCCTTGTTGTTAAGGGAGGAACACAGCACGAGGTCTTCCTGTGATGAGTTCTGCTTTCTTTTTGTTTAGTTGGTTTTGCAGGGATCATCAAGAGTGAGGATTTTTTTGTGTATGTCACCGGTCTATCCCACCATTTAGGTAGCCACATTCCGACTTTCGGGATAGAATTAGGAACTGAACCTACCAATTTTGCCAGGACAGTCAGGATGTACCTCCCTGCTCTTTCCGATTTTCCACTGTCTTGGGTTCTTTTGACGTGTACGCCAAACAACAACAACAACAGCAACAACAACAGCAACAACAACAACAACAGCGATAACAAGATAACTGAACGAACAAGCAGACTCCCAAACAAAAACCTGATTGTGTTCATGACTGAAATCTACAGCCGACGAAGCTTGCATACATAATACATAACACAACACACACACACACACACACACACACACACACACACACACACACACACACACACACACACACCACGCACGCACGCACACACACACACACACACACACACACACACACACATACACACACACACACACACACACACACACACACACACACACACGCACACACACACACACACATACACACACTCCTCGTTCGGTCCTTTAATAACGCAAAAACAACAGTGGAATAGCTATACCATGCTGGGTTTTTTGTTTTTGTTTTGTTGTTATTGCTGCTGCGCTGTTGCTTTTTTTCCAAACAATGTAAACAACTCCGATATGAAATATAAAAAAGCAACAAGGAGCCAGCCCTAATAAATCTCCCTTCATACACAACGTTATCACACCCTCTTTCAAAGAAGGAATAAGACAAACCTTGCCAAATGGCTTCCTTTCTCAACAACAGAAAAAGAAAAAAGGGCTAAATGTCCCTTTGCGGAGTAATTTCATAACTTATCGGTAGAGTGAAGAAAAGCAATAAAGGGGTTGGGGAAACAATCAATGGCCGACGTTTGTTGTTGTCGTCTGCTTCTTATCTCTCTCTGTATGGCAAGGTGAAGGGCGTTTCTTTTTGACAGAAAACATAGATCCTGCAGCAGACAGGTAACACATGGCGCGCGGCAAAGACAATAACAACAGGCTGCTCGACACATATGATCAACGTCTGCTGATAACAACAACAACAATAACAACAATAATAATAATAACAAAAATGATCACAAGATAGGACGATAGAAAGAGCAGGACGGTGAAGAGAAGAAGACGTCCCAAATGAAGAGAAGAATTTCATCATCTTCATCATCATGTACATCATCATCGTCATCAGAAAAACATGACATGACATGACAAAAACGATAAACTGTTCAATATAATGATTTTTGCGACAACAGTGATAAAAATGATGACGATAGTAATGGTGATGATGATGAAGGTGGTGGTGGTCGTGGTGATGATGGTGGTGATGATGGTGGTGATGATGATGATGAAGAAGGTGGTAAAGATGATGATGACGATGATGGTGGTATGATGATGGATGGGGTGATGGGTGTGGTGGATGATGAATGAGATGTGATGATGATGGATGATGATGAAGAATAAGAAGATAACGGTGATGATGCTGTTGCTGCTGATCGTCGATGCTGACAGACAGACAGACTGATAGACAGACATACAGATAGACAGACAGATTGATAGACAGACAAATACAGATAGACAGAGAGACAGATAGATAGATAGACAGACAGACACAGCTAGCTAGCTAGCAAGCTAGATATATAGACAAACAGACAGTAGATAATACAGATAGATAATAATACAGACAGACAGACAGACAAACAACTAATAGTCAGTAGATGAATAGACAGACAACAGACAGATAGATGCAAGGTTTTTGTTTTCTTTTCTGGTCCATCTCCCCCCCCCCCCCCCCCCCCCTCCTCTATTCTTTCCGGACTGTCACTCCAAGCTGGCGAACATAAACAACCCTGCATATTTGCTGCATTGCGTGCTTGTATGTGCGTGGTGTGTGTATATATATGTGTGTGTATGTTTGTATGTGTGGTGTGTGTGTGTGTGTATGTGTGTGTTGTGTTGTGTGTGTGTGTGTTGTGTGTGTGTGTGACACTGTGTGTGTATGTGTGTGTTAGTTAGTTCTTCAGTTTAACGTCCTTCCACCAAAAAGTGATATCAGACGGTTAAATGTGTGTGTGTGTGTGTGTGTGTGTGTGTGTGTTGTGTGTGTGTGTGTGTGTGTGTGTGTAGGGTTGTTATAAAAAGTTATATTTCATAATGTTTAGCTGAATAGTAAGCTTTGAAGCTGTTTGTGTATTTAACACATAAGCACAACAACAACATATTCGTAGACCTTTATCAATACCACACAATGAAACCGACAACAGCAGCATCCACACCAAACAACTACATCTATTAACTCATCACAAGAAAACAAACAATGATAAAACCTACGACAACAGAAACAAATAACAACAAAGACAATTATAACAAAACAAAAACAGATAACAACAATAATGGCAATCATACCAATAAAAACAAAAATCCACAACTGTCATCACCAACACAAACATAGCAACGACATCAGAAATGTTAGTGAGACTAACGCCTAAACTTTAAATCACTAAACAAGGTATAACAAAACCACCAATATAGACACTTCCGCTACCCACCCACCCCTACCACCACCACCATCAACATCCATCATCACCATCACCATCATCATCACCATCATTACAACCACCACAGTCATCAAAACACAATCAACAGTAGGACAAACAACAACAGCGACAACATAAAACACCATCACAAGAACCAACAAGCAAAGAGCAAAAACAAAAACTCACCACCACCATCATCCTCACGACCAACAACATCAACAACCGACAACAATGACAACACTATCACCACAACCACTACCACCACCAACACTAACAACAAAAACAATATCAACAGCAACAACATTCACACCAATACCACCACACATCACCACCAACAACACTAACAACAACAATATCAACAACCAACAACAATCACAGCAATACCACCACATCACCTACCACCAAACAACAACAACTCAACAAACACAAACACACCAACACAACACAACAACAACATTACCACAACACACACAGTACCACCACACCAAACACACAACACCAACAACAACATCACATCACCACAAATACAACACACAATACCACCACAACTACACCAACACACATAACAACCAACAACAACACAACCACCAACACACAACAACAACAACATACACACAACAAACAATCACACAAATACCACACACAAACACAACTACTACCACACCACCACCACACCACACAACAACACACAACAACAAACACACAACACACCAACAACAACAATCACAGCAATACCACCACAAACACACCACCAGACAACACTACCACACACTACACACCACCAACCAACAAAACACAACATCACCACCACCAAAGAAACAATCACCAGCAATACCACCACAACAACCAGCACTACTACCACCAACCACACAACAACAACCACCAAAAGCAACAAATCACCACAACACCACAACACACACCAACACAACTAACACAACAACTACCACCAACAACAACACACATACCACCACCAACCACCACCACCACAACACAACAACATCACCACCACCAACAAGAACAATCACAGCAATACCACCACCACCAGCACACACCACACCAAACCACCACACACCAGCAACACACCACCACCACCACACACCACACACCACCACCACCACCCACCACCACCACCACCACCACCACCTGCAGAGCACTCACATGACGACGAACTGGTTGTGGTTGTCCAGGTCCAGGGTGATGGCGGCCCCCCTCAGCTCCAGGCTGCCCAGGGGCGGCTTGCAGCGGGCGTCCTCCTGACACTTGTGGTACAGCAGCTGGCCCCGGCTCTCGTCCAGCACACACCACTGCTTCTTCCGAGACTTCAGCCGGCTGAGACCTGGGCAGGCAGCCGTTCAGGAGGATTCGTCAGTGTGGAGAGAGAATGATGGTGGTGGTGGTGGTGGTGTGGGTGTGTGTGTGTGTGTGGGGGTGGGGGGGGTGGGGGGGGTGTTGGTGTGTGTGTGTGTGTGTGGGGGGTGTGTTGTGTGTGTGTGTGTGTGGGGTGTGTGTGTGTGGGGGGGGGGGGGGGGGTGTGTGTGTGGTGTGTGTGTGTGTGTGTGTGTGGGGGGGGGGGGTGTGTGGTGTTTGTGTAGTGTGTGTGTTGTGTGTGTGTGTGTGTGTGTGTGTTGTGTGTGTGTGTGTGTGTGTGTGTGTGTGTGTGTGTGTGTGTGTGGTGTGGTGGTGGTGTGTGTGGTGGTGTGGTGTGTGGTGTGTGTGTGTGTGTGTGGTGGGTGTGTGTGTGGTGTTGTGTGTGGTGGTGTGTGGTGTGTGTGTGTGTGGTGTGTTGTGTGTGTGTGTGTGTGGTGTGTGTGTGTGGTGGTGGTGTGTGTGTGGTGTGTGGTGGTGGTGGTGGTGGTGTGTGTGGTGGTGTGTGTGGTGGTGGGTGGTGTGGTGTGGTGTGTGGTGGTGGTGGTGTGTGGTGGTGGTGGTGGTTGGTGGTGGTGGTGGTGATGGTTGGTGGTGTGTATGGTGTGGTGGTGGTGTGGTGGTGGTGGTGTGGTGTGTGTGTGGTGGTGGTGTGTGGTGTGGTGGGTGGTGGTGGTGGTGGTGTGTGTTGTGTGGTGGTAGTGGTGGTGGTGGTGGTGTATGTGTGTGGTGGTAGTGGTTGGTGGTGGTGGTATGGTGTGTGGTGGTGGTGGTGGTGGTGTGTGGTGTGTGTGTGTGTGTGTGTGGTGTGTGTGTGTGTGTGTGTGTGTGGTGTGTGTGTGTGATGATGAAGAAGAATGCAGTAGGGGAGTGTGTGTGGTGTTGTGTGTTGTGTGTGTGTGTGTTGTGTGTGTGTGTGTGTGTGTGTGTGTGTGTGTGTGTGTGTGTGTGATGAGAAGAAGAATGCAGTAGGGGAGGTGTGTGTGTGTTGTGTTGTGTTGTGTTGTGTTGTGTTGTGTGGTGTGTGTGTGTGTGTGCGTGTGTGTGATGATGAGAAGAAGAATGCGGTAGGGAGGTGGTGTGTTGTGTTGTTGTGTTGTGTGTTGGTGGTTTGATTGTGGTGTGTAGTGTGTGTGTGGTGTGTGTGATGTGTGGTGTGTGTTGTGTGTGTGGGTGGTGCGATGAGAAGAAGAATGCAGTAGGGGAGGTGTGTGTTTTGTGTTGTGTGTGTGTAGTGTGTTGTAGATGTGTGTGTGTTTGTGTTATGTGTGTTGTGGTCAGTGTATGTGTTGTGTGTGTTTTGTATGTGTGTTGTGTTGTGGTCAGTGTGTGAGTGAGTGAGTGAGTGAGTGAGTGAGTGATGTGTGTGTGTGTGTGTGTGTGTGTATGTGTGTGTGTGTATTTTGTGTGTGTGTTATGTATGTGTGTGTGTGGTCAGTGTGGATGAAGAGGTTTGGAGAAGTGTCTTGGAGGAGTATATGGGTGGAATGGGGCGCCTCCTTGTGTGTGTATGTGTGTGTATGTGTGCGTACGTGTGTGTTTGTGTGTGTTTGTGTGTGTGTGTGTGTGTGGGCGCGCCCATGTGTGTGACAATTAAATGCCTCTGAAAAATACATACAACTCAACAGAACTCGGTACAAACCATTCTGACCACCGATAACTATATTACCTGCCCTTTCATTCAAGAAACCCGGTTTTTTTTGCTTACCAACCGCCCACTCACAGTCTCAGCCAATCAGTTTGACTAATACAACCGCCCACTCACAACCATACAGCCAATCATTTTTGCAAACCAACCACCCACTCACAATCTCAGCTAATCAGTATAACTTGCCAACCACTCACACACACACACACACGCAACCTCAACCAATCAGTTTTATTTACCAACCACCCACTCACAATCTCAGCCAATCAGAATTACTTACCAAGCACTCACACACGCAACCTCAACCAATCAGTTTCATTTACCATCCGCTCACTCACAATCTCAGCCAATCCTCTTTGCTTACTAACCGCTCACTCACAAAGCCGCAATCAGCCTTTCAACCTGGCCACCAGCCCAACCAGTGAAGGAAATGAGCCCTAACCAACAAGGCAGCCGACACATTTTCTTTGGGTATATGCACTGATAAACCAAGAAAGTAAGCAAGCTTATAGCTAGGTGCTCAGCCACTCAACCAAACCCCAGCCAGCCACTCAACCAGTTCACGTTGTTTATCGCCCCACCGACCACGAAGGCCACACCAGGGCGGTCACCTGATAGCAATGTCAGCAACTCCAAGAGCATTCACTTCACGTTCAACATCAAACCCATATAATCCTTAAAACATCCAGCACGTCAGTCTGAGAAAAACATCATTAAATCACAAATACTTTAGTTATTTCATTCCTTAAATCTGTGCTGAGGACACCAGCCATTTCGCTTAATCTATCATCCCTAGGTTACAAAAGTGTGTAAAAATGCACATCCACACTTAAATGTAAGAAAAACATTAAGTAAACATGCCATGCTGGAAACTAACAGGACAAAGCTGACATCCTGTGCCATACTTTTATTTATTTATATTTATCTATTTTATTCTTTTATATCGAGGATAATGGAATAAGCACTTATGTGCTTTTTTACGTCGAGCCCCGTGTGTATGCGGTTTTGTGAATTTGTCATCTGTTCCCACCAGCAAACAATGGCCTACTCTTACGAAAAGCGGACAGGATTTTAACGTGTGCGCAAGATGTTCTGCGTGCGTTCGCACACGGGGCCTCGGTTTAGAGTCTCATCCGAAGGACTTTTGTGGAGAGTGAAGTCTGCACTGAAGTTAACTCCAGGGGAAAATATCTCCTTGAACGGGAATCAAACCCGGGTTGTCAGATTGCGAGCGCAATGTTCTAACCACTATGCTATCCCGTCCCCCTGGTTGCCAAAACAAAAACAAGACAGGAGAAATGTCCTATAGTCAAAATCAGATCATTTCAAAGATATCCACGATAAAAGACAGGAGAATATACTGAAGGGGCATTAAATAAGCAAGAGAGAGAGGGAGGATAGAACGGTCAGGAAAAAGGAAGAAACAAAGAGAGTGATAGAAAAGGGGAAACTTCTACCACAAAATTTCGAGAAGGTGGAGACTCTATTTACACTGAAAGAGCCCCCGGCACCCCCACTGGTTAAGCCACTCAATCAACCAACCAACAAACCAGCCAGCCAGCTCACCAAACAGTTAGCCACACAAGCAATTAAGCAAGCCAGCCAGCAAGCAAGCAAGCGACCAGCCAATGGAGACAGACACGGACTCACCTCCCCCTCCGGGCTTGATATACAGATAGCCCGACAGACTAGCCCAGGCCGCCATCTTGATTCTCTGACGTCACTTGTCTTCGTTAATCCTCGTGCATCATCAGCACCAAACTGAGATCCTGACAATCCTCTGGCTAATCCTCCTGCCAGTCCTGTTCCCGTTCTTCTCTCTGATCCTGTGGCCAATCCTGCTTGCAATCCTGTTCCAGTTGCCGGACTGTTCCTGCTTCCTCTACCAGCAACTGTTTCTGTTTGGTCCTCTCCCTGATTCTAGTTTTCAACGCAAACGTCTTCAATACCTGAACTTCTGTTTCAACACTCCTGATTTAACTCCCAAAGTTTGATCCTTAAAAGTTGTTTTGTGACAATAAAAAAAAAAGTTAGAGTGTATGAATTATAAACATTTAAAAAACCCAATTTTTCAATTTCACTTGTTGAAAGATTGTCAGCACTTGGTTGACAGTACTGGTTAAAAACGAGTAAAACTGTAACCTTTGACGCAACAGATCTTGGACCAGCTAGACACAGCCCTGACCACTAACAGACCTAGTTCCTCACACACTGTGACGAACGCTTAACTTTACGTCATCCGTTGATGTTCCACCCCTCGGTGACGCCACAAAGCACCAAAGCTGACAAGCAGCCCAACTCCAGAGGACCAGACCTTCACGATTCAGGACTGGCAGGAGAAAGCTTCACCAGAAAACTAGAGCTGTTCAGAGTTCAGAGTTAAGCCTGTAAAGAACTCCTGAAGAGTCAGTACAGGACGGCAGGTAGCTCTGACGGGCAGTGCCTCGGCACTCAGGGAGGGTCAGGTAGCGTCACGGGGACCATCCCTTTGTCTGCAACACACCGCCATGTCATAATGAGTATTATGAACATAACCATGACGTTAATCGTTCACGTCATCGTCATCATCATCATGGTCGTCGTCATGAAAAGCACCATCATTATCTTCATCACCATTGAGATCGTTGTCGTTGTCAACATCGTCGTCGTCGTCATATTCATCGTGTTGACTCGTTGCATCAACATCGTCAGCAGTGTCTTCGTAAAAATCAGAATCATCGTCATAATCTGTACAACGGCGTTTTGAAAACATTCCACACAGTTACTTGTGTGTGTGTGTGTGTGTGTGTGTGTGTGTGTGTGTGTGTGTGTGTGTGTGTTTGTGTGTGTGTGTGTGTGTGCGTGTGTGCGTGTGTGTGTGTGTGTGTTTGTGTGTGTGTGTGTGGTGTGTGTGTGTGTGTGTGTGTATAGCACGGTGAACCAAACAAGCTGAGGGCTGTATAGAAAACATGAAAAATAAGACTTGGCTTCTTTCATCTGTCTTCCTTCTCTTCCTCAAAACACACACGCGCGCGCGCGCACACACACACACACACACACACACACACAACACACACACACACACACATCACACACACACACACACACACACACACACACACACACACACACACACACACACACACACACACACACACCACACACACACACACATCATGTTTCAAAGCCTAAGGGCACAGCCAAAACAGAACTTATGTTGAATCAAACGTTTGTTTTCTAAACCCTGAAGTCACCAGGAACTGAAAACATGACAACGAGAGAGCGTAACAGATAAATTAAAAACAGCACGGCAGAGAGCGTACCGCTGTGTTTCACATCTTTATGGACATCTGGGCCAGGAGTAAAAACCGTTAGTTGCTGATCGGGGTTGCAGACAAGGAAGATGATTCATGCTTAAAAAGATTAATTACATCACACGGCGTTTAATGTTTTGAACTGGAGTGAAATGCAATGCACTTTCGTTTGGAATGGAAGCCAGAGAAGGTCTCCGAAAAAGGGTTCAAGCCTTCACATCTCCTTCCTCCCTCCCTCACCCCCTCCCTCTCCCTCCCTCCCTCTCACTCTCTCTCATACACTGACCTGCAAATCCTGTCTCTATGTCCCTATCTGTCTGCTTATCTACCTCTCTGTCTTTCTCTCCCCTTCTTTGTTTTAATAACTGAGTGACTTTTGTCATGGATTTTCTAGTGCCTTGTATGCAAGGGTTTTTCTCTGTTGATACAATCTATGTCTCTCTCTCTCTCTCTCTCTCACTCTCTTAAATAAATATATAGATTAAAAAATTTTTTTAAGTTATCATTTTTTTTTTTTTTACGCTTACTTGTAACTATTAGCTCTGATCATTCAGGATAGTCCCTTCTCAGGGCAAGGGCCGGGTGAAAAAAAGTATGTCAATACTTATCTGTAATAATTATCTGTATGGAATTTATATAGCGCTGAATCTTGTAAAGCAACAAATCAAAGCGCTCAGATTTGATTTCATACCACTTTAAGTCACGGCCTCCGCGGAATTCGGGCTGCTCTCCCCGGGGAGAGCGGGAGAACTCGTCGCCACTTAGCGCTGCGCCACCCTTTCACCCTTTTTTTTTTTTTTTTTTCTACAGCTGTATTTGTTTCCCTATCAGAGTGGCTTTTTTCTAAGAATTTTGCCAGGGACAACTCTCTTGTTGCCGTGGGTTTTTTTACGTGCGCTAAATAATTACGTGTAACACACGGGACCTCGGTTTATCGTCTCATCCGAAAGACTAGCGCCCAGACCACCACTCATGGTCTAATGGATGGGGGAAAAAATTCCGGTCCAAACGGGGTACGAACCGCCGCACACTTCAGACCCGGACTTTTCGCTTTCTAGACAGGCGCGTTACCTCTAGACCACCGATCCACCGATCTGTAACCCTGGGAAGAAAGATTATCAATCAATCAATCACACAATCAATCAATCAAGATTATCAATCAATCAATAAATCAATTAACCAATCAATCAACCTATCTCTCTTTCTCCGTCTCTCTCTCTCTGCCCCCCCTCTCTCCCCCCCTCTTTCTGTCTGAATCAACAGTCTGCCTTACCTAAAGAGATATTTGCACATGATGTAAAATTGCTGAAGACATGGAACCCTCGTCTTCAAGCCGAGTTGAATTTCTGTGATGAAATTGGTATTGAATTTTACTCTTTAGAATTATTCCCACTCGAAGAACGGAAAAGTGTACAGTGTTTTGCCATAGTATCTTCAGCACCTGTCCAAACAGCATTAAAACACTCAAATTGTTCAACAGCATACCCAGAATTAAAGTTCTCACAATTTCCAGAACTAGAACTGTTACTCTGTAAGGCTTCGAGCTTTATTTATCATGTTCAAGTGCTTTACTTACTTCCTTTGAACTTTTGCTATAAACACTTTTCGCTAAATGAAAGCATGGATAACACGAATACCCAGCATGCACCTAGCAACTTGGAGAGAGATGGGCTCCACCAGGTTCAACTAGCCCACAATGCACTCCTCGAATAAAGGAAACAAGTCATTCTGTCCTATGAACTGCAAGCTAAGGGAGACATGAAGTCAAAGAACCGAGTCAGTCTAACAGCAGTCTTTGTGAATCTGAATCTGATTTTTGCAGTCAAGGGAGGTAAGGACGGTGCTTATAAACGGACAGTCGGTGTTTGTCCTGGCCTCTACATCATCAGCGCAGACTGTCAGGTAG
>CM054161.1:14604873-14609873 GCA_028751875.1 Rapana venosa | reverse complement strand
ACTTTCTCTCAAACAGCGCACACACTGTGTCTGTCATACACCTGGTAACCCGCACACTGTGTCTGTCATACACCTGGTAACCCGCACACTATGTCTGTCATACACCTGGTAACCCGCACACTATGTCTGTCATACACCTGGTAACCCGCACACTGCACTGCACTACACTAGATGATTTGGTCAAGCAGCTACTAGGGATCAATCTTTTCTTTTAAGAGCTCTCTCTCTCTCTCTCTCTCTCTCCCCTCTCTCCCTCTCTCTCTTTCTCACACACACACACACATACACACACGCGCGCGCGCCCCGGCACACACACACACACTCTTCCTCGGGTACACGCTAAAACCTGTTTCGTTTTTTGCAAGAGTGGGCCATTTTGTGCCGGTGGGAACGGATGACAAAACTTTTAAAACTGCATACACACGGGGACTAGATGTAAAAAAGCACATGAGTGCTTATTCTATTATCCTCGAAATAAAAGAATGATAAATAAATAAAAGAAATAATAAATAAATAGATAAATAAATCAATCAATCAATATGCTGGTCACCGGGCTGCTTCAAGTCAAGCTGTAGGCCAGCAGAGGCAGCCCCACCCACCACTACCTGTACAAAGTCACCAGTACCTATACACAGCCACCTATGCATCACCCACCACTACCTGTACAACAGTCACCAGTACCTATACATAGCCACCTATGCATCACCCACCACTACCTGTACAACAGTCACCAGTACCTATACACAGCCACCTATGCATCACCCACCACTACCTGTACAACAGTCACCAGTACCCATACACAGCCACCTATGCATCACCCACCACTACCTGTACAACAGTCACCAGTACCCATACACAGCCACCTAAAAATAACTAAATCAAACGCTCATGAAGTCTATGATACCATGCAAAAAAGTATTGATCACCTTGTTAAATGGACACACTTAAACCTTAGGCTCTTAACCCACATAAAACTAAATTTATGTTAGTCACAAATAGACAAAAGCGACAGAATCTTATTCAGACATTACCAGATCTTTATATTTCTAATGTAAAAGTTGACCAAGTAGTAAATCACAAAGTCCTAGGTGTAACCATAGACAATAACATATCATGGTCAAAACATTGTGAAAAACTTACTGCAAATATTGCATCTAAATTGTATCAGTTTAAAAAAACAACTTTTTAGACCTTCATACAAGAAAACTATTCTATTATGCATATATTCAGGTAATATTGATTATGGGTCTACACTGTGGGATCTAGCTAGCAAAAATATGCTTAAACCGTTAATAAGTGTTCATAAAAGAGCCATCAAAATTACCATTGGCAAATCAACTTCATTAATAGCATCTGACTACAAACAAGCAAATGTTCTACCTCTCCAAGCAAAACTTCTATGTAACAAAGGGATTTTTATGCATAAAATACTGCACGGAAATGCTCCATTTGTTCTTAAGAACATGTTTACCATTAATGAATATCGACATTCACATAAACTGAACCTTCCTTTTACGACCATTACTCTATGCAAATCTAGTCTAAAATATTCTGGAGGATGGTTGTGGAATAATTTACCAGAATTCATAAGATCTGAATCAAACTTAAAAAATTCAAAAGCAGGTTGTACAATTACGTTATGGATCTCTCTTACTTGAGCTATGTCCAAAGATGTATTGAGAACAATATTATATGCATAAATATTTTTTTCTCACTGTATCAGAGTATATTTCGTTTTGGTATATATAGCTTTGATGATCTCTCTCTCCACCCCCACCCCCCTCTCTCTCTCTCCCTCTCCATCTCTCTCTCTCTCTCTCTTCCTACCTCTCCCTCCCCCCTTCTCTCTCATGTTTGTATTCTATCTGACACTTTTCTTTAAATGTTGTTCAACAATATGACTCGAAGAAACATTAGGTGTATTTGTCATATCATCATTCCATCAAGCTCCATTAAGTTTATATGTGATCATAATTATTTTGCTTATGATGATGGTGGTGATGATGGGATGATAGAGGTGATGACAATGATGATTATAGTGGTGATGTTTATTGTAATTATTATGATTCACTTTGCTTATATTTTTGTCTGTTTACGTTCTTTCTTTCTTTCTTTTCGAGGGCTGGATGTGAAAAAGTCTTGTACTTATTCTATTACCCTCAGAAAATAAAATTTCGTTATCGTTATCGTTATCGTTACCTATGCATCACCCACCACTGTACAACAGTCACCAGTACCCATACACAGCCACCTATGCATCACCCACGCACCATCAATAAACCGTATGCAAATGAGGTCATTATGCACAGCACGTGACCGGCAACAGCCCAGCCCAGCCCAGCACGTGCAGCAGCAGCTAACTGCCATGCTGGCAGTGACAGTCGTAAAGCTGTCTGTGGGCAGGGAAGGCGTGGGGTCCACTGCGGGGAAAGTGATGGTAGCTTTCAGTGCCTGCCCACCTGTGCCTGCAGTGAGAATGAGCGGGCCAGCATGTGTGTGTGCGTGCGCGCGCGCGCGCGTGTGTTGTGTGTGTTTGGGTGGGTATGTGTGTGTGTTTGTTGTGGGTGGGTATGTGTGTGTGTTTGTTTGCGTGTGTGTGTGTGTGTGTGTGTGTTTGGGTGGGTATGTGTGTGTGTGTGTGCGTGCGTGTGTGCGTGCGTGTGTGTGTGTGTGTGTGTGTGTTTGGGTGGGTATGTGTGTGTGTTTGTGTGGTGTTGTGGTGTGTGTGTTGGGTGGAGTGGTGTGTTGTTTGTGGTGCGTTGTGTGTTGTGTGTGTGTTTGGTGTGTGTTTGGGTGTGTGTGTGTGTGTTTGGGTGGTAGTGTGTGTTTGGTGGTATGTGTGTTTGGGTGGGTATGTGTGTGTGTTTTGCGTGTGTGTGTGTGTTTGGGTGTGTGTGTTTGGGTGGTATGTGTTTTGTGTTTGGGTGGGTGATGTGTGGTTTGTGGTGTGTGTGTGTGTTGTGTGTGTGTGTGTGTGTGTGTGTTGTGTGTTTGTTTTTCGATTATGTCTATAGACATAAGTGCATTAGAACAAGAGAGAGAAAAGGTATGAACTGAATATTTTTTTTGGGATAATGATAGATGTGTGTGTGTGTTCTCGTGCGTTGTGTGACAAGAAGAGAGAAAGAGACAGAAGAGACAGACAGAGAAGAGAAGAAGAGAGAGAGAGAATGACAATGACAAATTCTTATTTCGAGGATAATAATAAGCACCATGTGTTTTAACATCAAGCCGCCCTAGAATGCATATATACAAAAAAGTAAACCCAATACCCATACACTACACATAAAGAAAAAAAACAAAACACACACACACAAATCATCAAAAAGTCAAAGAAAGAAAAACCAAAAGCAAAAGAAACAACAAAACACACACAAAAACACACACACAACACAAACACAACACACGACGACACGACAACAAAGCAAAGACAAAAACAAAAGCAGAAACCAAAAACAGATAAAAACAAGAGAGAAGAGAGAGAAGGAGAGAGTGAAGAGAGGAGAGAGAGAGTAGAGAGAGAGAGATGGTTGTTCAATTGTTTTCCTCAATTACTAGATACTTGAAATAATCTTTGATCTTTAAATCTAAACTAGTTAATGAATTCTAACAGTACTAAAGAATACTTCTGTCGCGTGCTGTCATTTCATTATGTTCTGGAGTGCTGTGAATCGAAGCATTACACACACACACACACACACACACACACACACACACACACACACACACACACACACACACACTCCTCTTCCATGAAAAGAAAACGGATAGGGTTGGAAAGAATGCCAAAATATTATGCCTGGGTTTTAGCACACACCTTGGGTTATAGCCAACCTGGGGAAAAACAACAACAAAACAATAATAACCTTGCATTGGACCAGAGTTAGTACCAAAGTTAACTGCTTCAAAATTCTCTCTCAACAGCACATAATCACGTTGATATCACACAGCAGAAAATCATGGCGATATCACACAGCAGATAATCATTGTGATATTACACTGCACAGAATCACAGTGATATCACACAGCACATAATCATGGTAATATCACACAGCAGAGATCACCGTGATATCACACAGCAGAGAATCACGGTGATATCACGCAACACAATCATTTTGATATCACACAGCAGAGAATCACGGTGATATCACGCAACACAATCATTGTGATATCACACAGCAGAGAATCACGGTGATATCACGCAACACAATCATGGTGATATCACACAGCAGAGAATCACGGTGATGTCACACAGCAGAGAATCATGGTGATATCACACAGCAGAGAATCACGGTGATATTACACAGCAGAGAATCACGGTGACATCACACAGCAGAGAATCACGGTGACATCACACAGCAGAGAATCACGGTGACATCACACAGCAGAGAATCATGGTGATATCACACAGCAGAGAATCCTAGTAATGTGACACAGCAGAGAGTCATAATAATATCACACAGCAGAGAATCCTAGTAATGTGACACAGCAGAGAGTCATAATAATATCACACAGCAGAGAATAACGGTGATATCACACAACCGAGAATCACGGTGACATCACACAGCAGAGAATCACGGTGATATCACACAGCACATAATCATGGTGATCTCACACAGTAGAGGATCATGGTGATATCACACAGCAGAGTATCACACAGCAGAGAATCGTGGTGATATAACACAGCACATAATCATTGCGATATCACACAGCAGAGAATCACGGTGATATCACATAGCAGAGAATCATAATTATACCACTCAGCAGAGAATCACAGTGATATCACACAGCAGAGAATCATAGTGATATCACACAGCAGAGAATCATAGTGATATCACACAGCAGAGAATCATAGTGATATCACACAGCAGAGAATCATAGTGATATCACACAGCAGAGAATCATAGTGATATCACACAGCAGAGAATCACGGCGAGATTAGAAGTCTGAGGTCTTGACACTCTGACCCATGCCTACTGCTCAAGTAAGATCTCGGAAAA
>CM054161.1:14562373-14599873 GCA_028751875.1 Rapana venosa | reverse complement strand
ATGGCGTGGATGGCAGGAGCAACACCGGTATGCTGTCTGCCGCCTGGAGGGGGAGGCGTCTTCACCTCAGCCAGAATCCCCTGCCGAGGGAAGTCACTGCAGTGTTGTAACGCATCCTAACAGAAATAAGGGGGAAGTAATCCCCCCACCTCCTCAAAAAAAAAGAAGAAAAAATATCAAAGCAGGAAGGACCCTGTGTAGCCTGGTCATGTCAGTATCTTTTGTCAGGGTGTTCATGGATGCTCGGAGAAGACTTTACCTATCTGGTCTGGTTCAAAAACAGAGAAGACTTTTTCCTATCTGGTCTGGTTCAAAAACGGAGAAGACTTTTTCCTATCTGGTCTGGTTAAAAAACGGAGAAGACTTTTTCCTATCTGGTCTGGTTCAAAAACGGAGAAGACTTTTTCCTATCTGGTCTGGTTCAAAAACGGAGAAGACTTTTTCCTATCCGGACCAGTTTAAGAACAGTTAATTGTCAGTTGTTTTTTTCAGTTCTAGTGTTCGATCCCTACCAGGTAACATACCGTGCACCTGCCAGTGCTGTACTCCCTAACTGCTCTTCATGACATGGTTGGTTAAAGTATGACTTGACTTGATTACCCTTGACTTGATTAGATGGTCCCCGTGATTTTACTTGATTAGATGGTCCCCGTGTTTTCACTTGATTAGATGGTCCCCATGACTTAATTAGATGGTCCCCCATGACTTGATTAGATGGTCCCCATGACTTGACTAGATGGTCCATATGACTTAATTAGATGGTCCCCATGACTTGACTAGATGGTCCCCATGACTTGATTAGATGGTCCCCATGACTTGATTAGATGGTCCCCATGACTTAATTAGATGGTCCCCATGACTTGATTAGATGGTTCCCATGATTTCACTTTATTAGATGGTCCCCATGGTTTGACTTGATTAGATGGTCCCCATGATTTCACTTTATTAGATGGTCCCCATGATTTCACTTTATTAGATGGTCCCCATGATTTCACTTTATTAGATGGTCCCCATGACTTGACTAGATGGTCCTGTTTCCTTTGCCTCTTATGGGTTGATGCATAGCATATCTACCACATCAATACTAGACTGGCAAGAATGATCACATCGTCCTTATTACCTGTCACGCGACATAGGGAAGGGAGTTAGACACGTGTATGCGGTAGAGCAGTGAAACAGATTTGTAAGTATTGGGACTTTTACATGGACATATCTACAGCTTTAAGCTTGTCGTTTGTGTTATTAAAGTACACTGCCTTTCAAGATAAACTGTATGTTTAAAACAACATATGAAGCGCCCGAACGTCACAATTGAAACAGTCCTTATATCAGTGATAGTTATGCAAATAAGTAGAACCATGGAAAAAATGTACTATAATTAATGCTTTGACAGTTGCAAACAGTTTATAAAGGGCAGTTTTTGCGTTGCCCAGTCACACACTGTTTGATTTAGCTACACACGTAATTTATGATGAGAAACAGGCAGTTACAGAGCTGAGGACAGCCAGCACAGACGTGAGCTCAAAGCTTACCCTGGGTGATGGCCTGGCGAAATCGTCTTTAGACAACAACAACACACACGCACACACACACACACACACACACACACACACACCGCACCCACCCACACACATCACACACACACCCACATCACACACACACAAACACCAAAACCCAAACAAAGCCCAGACCAGCTAACCAGCAGACTGCACTCACATTTCCCCCTATCACATTTTCCTCCTTTTTCCCCCCTCGTGACGTCAGTGCCGTGTGTCGGGTCATCTCGCCCTCCCAGGGTAATGATCATCCCGGACTGTTATATTATCTGACCTGCCCGTTGATGATATATAGTTTTTTAAAATCTGAATTAACACACTTGCTGGGTCTGTGATTTGGATCTTGTCCAACTGTCATGGCTGCTCCCTGAATTTCTGCAACATTCAGAGTTGTCCAATGAGATTACATTATTTTGATTAACTGCGGGGCTATTCCGTTCGATTCTATTGCAAAGATTATTTGATGAATTGCTTTTTTTTTTTCAAAAGTCCATCTACAGCGGTGCTCATTTCGTTCGGTTTTATAGCAAAATATACTTTGATGAATTCCTTTAAATAAATAAAAAACACCTTCGAGCTCTCTATTACATAAAGAGGTTGTGAAATGATCTGGCGTCTTTTGTGAAAGTAGGAGCTGTTGAGGTTTTGAATCACCTTGTAGATATCACGCGCGTTTCTGTAGATTTTTGTATGCACTAGGTTTAGAATGACGAGAGAGAGAGAGAGAGAGAGAGAGAGAGAGAGAGAGAGAGAGAGAGAGAGAGAGAGAGAGAGAGAGACTGACGCAGACTGATTGACTCCCTGACAAAGATACACACAAACAAAAAACACCAGAAGCAGAGACAGACAAACAGTCACACAGGCGAGAGAGTCACACAGGCGAACAGACAGTCACACAGGCGAACACAGTCACACAGGCGAACAAACGGATAGAGAACAGCAACGAACTGCACAATATGTTCTTTTTTCTGATTTTTTTTTTCACTCTTGAACACCCCCCCCCCCCCCCCCCCTCCTCGCTTCAGAGTCTGTTAGTATGGGGGTTACACGAAATGTTGATAACAAGATTATTACTGTATACATACACCTGGTAGTTTGATACCATCCTAAAGTCTATGTCTGTCTGATGAATGTGTTCAGTTGCAGCTATATTCTAACAGATTCAATGCAAACAGTGAAAGCTGGACTCCACTGCTTCCGACTGAATAAACTTGATGCATTGTCTGGGTTATATAACGATATTGATTTTTATGTGGATCAGTGTGCTAGCGCTCTTTGATCCTTTTTGACAGCAACAAGTCGCAGCTTTGATCCCCGTTTCAACACTAACTCCCCACCACCACCACTAGGCGAGTGCTGGTCTGGGTGTTAGTCTTTCGGATGAGACAATGAACGGCGATCCCATTTGCAACTACCGCATTTAGGGGACGGGATAGCTCAGTGGTCAAAGCACTCGCTTTCCCCCAGCTCAGGTTATGCAGCATCAAGCGTGGCTACCACTTGGATGGGTGACTGTTTGCGCGCCTTGGCCTCAGTACAGTGCCCCAGTTCACCCAGCTGTAAATGGCCACCTTCCCTCTTTAGGGTCAAGGAAGGTAAGCAGCGAGTGAGAGGAGACGGGGGCCGCCCTCAATATACTGGCCCTAGAGAAGTGAGGTCTCTGACGCCTCGCTCCTGTACGACCTTAAAGGTTATGGGACACATTTTACCTTTTTACAATACAATGCAACACAGAGCGTGTCTGTCTTAATTCCATTCAATGCCAGCTTTATGTAAGTTTTTCACTGCAATTATTTTTAGGAATGTTCTTGATTTTAAAGTCACATAAAGCCATGAAGTTTACTGCAATACTCCTCACTGTCATGGTAGATTTTTTCACTGTGAAATTCGGGATCGCCACGTGTGCAGCGCCACAATGATAGTGGCACTTTGCTATGGAACTTTGCCAGGGACAGTTCTCTTGTTACCGTGTATGTCGTATACGGAACGTTGGTTTCTCATCTCATTGGAAAGACTAGCACCCAGACCACCACTCAAAGTCTATAAGGTGGTGGTTATGTCTGATATTGGGTGGGATTAATTTAAACCCGCGACTTCTGGCTGTAGCAAAGACTACAACATTAATAGTGTATTCAACTGACAATAACACATTGCAGTTATTCAAAGGCAGGCTGAATACAGTTATTTAGCTGAAGGGTTCTCACCGCACCCCTTCAATGGGTTGAAACTCAGTGGCGGCGACTGGTGAATTAAGGGTGGGGATTTTTACCTCCTGACTGGAAATACATACAAATACGCACAATACCATACAATAGCATAACACAATACAATACAATGCAATACGGCCTGCCAGTGCCTTAACTGGCCTAGTGTACACACACATGCAGAAGAGTTCATATGCACGTTACAGATCTTCAATTCATGTCAGCGTTCGGTGGGTCACAGAAACACGCTCAGCATGCATCCTGTCCCTTGAGAGGGATGGGCTTCGCCAGGACAACTGGACCTAGAGACAGGGCCTGAGACCATCAGTGTACTGCCCAGTGACCCCTCGGGGAGGGAAAGGGGGGGAGGCTGAGTGTAGTGCAGGCGACGGGGAGGAGACAGGGGGAGCAAACTCTGACAATTAATCTGCAGACGGGCGGACGGACAGAAAACTTGAAGAAGAAACGAGAAACGGGGAATGGGGGAGTAGGGTGTGGAGAAAGAAGCCAGACGTCGCTGTACAGCGAGATAATGTAAACTAATGTAAACCAAGTGTGCAACTAGCGAGATAACTGTTTACATCATGCACCTACAGTGGATCTTCTGATGAGAGAGAGAGAGAGAGAGAGAGAGAGAGAGAGAGAGAGAGTGTGTGTGTGTGTGTGTGTGTGTGTGTGTGTGTGTGCGTGCGTGCGGGTGTGTTCAGATAATCAGAAGAAGAGTCCAGAGAGACAGAGACTGAGACATGCAGGCAGACAGACACAGAGACAAAAGCAGCACAGCCAATGCACCTGAACCCTTTAACCCAGTCCTAGAACGCCCAGTGACACACACGGCGCTAGCTAACCCAGCCAGCCCACAGTAATCCCTTCTCCATAGCCTCTGTTTGAAAAGACATATTCAAAACTTCATAGAGGTAATCAATTATCAGTCACACCCAAACACACACACGCACACACACACGCATGGACACACATACACATGCTCTCACACACACCCACACCCAGACAACACTCTCTCGCTCCTCTCTCTCTCTCTCTCACTCACACACACACACACACACAGAGGCAAGGCACACAAACATGCACGCATACACACACACGCGCGTGCATACGCGCAAATACACAGCACACAAACTCAATACACACACACTCTCTCTTGAACACACACACACACACACTCTCTCTCTCAACACACACACAACACACACACACACACACACACACACACACACACACACACACACACACCACACACACAATCTCACCTCTCTCCTCTCTCTCTCCTCTCTCTCTCTCTCTCCCAAAACTCTCTTCTTCTCTCTCTCTCCACAAACACAAACAAACAAACAACTCTTCTCGCTCTTTCTCTCACACAGACACACACAACAAACAAACACTCTCTGCTCTATCTCTCTCACACACAGACACACACACACACACACAAACACCTCTCCTCTTTTCTTTCTCTCTCACACACTCACACACACACACACACAGCACACACACAACACACACAAACATCTCGCACTTCTCCTCTCCTCTCCCGTCACACACACACACACACACACACACACACACACAAAGGCTTCTCTTATCAAAGGATTCTCTGAAGCGGAACGTCACGATTCAGATCTGTAATTGCTGGGCTCCAGCCCGGGTCTATTTTGGGCTGGGGGGTTTATGTTTTCTGTCTGGCTGTAGTGCACGCCCTGGTCATCTTCAAAACTAAAAATAGATAAATAAAACATATCGGGTCAACTGGCTCGACTGTACTAAACAGCTGGAAAACACACAGACAGACAGACACACACACCCACATTGTCTACGTTACTTAGCAATAGATACACATTTTACTGCACACATCCATCAACTTAAGTGCTCCCTCCCCTCAGCTCCCCTTCCCCTCGTCTAATGTTTCTTTGAGTGAACAGACGTAAAATCGAAGCAACAACAACAACAACACAACACACACACACACACACACACACACACACACACACACACACACACACCAAACACACAAGAAAAGACACACAAACACAGAGAGAGAGAGAGAGAGAGAGAGAGAGAGCGCTCTGAAATGGTTTAATATACACCGGCCTTAGGCCACATTACACTTTAAAGGGCAAAAATGGAAAGATGTAGAAAATGAAACAGAAGTTTTCATAAGCTTGGGTAAGACTTAGGCGTATATACTTTGGCATGGACCCCAAACTGTACACTCTGAATGTGTATATAATTCCAAAATATTATGAGTAAATAAAGTGCTGACTTAGACGAAAAATTCAATCTCGTTTGGAGAGAGAGGGAGCGAGGGGGAGAGAGGGAGGGAAAGGGAGAGAGAGAGAGAGAGAGAGAGAGAGAGAGAGAGAGAGAGAAGACAGACAGACAGACAGACAGAGCGGGGCGGGGCGGGAATGGGGTACAAGAAGATCAACTATCAAAGTTTCTAAGTGATGTCAAAGCTGTTGCATAGACACGAAGTTTTGACATACATGTAGTTAGCTATATTGGCAGGTCCTTTAAACCTATACACATCGTCATTTTGGATATGGAGGATGACTCTATCTCTTTCTGTCTCTGTATGTCTGTCTGTCTATCTGTCTCTCTCTCTCTCTCTCTCTCTCTCTCTCTCTCTCTCTCTCTCTCCTCTCTTTTCCCCTCCCCCTCTCTTCCTCTCTCTCTCTACTTCTGTCTCTCTCCTTTTCTTTGTCTCTGTGTCTGTATCATTCCTTTCCTGTCTGTCGGTCTGTCTGTCTGTCTTCCTGTTCGCCTGTCATAACTCCACATTTCCGTGTCCACTATATACCTTTGTCCAACTCTGTGAAGTATTTAGGAGTAGTTCTTGACAACACACTCTCTATGAAAAAATTCATCACCCAGACCTGTCAGTCTTGCTACTATCAATTACGGCGCATAAGCGCGATTCGCAAGTATCTGTCCACTGATGCAACTTCCAAGCTTGTCACATCTCTTATTCTTTCACGTTTAGACTACTGTAATTCTCTTTTGGCTGGCCTACCAGCATCATCTATCCACTCTCCTCAACGCATACAAAACTCTGCAGCTCGACTGGTCCTAAGAAAGAAAAAATCTGAACACATCACTCCTCTTCTGCGATCTCTTCACTGGTTGCCTGTCTCACAAAGACTGGAGTATAAAATCAATACCCTCTGTTTCAAATGTCTCCACAAATCTGCACCCTCTTATCTCTGTAACTGTCTTCACCTGTACACTCCATCCCGTTCCCTTCGTTCAGCCGCAGATACTTTGTGCTTTCGAACACCCAGATTCAAACAAACCACTGTTGGCCGTCGCTCCTTCTCTGTTTCTGGTCCATCCACCTGGAATGACCTCCCTCTTTCACTTCGTCAAAAGCCTTCACTTGATTCCTTCAAATCCAGCCTCAAAACACACTTATTTCCTACCTGAGACTTTCCCCCCATATATCTGTCCCTAATTTTCAACAGCATCTTTCACCTTCTAAGTGTTGTTCCGTGTGTGTGTGTGTGTGTGTGTGTGTGTGTGTGTGTGTGTGTGTGTGTGTGTGTGTGTGCGTGCGTGCGTGCGTGCGTGCGTGCGTGCGTGCGTGCGTGTGTGTGTGTGCGTGCGTGTGCGTGCGTAGTGCGCGCGCATGGATTTGAAATTTGTTGCTCATTATGTTTAAGGAGAGTTGCATGCCTGTAAATGATTGAGTGCAAGCGCTTCGATTTGTTTGTTTTTTTACAAGATTCAGCGCTATATAAATTCCATATATTATCATTATTATATATCCACGAAAAGTAAGTTCCCTCTTCTTCATCTAATGTTTCATGTCTTTTTCTTCGATACACATTCCTTGTTACTGGTTTGTCAAGAACATTCATGTCGTTTTCTTTCGTTTGGATCACGTAGCAATTCCGCGCGTGAAAACGCGGTTTGTACAAACGAACATTCATGTGCTGTGCGATGGGGCACGACGCGCTACCAACGCGCGCGTGCAAACACACACGCACGCATCAATCGCGCGCCGCAAACACATCGCACGCGTGCAATGTGCATGCTGCCGAGCTTCAACGCCGCACAATGATATACACACGTCTACTTGCGCGAGCACAACCTACACCACACTCACACATCATCCACCACGCCACACACCTGTGGTAGGGGACAATTGGTCAATACAGTTGTTTGCTCGTGTTTGCTTTGCATACACTCTGCTAACATGACTACAATTGCACACTCTAGATATCCCCCATGCACAATAGCTCTTCTTCTCTTCCCCGCATCCTCCTTTGCCTAATCGTGTTTTGTACATTGTGGGTTGGATGGTGTGTGTTGTGTGGTGGTGGGTGTGGTGTGGTGTTTGATAAATACATTTTATGTGAACAGAAGATACAATGAAGGACCAACAACCGCACATCCAAGCGGTTTCAATCTTCCTTCCCCGCACAACATACATTGTGATTGCCTAAGAAAGAAAAATCTAAGTAAGTATACTTAACCTACAACAAACATTGTAGGGGGTTTGGAGGGCAGTAGGGACTTGCATGGTGGTGGTACTGGCAGCGGTGGTGGTGGTGGATGTTTGCACAATAAGAAACAGCAGTAATGTCATGTAACCAGAAAGAAACAGGAGGCCAACAGGACAGGGACATCAAGGGTTGACTGATGCAGTCTGTCATTTCAAGGCGCTAATATTCCATTTCAAGGAGCCAGCAGAAGCGTGTCTTCAGAGCTGAGCCCCTTTGACGGCAGCAGGCTAGCAGTGCTGTCTATACAGCTCACAGGATAGATGATCCGTGTTTGATGTGCGGAGAACAGAGAAGAACGAGCAGTGTGTACGTGTTTGCAGTTTGCCACAAAAGGCGCCCATCAAAAGACGAACACAGAAGTTTGGAGGCCGAGTGGACAGAAACCTTATGCTAGTGAAGTCCGAGCACTCGCTTTCCCCCAGCCAAGGTGAAGCAGCATCGAGCGTGGTTACCATTTGGATGGGTGACCGTTTGCGCGCCTTGGCATCTGCACAGTCCCCCAGTTCACCCAGCTGAAAGTGGGTACCTGCCTCTTTAGGGTCAGGGAAGGTAAAGCAGCGAGGGAGAGGAGATGGGCGCCGCCCTCAATATGCTGGCCCCTAGATAAGCGAGATCTCTGATGCCTCGCTCCCTTACGACCTTATTTAATTATGTTATGGGATTCCTTTACCTTTACTTCACATTTCCAAAGGGAAAAGCCTTTCTCAGCTAAAGGAAGGTCCCCTCTAGTGCAATGGTTCGAGCAGCATCCAGAGTCTGGTTGTGTCTTTCTCCTTCAACCCACCTGACCTTGTATATTAGAGGCACGTGCGTTTTGTCGTAAAATGGTTTTTGTCGTAAAGTGACACGCTCAATGGAGATAAGAACGCCTTCTTTGGTCTGGAAACTTCTCGCGGAAACTTACCGTCTCCTTTAACCTCACTCTGTGAGCTTGTCTAAAATCACTAGATGTGAATAGACGTTAAACAGAAGATACTACTACACTACTACTACTACTACTACTACTACTACTACTACTTACTACTACTACTACTACTACTACACTACTACTACTACTACTACTACTACACTACTACTACTACTACTACTATACTACTATACTACTACTACTACTTCTACACTACTACTGCTACTACTACTGCTGCTACTACTACTACTACTACTCGGTGGCCTGCCAATGCACAGACTGCAAATCGATTCCAAATCTGACAAAGTTTGTCTTTATGAGCGTGCGAATAGGGTAAAACAACAGATTTTCCTGGGAAAGTTTGGACTACTCGTTTCAGAGCACTCGCTTCCCCCAGATAAGATTAAGCAGCATCGAGCGTAGTTACCTCTGATGGGTGACCGTTTGCATGCCTTGGTTTCAGTGCAGTCCCCCAGTTCATCCAGCTTTTAAATGGGCACCTGCCTCTTTAGGGTAAGGGAAGGTAAAGCAGGGAGGGAAAGGAGATGGGCGCCGCCCTCAATATGCTGGCCCCTAGAGAAGTGAGGTCTCTGATGCCTCGCTCCCCTACGACCACAATGACTTAAGTTATGAGACACCTTTACCTTTCCTTGTTTCACGATTGCGGTCTCGACAGAGTTTTAAACATGTCGTATCTTTTCACTGCCGTTATCTTGTTTGGGTCGTGTTTTCAGGTGTGTGGAAAATAAACGAAGTGCCAAGCAGTTAAAAATATTTTAAAGTCACTTTGTGACCAGGTTCGTGCAGTTGAACGTCTTAATCCAGTTAGTGTCAAGCTATCCAGTTAACGACACAACGCACGAACATACCCAGTATGTCCCAGGGGAGGGATGGGCTCCACCAGGTTCAAATCGTCCTCTCCGACACACTGCCTGAAAAATTCATGTAGTGCCCCCACAACTCGTCGGTGTTATAGGAAACATCAGGGAAAAATCAGCCTATGGAAACAAGAGCGGCGCTTAACACAATTCTGAAGGGAAACAAGCAAACGAACAAAAATCAGAAACAAAATATAAACCACAACACCCCCCCCCCCCCCCAATAAAATCCCAACAACAAAACAACAACCAAAGAAGCCAACATTAAACAACAACAACAAAACCACCAACGAAAAACTCCACCACCACCATCAACAACAACAACAAAGACCAACCAACAACCAAACATATTCAAAAAAAAACAACCATAACATTAAACACCCAGGAGGTGATTTGCTACGGCAACGTTTTCTGTCGACAGTGCAAGGTAGTCCAAATCCCACGTCAACAAACATGTTGTGGCTGTAATAAATCGCAGTACAACACAAACATAACCCACACAGCTGTCTCCACAGCTCTAAATAATGGAGTTAAAAAATGTATAATCCTCCACTCCTTTACACATGCTTTTAGGCAAAATATAACAACCTGCATTAGAGTAAACACACACACATGCGCGCGCGCGCGCACGCACACATACATACATACATACGCACACGCGCGCGCACTCACGCACACACACCCTCACACATGCCCAGGCGGTCAAGGCACATACACACACGTACACATGTACTCACAAACGCTTATTCAATACAAATTAAAAACACGTACAGACGAGCAGGTAATCTCGCACGCCCGCACACACGCGCACACACGCACGCGCGCGCGCGCACACACACGCACACACACACACACATAAGGTGCCACACATACACACCCAAGTGCACGGTGCACAGAAAGACACACACACGGGGATGTAAAAATAGCACAAGAGTGCTTATCCCATTATCCTCGAAATAAACGAATAAAACAAACAAAAATAAACAGACAGACAGACATGCCGAGGGACAGGGAAGAGACAAAGACTGCTCTGTGACTGACCCCGATAAAACCCTGACAGAGCCTCTTACCTCTTTACCTATTCATTTTTCAGCCAGATGTTCTTGAAACCAGCTGTTGTTGTTGTTTTGGCCGGGGTGGAAGTTTTGAAAAAGAAAAGGAGAGAGGAGAATCCTTATCTTCTGCCCTTGACAATAAATATTTTATTATTGACAGGCTTAAACCTTTCTTACTTTGACCCCCATAAACACATCACTCCCCCCCCCCCCTCCCCCCCACCCCACCTAAAAAATGTAGTTGTGTGACGTGATGATGCCCGTCTAAAATATTCACCCAAGAAGGAGAGAAAAAAATCTGAACCGCACACATACCGCACGCGCGCGCACACACGCACACATACACTCACACACATCTATCTATCTATCTATCTATCATACATACATACATACATACATACACGCGCACACATATACACACAATCTCTCTCTCTCTCTCTCTCTCTCTCTCTCTCTCTCTCTCCTCGAACCATTCTTAATCTAGGCTATTAAAATGCCGAATCTTCAGACTGAGATATGTCGTTAACAACTGAAAGTAAGAGGTCACACAAACCGTCAGGGCAAAGATGTGACGCTTGGCACAGCCTTGCCGGTGGGCGTTCCCCAGCTTAACAGGCTAGGAGTCATCTAAACCTTGCAGTCTGTTTCTCTTGTAACGCCTGGGAATCGATTTAGGACAATAAGTACACACTGGACATTATTGGGTGTGTGGCATTGAAAGAAAATCATTTTCGTCACACATTTGTTTTTTGAGGTAGGGAGAGAGAGAGAGAGAGAGAGAGAGAGGAGAGAGAGAGAGAGAGAGAGAGAGAGAGAGAGAGAGAGAGAAGAGAGAGAGAGAGAGAGAGAGAGAGAGAGAGAGAGAGATGGAGAGAGAGAGTTATTTATCCTTTTATTTCGAGGATAATGGAATACTTTTTATTTATTTTATTTTATTTTATTCTTTTATATCCATGATAATGGAATAAGCATTTATGTGCTTTTTACATCCAGTCCCCGTGTGTATGCGGTTTATGTAAATTCTGCTATCCGTTCCCACTGGCACACAATGGCCTACTCTTACGAAAAGCGGAACATGATTTAACGTGTGCGCAAGATATTTTGCGTTCGCACACGGGACCTCGGTTTATAGTCTCATCCAAAGGACTTTTTGGGGAGAGTGGAGTCGGCACTGATGTTGTTCACTCCAGAGGAAAAATCCTCTTGAACGAGAATCGAACCCGGGTCAGCAGATCACGAATACAACACGCACACAAACAAACAAAATAACAGAGGGAGAGACAAAGCGATAGAGAGAGACAGATAGAGAGAGACAGAGACAGAGAGACATAGTGGGACAGAGGACAGAAAAACAGAGCATGGCATAATAATAGCATTGCAGAGCAGAGCAGAGCAGGGGTAGGGGGGGGGGGGGGGAGAGAGAGAGAGGACAGACAGACAGAAACAGAGAGACAGACAGACAGACAAGTTATAGACAGAAACTGAAAAACACACACACAAATACAGAGAGAGAGAGAGAGAGAGAGAGAGAGAGAGAGAGAGAGAGAGAGAGAGAGAGAGACAGACAGACAGACAGACAGACAGACAGAAGTTATAGACAGAAACTGAAAAACACACACACAAATACACAGACAGAGAGAGAGAGAGAGAGAGAGAGGAGAGAGAAGAGAGAGAGAGAGAGACAGACAGACAGACAGACAGACAGACAGACAGCAACAGACGACAGACAGAGAGACATAGAGAGACAGAGACCCACACACACAACAAACGCACATACACACACCACACACACACACGCACGCGTACAAGCAAACACACACACGCACGCACATACACATACACTCACACACACATACATACACACACACAAACCGCACACACACACGCACGCACGCACGCACGCACACACACACACACACACACACACTGCAGAGTGAGGCAGGCAGGACAGGAACAGGTACGGATGTGTCCCACATCTCCCACACTGCTGGCCCACTGCTGATAACTCCTGACTGACTGACTGACTGACTGGCTAACTGGCAGAACATCCAACCCTTGTGCTGGCCCTTGGTGGTGACGGTGGTGATGGTGGTGACCATGTGATGACATTGACGCTAATGAAAGCTACTACCTTCTTCCTCTTTCTTCTTTTCTTTCTTCCTTTCTTTCTTTCTTTCTTTCTTCCTTCCTTCCTTCCTTCCTTCCTTCCTTTCGTTCCTCCTCCTCTTCCTTATCAACATCATTGTCATCATCATCATCTTCTTTTCTTTCTTCTTTCTTTCTTCCTTCCTCTCCTTCTCAACCTCCTTTCCTTCTTCTCCTTATTTTTCGAAACCAGTTTATGGGGAACCGTACTGAAGGGTCATGTACCAGATTCCTCCATCTAGACAGGCTGGGTGGGGCCAGCAGCATGCCAACCAGCATAAACAGTGGTGGCAGCCACTCCTGCTTTTAGCTTTAAAACCGAAGTAGTTGTTGTTGTGCGTTGCCCAGCTGAACGAACACTCTGGGGGTCACCCAGACCATGCACTCTGACTCACTCATCCCACCTGGGAATCCCTGTGAGATTGAAATTGCACACTGGACGAGAAGTTTGCGTGCGTGACCGTTTTCAAGCACTTCGCTATATAGATAGGCAGCCATACTCCGACTTCAGAGGGGAAAAAACCGAAGTGAAGTTGTGAACTGTGAGAAGGAAAATAATGAAATAGTGTCTGCCTTGCCGGTGATGACCGATTCCGTATCTTGCTATCGGAGAAATAAGATCAGGGCACAGATTACTAGTCTGTGTTACAGCCCCATTCCTACACGCACGCACGAGCGCGCGCGCGCGTGCACACACACACACACACACACGCACACGCACACACACACACACACACCCACCACGTGTGTGTGCGAAACAGAGAGAGAAAAAGACAGGGACAGAGACAGACAGAGACAATGACAGATTCTTTTATTTCGAGGATAATGAATAAGCACCCATGTGCTTTTTTACCAGAGAGAAAGGGGAGGAGAGAGAGAGAGAGAGAGAGAGAGAGAGAGAGAGAGAGAGAGAGAGAGAGAGAGAGAAGAGAGAGAGAGAGAGAGAGAGATATGAGAGAGAGAGAGAGAGAGAAGAGATAGCCGCACAACCTCAGAGTACTTGATGCCAGGAGTAAAAACAGAGTCTAAATAAATTAGGCTGTCTCCTATATTTAACAGGGATGTAGTTCTGCCTAACATCCTCTAATACTGGACAGCACAACACAAAATGTACTTCATCCTGACAGAGAGAGAGAGAGAGAGAGAGAGAGAGAGAGAGAGAGAGAGAGAGAGAGAGAGAGAGAGAGAGAGAGAGAGAGAGAGAGAGAGAGAGAGAAGACGCAGTAATTTTTTTAATCGAAAACACGCACCAGCAGACCTGTACATGTATATGTTGATTTGAAAAACATTCCACCCCGAATTCCTAGTGGCAGAGATTGAAACAGCCAGCTAGCCAGCCAGACATGCAAACAGACAGACAAACCTAGACATACAGACAGACGGCCAGATAGACATACAAAAAAGACAGACAGACAGATAAATAGGCAAAGAAACAAACAGACAAAACGACTAAACACGGACACATAATACAAACAGTGTATTTATTTCTGTTTTTAACTTGTCGGATTCTCATTGAAAACAATTATAGAACGCCTTTACGTTTGGTTTTGATTTGGTTGTTTTAGAGTCCCGGTGGAGTTACCCGATTTAGGAACTGTACTCTCACCCAACCATCACAACATTATCATATAGTTATACCTGTGATGCCAAATATTATTTGAAATCACAGGTACGTGTATGTATTATAGATGGCATGCCTGACATCGACTCAAAACACCATCCCAATCCCGAAGTCGGAATGCGGCTACCTTAATGGTGGGCAAAAACGGTTGTAAACGAGGAAAAATCTCGCCATTGGTTAACCTCGGGGTTCTAGCCGAGGAACGACACCCCCCCCCCCCCCCCCCCCCCCCCCCTTAAAATAAAAACAACCCGAAGCCCAGTCAGCGTGTGGTGTAGAGTTGGCTACAGCAGTAATCAGCTGTCAAGTTCTTCATGCCACATTGCCCTCAGGGAGTTTAGACATCTGAGTGCTTGAGATTTTAAGGTTTCATTTCGATCATCGATTCAAAGATAGCGTGTGTGTGTGTGTGTGTGTGTGTGTGTGTGTGTGTGTGTGTGTGTGTGTGTGTGTGTGTGTGTGTGTGTGCAAGCGTACGTACTGTGTATGTGTGTGTGTGCTCGCGCGCACGCGCGCGTTAGTATGAGTCTGTGTATGTGTATGTGTGTGTGCATCCATATGATACAGATATGTGTGTTTGTGTGAGTGTGCGCGCGTGCGCGCGCGTACGTGTGTGTGTTTGCGCGTGCATGCATATTCTTTGCATTAATGCATGGAACATGTGTGACGATACAGTGGTTTTACTGTCTCCAATTCGTTAATGTATGTATAGGGCCGCCAAAAAGCATTTCCACAAAACATGTTAAAAATGTAATGTATTGCTCTATTGGTCTCAGTTTTCTAAATGCTTATTTAAAGTGTTTTTAGCACATAGGTCTAGGTGACCGTGCGCACGCATACGCACGCCACCCCCTCACGCGCGCGCGACACACACACACCCACGCACGTACGTACACACACACACAAAACACACGCACACACACAAACTCTCTCCTCTCTTCTCTCTCTCTCTCTCTCTCTCTCTCTCTCTCTTTCTCTCTCACTTAGAAACACACATACGCGCGCGCTTGCTTCATCCACCACCATTCTGTGTGTGTGTGTGTGGTGTGTGTGTGTGTGTGTGTGTGTGTTGTGTGTGTGTGTGTGTATGAGAGAGAGAGAGAGAGGAGAGAGAGAGAGAGAGAGAGAGAGAGAGAGAGAGAGAGAGAGAGACGCACGAGAGAGAGAGGGTCACCCCCACACACATACATGTGTGCATGTCCGCTCACACACAAAACACACACACACACACACAACACACACACACACCCCACACCACCGCACCCCACCCCCCCGCCCCCCCCCCCCCCCCCCCCCCCCCCACCACAACACACACATACACACACACAACACACTGTAGAAAGAGAGACGAAGACAAGAGGCGCACATTTTAGCTGGGCAGAAAAGAACTAAGTAAAAAACAGAACGTACTTCTTCACAGTCTGCCTGCACCGTTGCAACAACTCTTCACTCGGTACGAGTTTGGGCTCCTTTGAAATTAAACTTCATCCTTTTGTCTGCCAGCCCAACACACAGCACACTTCGCACAGAAACCAGCGGGAAGGTGTTTGATAGCACACTGATCGCCCAGCTAACACAACTAGCTCCTCCTAGTTCAGCTGAAGCCAGCGAGCCGCTGTGGAGAAAGTGTCGTCTGCAACTGCTGAGAGACACGGAAGCCCACGTCACAACGAGGCTCGCTTCTTTTGATTTATGAGCAGACACTGCGCGTTTCCGCTTTCGGTTTAACGAGTGTATAAGGTACGGGATTATTTCATGTTTCCTGTCGGTGGTGTGTGTTTGGAAAGAAAAGAAAAAAGAAGAAGAGGAAAGGGGGAAGTGATGACGTTAGAGTGTAGTGTTTGTGTTACGAGAGCATGAGTGTGTGTGTGTGTGTGTGTGTGTGTGTGGTGTGTGTGTGTGTGTGTGTGTGGTGTGTTGTGTGGTGTGTGTGTGTGGTGTGGTGTGTGTGTGGTGTGTGTGTTTTATGTATGTGTGTGTGGTGTGTGTGTGTGTGTGTGTGTGTGTGTGTGTGTGTGTGTGTGTGTATTGTGTTGTATTTGTGTGAATGTTGTTTTGTGTGTGTGTGTGTGTGTTGTATTGTATTTGTGTGTGAGTGTGTGCGTGCGCGCGCGTGTATGGTGTATGTGTCTGTGTGTGTGCGTGCGTGCGCGTGTGCGTGCGTGCGGGCGCGCACTCATGTGCACACGCGCACCTGAACAGCAGCAAGCAATGCCGGCTTATGCCTGCATGCGTAGGCGTGTTAAAGATGACCTGTAGCTGGTTGTGAACACAGCGTTGTTGTTGTTGTTGTTGTTGTTGTTGTTGTTGTTGCAGCCCAGTCAGCGGGTGGCGGACTGTGGTCCTGACCTCCAGCCTGCCTGCCTGCCCTGCTGCTGCTGCTGGAGCTACAGGCAGTAAGTAGGTAAGCAGGCAGTAAGTAAGTAAGCAGGCAGTAAGTAAGCAGGCAGTAAGTAGGTAAGCAGGCAGTAAGTAAGTAAGCAGGCAGTAAGTAAGCAGGCAGTAAGTAGGTAAGCAGGCAGTAAGTAAGTAAGCAGGCAGTAAGTAAGCAGGCAGTAAGTAGTAAGCAGGCAGTAAGTAAGTAAGCAGGCAGTAAGTAAGCAGGCAGTAAGTAAGTAAGCAGGCAGTAAGTAACTAAGCAGCCATAAGTTAGAGCAGTAGTAGTAAGCGGCAGTGAAGTAGTAAGCAGGACAGCCTAAGTAAGACAGGCACGTAGTATTAGCAGAAGTAAGCAGGCAGTAAATAGCATCGTTAAGTAAGCAGGCAGTAAGTAAGCAGTCATAGCAGAGGCGTATTAAGAAAGCAGTAAAATAAGCAGGCATAAAGAAGGCAGGCAGTAGTAGAGGCGTAAGTAAGCAGGCAGTAGTAAGTAGCAGGCAGTAAGTAAGTAGCGGCAGTTAGTATGTTGCGGCAGTAGTAGTAAGTGGCTGGTAGTAGTAAGCGGCATGTAAGTTAGCAGGCAGTAAGTAAGTAAGCAGGCAGTAGTAAGTAGAGGCAGTAAGTAAGCAGGTCAGTAAGTAAGCAGGCGTAAGTAGCAGGCAGTAAGTAAGCAGGCAAGTAAGAAAGCAGGCAGTAAGTAAGCAGGCAGTAAGTAAGCAGGCAGTAAGTAAGCAGGCAGTAAGAAAGCAGGCAGTAAGAAAGCAGGCAGTAAGTAAGCAGGCAGTAAGTAAGCAGGCAGTAAGTAAGCAGGCAGCAGGCAGTAAGTAAGCAGGCAGCAGGCAGTAAGTAAGCAGGCAGCAGGCAGTAAGTAAGCAGGCAGTAAGTAAGCAGGCAGCAGGCAGTAAGTAAGCAGGCAGCAGGCAGTAAGTAAGCAGGCAGCAGGCAGTAAGTAAGCAGGCGCAGGCAGTAAGTAAGCAGGCAGCAGGCAGTAAGTAAGCAGGCAGCAGGCAGTAAGTAAGCAGGCAGTAAGTAAGCAGGCAGTAAGTAAGCAGGCAGTAAGTAAGCAGGCAGACCTCCCTGCCCTGACCTGAGGGGGCGGGCACCGGGCTGCTTGATTCACGTCTGTCTGTCTGTCTGTCTGTCTGTCTCCCTCTCTGTCTCTGTCTCCCTCTGTTGCTCTCTGTCTCTATCTGTTTGTCTGCCTCTCTGTCTCTATCTTTGCCTTTTTGTGTCTGTGTCTCTCTCTGTCTCTCTCTGCCTCTGTCTCTCTCTGTCTTGTGTGTGTCTCTCTGTGTGCCTATCTCTGTCTATGTGTCTCTGTCTCGGTCTGTCTCTCTCTGTCTCTGTCTGTCTGTCTCTCTCTCTGTCTCTATCTCTCTCTGTCTCTCTCTATGTCGCTGTCTGTCTCTGCCTGTCTGTTTCTCTGTCTCTGTTCTGTCTCTCTCTCAGCTTACTCATCACCTCGTCAAGTGCAACAGAAAAAACAAACAAGCGAACAAAAAACACAGGAACATACCGACAGTGAGAGAATGAATGGAAACGAAAAAGGATGAAAGGAAAAGGGAGACAGACATTGTCAAAGCTATCTATACAAAGAAAGAATGAACAAGAAATAAGGATAAAAGGAAAAAAAGACAGACAAACACATACTTAGAGGGAAAAAGTCGAAATGGAAAGGTAAGAAGGGTAAAGGAAAAGAAAGAAGAATAAAAAAGGGGAAAAAGAATGGTAGAAGGAAAGACAGAAAAACATGAGTAGAAAGAATAAAGTAAGCAAAGACAGAAAGAAGAAAAAAATGAGAGAAAGAAAACAAAGGTTGGGGAAAAAATAATGAAGAAAAGAAAGCCCTAGAAGGAAGATAGAAAGAAAGGCAGACAGAAAGAGAGAGATGAAGAAGAACGAGAGAGAGAGAGACAGAGAGAGAGAGACAAATAAAGACAGGAAGAAAGAAGAAGAAGAAAAGAAAAAGAGAGAAAGAAAGAGAGAAAGAAGAAGAAGAAGAAGAAGAAGAAGAAGAAGAAGAAGAAGAAGAAGAAGAGTGAACGGACTTACAGACGGTTGGACAAACAAACGAATAAATGGCTGGACGCATCGGTGGATGTACGGACTGACTGTCGAACGGACAACATACAAGCATACAGACATACGGACAGGCATACGCATATGAGAACAACTACGGAGATATACAAAAACATACAGTCAATAAACGCATGCAGCACTACCCTACAAGGCTTCAGTGTCATGATGAATCCCCCACACTGTATATCATACAGGCTTTAGCAGGCCTTTGCCAACCCGGAGCTGACACTGGGAAAAGACACTTTAGCAAAGCTAGCCCAGCAGCAGTAACAGATGTCATGTGGAGAGGTGAGAGTCGTTATGTAATCTAAGCTGTGACTGGGTTGTTATTGCGTTATGCTACCTTGTGGTGAAGTAAACCGACGACACAGGAGTTTATGTACTGACAAATGCATATGCATATACAAATAGCATGACATATAGCAGACGCAGCACGTGCATGCTATATACGTACATACTATACATTCGTGAAAACCCTTTCAGCAAAGGGCATATAACCCTGATTATGAATGCTCCGTCTTTCTCTCTGTCTGATGGTATGTCTGTCACTTAATAATAATAATATATGGAATTTATACAGCGCTGAATCTTGTAAAAAACAAACAAATCGAAGCGCTTGACACACAAACACACACACCACACACACATACACAAACATACACATACGCACACACACACACGCACACGCGCGCACACACACACCGCACCCCAGACGGGCGCACCCCCCCCCCCCCCCAACCACCACACACCCCCACACCCACACACACACCGCACACACCACACACACTCACACACACACACACACACACCACACACACACACACACTCTCCAACTTTCTCTCTTTTTTCACATACAAAACACACCTAACACGATTCTCTCTCTCTCTCTCTCTCTCTCTCTCCCCTCTCTCTCTCTCTCTCACACACACAACACACCACGTTCGCACGCACACACGCACACCCCACGGCACACACACACACACCACACAACACACACACACACAACACACACACACCCCACACACACAACACACACACACACACATACATGTACACACGAGAAGAAAAAAACCCCCTCACGTTTGGCGCTAAATATGCCCAAGACACCCACCCCTCCTTTATAATCCTACATATGGGACACTGCCGACAAATGCATGTCTGCACCATGAAATACACACACCACACACACACAACACACAACACACACACCACACACACAAACACACACACAACACACACACACAATACACACACAACAAAACACATATACACACACACACACAAACACACACCCTACACACCACACACACATATACACAAAACACACATACACACAACAACTACACACACACACACATACACACACACATACACACACATACACACAAAAATATACACACACACACACATCACACACTACACACACATACACACACACACTATAACACACACACACACACACAATACACACATACTCACACACACACACACACACACAAAACACACACACACACACACACACACACACACCCCACACACAACACAGCGACTAAAACTCTGTGTGGGGTGAGAGAGAGAGAAAGACAACATTATTGTACAATGCAAACATTACATATGTATTATTTGGTACACGTACGTACGTACACACACACACCACAAAACCCCAACTACAACAACGACAACGACGTGTTAAAATATATATATTATTATATATATATATATATATATTATATTTTATATTTTATATATATATATATGTATGTGTTTTCTTTGTTTTTATGTATTTATGTTGTATTTATGTATGTATGTATGTATGTATGTAGGTATATATGAATATGTAGTATGTATGTATAATAAAATTATAATATATAATATAAATATTATATTATATATATATAATATTTATATATTATATATATTTTATATATATATTTATTAGGCCAGCACTACCACTTTAAAAACAAACTGTCGTTATCATCGTCATATCATTTTTATCACGTCATAATAAACCCCCCCTGAGAAGGCGAAAGCGAAATATTTGGGGAAACATTTATTATGTGGTTGTTTATGTTCCTTTGTGTGGTAAATATTATATATATAAAATAATATATAAATATATAAAATAAAAATAGGGGCAAAACCACACACACACAAACACACACACACACACCCCCCCCCAAAACCCCCCAAAAAAAAACCCCCTTCCGTTGGGTAAAAGGGGAAAAAAAACCCAAAAATCAAACTACATATGAATTTGGACCTTTACTAACACAAAAAACCCAAAAAACCCCCAATACAAAAACAAACAGGGTAAAAAAAATTTAAAAAAAAAAAAAAAAAAAAAAAATTTTACTTTTTTATTAAAATTTTTTAAAAAAAAAGTAAAAAAAAAGAGTAAAATGAAAAATTTAAAAAAAAAAAATAAAAAAAAAAAAAAAAAAAAAAATAAAAAAACATAACCACCCCACCACAAATCAAACCCCAAACCAAAAATTTTAAACCCGTTTTAAAAAAAACCCCCCAAAAGGGCGAAACGAAAATTAAATTTATTTAGTGGTTTTTAGGGGGAAAAAATAAAAAAAATTTTTATAAATATATATAATAAAAATTTATATTATATAAATATATTTTTTTTTTTTTTTATTTTTTATTGTGTTGTGGTGTGTGTGTGTGTGGAGGGAAGGGGGAAGGGGGGGGAAGAGAGAGAGAGGGGGAAAAGGGAAAAAGAGAGGGCAAAAACCACATACAAAAACAACTCCCCAAAAACCCCCTAAAAACTATCTTCTATCTACTTTATCTACAAATTATCTATCTATCTATCTATCATTTTTTTATATATATTTTATATATTATATAATATAAATTAAAAATATATATAATCTAATACAACAAAACAAATACATAAAAACAAAGAAACAAAAAATAATAAAAAAAGCCAACTGAAGAAAACTGGCAAGTGGGGGAAAAAATATAACGGCGCCTTGTGTTTACCTTAGGCCAGCACCTACCACTGAAATCAAACTGTCGTCATCATCGTCATATCAACCATCACAACACATTCAGCAACGACACCAAGGAAAGTTCACACTAGTCTTTTTTGTTTTGTTTAAACAAACAAAAGCAAACGACCCTTTTTTTCTGGGAGCAGAAATGAGGAACACTTTCAGAGCACACACATCCACCCCCACCCCCACACCAACCTCTGTGTGTGTGTCTGTCTCTCTGTCTCTCTCTCTCTCTGAATCGATGGAATCCATTATTATTATTATAATGCCTATGTTGGCTGTCACTAAGTTCTATAAATTATAAAATATTGGTATGTGCTTTGTGCCCGAGTCCCCGTCCCACTGTCCCTTTGTGAATGGGTTTTACAGCTTAATTAGCACAATAAATCATTGTCAATGCTATCTCTCTCTCTCTCTGTCTCGGGGACTGGATGTAAAAGAGCGCATTGGTGAATTTGATTTGATTTTATTTGATCTGATCTCGATCTCTCTCTCTCCTGCTTCCTCCTCCTCCTCCTCTTCTTCTTCTTCTTCTTCTTCTTCTTCTTCTTCCTCCTCCTCCTCCTCCTCCTCCTTCTCCTCAGGGAAGGTAAAGCAGCAAGGGAGAGGAGATGGGCGCCGCACTCAATATGCTGGCCCCTATAGAAGCTGAGATCTCCGAAGCCTTGCTCCCCAAGACCACATAGGTTATGGGACACCTTTACTTTTACCTTTTCATCCTCGGGGAGAGTGTCGCCACAAGAACAACGCCACCCATTTTTTGTCCTGTGTGCATGACAATAGCAATAGTGTCAATAGCAATAATGTCCTGTGTGCATGACAATAGCAATAGTGTCAATAGCAATAATGTCCTGTGTGCATGACAATAGCAATAGCGTCAATAGCAATAATGTCCTGTGTGCATGACATAGTAATCTGTTTTCCTACACACTGAATTCTTCTACGGAGTTTTGCCAGGCACAACTGTCTTGTTGCCGTGTTTTCTTTTACATGCGCTAGACGTCTACTGCACAAGGAACCTTACTTTGCTACATCAGAGCCAAACCAGGTTATCTGCAGTGCACCCAGTGAAGGAGATAACCGGGTTTGGCTCTAATGTAGCGAAGTTTTATCGTTTCTTACGAAATACTGTTGACAAAGCTTCGAGGGCGCCCCAAAGGATTCGGAATCTGAGGGATCGGTGACGGTGACGAAATACTAGCGCCCAGACCACCACACAAATCTAATGAATGGTGGAAATTTGGGTTTCATCGGGGCCCAAAGTCTTCTCTCTTTCTGCACAGGTGCGTTGCTTCACGACCAGCGATCCATTCTCTTCAAGACAGAGATGTTGATACACTGAAGAATAGACGTTGAAGGAATGAATGTGTGTGTGTGTGTGTGTGTGTGTGTGTGTGTGTGTGCGTGTGCGTGCGTGCGTGCGTGCACGCGCGCGTGTGTGTAAGTGTTATGTTGTGTGTGTGGTTTTTTAGGGAGAGGGGGTGCGTGCGCGTTGTTGTTGTCTTCAATTCAACATCAGTTCACTCTTAGTGATATTAGACGAATGCGTGCGTGCGTGCGTGTATGAGTGAGTGGGTACGCGCGCGCGTGCGTTCATGCGCGCGCGCGTATGTGTGTGTTGGTACTATTCGTCACTATTCTATTCGACTGCACAAGGCAGTCCATACTGTGCGAGATGAATAAACACAAAATAAAGAAACCCGTAACAGCACAAGCTGGTTTTGAAAAGACAACCAAAACAACAAAACAAAACCAAAACAAAACCCTCCGCCACCTAAAAAAAAAAAAATGAAATTCGAAAAATGATTCTAAAAGAACAAAAATAAAACAACAAAACCTGGAGAAACATTTAAACTATTTTGTCAGCTTAAACAAAATCTAGCCTATATGAAAAAAATTACCCCCACCCCCTAAATAAAACAACCAATTAAAAAAACCACCCCCCCCCCCCCCCCCACACACACACACAAAAACAACCCAACCAAAAAGAAACAAAACAAAAACAACAACAAACTATCAGAAAAGACCTGCTGCTGTGTTGCCTAATACACTTTCTGTGAGAAAAGCAACGGAAAGCCATTGTGACAGAAACAGGACTGCACAATACAACACTGCCTACTGTGTGATAAGCCACAAGGCAGCCTACAATGCTACAGCACAGCACAGCACAAGCACGACACAATGGAACCTGACAGTCAGCTAAACGAAAACTCCTTTGTCATGCAATGAAGAAGAGAAACAAAATCTCCTTGAAGCAAATCACTGACAAAATAATCTTCATTGTTCACAACAGCTGAAGGTTATAGTTATACAGCAAAATCCCCCCCCCCCCCCCCCAACCAGTTCAAGTGCAGTACTGCCCTTACACGGTAAAACAAGGTAACTGCCTTCTGTAAAGTCTAGGAGATAAATACTGTTCTGTTTGATCCCAAAACGTAGTCTGTGAAATGTGTAACTTTGTAAGCTATTTGACTAAACAAGACCCAAGCAAACCTTTTTTAAAAACTAAAAATCAAATGTTGACGGATCATACAGAATAAAGGGATATTTTCCCCTTGGAATGAAGAAAGTCGAGTTGCTTTGTTTTCTCACAAAGAGAGCGTACTGACAGTCGAGAACTGATGTGCCTGGGGCCTGATGAATATGATGACGTATGACAGTGTTTTGACGTCAGGATGTCGAGGGAGGATAATGGATGGCTGTGCTAATGGCGTCACACACTGAATGGTGTGGTGACTCTCTCTCTCTCTCTCTCTCTCTCATCCATCCGTAATGATGGCGGCTGGACGTAAACAAGCACACTAGTGCTGTTCTAGTATTCTGAACAGAAAAAATAAGTTTTATTTTCGTCTAATCCTTCTTGCTTCTGTCTTTCTTACTTCCTTCTTTTCCTCCTCCATCCGTCTTTATGACAATATGTCGTGTGTGTGTGTGTGTGTGTGTGTGTGTGTGTGTGTGTGTGTGTTTTGTGTGTGTGTGTGTGTGTATGTGTGTGTGTGTGTGTGTGTGTGTGTGTGTATGTATGTGTGTGTGTGTGTGTGTGTGTGTGTAGTGGAAGTAACCAGAGTGTGCGTGTGTGTATATGTGTTTGTTGTTGTTGTTGTTGTTGTTGTCTTCGATTTTACGTCTGTTCACTCTCAGTGATATTAGACGAGAAAGAAAAAATATATATACAAGGGGTGTATGATAATTGAGGTGGTTGTAGAGGCCCTACTGAAAAATGCGAGGGGGGAAAAGTAGTCTAATCATGAAAAGAAACCGCGCAAAGCAAAGGATTATAAAAAAAAACACACACACAAAACACAAAACACATTAAAAAAACACACCACCGAAACAAAAACATAAAAAGTGATTAACGTTAATGAAACTATAACAAATGTCCTATAGGACTATGCCAGAGACCTTTTGCAATATCAAATGCCAAATTCAAATTATTGAATATGCTTCTAAGGGAGTTTTCAGAAAATTGAGGTAAATAAGCTTTTGTATTCTTTTGTATATGTGTTTGTGTGTCCGTGCGTGCGTGCGTGGATATGCGCACGCGCGAGCGTTTTTGTGTGTGTGTGTGTGTGTGTTTGTGTGTAGCCTGTGTGTGTGTTTGTGTAGCCTCTGTATGTGTGTGTGTGTTTCTTCTTTTATTGAGAGGATAATGGAATAAGCACTCTTACTAGTACATTTTTCGACATCCAGTCCTCATGTGTGTGCGGTTTTGTGAATTTTATCATCCGTTCCCAAGGGAAAGGCAGTATAGGTTTTAAAGTGTGCGTAAGGTGTTCTGCGTGTGTTTGTGCACGAGATCACGATTGTAGCCTCATCTGAAGGACTCTGGGTCAGCACTAATGTTACCTCCAGAGGAAAAATCCTCTTGAACGAGATTCGAACCCGGGTCAGCTGTCCTGGAGAGAGAGAGAGAGAGAGAGAGAGAGAGAGAGAGAGAATGAATAAAATATCGATCAGGACCTTGCAAGTTGCTGTCTTGAGGAGGGAGTGGGCATCGTTTATCGTTTGTTCTCGGGTGATTCTGCTACTGGCTTCTTGATGTGGCTTTTGAATCTTCCATGGTTGAGAGAAACTGAGAAGGTCGGGATGAGTTTACATTATTTGTTTCAATTTTTTTTTTAAAGAAACAGGCTTGAGGTGGAGGAGGGGGGGGGGGGGTACATGATTAACATGTTATCTCTATTTGGATCCCATCAGTTTTTGTCCTACAGTTAAGGATACATCCTTGAGAAACTGGGTCATTGAAAAGTTCAACCTACCAGCTGGCACACTGGTCACATCTACGGTCTGCACACGGGGTGTTTGAAACAGAAAAGCGTAACGTGGACCACCCTGTGACCCAGTTGCATGCTCCATTTGCTATCCAGGTCAGGTCAGGTCAGTGAAGCAGAGAGGAAGGTCAGGAAGGTGAAGACAGGGTTTGTTTTCTGCCCCCCCCCACAACATGCCTTCAGGTGAGGCAGGTGTCAACACGTGCAGTAGAACACCACACACTGTGATGCCCCTGTGACCCAGCTAACTAACCGCCTTACCCGACACCTCAGTTCTGCCAAGCAGAAACAACAGAAAGTGAGGTGGAGAAGCCAGGTCCTTGTGTTCATTCACATCGCTTTCCTTACATGCTGACTCCTAAGGTTGTATGATACAATGACGCGGAATGACTTGACACAGAACTAGGATATGTTTTCCTCTTTGAATCTGTACTGCAGGCATACAGCCATCTTCCAACAACCCAGAGGTCATATTCCGACCTTCACCTCTCCTGTAGTTTTGTAGATGTTGGAGGCACCACTGAAGGTTTTGCAACCAGCTTCTTCCATTCCTCACAGTCCTCAGCTGTCCATAGCAAGCCGTTCCACTCAAGGCCAGTCCACTCTCCGATGATGTCTTCCCATCGTTTTCTGTCTCTCTCTTCGTCTCCCTCTTTGTACTGTTCCCTGTAGGATAGTCTAGGCCAGTTCCAAATTAGTGAGAAAAAAACTCCGCAGAGATGCGAGGCAGGGAACAGAGAGAGGAAGACATGCCCAGAACCCAGGGACAACAGCCTGTATTGTGCACCAGGGACAACAGCCTGTATTGTGCACCAGGGACAACAGCCTGTATTATGCACCAGGGACAACAGCCTGTATTATGCACCAGAACCAACAGTCTGTGTTATACACCAGAACCAATAGCCTGTATTATGCACCCGAACCAATAGCCTGTATTATGCACCCGAACCAATAGCCTGTATTATGCACCTGAACCAATAACCTGTATTCTGCACCCGAACCAATAGCCTGTCTTATGCACCAGAACCAATAGTCTGTGTTATGCACCAGAACCAATAACCTGTGTTATGCACCAGAACCAATAGCCTGTATTATGCACCCGAACCAATAGGCTGTATTATGCACCCGAACCAATAGGCTGTATTATGCACCCTAACCAATAGCTTGTATTATGCACCTGAACCAATAGTCTGTGTTATGCACCAGAACCAATAGTCTGTGTTATGCACCAGAACCAATAGCCTGTATTATGCACCCGAACCAATAGCCTGTATTATGCACCTGAACCAATAGCCTGTATTGTGCACCTGAACCAATAGCCTGTATTATGTACCAGAACCAATAGCATGTTTTATACGCCAGGGACGATAACCTGTATTATGCACCAGTCAATCGATTTTGATTACTAGCTGAAAATACTCAGTGCTGATAGCAGCCTTTGGCAGACAGAACCACAGCTGGGAAAAAAGGTAAACATCTAACCTTAAAGAATGCTGGTCTGTTTCAAAATCCAGTGTAAAGTGTTGGTGTAATAAGATGTTTTAAATGTTATGGAGAGCTTTTCCTGACAATTTTCTGCCTACAAACCCCAATTAAAAAAATAAACACGCGTACTGATACAGGAACGAGAAGAAGAAAAAAAAGATGCCTTCCCCATGTGGGAATTATCTATCTATCTATCTATCTATCTATCTATCTATCTATCTATCTATCTATCTATCTATCTATCTATCTATCTATCTATCTATCTGTCTGTCTGTCTGTCTGTCTATCATTTTCTATCTATCTATCTATCTATCTATCTATCTATCTATTATCTATATATATATATATATATATATATATATATATATATATTTCCTCTGGAGTTAACATCAGTGCCCACTCCACTCTCCCCAAAAGTCCTTCAGATGAGACTATAAACCGAGGTCCTGTGTGCGAACGCACGCAGAACATCTTACAGCTATCGTTAAAACCCGTTCCGCTTTTCGGAAGAGTAGGCCATTGTGTGCCGGTGGGAACGGATGACAAAATTCACAAAACTGTATACACACAGGGACTGGATGGAAAAAAAGCACATGAGTGCTTATTCCATTATCTTCGAAATAAAAGAAGAAAGAAAGAAAGAAAAGAATATATCTATATCGGGTGAGGAAGGTAGTGCCTGGTCTTATCGTGTGCATGTAACTTTGCTGCCACACATTGCCACTTCGGAGCCACTCATTTTATTGTACAGCTGTAAGCTGGGCATGTTCCTATTTCTGTGACCGGCTAAAAACTGACATAAATCACTGGACCTTTAACGCCCATATTTGATCTTCTGTATTATATATTATCTATATATATATATCTATATATATCCATATAATAATAATAATGTATGGAATTTATATAGCGCTGAATCTTGTAAAGCAACAAATCAAAGCGCTCAGATGACTTTGTTTTATGCGTGTGTATGCGGTTTTGTAAATTTTGTCATCTCTTCCCACCGGCACACAATGGCCTATCTATATTTACATTTACATATATATATATTTACATATATATCTATATCTATATATGTATGTATATATATACATACACAAGTGAATTAAGGCACTGGCACGTTTGCACTCAAAGTTGGCAAGTTGACCTGGCAGACCGTAAAAATCCCCACCCTTCATTCTTATATATATATACATACATATATACATACATATATACATATGTAATCGACCTGCAGAGGGAAGATTCCTTCAAATCTAGCTTGCTTAAAACACGTCACATGATAAAAGAAACGCACACACAAAAAAGTGGAAAGCCGTCAAAGCTATTTTACGTCACCACGATGCAAGATCAAAGGTGCATTATTCTCACGCACAGATTTACTGCTCCCTCAACTGCAGGGTGAACTGTGTGACCCTCCTTTGGCCAAAATCTGAGCTTTCGTGCAGCACCGGGTGCTTTTGTGGTGGTTTTGTTTGTTGTTGGTTTTAGTTCGTTCCTGGGCTAGAGCTCTGAGGTTCACCAATGGTGTGATTTTTGCGTGTGTGACCATTTTTGTCCACCTTTGAAGGTCGCCATTCCTGATTGTATGTTTTGGTTTCCAAACGAGAATATTTTTATCCTCTAGAGTCTAGCCAGGGACAACTCCTTTGTTGCCCTGGATTCTTTTACATGGGCTGAAAGTGTGTTGGACATGGAACCTCGGTTTTACACACACACACACACACACTGTCTTACCAATAAGAACTTTTGCAAGCTGATATCCTTTGGTACGTTAAGTATAGTGTCTATTGGCGCACACACTGATGTCTTCATAGGTGATCTTGTGGACCTGCACTTTAAAATCCTTCCCTTTATTCTGCATGCCCGAATTAATGGCTCTTGGTGTGTAAACTGGCATCCATATGCGTCTGTAAATGAACTGGCGTCTTTATGTGTTGAATGGTGTCCCTTTGGACGTAAATTAATAATATCCATTTACACGTCAGTTGTGTGAACTGGTGTTTCTTTGCACATGAAGGCTATCTGCACTAAAATGGTGTCTCTTTAAGCGTGAGTGGCGTTTATTCGTGCATGAACTCTCTTTTTTCAATGACCTGTGTGTGTGAGGCCCTGATCGGGTTGCTGTAATGAAGAAATAAGCCAGTCGGGTAATTCTCTCTATGCTGACAGCACACAAACTAAAATCAGCGTGCATCACCAAAACGCACGTCAGTAAGTGTTTATTACATTTCATTTTGGCAAAATGTACAAAGCAGGCTAGATTTCTTTCTCAGATTGTACGTGATCCATTGATATACTGCACGGCTGTCTTAAGCTCTTCCCCTCTCTGGTTCCCTTTACAAGGTCAGACGTGTCTGGGAAAAGGAATGGCATATCCTGTCCAGCTCCTCTCCCGGCTTACTGCTGGTTTACAGGGATGTCTCCGCCGGCCCCCCAATGTTCCTCATGGTCGCTGTATGTATAGCGTGCATCTCCGAAGGATGTGTTCGTCAGTCTGTTGTTTATGATTGAAGTTGTGTCACTACAGGCACACAGGGAAGAGGGAAGGAGCTGCACATCGTTATCATCACCATCCCCACTACCATCGTCGTCGGTGCCGTCGATGTCATTATCACTGCTGCTGCTGCTACTACTACTACTACTGCTGCTGCTGCTGCTACCACTACTACTACTGCTGCTGCTGCTGCTACCACTACTACTACTACTACGACGACGACGATAACTACAACTACTACTACATGCACTGTTGCTGCCACAGCTGCTGCTGCTGCTGCTACTCTACTGATCACTATCCTTGTTACTGGCAGCATCCCTGACCTCAGAGGCCAGGAGGTGGTGGTGGCCTGCTCCAGCTGTGTGCCGCTGTTGTCTGGGCCTTGTGTCAGCTCCTGACTGCAGCAGTCGTCACGGCCCACTGACTCCCGTCTTCAGGCTGACAGTGCAATGAAGTGTGCACAACTCTGGTGCAGATCAAACAGACCATGACCATTGCAAAGCGCCCCCCCCCCTTTCCCCCAATCCCTACCCCCTCCACCCCACCCCCTCTTGTTACAAACGGTGTCAAGAGGGGAGGGGAGGGGAGGAGACACGGGGGAAAGGTCAGGACGGGGCCGGGGTTAAATGGTGCTGACTCCTGACTAGAGATATGAGAGAGACAGAAGGAGAGAGACAGGCAGACGGAGACACAGAGAGACAGACAGACACAGAGGCAGAGAGAGGGCACACACAAAAGGAACAGACAGACAGACATTCAGGACTTCAGATGATCACATGCTATAGGCCTTTAAGATTCAAGATTTCATTCCTTTCACCCCTTTTGGGGTATGGAGGATTACAAACAAATTGAACAGAAGAATAAACCTAACAGCAATATACCCAAAAATAATATGAATACTAACAGTAACCGAAGAGCCAGAGTTCATCGCATAATGATAAGCAAACAGCATTTATGACTCAATACTATTTTTAAGCATACTATCTATCTATCTATCTATCTGTCCCGTAGTCTGACGACCGTGGGGGCACCCTCAAAGACTCAGCAACCAGTTCCCTCCATTCCTCTCTCTGTTCTGCCTTTCTCAGGGTTTTGTTGAGTTCTAGGCCTGTCCATTCACTGATGTTATCCTCCCAGCTCTTCCTTGGTCTGCCTCTTCTTTTTCCTCCTTGGACAGTGCCTGCAAAACTGTCTTTTTGTAATTCCTTGGGATCTTGTGACATGCCCTACCACTTAAGTTTACGGCTTTTTCCCCGATCGTTAGAAGGTTCTCATAGGGCCAATGGTTTGCTGGATTCTGTTATGCACGCTTTCGTTCTTTTGTGGTCTTTGTAGAGATGCCAAGGAGTCTCCGAAAGCATCTCATCTCCACTGCCTGTACTCTTCTCCCAAATCTGCAGTCAGGTCCATGATTCACAAAGGCATACAGAAATATGGATATGACAAGGGACGCATTAGTCTGATCTTGGAGATAAGTGAGATATTCTTTTTCTCGCCCCGATGGTGTTTAGTTTTTTACAAAGTGTTATTGTCTGTGCAGTCCTGCATACTACTTCTGGCTTGGATTCCTGGTCGGATACAATGGCTCCCAGGTACTTGAAGCTTTGAACTGTTTCCAGCTTCTGGTCATTAACCCTGATATCAGTGCTAATGCCGTTGTTGTTATTAGTCATCAGTTTGGTCTTCTCTGCACTGATTTCCATGCCGTAGTTTTGGAGGCCTTATCCAAGTGTTCTGTTAGGCTGGCAAGCTCTTTTTCTGATCCTGCTATTCCATCAATGTCATCTGCGAAGCGGAGGTTTGTGATCGTTCTGCCACCAATGCTGACTGATCCTTCATGATGTTCCAGTGCATCAGCCATGATTCTCTCAAGGAAGATGTTGAAAAGAGTGGGTGAGAGTAGACAGCCCTGCCTTACTCCAACTGCTGTTCGAAACCATTCTCCAATGTTGTTGTTGTAGTACACTGCACTGGTGGCCTCGCTGTACAGCTGTTTGATGACTCTGATCAGGTTTGCATTGATGCTGTACAAATTCATGGTTGCCCACAAAGCTGCATGCCACACCCTGTCAAAAATTTTTAAGCATACACATTTCTTTAAATGACATAATCTACACATATGAAAGACAATTGAAATTTTAAAAAATATCTGCAAATCTTATGAATTTTGAGAGCGACAGGAGAACTTTTCGGGATTTGCATTTCATTAGCCTACAAAAAAATCCCCACAAGCACAACAAACGTACAAGCACAGTAAACGCAATAGCCCGCGACTACAAAACACTTCTTTTTTCAAATTGTTTTGTGGATAAAGCCAGCAACATGTGTCCCCACTTTCTGCTCTCAGAGGAAGTAAGTGTACAATACGTTTCAACACAGTGAAGAAATACAATATTACTGACAGGCATTCATCAGTCCATCCACTCTTTGTAGGGAATGTTACAGACACGGTTAGTGCACATAGTGTGCTTCAGACCTTTGATTAAGTTGCAGAAATTATCATATAAATAATCAGCTTGAATAATTTATCTGATGACTTACTTTGTGATAGCTTTCCTAATGAATTGTACGTATTTATGCACGTAAGGCAAAGCTTAAGAAACAATACATAGTTCTTACGTTCCACATTCCAATGAACATGACCTGGAGTTTGGAAATACGTGTAAAACTTTCCTCACTAAAACTGATGGGTTATAGATTTATCTTGGAGTTATCTAGACTATAGTGAATCATTCTTCTCATAAAGTGATGTACTAAAGAACATTAACATGTACACGTTAGCAAGTCATTCTTATGGCAGTATGATGTAGTAAAATGCTGTGTATCATTCTTCTCATAAAGTGATCTCGTTCTTCTTTCTTTCATTTTTGTTTACTTTTTCTTCCTTCCTTCCTCCCTTCCTTTCTTTCTGTCATTTTTTTCTTTCCGTTTTTTGGGGGTCTTTTTTTCTTTTTCTTTGTCTCTCCCTTTCTTTCCGTCCTTTGTTCCTTTCTTTCTTTTCTCTCTTTTTTTCTTTCTTCCCTTCCTTCATTCCTCCCTTTCGTTTTTTTCTTTTCATTTCTTTCTGACTATTTTGTTACCTTTTCCTCATTCTTTTCTCTCTTTCTTCCTTTCTTCTTCTTCATTTAAAAGAAAAACTATCTTCTGACTCCCAACACACGATTCCTCACTTAACGATATGACAAAACATTGTTTGTGGACTCCAACTGTAATGGGATGGTGACAGCAGCCAGCCACGATAACCGGCATGCCATCAGTATCCTCACCTTCACCTAGCCCCTAGGCTGGTCGGTTCTTGGGGCACAACTGAAGATTTTGCAACCAGCTTCCTCCACTCCTCTTTTTATCAGAATCTACCCTGAATGAAATTTGTCCAACACACAACAGGTGGTTTTCTGAGGTCACTGGACTATCGCAGAACTACAAACACACATATCATTCAATGGTCATTGACCTCTGTGTGTGTGTGTGTGTGTGTGTGTGTGTGTGGTGTGTGTGTGTGTGGTGTGTGTTGTGTTTGTTGTGTACAGAGAGAGAGAGAGAGAGAGAGAGAGAGAGAGAGAGAGAGAGAGAAATAAAAAAGAGAGACAGATAGAAACAGAGAAAGAGGTTGTGTGTCCGCGCGCGCGCGTATATGTGTGTGTGTGTGGTGTGTGTGTGAGAGGAGAGAGAGAGAGAGAGAGAGAGAGAGAGAGAGAGAGAGGAAGAGAGTTACTGATTGATTGATAGATAATCTTTATTCGCAAGCGTTACAGATAAGTATCAACATACTTTTTTTATCCGGCCATTTTGCCCTGAGTAGGGACTACCATTAATAATCATAACTCATAATTTCACATACAAAAACTAAGAGGGAGGGAGAGAGAGAACTGTGTGTGTGAGAGAGAGAGTGTGTGTGTTCGTGTGTGCGTGTGCATGCGTGCGCGTGTGTGTATGCTCTTGCTCTTGTGCGCGTACATGTATGAGTACAAGCAAGCAAGCACACAAGCTAAAGACACAGAGAGAGAGAGAGAGAGAGAGAGAGAAGAGAGAGAGAGAGAGAGAGAGAGAGAGAGAATGAAGGAGTGACACAAAGATAGACATTTATTTCTATTCATTCTTTTATATCAAAGATAACAGAATAAGTACTGATAAGCTTTTATTTTTACATCCAGCCCTCGTGTGTATGCGGTTTTTTAAATATAAATTTTGTCAAATGTTCCCTCCAGCACACAATGACCTACACTTTCAAAAAGCAGACCAGGTTTTAAGGGGTGCCCAAGATGTTCTGTGAGCGTTCACACACGAGGCCTCGGAAAGACTTTCTGGGGATGGAGTCGGCACTAATGTTATTTCTAGAGAAAAACATCCTCTTGAACGGGATTCGAACCTGGGTCGGCAGATTGCGAGCGCAATGAGCCACGTTCTAACCACATGGCTATCCCGTTCCCCACCGACAGAGACATTGTCATGCAAACAGAGAGACAGAGACACAGACAGACCGACAGAAACAGAGATGTAAACATCGTCCAGTGCAAAACCTGGGTTTTTAATTCAAGTTCATTGATCGCCAAGTCCTCTGTTCTTGAACCCGCAGAGGTCAATAAAAGCTGTGTGAATTCAGTGACAGACAGACACACCGCTCACCCCTATCATTGACATTACACTGCTCTGCTGGAGAGAGCGAGTTGGCATCTGCCGAAAGGTCATTGACCTCAGAGAGAGAGAGAGAGAGAGAGAGTCCTGATTGTAAGGTCACCAGCCTGTACAGGATTCACGGGGGTACATATCATTTTATGAAAGAAACTGCAAATGAAACGACATAGATAAATTAATAATTGTTTTAGCGCTATATAAATTCCATAAATTATTATTATTATTATTATTATTATTATTCCCTGTAACATAAATTATTTTAACTGTTTGCACTCATCAGACTATCAGTCTGACAAAATCCCGGGGCTTTCACAGGGTAAACTGTATACACACCTAAATGTTCCAACTGCCAGACGTTGTCCCTCAGTGACATGCTTTTGTAGGGACTGCTCCTTTGCGTGTCCATAGTATTTTAGGAGATAATTATTTCTCAGGCAAGTTTGTATAATCCGTGTAGTGAAATTTAAAAAAAAAGGATATCCGTTTTCACTGGGTCACAAAAAGCACCGTTTAAACCTGCCATTATATATACATGTTGTTTCTATCAAAATCACCAATGCCAATAAACGAGAGCAGGTTTAGTCTTGTCTTTGGCGGTTGCAGTGAGACACGCTTACTGTTTGATCCGTGCCACTGAAGGATTCGCTAAAGTATAACAGTGTATCTTGCCATGCACGTGCTTGACAGCAGGTGTGTGTGTGTGCACTTCGTTGTACTCAGTGAGTTGTTGTTGATTGTTGTATTTATTGTTGTGTGTTTTGTTCAGCGAGTGATGCCGGGTGACGGTGCAGGCAATACCATGCGGGGCTGGATGCTGGCAGCAGTGTCTGAAGCAGAGGCAGCAGGGGCCAAGGCCTGATCCTACCCTGGTGAGGGGTTCTTATAATTATAATCATACATAGCAATCTGTTTCAACATTCATTTTGTAACCATTTTGGAGTTTATTTCATTTATACCACTTTAAGTCACGGCAGATTTCTCTGCGTGAAATTCGGGCTGCTCTCCCTAGGGAGAGCGCATCGCCACAAGAGCAGCGCCACCCATTTTTAAATTTTTTTTCATCTGCAACTGTATGTTACCGTATCAGAGTGGCTTTTTTCCTACAGAATTTTGCCAGGGACAACTCTCTTGTTGCCGTGGGTTCTTTTACGTGCGTTAAATAATTATGTTCAACACACGGGACCTCGGTTTATCGTCTCATCCGAAAGACTAGCGCCCAGACCACCACTCATGGTCTTGTGGATGGGGGGAAAAGTTTCGGGTCCAAACGGGATTCGAACCGCCGCACACTTCCGACCCTGAGTTTTCGCTTTCTAGACAGGCACGTTACCTCTAGACCACCGATCCACTGACCATGTATGGTTCCAGGGTTAGTTGCAGAAGAAAAAGAGTTCAGAAGGAAGAATGGCCCATTCATTGGAAGCATGTGGGCAAGTTTGATCGCTAAAAGAGTCGTCGTGAACTGAACGAAGTCCATGCCTCTTTCGATGGGGGTTGTCCTCGTTGAAGTTGAGTGCCTTTCACTGATGACTGTTATGTGGCGCTGTAACTATGGTCGTGCAGGATGCAGGGTTGTTATAATTATGTGAAGGAGTTTGATTGGCATTGTTGCTGAAGGATCGAGCTGACAGGGAATCCAGGGTTAACTCCAGTTTGGCCCTTGAGGTTGGCTAGACTGTGAAGTGAAGAAAGAGTGACAGGTATGGGATGCAAATCAATCCCTGCATGCTTGAATGTTGTGATTTCGATAATGTTTTTGTCAGCATGGTATTTAGCCAATATTAGTATTTTTAACTTGGGGTACCTGGGGGTTAGATTGGCTTGGAGCGCTAGGCGAAAGGTGAGCATTGGTGAGCTAGTGACCAGCTGCCACAGCACAGGGCTGCCTCCGCTGAGGGAAGGCTTGAAGGACCTGGCACAACCTTGAGGTCTGCACAGTCTGGAGGAGAATTCTGCAGGTGAAGCTGCTCGGTAACTGAACAGTGGATGCTGCAGCACGGGAGGGGTCAGCTGCTGAAGACGGCACCATGTTGCCGGTGCCATAGTGCTGGTAGTAGCTGGTGACCAGGAAAGGAAAAATGCCGGTCTCCACAAAACTGTTCAGAAAACCATGACTCTACTTTTGTAGCCGTGTGTTTGTGTTGTGTTGTGTTATCTGCCGGCTTGTTTATGTTAAGCATATTTATATGTTTCACGTTATTACTACAGGGGAATGCTAAGAAAATATCGTGAACTTCTTTTTGAAAAAAATCATGTTTTGTGAACG
>CM054161.1:14547373-14557373 GCA_028751875.1 Rapana venosa | reverse complement strand
TAGCGGGCCCCCGCAATATCGGGCCCGCGCAATAGCGGGCCGACCCCTTAACCTAACTAGGATGTCATACAACGGGACTTGAAAACAGTGTGGTCTTGGCAACAGCGCTTAAGACAGATCAGCAGTTCCAGAATGAACGACACCAGAGTCTACCTATTTATTTCTACACCACCTTTTACATATAACACCCCCTCCCCCAACACGCACAGACAGCACATCCAGCAATCACCACCACCACCCACCCACACATGTGTGCTCACATGCTTACATACACACACACACACAGAGTCACCCACACTACACACTAACTTCACATGGAAAACATAATGAAAGTTTCTGCCCATTTTCTTCAACATCTAGGCAGAAGCAAAACGTTTAATTGAAAAACTAACCACTCAAGTTTTCCTACTACAACGTAAAGCCACAGGCCAAAATTCTGTTGGCTACAATTTTTTAGGAGACATTAGATCAATATTCTACCTAAAATGTTTTTAATATCGTACCCGGCCGAATTTGATGTTATCGCTATTATTGATATCAATATTCTTTCAAAGTGGCAGTGTGTCAACGTTATCCATGTGCAAAACAATGAAAACGATACATCTGCAACACCTTACTGTGCCAGTACAAAATTGAAACTCGGTCTCACAAAATTTCATTTAGTTTTGTCCGCTAGGATACATGCAGACAGGATATGGGAAGAAAAGGAAGTGGGTGGCGCTGCTCTGGTGGCGACGCACTCTCTCTGGGGAGAGCAGCCCGAATTTCACGCATAGAAATCTGCCGTGACTTAGAGTGGTACACAAAAAGAATACAATACAATACAATGCAATACAACATAATACAACATAATACAAACCATACAATGCAATGCAATACAATGCAATATGATTCAATACAACACAAATACAATGCAATACAACACAATGAAGCATTTATCTAAATGCTTACCAAGCATTATTTAGGGAACATGATATGAAGGCCATTAAAAAAAATTCTTATGAATACTGCCACCATCTTTCTCTTTTTTTTATTTTTTAAAGAGGCTTTTTATGGACCGAACATCTGACATGTCTGTTGATATGTCCGTCTGTCTGTCTGCCTGTCTGCCTGCCTGCCTGCCTGCCTGTCTGTCTGCCTGCCTGCCTGCCTGTCTGCCTGCCTGTCTGTCTGCCTGCCTGCCTGCCTGTCTGTCTGCAGGGCTGATGTGTTTGAATGTGGCGCTCCTGCGCATCTGACCTGATTGAATGTTTGTCTTTCAAACACACACACACACACACACACACAGAGATGGGGACAGAGAGAGAGACAGATAGAAGGTGTGACAGACAGACCAGAGACCTCCAAAACCTAAAGAGGAACAAGACACAGAGAGTGAGGTAGAGACGTCCCTCAATCCACGACAGTGATTGGCTGGTCATGAGTCAGAATCATGTGACTAAAAATGGCGGCTTTCCAGATAACAATGAGCGAATAGAGAAGGGGGACAGGATGGAGGTAAAAGAGGGGGGGGACTAAGGAGGGGGGGGGGGGGGAGGTAGAAGACGAGAGGAAGGGGAGGGGGGGGGTGAGGGTGAGTGATGTCAGTGCATAATACACAGGTACATAGTGAACCAGTTGGGTGTAGCATGCATGGCACAACAGCCCATCTGGCGTGGTGTAGTTGGTGTGGTGTGGTGTAGTGTGGGCGTGGCGTGGTGTGGTGTGGTGTGGTGTGGTGTGTGTGGTGTGGTGTGGTGTGGTGCGTGGTGTGGTGTGGTGTAGTGTGGTGTGGTGTAGTGTGATGTGGTGTGGTGTAGTGTAGTGTGGTGTGGTGTAGTGTGGTGTGTGTGTGTGCTTGGCATCTCTGTACGAGGATCGAATTAACGCCATGTGGTGACAACCCCTTACCACTCTTAGCACACCTCCCCCCTCCCCCCCCCCCCCTCGTCTCTCTGTTTGCCTGCCTGCGTGTCTGTCTGTCTGCCTGTCTGCCTCTCTCTCTGTGTGTCTGTCTGTCTGTTTGTCTGTCTGTTGCCTGCCTGCCTGCCTGCCTGTCTGTCTGTCTGTTTGCTTGCCTGCCTATCTGCCCCCCCCCTCTCTCTCTCTGTCTGTCTGTGTCTGTCTGTCTGTCTGTCTCCCTAATCAGGGCAAGGGCCGGATGAAAAAAGTATATATGAATACTTACTCTGTAACCTTGGAAAATAAAGATCATTCATTCATCAATCATTCCTCTCTCTCTCTCTACCTCTCTCTCCTCTCTCTCTCTCTCTCTCTCCTCTCTCTCTCTCTCCTCTCTCTCTCTCTCTCTCTCTCTTTCTCAATAATCACAGTTGATATATATCAAGCAGATATCTCTCTGTTGCCTGCCTGCGTGTCTGTCTGTCTGCCTGTCTGCCTCTCTCTCTGTGTGTCTGTCTGTCTGTTTGTCTGTCTGTTTGCCTGCCTGCCTGCCTGCCTGTCTGTCTGTCTGTTTGCTTGCCTGCCTATCTGCCCCCCCCCCCTCTCTCTCTCTGTCTGTCTGTGTCTGTCTGTCTGTCTGTCTCCCTAATCAGGGCAAGGGCCGGATGAAAAAAGTATATATGAATACTTACTCTGTAACCCTTGGAAAATAAAGATCATTCATTCATCAATCATTCTCTCTCTCTCTCTCTCTCTCTCTCTCTCTCTCTCTCTCTCTCTTTCTCAATAATCACAGTTGATATATATCAAGCAGATATCATCAGATATGTGTATGAGTGTTTTGAAAAGAGAGAAAAAGAGAAGTAAAATACAACATGTTTTTAGTGTACATCACTTTTAGCCAAAATAGATAATAATTATAGTTGATGTTTTTGTTGTGTCAAATAAGTCTACATGATTTAAATGGCAATAAAATAATCTGAATCTGAATCTGAATCTGAATAATCTGAATCTTCTCTCAACACCCCCTTCTCTCTCCCTGCCCTGTCTGTCTGTCTGTCTCTCTTTCTCTCTAACATGAACAGGTCTATGAAATATGCATTGGCAAAAAACCAAAATATTTGGAAAGGTGGAAATCCTATGCAGAGCTGTAAGGAGTTTTATGATGGAGTGGACATAAGCTGATCGCAATATAAAACACATAAAGTAGGTTCTGGGTGAGGATTCTGTTGTCATCAACAAATGCCCCCCCCCCCCCCCCACCACCCCACCCCCCCCCACAAATGCCAAAGGGTTTTCTAATCTTTATGAAGTGTTGACAAAATATGTCTGCATAACTACTTACAGAACAAAAATAGAATTTAGACTAAACCTTGTTGACGCTGACGCAACCATATGATTTTTTCCCCAATTTGGTTCAGTTATACTTGATGTTGTAGACATTCATCAATGTATACACTTTTCTGACGACGATGTATTTTTTTTTCAATTTGATTCCTTCATACTTTATGTTGTATATCATTCATCGCTGTATACGCTTTTCTGACGATCATGTCATTTTTTTTTCAGTTTGATTCAGTACTGCTTCATGTTGTGCACATTCATTGCTGTATACACTTTTCTGACGACTTTTTTTTTCTTTAGCAGTTTGTTTCATTCAGACTTTATGTTGTAAACATTCACGGCTGTTTACACTGTCCATGGCGGATTTTGCCTTCACCTGTAAACAATAACAACAACAACAAAAAAGCAGGAAGAGGGGGGGGGGGGGGTTGTGATTGTATAATTGATGCGTACACCCCTACAGGTGGGGCGTTGGCTTTGAAATTGAATAAAATTAATCATCCATTAAAGTTTGCTCCTTCTCTCTCTCTCTCAATCTCTCAACCTCTCCTCTCTCTCCTCTCTCTCATCTCTCTCTCCTCTCTCTCTCTCTCTCTCTCTCTCTCTCTCTCATCTCTCTTTCTTTCTTTCTTTTTCTTTCTTTCTCGGGACTGAGTTTAAAAACCACATGAGTGCTATTCATTATCCTCGATATAAAATTATTTTATTTGATTTGATCTCTCTTTCAGCTCTCCTCCCTTCTCTCTCTCTCTCTCTCTCTCTCTCCTCTCTCCTCTCTCTCTCTCTCTCTCTCTCCTCTCTCATCTCATCTCTCTCTCTCTCTCTCCTCTACTTTTTGTCTTTATGTCATTATATTCTGATTTATAACCAGAGGTTGTGTGTGTGTGTTGTGGTGTTGTGTGTGTGTGTGTGTGTGTGTGTGTGTGTGTGTGTGTTGTGGTGTGTGTGTGTTGTATTGTTATTGTAAAACGTGCGAATAAATCTTTGTTTTGAATGTATGCGACATAAATGCTCTCTTCTTCTTCTTCCTGATAATGGTATCATTATAATCTCAATGCCTTGTGTTGTGTTGTGTTGTCTTGTGTTGTGTTGGATTGTATCATGATGTAGGCCTACTGTTTTGCTAGAAAGGCATTCTCGGGGCTGGAGGGGTGGGGGTGGACAACAGCAACCTTTTAGGGAAGAAATCCACTCTGGCAAGTGTTTCCTTAGCATTCCATGTCTCTGTATGGCTTTATGTCTGTATTCATTGTATCAATTTTTATGATTATTGTAACATATTCATTGTGTTATATTGAACTGCGTTGTGTTGCACGTGTGTTGTGTTGTGTTGTGGGGTACAGGCGCTTCCACAAAAGAGAACTGTTATGCACACCTTCGCATCATTATCAGATGTTGCTTCAGTCTTATCGGAACAACTTGCAGAAGATGACAATCGGAGCTAAGGTTAACTTCAGGAGAAACATCTTCTCACCACAGATTTGAACCCGAACTCTTAGACTGCTTCAATCCCAAAAGAATGCGGCTACCTAAATCGTGGGAGGAAAACGGTCTCATACACAAACATCTCACCATTGACGACTCTTAGAGCTCTAGCCCAGGAACCAAAAAACCCCACCCTCCTAAAACTAACAAAACAACCCCCATGAGTTTGACGTTTTGATGCCACACTAGTCTCCCCCCTAGACACAAATGGGTTTCGCAAAACTAGACGGTAAATGTATTTCTCTCAGAGACCATGTAAGGTGAAGGTAAAGGTGTCCCATAACCTTTAAGGTCGTAGGCAAGCGAGGCGTCAGAGACCTCACTTCTCTAGGGGCCGGCATATTGAGGGCGGCACCCATCTCCTCTCCCTCTCTGCTTAACCTTCCCTGACCCTTAAGAAGCAGGTACCCATTTTCAGCTGGGTGAACTGGGGGGATTGTACTGAAGCCAAGGTGCGCAAACGGTCACTCATCCAACTGGTAACCACGTTCGATGCTGCTTATCCTTGTCTGGGGGAAAGCGAGCGCTCTGACCACTGAGCTGTCCGTCCCCCACATCCACAAACTGATGGCTGTAGTGACGCTGCCTACATATAGCTGATACCGCCACTCCGCCAGCCCTATCGTCCAACAGCGCTGTTAGGACCGTGGATGTGCTGATATTGAACTGCATGCCGGGTTTCAGCAGACACACACAAGCATTTCCACCCGTTACAGCGGCCGTCATTTTCAATTCTGTTGACGACGGGATAGCCTAGTGGTTAGAACATTGCGCGTTCAATCTGACCACCCGGGTTCGATTCCTGTTCAAGGAGGATATTTTCCCCTTGAGTTAACATCAGTGCCGACTCCACTCTCCCCAAAAGTCCTTCGGATGAGACTACAAACCGAGGTCCCGTGTGCGAACGCACGCAGAACGTCTTGCGCACGCACACGCGTTAAATCCTGTTCCGCTTTTCGTAAGAGTAGGCCATCGTGTGCCGGTGGGAACAGATGACAGAATTTACAAAACCGCATACATACGGGGACTGGATGTAAAAAAGCACATAAGTGCTTATTCCATTATCCTCGATATAAAAGAATAAATAAATAATCCCGTGTCCTAACTGCTCTGGTGTGTGTGTGTGTGTGTGTGTGTGTGGTGTGGTGTGTGGTGTGTGTGTGTGTGTGGCGTGCCTGCGTGCGTGCGTGCGTGCTTTCCGCGCGTGTGTGTGTGCGTGCGTGCGCGCGCGTGTGTGCGTGCGCGGTGTTTCTTGCTCAAAACCTAACTTTTTCACACCAACAAACACACACGCATTCGCGCGCGCGCCGAAGCGAGCGAGCAGAAGAGAGTATGATTGAAATGAACATCTCTATTTTTCAAGGTCCAGAATAAGCAGTCACATACATTTTTCATCTGGCCTTTGCCCTGATTAGAGACTATCAACAAAACAAGAAAAAAAACAACTACAATAACAACAAAAGTTCAACGTATGATTTAAAGAAAAGAGAGAAATGTGTATTCAACAAACACAATATAATGCCCAACTGACCTGAACCTTAATGTCAAAACAGATACATTGATCACAATTATTTTGAGAAAAGAGATACATATGTGTTCAATAAACACATCAATCTCCAACAGACGCGAAGATTAATATCAAAACAGGTTGAAAAAAACCACATAATCCCCAACTGTCTCGACCATTAAAATCAAAACAGATACACTGACTATAATTAAGTAAATCAGATAGAGTAAAATAGAGGGGAGACAGCACAAAGCGAGAGACAGAGAGAGAGAGAGAGAGAGAGAGAGAGAGAGAGAGAGAGAGAGAGAGAGATAGAGAGAGAGAGAGAGAAAGAGAGAGAGAACCTTCAGATTGCATCTGTATCAAACACAAAACAAAATTCATATCGCATCACATCTCATCACAATACAACACATCACGGAGAGAGAGAGAGAGAGAGAGAGAGAGAGAGAGAGAGAGAGAGAGAGAGAGAGAGAGAGAGAGAGAGAGAGAGAGAGAGAGAGAGATTTTCTTTAACTTAATGTCTTTAACATTAAATTATATTAGACGAAATAAAGTCGCGCACGGCGGCGCGCGTGCGTGCGTGAATTTGTGATCTGTTGTGTGTGAGTGTGGATGTAGAGAGTGATGTGATGGTGTGAGGTGTGGTGGTGATGAGTGATGTGTGAGTGTAGGTAGATGTGTTTCTTTAACTTAATGTTTTTTACATTGAAATGATATTAGACGAAAATTAAGTCGCGCTGCGGTGTGGTGTGTGTGTGTGTGTGTGTGTGTGTGTGTGTGTGTGTGTGTGTGTGTGTGGTGTGTGTGTTGTTAACGTATGCTTGCATTGATGATGTGATAATCGTGTGTGTGTAGTGTGTGTGTGTTGTGTGCGTAGTGTGTGTGTGTTGTGTGTGTCGCGCGTTGTGCTGTGGTGGTGTGTGTGGTGTGTGTGTGTGTGTGTGTGTGTCTTTAACTTACTGTCTTTTCACACTAAGTGATATTAGACAAAATAAAGTCTTGTGTCTATCTGTCTGTCTGTGCATAGTTGCTCGTATGCGCACTTATTAGTGAATGTGTCAAGTCAAGTCAAGTCAAGTCAAAATTTTATTTCCAGATGGTACATTGAATAAGCAATGCATTTGCTTTTTTTCATCAAGCCATCTATGTGTGAGTAAGTGTGTGTATGTGTGTGTCATTTTTGCCAAAAGCGAAGCCATGATTCACATAGGAGGAAAGCTGAGTCAGTAAGGAGCAGGGGAGGGGGAGGGGGAGGGGAGGGGGTGGGGTGGGGGTGTGAAGAGATGAATGCAATGTGCTTCTGTGTTAGTGAGGTAGGGCCTCAAAAACCAAAAAACCCCAGACGGGTAGGAAAGATATAGGTGATATGTATAAATGACTCATTATTTTCTTTCTTTTCTCCATCTTCTCCCCCCCCCCCCCCCCCCCCCCCCCCCCTCCCCCACTTTTCTCCCGGCTTCACTGTCGATGTTTGTCCGTCTGTCTGTCTCTCTGTCTCTGTCTGTCTGTCTGTCTGTCTGTCTGTCTCTCTCTCTCTCTCTCTGTCTCTGTCTCTCTCTCTCTCTCTCCCTGTCTCTTTCTATCCTTCTGTCTCTCTCTCTTTCTATCTCTGTCTGTCTGTCTCCTTCTGTCTATCTCTCTTTCTATGTCTGTCTCTGTCTGTCTATCTGTCTGTCTGTCTCTCCCCGCTCTCTCTCTCTCCGTGTCTGTTTGCCTTTCTCTCTGAATCTGTCTTTATGTATGTATGTATGTATGTATGTATGTCCTCTCTCTCTCTCTCTCTCTCTCTCTCTCCTCTCTCTCCTCTCTCTCTCTCTCTCTCCCCCCCATTCTCCACCCTTCCCTCTCTCTCTCTCTCTCTCTCCTCTCTCCTCCTCTCTCTCTCTCTCTCTCTCTCTCTCTCTCTCCTTTCCTCCCTCTCTCACTGTATCTGCCAGCTGTTCATCTCCTGTCTTCTCTCTCACTTTTTATGGGGGGATACACACCCCTCCCCTCCCCTCATCTCTTTTTTCCTCCCCCCTCCCCTCCCCCTCTTCCCCGTTCTCCCCATCATCTGGATATGACAGCAACAGCCGACAGCTGTGGGTCGATTTTAGTCCACACCATGCTGCTCAGTGTGCTGATTCAGCCACACACACACACACCACACACACCAACACACACACACACACACACAACAAACACACACACACCCACACAGAGAGAGAGAGAGAGAGAGAGAGAGAGAGAGAGAGAGAGAGAGAGAGAGAGAGAGAGAGAGAGAGAGAGAGAGAGAGAGAAAACTCGAACATTTTAAAGAGGGTAATTGGATAAGCCAGAGGCTTCTTTACACCAGGCCCTCATGGGGAAAAGAATGAAACAAACACAAATAAATCAATAAAGTGATTAACAAGTTAATGTGGGATACAATGAAATGAATCATTCAAATAGCCATTCAAATATTGATAAATCTAGAGATCAATGAAAGACCACAAAAATAAACAAAGCAAATGAATAAACAAGACCACTTAGAGAGAGAGAGAGAGAGAGAGAAGAGAGAGGGGGGGGGGGGGGGGGGTCGGTCTATTGGTTTCCTTTTGATAAATCACGGTATTATAGGATCAACGAAGAGATGACATGATATGATATGATATGATATGATGATTAAATATAAGAATGCTATGGTGGGATATGACATTACATGACATATGCTGCGATGTGGTACGGTACATGAGATGTGATATGGTATCATATCGTGTACATCATACGAGATATGTGTTATAATTATTATAGTATGTTACATTGTATAGTATTCCGTTGCAGTGTGTGAGTGATAGAATTTTATGTGATGTGAGGTGATGCTATGATTGTTTAGCATTGTGTCGCGTTGTCATGTCGTATGTTTTGTCGTGTCATGTTGTGTTGTGTCGTGTTGTGTTGTGTTGTGGCTTATGAAGGTGTGATGCAGATGTGTGGTGCTTGGTTTCAAGAGTACAAAAGGGCGATCCAGCAAGTTTGCATATGCACACGCGTGCCTCTGCCGGAGTGACTAGCTCTCCGTGTGTTTGTGAAGGTGTACGTGTGTGCCATAGGCGATACATTTCACTTTATAATGCAATGTTCCCAGGTTTTTTTTAGCTTCGGAATAACATCCTACCTCACGAATATCTGTATCCAGGATCTCTGTTCACGTTCTGTCATCTGTTCTGGTCTAACAACAAGACTTGATTAAAACTGAGCAAAGTGATAGTCAAGAGTCGAGTTGCATGACACTGATGAAAAAGGTTGACTGCATTTCTATTTCTGAGGTATTCGGTGAAGTAAATGTTTTTTTGTTCATGCACATTTGTTACAGTTGATATTGTTTATTGAAATTCTCCATGCCCTGAAAGGGGTCAAAGACGAATCAAATCTTGAATCGTGTGTGTGTGTGTGTGTGTGTGTGGTGTGTGTGTGTGTGTGTGTGTGTAAGTAAGTGTGTGTTGTGTGTGTGTGTGTGAAGACAAAAGGGACACTGAAGTCCATTCTTTGCCAGTGAGTCATAGGTGTGTTAGTGATAGAAAAGTGGTCTTCTGACAATACAGGCACACCACATATTGATCGCTGTACATAGCTTCTCACTTAAAGTTGAAACAAGAGGGCAAGAAGAAAATGAATGTGTGTGTGTGTGTGTGTGTGTGTGTGTGTGTGTGTGTGTGTGTGTGTGTGTGTGTGTGTGTGTGTGTTCGCGTGCGTGCATGCATATGTGTGTGTAGAGAACAATAGAGAGAGCAGAGGAGAGAGAAGAGATAGAGAGAGAGA
>CM054161.1:14542373-14544873 GCA_028751875.1 Rapana venosa | reverse complement strand
TCCAGGAGAAAACTCCCTAGAACAGTGTTTTGATGGTGGCTCGACCCTAGGCCGTCAGATCCTAATGTGCAACGTTCTAACCACCAGACTGTCCAGTCCCCTGTGTGTGTGTGTGTGTGTGTGTGTGTGAACTTGCTTATCCATACATCAGCGATGATCTCTCTCTCTCTCTCTCTCTCTCTCTCTCTCTCTCTCTCTCTCTCTCTCTCTCTCTCTCTCTCTCTCTCTGTAGTTGGTTTAACCGTTTCAAGAGCGTTTTCCGAAATGATAATATAGATGATAATAATTGTGACATTGAATTTGATTTAGCCGATGAAGTGTGCCATGTCCTGAATGAAAGCATATCAGAAGAAGAAGTTATTCAGGCCATCAGAAAACTAAAAAATGGTAAAGCGAGTGGTATAGATGACATATCTGCTGAAATGCTGACAACTGATGGCAAAAAGGTCCAGGCATTTCTGACAAAACTATTTAACCAAAGTTTTGAGCAGGGAATCTACCCTCATGACTGATCCAAAGTTATAATCATTCCATTACATAAAAAGGGAGACTTTGAAAATGTAGACAGTTATAGAGGGGTGTCTCTTTTAAGCATAATTTCTAACTGTTACACAACAGTTTGGAATGCAGGGCTGTACAGTTGGTTAGAAAATAATATTATTTCAGAGTGCCAAGCAGGTTTTCGGAAAAAGTATTCAACAGTTGATCAGATGTTTACTTTGTACGCTGCAATTCAAAATTGTGTGAGTAGGAAAGGTAAGAAACTTTATGTTGCATTTGTAGATTTTAGGAAGTCTTTTGATTGTTTGCCATAATAAACTTTTGCAATGTCTTAAAGACCAGGGTGTGCGGGGTAGATTTTTTGCTTCACTGAGGGCCATGTAAATGTCATTGTTGTCATGTGTCCGTGTAAACTCTGAATTAACAGACAGGTTTGAGACGCCAGTTGGAGTCAGACAGGGATGTGTTTTGAGCCCTACCTTGTTTTCAATTTTCATAAATCAATTAGCAAATCACATGAATGATAAAAGTAAACATGGAGTTCGAATGATACCTGATGCTATGGAATTATTCATTTTGCTATTCGCAGATGATGTAGCATTGGTGTCAGTTACTCCAGGTGGACTTCAAAACCAATTGAATGTTTTAAAGAGCTGTTGTGACAATATGAATCTTTGTGTGAATATTGATAAAGCTAAGGTGATGGTATTTGGAAAGGGGGGCTTTTTAGGGAAACGTGGTGAATGGTTCTTTGATGGTAAAAGATTAGACGTGGTAAACAGCTATTGTTATCTAGGATTTAACATTACAACTATGATAAGTGCAGACAGAGGAACACTTCACTTAGCTTCTAAAGGGAGAAAGGCTGTAGTACAGGTTAATAAGGTTTTCCAAAAATGTAAGGAAATAACAGCAGACACATTCCTAAAGATTTTCGACACTAAGATCCAACCGATATTGATATATTCTGCTGAAATTTGGGGACTAAACAGATTAGAGCATTTAGAGAAGGTTTATATGGCTGCTTCTAAGAGGTTTCTTGGTGTTTCAGTCAGGACCCCAAACAACATGGTATATGGGGAACTGGGCAGATATCCATTGTATGTAAATACATATGTAGCATGCTTAAGATTTTGGTTTAAACTATTACAAATGGGTGAAGAAAGGTTACCACGTAAAGCTTACGAAATGTTACTTGAACTTGATAAATGTGGTAAGCTGTGTTGGGCTTCAAAAATTAGAGAGATACTGTGTGTCACTGGCTTTAATATAGTTTGGTTGCAACAGGGTGTTAGGGATATAAAAGCATTTTTACATTTATTGAAACAGAGGCTTGTTGATATGTTCAGGCAAGAATGGGATGGGGCTGTTAGGGATGTGACAGGTACACAACATATAGAACATTCAAAGCTGCTTTTGAAAAGGAAAGATATATTTTGGATATGGATACATACTGTTTCCTAGTTGCTATAACACAATTAAGGTGTAATGTTCTTCCTCTAAACAATAATGTGCACCACTACAGTGAAACAAAACAAAATGTGTCCATGTTGCAAAGAATTACTCGATAATGAACAACATTTCATATTTAAATGTGCTGCCTTTGAGGATCTACGTGCTAAATTTCTGAAAGAATCAGCCAAGCTTCCGTTTCATGCACTACTCAGGGCTACAAATCCAACTCACAGGCACAAGTTATCCAGGTTCCTGTTCCATGCGATTAACAGAAGAAAAAACTTCATTTTGGAAACATTGATATAAATGTTGCGTTGCTATAATTAAATGAGAACGGCAATGAGCAATTATTTTGTATATGTGTGTGTGTGCCCTGTGTGTGTGTGTGTGTTTGTGCGTGCATGTGTGGGTGCATGTGTGTGTGTGCACGCGCGCGCGTGTATGTGTTGGTATGAGTGATTTGGGGGAGGGGAGGGGGTTGAGTGTAAGAGCCGATGGGTGTGCATACACATGCGTGCGTGCGTGCGTGCGTGCGTTCGTGTGT
>CM054161.1:14507373-14539873 GCA_028751875.1 Rapana venosa | reverse complement strand
AGCACTTGTGGTAATTCCATTCCCGTTATAGCTAATAAATACTAACTAAGCCCTCACTTGACAAGCCCAAGCGGGCACTTCATACTGCGCACCCCCGCCACCCCCACCACCCCTCACCCACTATCTCCATAGTTTTTCCTTGATTCGATTAGTTTAACAGGAAAAACTGCACAATTGTCTTGCAGCACCGAATCTTGGCATCTTAATTGTTCCCTTCGAAGGTGGCCATGTTCGCGGAAAGACATTTCAACCGCATCAGGGACGTGTAAAAAAAGACATGATGCTATCCTACCTCGGTATAACTAAATAAATAACACTGCCTCATGATGAGCGGCACGGGCCTGTGCAATTGTCCTCCTCGCCTTATTCCCCTCTCCCGCCCTTTCCCTTTTTCCTCCATTATTTTTCCTGTTGGGTTTAGTTTTGCGAACAGCTTATCAGCGACCCATTTGTTCGTTTCCCATGTGACTGGGATATCGTGGTGGCCATCTGTAGTTAGCTCCAAGCCCGTTTGCCGCATGTAGAATATCCTTGCTTTCCCCATGTGGTGGTACATTGTAAATCTACATTCCCCCCCCCCACCCCCTCGCCCCTTACATAAACATTCACGTACCCCCTCCACCCCCCCACAGCCCGCCCGCGCCCACACACACACCACACCCCCCCCACCACTGCCCCCCCAACCAACAACAACACCACCCACCCCACTCCCCCACCACCACCCCCAACTTTCCTTACCCTTCCTCCCCGCCCACCAGGGCCCCTTCCAATGCCCTAGTTGTCCCCTTCCTTTCTTGCACCGCCAACGCCAATGTATGCAGGCCATTTCTCACCTTAACCTCCCCCCCCCCACACCCCCCCCCCCCCCACCAATCCGCCCCCCTCAGCTCCCCCCCCCCCCCCCCCCCCCCCCCCCCCCCCCCCCCCCCCCCCACCCCCCCCCCCCACCCCCCCCCCCCCCCCCCCCCCCCCCCCCCCCCCCCCCCCCCAACCCCCCCCAAAAAAAATACCCCAAACAAAAAATAACACCAACCAACCAAAATAACCCCACAAAAACCCAAATCCGCACACACACAAACACCACACAAAAGACAGCAGCAGAACCAAAATACCCCACAAACCAAACACACACACAAGTAGACCCACTCTCCCTCCTGCGTCTCTCACGCCCTACTCTCCCATCTCTCTCCTTCAGTCTCCTATTTAGGGTTCTCTCTGGTCTAACTTTTATTTCAGTCCTTGGAGAGTCGGTTAAAATTGAAAGTCTTATTATCAACATAATACACACTATTAAAAAAAACATTAAAAAAAATCTCCAAAGATTTTTGTCTTTAACATGTGTGAACATTGTATTTTGATTGCTATTATATGTCAATTTTATTGAATTTCTTTTTTTTTTGTGAGGGCAGGATGAAAAAAAGTTGTATAAACTTAATATTTTACCCTCAATAAAGATCATTTTGACTTGACTTGACACACACACTTCTGTACAAACTCTCTCTCTCTCTCTCTCTCTCTCTCTCTCTCTCTCTCTCTCTCTCTCTCTCTCTCTCTCTTCTCTCTCTCTCTCACACACACACACACACACACGCACGCACACACACACACACACACACACACACACACACACAAACAAGGCAGTAGAGTTTCTCCTAATAAAAGACAGCTTTGGTGTGGAAGTGGGACTGTCGGTTGGCTGATCGATGTCAAGTCTTTTTCCTGTTGTTCTGACCAAGACTGTATTCACAGCTACAGGCGCTTGAGGTTGTTTTGTTGTTGGTGTTGTTGGTTGTTGTTGTTTTTTTTTACCTGTTTAGTGGTTTTTACTTCGTTGTTGTTGTTGTTGTGCAGTTTTATTGGCATGCACGTTTGTGTTTGCTGGTTGCACGCTAGGTTTGGGTGGTGGTTACAGTTCGCTCGTGCTGGGTTGTCTAAGGTTCACTGTTTTTGTGTGTTGTGGAATGTTGATGATGTGTACAGATAATGTGTACAAGAGAGAGAGAGAGCGACAGAGACTGAGAGAGACAGACAGACAGACAGACAGACAGGGAGATGGAAAGATGGAAAGAGGGATATATATATATATATTGCTTGCTTGCGCGCGTGTGTGTTTGTGTGTGTGAGAGAGACACATACACACAGGCAGAGAGAGTATGTGTTTATTCATTTTATAAATCCTTATATTTATTTATTCTTTTATCTAAAGATAATGGAAAATGACCTCATAAGCTTTTTTTCCCATCCAGTCCCCGTGTGCATGCGATTTTATAAATTGTGTCATGCATTCCCACCAGTATTCAGTGGCCTACTCTTCTGGAAGGTAAAACAGGATTCTAATGCTCTCTCTCTGTCTCTATCTTTCTCTGTCTGTCTGTCTGTCTCTGTCTTGTCTGTCTCTCTCTCTCTCTCCTCTCTCCCTCTCTCTCTCTCTCTCTCTCTCTCTCTCTCTCTCTCCTCTCCTGTGTGTGTGTGGTGTGTGGGGTGTGTGTGTGTGTGTGTGTGTGTGTGTGTGTGTGTGACAAAGCAAAAATGAACATTGGTTGCCACAGTTTCACGTTCCTACCTATACTATCATATATATACATGGATCTATCTCCTTCTTCAATAAAACACACAGCAAATGAATGTGTTTTTTTAAAGGGACTTATTTCTGATTCAGTACCCTCAAGTTTCTCAAAACATAATTGACCTCACTGCCATCATCACCACCATCACCGTCGCCACTAGCACCGCCACTATCACCATCAGCACTATCTACTATCACTTTTTAGCGAATAGACGTTAAAACGAAGACACACACTATCATTACCACCACCGTCATCAACACCACTACCACCCCCACCACCACCACCACGACCACCACCAACGTCATCACCAACACCACCATCACACCCCCCCCCCCCCCTCCCAAAACAAACACACAAACAAACAAAGCCAATCACCTTCCCTACCTGTACACACTTTCCAAAGCACCACCTTTCGAGACAGTTACAGGACATCCGAAACAAAAGTACGTGTATCCACAACAAAGTCCTCAAGCTCGAATGTGTGTGTGTGTGCGCGTGCGCCGGTGTGTGTGTGTGTGTGTGTGCGCGCCGCTCAGGAAAACACCACGTCTCCACGTCACGCCAGCGACGTTCCTCAACTGCACAACAGATTATGAATTCAGGACTTGTTTCCTTCACCCCCCTCCTCCTCCTTGGAGGGTCGATAGGGAAACAGCCGGTCGCTTGTGTTGGTTGGTCGTCGACACAGCGCAGATATATATTATATTATACCGATTTCGCTTACCTGCTTGCCGGTTTAAGCTTTTCCACAAGCGCGCGCGTACACACACGCAGACCTGCTTGCAGATACGCGTACGAGTAAACGAAACGGATGTGTGGCATTCTGACTGACATGCCATATGCCGCGACCTATTTTTCTTCTCCCCCCCCCCCCCCCCCTCCAATACTAGGAGCTGGTTATTAAACTACCGTTTGGCGTGCCCCTCTGTGCTACCTTCATAATTAAAACGTTAATTAAAGATCTCGGCCTTGTGGACTTAGGCGGAAAAGGTGGACTCGAAGTAGAAATTGATGGAGGGCTGATTAATCTGATCAATTGAACAGTCCACATTTAAACAAGACGTGGCTGTGATTCTGTTTCTGACAGACATTAATTATTATGTGTGTGGGGGTGGCGGGGACATTATTATAGTTTTCTCAGTAATATGGGGGGGGGGGGGGGGGGGGGGGGGGGGAGCAAATCAAATCAATTCAAATCAAATCAAATTAAATTAAATCCAATCAAATTCTTTTATTCCGAGGATAATGAATAAGCACCCATGTGCTTTTTTTACATCCAGTCTCTGCAAGAGAGAACAAATCAAATCAATGTAAATCAAATCAAATCAAATTGTTTTATTTCGAGGATAATGGAAAAGCACCCATGTTCTTTTTTTTTTTACATCTCATGTGCTTTTTTTCATTCAGTCCCCGTGTGTATGCAGTTTTGTAAATTTTGTCATCCGTTTCCACCGGCACACAATGGCCTACTCTTCCGAAAAGCGGAACGGGTTTTAACGTGAGCGCAAGATGTTCTGCGTGCGTTCGCACACGGGATCTTGGTTTATAGTTTCATCTGAAGGACTTTTGGGGCGAGTGGAGTCGGCACTGATGTTAACTCCAGAGGAAAAGTCCTCTTGAACGAGAATCGAACCTGTGTTAGCAGATCACGAATATATCACTCTAATCACCAGGCTATCCCGTCCCCTTTGAAAGAGAACTTGAACTCGAAATGTTTATTGAGAGTAAATGGATAAGCTCAGGGCTTCTTTACACCATGCTCTCACAACAAAATAAAAAAAGAAAAGAAAAAAGTAAAGAAAAACTACACCCCCCCCCCCCCCACACACACACATATACACACACCCTAATCAAAACAGAAGAACTGAAACAAAACCTAACAGCAACAAATAGACAAAAACCCACACCAATGCAAAAAACTTCAAGTAAACAAAGTATGCAAACAGTAAGAATCAGTAGTTTTAGATGCATTCCAATGAAGATTCAAATGAGCATCATAATGAAATACTACTACTAAATTAGATGAAAATCAAAGAGACAATGAGAGAGAGGAGGGGGAGGGAGGGGGGGAGACAGATAGACAGACAGACAAACAGACAGGCAGAGACAGAGATAGAGGCAGAGATAGAGACAGGTACAGACAGACAGATAAACAGAGAATATACAAATGCATTTAACACTATGTTGTAGGGACATGATTCAACCAATCCACTGTTGGTTGTCGCTCTTTCTCTATTTCTGGTCCATCAATCTGGAATAACCTCCCTCTCTCCCTTCGTGAAAAGCCTACTTACGAAAGCTTTAAATCCAGCTACAAAACATACCTATTTCAAACCTAAGATTTTCCCCTCTTGTTTCATCTCATGTCTGTCCCTGCCTTTGAAAGCCAAAATTCCACCACCCTGCTGAAATGTACAACCTGTGTGTGTGTGTGTGTGTGTGTGTGTGTGTGTGTGTGTGTGTACATTTGAATTTGTTACAATATTGTTAATCATTGTTGGTTGTTTGTGTGGGAACGGATTGAATGGAAGCGCTCTGATTTGTAATTGCAAGATATAGCGCTCTATAAATTCCATATATTATTATTATTATTATTAAATGAATAAGTACAACGTTTCTTTGCACCATGCCCTACTCCATTCCCCATTTTCCTAAGGAAAATATTATAGAATAAAACCAACAACAAAGCAAGCAAACTTACAGCAAAAACTAGTCAATATGACACAAGCAATGAAATGTAAGAAAAGGTTAAACACACCCAAACTCTTTCCTTCTATGTTCATACTATCCCTCACTGAATCTCTACTTTGCCCGCCCATCCATCCCTTTCTTTACAAATTTTCTCTGGTACAAAAGTCTCATCCAAACCAAGTAAATTTGGAGAAGAATGCATAAACACACACACACACACACACACACACACACACACACACACACACACACACGCACGCACACCATCACACACGCACGCACACACACACATACACACACACACACACACACACACACACACACACACACACACACACACACACACAAGCCCCAATTATCATAGAAAACACGAGAAAATATGAAGAAAAAGACAGAACACTATCAAACAAGGTTACAAGCAAATATAACACACTCACACACACATTATATTCACAATCAACTATATAAAATATTTTCAATAATGGCGTACCAATAATTTCTAGCAAAGTCTTAAATAAGCAGGAGTAGGAAACATGTTGATGCAGCTTCTTTCATTGCCCCTCGTCCTTCCTTCAAGTTCTTCCCTGTCCATCTGTCCCCACTCAGCCTACATCTTCTGGGATATTCATTTCCTCTCGGCTATGGCAACACGACAGGGGGGGGGGGGGGGGGGAGAGAGAGAGAAAGAGAGAGATGGAGTATTCTCCCTTGAAGTTAGGCAGAAAGAAAACGTTGCTCTGAACAAATTTTATCAAAATAAGTCTATTTCATCCAACACCATGTCCCCTTGTTGGTCTACCAGCAACGTTGAAAGTTACGTTGGATGTCCTGCTCCGAGAAAATCATCTCACTTCTTGGAAAGTCACTGGAAGTGGCGACAACACAGTCGTTGTGCAAGCCACCAAGTCAGATATACAGAGACAGACGAAGGGCAGAGGAGAGGGGAGGGACAGCACAGAGGCAATTTGAAGTGGAGGCAAGTGAGAATGTAATGAAAGCAAAAGTGCACAATATGTATGGTGCCCACACCTCCTTCAAGCTGTGCTGTTACACTCTGCTCACACCCCCTTCTGCCAACAACACACTGTGGCAAGAATGTGTAATGAAATTCAAAATTCTTCTCTCACCAAGTGCTGTCAAAGAGTCAGAAGACCAAAAGCATGCTGACGTGTAACGTGACATTGACCTTGGGGACATGTTTACAATGGAAACCTCGGACTGTAACGATCCTCTGACAAAAGTTCAGGCAGTTGGAACTAGTGCTGATGTCATCAAGGACTATGTGGCTGAACTGACAGATAGATCCTTGCAGAGGAAGCTAAGGGACACACGCAGGAACCAAGACTTTCCTTAGTCTCCACTAAGAAATGGCATCCAGAAACATTGGTTGTGAAACTGATGATCTTGTTTTTGGTTTTCAATGGACTGTTGCTGATGACACACCCCTGGATTTGTTTTGGTTGGTGAAGAGGAACACCAGGCTAATAACCCAAGAGGAATGCTTTGTCTATCACAAGCTGAAGTGTGGTGCCCTGTTGACCGGGAGAAACTGAAAGATGAATCAGTGCTGACTTGATGTGATGTATGTAATAGTGGTCGCAACTCCATTCTTGCTCTGTAACTGGTGTGTATGCATGCCTTTGTGTGTGTGTTTGTATTTTATGAGGTGTGTGCGTGCATGCATAGTGTGTTTGTGCGTGTGTGTGTTTGAGCATGTGAATATGCATTTGCATTGTGCGTGTAGGTATGTGTGTAAGTATGTGTGTATACATGTGTGTGTATGAACGTGTTTGTGTGTATGTGTGTGTGTGCGTGCGTTTGTGAGCGTGGTGTGTGTGTGTGTGTGAGGGGGAGAAAGAGTGTGTATGTGTGTGTATTTGTGTGTGTGTGTGTGTATGTGTGAGAGAGAGAGGGGAGAAAGAGTGGATGGAGGATTGTGAGTGTAGTGGTTATGGAGAGAGAGAGAGAGGAGAGAGAGAGAGAGAGAGAGAATGCTGTAGCTACATGCCACCTGGATAATCACGAATCTATCACGTGTTAGTGGTGTAAAGTTGCACAGGCCATGAAACAAAGGAAGTAGAGACATTGCCGCCTTGTTTCCTTGTCCCAGACCAGATTGGTGTAGGATGTTGATTTTGGATGTGTACGGTTTTGTGGAAACTCCTCCACCTTGACAGTCCCCAGTGTAAGGGCTGACCAAAGCTTATATAAAATTTATATATATATATATATATATAAAGAAATCTCTCCTGTAACCATGTTATGGGATCCATGCCATGATGACTATTTGGGCTGAAATTAATTAAGTCCTCAGTACATATTGTGTGTTTGTGCCCAGCCCCCCTCCCACTGTCCCCCTGTGGATGGGCATCTTGCTTATCACAATAAACCATTCTCATTGTCATTCTCTCTCTCTCTCTCTCTCTCTCTCTCTCTCTCTCTCTCTCTCTCTCTCTCAGCTATGATTTGTCCTCTTTGTGATAGTTCTATTGAAGGCGAAATACATTTTCTATTCACTTGTTCACAACTTACCGAATTAAGAGAGCAGTTTATACCTCGAAAGTTCTTACGTCAACCATGTCTCCATAGGTTAATCATGCTCATTACGTCTGGAAATTAAGTTACTACAAAACAGTTAGCTCTTTTTCTATATAAAGCATTTAGACTGCGGGACACCCTTATTAATTCTTGAAAAATTATCGTGTTTTGCTAATGTTTTGTGAATTGATTGTTTATGTGAATATTACTTGTATGATAGTGTGTGCTTTGTGTTTTTCCCCTTCAAATGTGGCCAAGGCCTTTTGAATAAACCATTCGCATTCGCATTCTCTCCTCTCTCTCTCTCTCTCTCTCTCTCCTCTTCTCTCTCTGTGTCACATACACAAACACGTATACACACATACTTAAACACATACCTACACGCACATGCATATCCACATGCTCAAACACACACACACACACACACACCACACACACACACACACACACACACACACACACACACACACACAGAACAACACTACCCCCTCCCGTCCCCTTCCCTTCAGTTTGTCTGCCTTTTGTTTATTTTCTTTGTCTCCCCCCTCCCACACACCCTCTCCTCCGCCCTTGTTTTTCGTCTTTCTTTTTCATTCATTCATTCATTCATTCATTATCTTTTGTGTTTCTTTCTGTCGTTCTTTTCTTTGATTTAATGTTTTTGTTTGATTCTTTGTATAGACTGTTTTTTCCTTCCTTTCTCCCTTTCTTTGTTCTTTTTTTCTTCCTTTCTTTCTTTTCTTGCACACACACACGCACACACACGCGCGACACACACACACACACACGCACACACACACACACACAAAACATGAGCAGCAAAGCAGCGGGAAGCATTTCACGTGACTTTTCACGAGTGTTGTAATCAATTTTGCCCCCAAATCACAGAATGGAGACAACTGACACCACTCACTGTAACTTGACCTTGATCCCATTATTTGGAACCCTTTATAACTAAATCACTGACTGTCAATAATGACATAAGAATTCTCTCCTGTGCCCAAGTCGCATATGCTGGGCCTGACCTGTCAGGGGCTTAACTGCAGCGCAACAAATTTTGCTCATATGGTACAGCAATAGTTGCTGTCTGAGTGTTGGACGAAGAAGAAGAAGAAAAAAATATGTTATTCTGCTCACCGGCAGACTGCGACCTGAAGCATTATATTAAACATCTTCTACTGACCCCCTCCCCCATAACAAAGAAAGAAACAAGCACCAAACAGACAAGCAAATAAACAAACAAACAAACTAACCTAAACCAAAACAAACACCTTCTGTAGACAAAACCTGAATGGTGTTTGTTTTGTAATTTTTGTTGTAACTTTTCAGGAAGCTCTAAATTTCGTCGATGTTCTTGTGGATAGCCTTTTCCTGTGTTACAAAATTCCGGGAAGATTCCATCTGGTTTAAACACAATTTATTAGTTACACAACATAGCACCAATACATGAAATGAGTACAACAAGCAATGCTTACTTGAGTACTCTAACATCCTTACATATGCAAGAATGGGCTGCAGCTGAACAAACTTGCATCAAATAGATTACCGATAGAAAAGGTAACTGTAATTATCTAAAGATTGTGAAAAGATTCCATTTTCTGTTGTTTAGGTTTTCCCTATGTTTTGCATTCATTTGTGGAAGATGTTTTTTTGTGTTTTGTTCAATTTTTCTTTTTGATTTTATTTGGTTGTTTCTTTTCTCTGTCTAACATGCCAAATGGCACTAGTCAAGGAAAACAACCCCACACACTCTATTATGTTGTGGAAAAACATATTTCTTCTTCCTTGTTGTCGATCGCCTAGGGACCAGTTATTGTTGTGGTCTGTCGTAAGGGCGAAAATGCAATTGATTTATAAGTTTTGATTGTAAAGAAGGAGACTGATTCTCTCAGCATGTTTCGTGTGAAAAACAAACAAACAAACAACTGTGTGTTTGTTTATGGTTTGTAAAAGACAAGATACAGATGATGTAAAACAAGGCGTTGATTTTGTGTCCCTGCAGTCTGATATCCGCCATGTTGAACCTCTCTACACGTTCCAAAAGGCACATAGAACCAATCATTTTGGGCAGGGCAACTGAATTCATCAACTATAAACCGAGGCCCCGTGTGCGAACGCATGCAGAACATTTTGCACACACGTTAAATCCTGTCCCGCTTTTTGTAAGAGTAGGCCAATTGTGTGCCCTGGGAACAGATGACAGAATTTATAAAACCGCATACACACGGGGACTGGATGTAAAAAAGCACATAAGTGCTTATTCCATTATCCTCGATATAAAAGAATAAAATAAATAAATAAAATAAAATAAAAACAAAAAGCCCTCTCCGTTTCCGTTCATTTCACTCGCCTCCTCTGTTACCACGTCACTTCTATTACAAGTTTTCCTTTCAATGAATTTTTTTATGACCCTTCATGTAATTGCTTTTATTGATTTTCTATGAAGCAGTAATGTTCTCATCAATACATTGTTAGACACAGTCATTGTGTATTTTTACTGCAAGAAGTTTTGTGGGTTTTTTATTTGAAAAAAGGTGCAGATTGAAAGGAGGGGGGAAGAGTGTGGGAGGGGGTAGATGCCAGTGATGCAGTGGCGATGTTTGATTGTAATTTTTGTATTATGGTGGGAGTTTTTTTGCTGTTGTTGTTTCTTGTATTGAATGATTGTGGTGTGATGAAAAGATCATTGTAATGCCATGAACAGGAAATCAAGTCATAACGTTATATCATTCTATCCATGGAACTCGTTTTGTGCCTTAGCAATTGTTTAATAGAAAGCTTGTGCTACTTGTTTGCTGCTTTTGTACTAAAAAATCCGGTGGGTGTGCGTCTTCTTCTTTCATCGCAGTGATCCAAGCTACTGTCAGTGATCCATGGCTGCATCTTCTTTCTCTGTCTTCCCAGCACGTCTGCTCTTTTATGACTTGCTTGAATTCATTGGCAGTTGTGTTAATGTTTCTGTACACAATAAATATTCGGTGCTGCGAGTTATCATCCTATCTGAGCTTGAAAGGCTGAAACGATCTGGAGCACAATGGTTTTTTTCAGTTTTAGTTTCATAGCCATAAGCACTAAGCCATGATCACTGACAACGTCAGCTCCAGGGAATGTTCTTTGTCTGGGCCTTGCCAATGCCAGAAATGAAGAGTCGTGGTGCCAAAATAGAATCTATCTGGTTGTGAACTAACCCATTAGGCTGTTCTTCTGGACAGTTTGTGGGGTGCAGGATGTTGGTACGGGTGAGGGTGTGGGAACGGAGGACAACATTTACAAAACCGAATAGGCCTACACTCGAGGACTGAATGTTAAAACAAAACAAAAAACAGAACAAACAGCACATGAGTGCCTATCTAATTATCCTCAAAATAAAAGAATGAAGAAAAAGTATGTACAATGAATTGTGATAAATGAAAATTGTGAAACATTTTGCTGTCAATAAAAACAGGCATATTCATAGACTGTTTTCGTACTGGACTGTTTTCGTACATGCCCAGTAATACTCTTTATAAGTCAAGCTTTGCTTATTCAGGAAGAACATTGTGGAATTATTTACCACCCTTTTTAAAGTGACTCCTTCACAACAAACTTTTAAGAAACTTTATTCCCCTGTGGGGATGCTGGGGGCCTGTCAGTATAAATAGCATCTCCACCTTCTGGAAATTCTTGTCTATCCCTTTCTTTGTTTCTGCCTTGTTCCTTTTCTTCCTGTCTCCCCCATCTTGTCTATTTTCTGCTTTCTCCGTCCACTCTCCCGACTTTTGCCGGGAAGATTTAATTAAAAGATAACAATTCTCTCCAACGCCGAAGACTTGCTTGGCGCGGCAGCGCAACGCATTTTCGTTCATAATCATGACAGACAACAATAGATCTAGTTGCTGTATGAGTGTCCATGAAGACGAATAAAAAGAATTTAAAAGAAATATCTAATGTAATCTAAATTGAAAGACTGTTAAATTCTCGAATATCTTTTACATCTGGCTTGCTATGTAAACTGTTATTCTTACCCTGTTATTTTGTTTTCTTCACTACCTGTCTGAATTGGGCACATGTTGTACTGTTTTGGTTATGTATTACCTTGTATTGTGAGGTCTGGATTTGTTTCCTTTTCAATTTTTATTTCTTTTGAACACAGATTAACGTTGCCTTCGTTTGCTTTTATAAGTCAATTTTCTTTATATTTTGTGAGGGCAGGATGAGCAAAGAAAATTGTTGAAACTTAAATCTTTTAACCTCAATAAAGATCATTTTGACTTGACTTTACACACACACACACACACACAAGCACGCACGCACGCTCGCACGACTTGAGAAAGTATCTGTAGTTGATCCAGTGAAAATTCAGCCTATAGCCGATCTCGATATCGTGCTGATAGCCATAGTCGCTCGATGTTTAAATAAGGCAGTGCTTTGTAGCCGTGCTTTTAGGATAAACAGCAAGGGAAGTAATTCCCAAATTCGTTAGGCCTATGAGGAAAATGTCGCCTGCTTTGCTATTTCAGAGATCGAATAATAAGGGACTATTGATCGACATATAAAGTCTTGTTGAATGACTTTTATGGCGATTAAATGCGCAAAGAAGGTGTGAGTGATTGGATAAATTAGTAGGTACATCCCATCTTCCAAAGAAAAAGGACCAAGCATCGAAAAGATTTCTTCCTGATCCATCCCACGCCTAGCTGACACCTGCCAAACGTTCAGTGTCAACAAACCACAGTGTGATTCTCCAATGAACTGAACACAATAGCTGTCGATTGAAAAACATTTCCGGAACTGTTCACCTGATTCAAACAGTAAGTTGTGTTTATCTTCAGACAGCATGCACTTGTGAATGTTCGGCTTGTGTTTTTGTAATTATTTACATCCTGATTCAATTATAATAACATTACATTCTAGGCCTAATAAATTTCTATTTTATCCAACTTCTAAGTGTATCACTATCATACTCATAGGTTATCCCCAGCTTGTAGCATTCTCAGCCAAGGTAGCAAAATAAAGCAAAGTAAAAGCAGTTTTTAAAATAACGACACCTGTCATCAAATTTAACTGATAAAATACTGAAATAGCACTTTGTGGTGGTGTATATAAAATTACACACACACACACACACTACACTCTACAGTATAAATCAGCATAATAAAGTTTGCATGTCAAGCTGAGGATGTCATAGTTATAGTAGTAGACAGTACAGACAGTTTATGCATAAAATTGAATTAAGTTCAGTCAGTTGTCATGTTGAATAGCAGCACTTTGTCATCAGGGTATTGTAAAGGTTGTTTTCTAATGTTATTTCTAATGTTTCTATAAGATCAGGCACAGATTGAGTTTTGAATTTTCATCAAGTTTATTTTCTTTTTGTTTTGTTTTGATAATCATAAAGTGATATTGTGATGGGTAGGATACTGTCGATAGGACCAGATTAAGTAGCCAACTAGAAGAACCCAACAGATTTCTTATATTTTCTTCTTGACATAAGTCTCACTGTCCATCTCTGTCTCTGTCTGTCTCTGTAGATCTGTCTCTGTCCCTCTGAGTCTCTCACTCTCTGTCTCTGTCTCTCTCTCTCAGTCGCTCTCTCATCCTCTCTCTCTCAGTCTCTCTATTTCTCTCTCTCTGGTCTCTCTTAGTCTCTCCAGTCAGAGCTTTCTTTTTCAGTCTTTGTTTCAATTTTTAACACACAACACGGTACAATACACGTATGCATCACCGCATCAGTCACACACAGTGAGAGTGAGACGCTTGAACAAGCATAAATAATGATATATAATGTTGAACAATACACTAATAATTATTTATAAAATCGTGTATCATTGTGTGTGCGTGTGTGTGTGTGTGCATGTGTGTGCATGCATGTGTGTGTGTGCGTGCATGTGTGTGTGTGTGTGTTCATGAACTTGATGAAGAGCAGGCCTCAGCCATGGCGATGATGGACAACATTGATTTCCTCATCTCTCACATCCGCCATTCCTTCATCACCAGCGATGACACAGGCATGTGTGAGCTCATCATCGACTGTGAAACCAACAACAACAACAATAACAACAGGAACTCAGGAAGTGCTTACAACAAAAGGTAACGTTTTGTTTCTTTTTCTGGTGCTGTGTCTGCTTTTTTCCAAGTGAAAAAGTCTTTTTCTTCTTATTCCTCAGCAGAAAAGCCCATTCTGAGTGAGAGTGAAACTATTGTGTTAACTGAGTGACAGTGAGACTGTTGTGTTGCTGTGTTATGAACTTACAGAGTTTTTCTGCCGTGATTGTTTTTAATCTTAATAAATTAATATAGCCACTGTTTTAGTTTCTATCTTTATAATATAAATTGGTAACATTTCACTCTATTATTAGTTTTCAGGCTTTTTTTTGTAGGAACTTTTTTTCTTTAAATAGAAAATTGCATAAGACGATAAGGCTTTAGACTTTAGTGTCAAAGCATTGCCCATTTCTTAGTGGAGAAATTGAGTCAGAACCTCTGTTCCACCTGCCCACCCCATGTATATATATCCCTCCCTGACCCCCTCTGGGCCTCTTTTCCACACTCATGCATCCACTCACCTTGCACACACTTTTTTGCTTTGAGTTTGAAGGACTCAACTGTCATGAAACACAAAGTGGCCATGACTTGAGTGGTTGGTTAGTATTATGATACTTACAGTTTGTATTATCTCCTAGATTAGAACAATGCTAAGTGGCAATATAAAAACAAAACTGTTGGTTGCCCACCAGCCCTCACTTTGTTTTTGTAATGTATATTATAGATCAGGTAGATAGGTACTCTTAGGTAGTGCATGTATACATCTAGAGCTTTCTCTTTATCACAGTCTCCAAGCACAGTATTGTAACCTTTGGCTTGTAGGGAAAAAAGAAGAGGAAGAAGAACCATGTTAATTTCCAGGAAAAATGTCATTGGATGGGCAATTCAGTGATGGTTTGAATTTATAGTGAAGAGTAAAGAACTTTGTATGAAATCGATGAAAAGGTTGACTATTATAATTAACACATATTTTTATTTGTGTCACATGCAGTGTTGTGAATTTGTTTTTGTTGATGCAAATTATATGTTACAGTTAATTATCTTCTATCCATTATTCTTGAAATAAAAGAATAAAATAAATGAAATAAACTTTGTTTTCTGAATCCTCCATGCCCCAAGAGGGGCCAAAGGCTAATTATAAATCTTGAGGTAAAGTCTTGAATGCTTGCCCATAGACTGCTCCAGATCACTGTCTGATGATTTTCATCTATCTATCTATCTGTCCCGTAGTCTGACGACCGTGGGGGCACCCTCAAAGACTCAACAACCAGTTCCCTCCATTCCTCTCTCTGTTCTGCCTTTCTCAGGGTTTTGTTGAGTTCTAGGCCTGTCCATTCGCTGATGTTATCCTCCCAGCTCTTCCTTGGTCTGCCTCTTCTTCTTCCTCCTTGGACAGTGCCTTGTAAAACTGTCTTTGCAAGTCCTTTGGATCTTGTGACATGCCCATACCATTTAAGTTTACGCTTTTTCACGATCGTTAGAAGGTTCTCATAGGGTCCAATGGTTTGCTGGATTCTGTTATGCACGCTTTCGTTGCTTATGTGGTCTTTGTAGGAGATGCCAAGGAGTCTCCGAAAGCATCTCATCTCCACCGCCTGTACTCTTCTCTCCAAATCTGCAGTCAGGGTCCATGATTCACAGGCATACAGAAATATGGATATGACAAGGGAGCGCATTAGTCTGATCTTGGAGATAAGTGAGATATTTTTATCTCTCCAGATGGTGTTTAGTTTTGACAGTGCTGTTATTGTCTGTGCAGTCCTGCATACTACTTCTGGCTTGGATCCCTGGTCTGATACAATGGCTCCCAGGTACTTGAAGCTTTGAACTGTTTCCAGCTTCTGGTCATTAACCCTGATATCAGTGCTAATGCCGTTGGTGTTATTAGTCATCAGTTTGGTCTTCTCTGCACTGATTTCCATGCCGTATGTTTTGGAGGCCTTATTCAGGTGTTCTGTTAGGCTGGCAAGCTCTTTTTCTGATCCTGCTATTCCATCAATGTCATCTGCGAAGCGGAGGTTTGTGATCGTTCTGCCACCAATGCTGACTGATCCTTCATGATGTTCCAGTGCATCAGCCATGATTCTCTCAAGGAAGATGTTGAAAAGAGTGGGTGAGAGTAGACAGTCCTGCCTTACTCCAACTGTTGTTTGAAACCATTCTCCAATGTTGTTGTTGTAGTACACTGCACTGGTGGCCTCGCTGTACAGCTGTTTGATGACTCTGATCAGGTTTGCATTGATGCTGTACAAATTCATGGTTGCCCACAAAGCTGCATGCCACACCCTGTCAAATGCCTTCTTAAAATCGATAAATACATGGTAAAGGTCTTGTTGATGTTGAAGGTACCGCTCACATAGTATTCTGAGGTTGAATATCTGTTCTGTAGTGCTGCGCCCTGCTCTGAAACCTGCTTGTTCCTCAGCAATGATGGTCTCTGCTTGTGGCTTCAGTCTATTCAATATTATCTGCAGCATGACCTTGCTTGGGTGGCATATGAGGCTGATTGTGCGGTAATTATGGCATTGTTGTAGATTTCCTTTCTTGGGGAGGGTGATGATGAGTGACTGTGTCCATGGTGTTGGCCATTTTCCTGTCTGCCAGATCTTGTTGCAGATTCTTAGTAGGGCGCTGATCATGGCTTCCCCTCCAGCTTGAACCAACTCAGCTGGAATGTTGTCAGCCCCTGCTGACTTCCCCTTTTTCAGCGATCTGACTGCTGTTTCGGCTTCTTCTCGGAGGATAGGGTGACTGTCTGTGTCTTTGCTTGCGGGTACATTAAGGACTTCTGGATCTCCTGCGGTTCTATAGTTATACAGGTCGGAGCAGTATTCTGTCCATCTGTTCAGAATATCCTGGTTGTCAGTGCGACACTTCCCATTTTTGTCTTGGATTGTTAAACCTTTTCCCTGTTTTGTGCTAGTCAGGTCTTTCACCAGCTGATATGTTTTTCATAACTGAGCTATTTCACCCCTGTCTTCTTTATTTGGACCTGATGACTTGCAGTTCTAACTACACTACAGTCATGCCAACGTTTTGGAGAGGCTCTACAGGCCTTGCAGTATGGCTGTGGTTTTGAACAGTGACGCTGGTTCTGAATCGTGAATGACCAAACATCTACAGACCTGTACATGAGACTGTGTGGAGTGCAATGAATTGAAAGCAAGCATGCCTTTTTAGTAGCTTTCCCTTTATGCCCTGACAGTTTCTCTCTCAGTCTGTACTCTTACATGTGCTGCAGCCCTGGGGGCTAGTTGGCCTTTGGAGAACATCTCCAACGCTGACTGTCCTTATGCCCACTTGGCCGAGAGAGTGGGGATGTACTGTGGGCAAGGCATCTCCACTGTAATCAAATTTCTGCCCACTTTCCAAAACAGCAGCTGCCTCCTCTGCTGTTTTAGAGGTCATCGTCGGACACGACGGACAAACATAACTATAAACTAATTAACTCTTACTAGTCTTAGTCTTTGTCACTCTGCTGATTTCTTTTTCAGACATGACTGAATATTTCATTAACTTTCCTTCTTTTTAGTTAGAAACAACAAATTTTGATTGACTTTTTCCTCTCTTTTTCAATTTCATGTATGCTTGATTGACTTCACAATGTGGGAACGTAATTGAGGTGGATAATGTGATTTTGATTCTAATTGTCCTGAAGTTGGTAATGAGTTCTTGTCAATAGATCATGCAACATCTTGTGGATCTAGGCTGGGGATGTTTTTTTAAATCTCCCAGATCAGCTTGCAAGTAATGTGTATACCTGCCAGTGCCCCACTTCCCTTGTAAATTGTATGCATACATGTAGAAGGCAGGTTTGCTTGTTAACTCATTCTTTACCGGCCAGTTATATAATAAAGCATTCTATACTGGCAGTTTATATAGAGTGCGAGAATTTATTTTAGAAAAAAAATTGCAATCTCAAACAAAATAATACTTTTAAAAGCAAGAGGTTAGATATGAGATGAAATAAGCTAGCCAACATTAAAGTTTGACAACTTTTTCTCTGTTATTGAATGGTTTCATAAATCGATTGAGAAAAAAAAAAGTATTTTCAAATTTTAGAAAATGAAGGTGAGATATATTCTCATTTCATAGAAAATTCACATGTTGATTCTTTGTATCCCAGATACTTCTGCATTTAGAAATAGAATGTCCAGACAGATTTCCCTGTGGGGATGCTGGGGACCTTTCACTCATTCAGTGTAAATAGCATACCCACCTTCTGGAAATTCTGTGCTAGGAATTCCCTCTTTTCTATCACCCTGTTTCTGCCTTGTCCATGTTCTTCCTGTCACCTCCTTCTTATCTATTTTCTATCTTCTTAATCCATTCTCTTGCCTTTATTCCAGACAGACTTTGAAGATAACAATTCTCTCTCTCACCAACATGGGATGTGCTGGGCCTGACTTCTCAGGCGCTTAATGACAGCGTGACACATTTCCTCCCATATGACAGAACAGTATATGCTGTCTGAACATACAATGAAGAAGAAGAAGAATGTTCAAACAGATGTGTCTGCGTGAAGTGGAGCCACTACAATGTTAGTAGGCCACATTTAAAATAAATAAAATGACACATAGTCACAGCAGACGCCATCTTGTTGAGTGAGTGTTCAAAGAAGCAAACTTGGTTCCATTCATTCTCTAAGCACAATACAGAAACAAAGGCTTGTGCAGCCAGTCTGATGGTACATTTGCACTCTAAGGTGATTCTAGAACACAAGTTCTGTGCCCTGTAGTTGTGCACACACCCTTTGACACATGCTCTGTGAATTTCTAAAGTAGAGATATAAACAGTAGCATAATCAGCAACTAACACAGTTAAGCATCAGACCACCTGTATGATAATTGTATAGAATTATATAGCATATCATAATTAAAGGTCCTGTGCATAGCTCATGTGGGTTTTGTTAGCTATATATTATATAAATTATACATACAGAAAAGCTAAAAACCAATGATATATATTATGTTAATATAACTTTATAAGCTTAGGTTTTATTGGGTTATGTAGTTGGTCAGCTGGTTTTCAGGCAGGTTGGGTGAAGAATTCATATTTTCTGCATGCTTTACAATTTTTTGTGTGGAAAAAGCTCCAAGACTTTCACTATGACTATATTATATATTGAGCAGTGTGCGTATCAAGTATGGATATTGGTGAGGAGTGTGTGTGTGTGTGTGTGTGTTTTATCTATATTTTTATTTCTTTTATGTCAAGGATAATGGAATAAGGACATATGTGCTTTTTTACATCTAGTCCCCATGTGTATGCGGTTTTGTAAATTCTATCATCTGTTCCCACCGGCACACAATGGCCTACTATTACGAAAAAGTGTGTGTGTGTACGTGTGTGTACGTGTGTGTACGTGTGTGTAGCTTCTTCAATTTAACATCTTTTCAAGTTGCATGATATTATGTGTGCATTCCTGTACGTGCCACTGTGTGTGTGTGTGCATGTGTGCACGCAGGTGTGTTTCTGTGTGTCTGTGTACACATATCTTATTAAAGTCCAGCAGGTGGACAAAAAACACGAAAAGTCTTAGGTTCAATTCTCTCTCTGTCTGTCTGTCTGTCTCTCTCTCTTACATATCCCTAAGGGCGGGGACTAGATGTAAAAAAGCACATGGGTGCTTATTCATTATCCTCGAAATAAAAGAATTTGTCATTGTCATTGTCACTAAACATGATGTATGTATGCGTGCACATTTGTGTGTATGTGTGTGGTGTTTTGTTGGTTTTTTTGGGGGGAGGGGAGTGACTCATATAAAATTTTAACACAATTTTTTCCATATAGGTACATGTGCAGACACTAGTTGTGTATACTGCTGCTGTTGCTACCATCACTGGTGATGATTAACACGACAATTTTCAGTTATGATAACATAGTGATGATGTGATGATGATGATGATGATGATGATGATGATAAGATGACCGTGTGTTCTTTACTCCAGGGACTGGCCGGATGATAGTGGAATGCTGAGTGATGGACAGGACTCCCTGGATGGCGACATCTCTCACTCCTACGACATTCTCCCAGACATGGACTATGGTCAGTCCCAATGTGAAAAATTCACTGACAAGGTTGCATAAACTTAGTCTTTGTGTTATAATTTTGTGTAAATTTTAGCTGTGCCTGGTTTTTTGTGTGTGTGTTCCTGGGCTAGAGCTCCGAGGTTCACCATTGGTGAGGTTTTTGCAACTGCTTTGCCCACCATTAAGGTAGCAGCATTCTGCCTTTGGGTATGATGGCAAAACGCAACATCGGTCTACGTATGTTTTTTTTTGGGGGGGTTTCCTTTTTTTTCTCAGCCATTCTTACCGGCACAAATGGCCTGCTCCTTGGAAAAACAGAATGAGTTTTAACAAGTGCGCAAGATGTTCTGTGTTTGTTCGCACATGGAGTTTGGGTTTACAGTCTCATGATGCGAAGGAGGGGTTTGTATGAAATGGAGTTAGTACTGATGTTAACTCAAGGGGAAAAATCCCCTTGAACAGGTGCCTCCATGGTGGCTTGAACCTGGGCTTGATCTTAGGCTGTTTTTTAGATTTTAATTTAAAATTTAAAAAAAAATTCTTTTCTATCGAGGATAATGGAATAAGCACTCATGTGCTTTTTACATCCAGTCCCTGTGTGTATGTGGTTTTGTAAATTCTGTCATCTGTTCCCATGGGCACACAATGGCCTACTCTTATGATTAGCGGAACAGGATTTAACGTGTGCGCAAGAGGTTCTGCGTGCGTTCGCACATGGGGTCTTGGTTTATAGTCTCATCTGTAGGACTTTTTGGGAGAGTGGAGTCTGCACTGATGATAACTCCAGGGGAAAATATCCCCTTAAACGGGAATCGAATTGGGTCGTCAGATTGCGAGCGCAATGTTCTAACCACTAGGCTATCCCATCCCCTGTCGAATAGAGAGCACAATGCTCTAACCACTAGGTCACTATGTCCCAGGATTGATCAATTCTCCCCTCCTCCTCCCTGTTCCCTGACCAGGGGAAGGGGATGAGTTAGCGTTATATTTCACAGATTCATGTTACATGCTTATTTTGCTGGATGAGTAGCGTATACCTCAGGAGTCAACAAGGGCAACTTGTGCAGTTTTTATATTTGGAACAATGCAAAAACATGAGTGCTGAAATGAAGTTGACAAATTCATTCATGAATTATTGATCACCATTTTTGCCACATTGTGCTGAAGTTTTTCCATCTGCATTGCGATATTAGACTTGAAAGAAATGGTGATCATACATAAAGATGAGGGGAGCCTTGCTTGAAGGGGAGGTGTGTTTTCCTGGCAGTGTTTGGTACTCTGTGGTTGTCACAACCAAGTTATCAGTGTTGGATGAACAGGAACGGTCTGTATTTTAGTAAACCATGTGTCATCACACTACTGGACTGTTTTAGTTTATGAGGAGTGAAATTACTACTGTAATTGTTGTAGCGGTTGTTATTTGTATATATCATTGTTGTCATTGCCATGATGATGAAGATGATGATGATAATAGTAATAATGATAATAGGTATTATTATTAGCTTTATCATGATAAAAAAAATCATTATCATTATCATATTACGAAGTGACATATGTTGACATCATTCGCTGATGAGAATGCTATATTTAAATGTTTCTTTTTACCCCCCATAAAATAAGAAATACCAAACAATATCATTCAAGAGTTGGCTGCCATTTTGTGCTAGTTTGTATCGTTAAGTAAAAGACTGTACATCTGGACTGGCTAAGACTGTCCTACAGGGAACAGTACAGGGAGGGAGACGAAGAGGCAGACAGAGAAAACGATGGGAAGACAACATCAGAGAGTGGAGGACTGGCCTTGAGTGGAACAAATTGCTTTGGAAAGCAGAGTACCTCAGGGAGCGGAGGAAGCTGGTTGCAAAGTCTTCATTAGTGCCCCCACAGTCCAAGGGACAACGGGATAGGCCAGGCACATAGAAACCATGCAGTTACAGATTTTTTCATCCCATTGAAGGGTATCCAAAACTAAGTAAAGAACTTTTATAAATTACAAAGTAATACTTTCAGCATATATAATCTGATGTGTGTCCGTCACTAACTTGTATGTACATGTGTGTGTGTGTGTGTGTGTGTGTGTGTGTGTGTGTGTGTGTGTGTGTGTGTGTGTGTGTGTGTGTGTGTGTGTGTGTTGTGTTGTGTGTGTGTGTGTGTGTGTGTTGTGTGTTTTGTGTGTGTGTTGTGTGTGGTGTGGTAGTGTATGAGTGGGTGTGTGAATGTGTTTTTGTTCTTGTTTTGTGTGGTTTGTGGGTGTGTTTTTGTGTGATGTGTGCTGTTTTGGTTGTGTGTTTTGTGTGGTGTGTTTGGTGTGTGTGTTTGTGATGTGTGTTTTGTGTGTGTGTTGTTTGGTGTGTGTGTGTTTGTGTGTGGTGTGTTTTGTGTGTGTGGTTTGTGTGTGTGTGTTGTTGGTGTGTGTTTGTGTGTGTGTGTGTGTGTGTGTGTGTTGTGTGTGTGTTGTGTTTGTGTGTGTGTGTGTGTGTGTGTGTGTGTGTGGTGGTGTGTGGTGTGTGTGTGGTGTGTGTGTGTGGTGTGTGTGTGGGTGTGTGTGTACTTCACTCAGGGGCCCACCGGCGTCGCTCCAACACGGCGCAGCGACTGGACATGATGCGGAAAGACAAGCAGAACAAGGGCAAGATTAAGAACATCGCCTGGAAAGACCCCACCACCACACTCACAGGTTTTCATCTTATCCCCCCCCTCCCACTTTCTGTTGGGTTCTGGGGGTTTTTTGGCCACGTTCTCAATCTTATGAAAAAATCTGTTTTTAGGGGGGTGGTGGTATTCAAACACCACACACTTCTTGAGGTGTATTATGTGACATCGTATGTATGCATTTAATAGAAAAAGATCTTTGAAAAAAACCATGCCTGTGTGCATGCATGCATACACATGCTTTTTCCCCTCGCTTCTGCCCCTGTACACACACACACACACACTCACAGATACACACGCAGGCACGCACACACACACACACACACACACACACATGATGGTTTTATTGGTAATAATGGTGGTGAATGTTACATGATAATTGATAATGATGAAAATAATGATGACAGTTATGATGACAACAATGATGCCAGTGGTGGTGATAATCATAATGATAATAATGATGAAGATAATGATGACAATGATGAAGATAACAATGACAACAATGGCAGTAATTGTGATAATGATGACAGTATATTGACAATGGTAGTGGTAATGGAAGTGATGAGAATAGAACTTTACAAAGATGATGATTGCAGTGGTGACAGAGATGATGATTACAGTGGTCACAGAGATGATGATTACAGAGGTGACAGAGATGATGATTACTGTGGCAACAGAGATGATGATTACAGTGGTGACAGAGATGATGACTACAGTGGTGACAGAGATGATGATTACAGTGGTGACAGAGATGATGATTACAGTGGTGACAGATACAGTGGTGACAGAAGATGATTACAGTGGTGACAGAGATGATGATTACAGTGGCAACAGAGACAATGACTGCCTCAATGACAGCAGTAATATTTATATGACGTGGGAAACATCATTATTGATGATGAAGATGATATTAGTGACAAAGATGAATTTGATGAAGATGACAATGATAATGGTGATGATAATGAAGATTACAGAGATGAGAATGTTTACAGCGGATGAGATGAGCGCATTGTTTGAGAGGAAAGATATCCAGGCTGCCCCCGTGCCCAAGGTGAGTGAACATAGAACTCTGTGTGTGTGTATGTATTTATTTATTTATTCTTTTATTTCGAGGATAATGGAATAAGCACTCATGTGCTTTTTTCATCGAATCCCTGTGTGTATGCAGTTTTGTCAGTTTTGTCATCCGTTTCCATCGGCACACAATGGCCAACTCTTCTGAAAAGCGGAATGGGTTTTATCGTGTGCGCAAGATGTTCTCTGTGTGTGTGTGTGTGTGCGTATGTGTGTGTGTTTGTGCATATGTGTGTGTGTGTGTGAGTTAGTGAGTGATCTGTGTGTGTGAATATATGTGTACATGTGTGTGTGTGTGAGTGAGTGAGTGAGTGATCTGTGTATGTGAATATATGTGTACATGTGTGTGTGTGTGTTATGAAGCAGGCTTGTTACAGATGTCCTGTCCCTTCTTCTCCTGATTACCTCATTTTTATTGTGAAGATAATTTACTGCATGGAACCTACCTGACCCTCTAAATTTTAGATTTTTTAAAAAGAAAATAATGGAATATGAGATTAATGCAATACATTTTTGCATGATATCTAATTAGAATGATAGAGTGTAATGTAATATGTATAACTCTGTGCCAGACTGTACAGAACACTATATTTCTTTTAAGCACCACACAACTACACACAAAACAGTCACACACAAAGTAAAGCAAAATGAAGGATTATGACATCATAAAGGACAGAACAATGGAATACAATATGACACATTCCAGTACTATACAATACAGTACAGTATGATATTGAACAGTGCATAATATTACTGAGTGGTATTGTATACAGGTCAGCATATGCTTGTATCTTTTTAGTGTTATGACAAAACTGAAGATTGAGACAATGATGACCAGTGTTATGACAAAACAGAGGACAGAGACAATAATGACCAATAATATGACATAACAGAGGACAGAGACAGTGATGATCAATGGTAGGACAATGATGACCAATGATATGACAGTGATGACCAGTGTTATGAAATAACAGAAGACTGAGTTAATGATGACCAATGTTATGACAATGGTGACCAGTGTTATGACAAAACAGAAGACTAGAACAATGGTGACTAATGGTATGACAAAACAGAAGACTGAGGAAATGGTGACTAATGGTATGACAAAACAGAAGACTGAGGAAATGGTGACTAATGGTATGACAAAACAGAAGACTGAGGAAATGATGACTAATGGTATGACAAAACAGAAGACTGAGGAAATGATGACTAATGGTATGACAAAACAGAAGACTGAGGAAATGATGACTAATGGTATGACAAAACAGAAGACTGAGGAAATGATGACTAATGGTATGACAAAACAGAAGACTGAGGAAATGATGACTAATGGTATGACAAAACAGAAGACTGAGGAAATGGTGACTAATGGTATGACAAAACAAGACAGACAGTGATGACTAATGGTATGACAAAACAGAAGACTGAGGAAATGATGACTAATGGTATGACAAAACAGAAGACTGAGGAAATGATGACCAGTGGTATAAGAATGTATGTGCAGGTGTCCAAAATGACCAAGATGTTGATGGAGTACAGCGAGCGGGGAGACAACCACTTCTCAGAGTATGCAAAGTTTGACGGCAGGGTGAGTAGTCAGGGTCTGATGCTCATGCTGGTATTCTGGTGTACAAGTTGACTGATATTGTCCAGATTGGTATACATATTCATATCAGTTAGCATGACCAGACTGCTGATGCTGGTATTCTCATACTTGTACAAGTTGACTAACTTTTTCACTGTCTCCATGACTATTTTCTCAATCTGTTTGAATCTGTTAAGAAAAGTGTAGGGTGTGTGTGTGTGTTAGTTATCAGGCTGCTGTGTGTGTGTGTTTATTGGGCTGTTAAAATCCTGACAAAGCCCTTCTCACATGCATGATTCTCATATGGATCAATCTTGATCCAACATCTTACTTCATCTCCAATCTGCATTGTTACTCTATTCACTGAGCTTGCCAACTGTCAGGGCGCCTGAAAACAGCTTCAGCTTCAGGGGTCACATTTTTTTTCTCAGGAGTGGGGGTAGGATTTGGAGCAGGCTACCACCCACCAATTTCTTTTTTTTTCGATCGGCAGCTATGCTATATGCAGGCCATTGGGGTACGCAGGATATGATCATGTCACGTACCAACCCACCCATCACAGCTGGCGTGCTTTTATTTGAAAAATGGATATGTGTTTTGTTGTTGTAGTATATGAATAAGATATGTGAAAGTTCATGTATGACACCTTAGTTAATGTCTCATCAGAAGGGGAAAGGAGTTGGTTCCAGTGATAACTCCAAAGGGAAAATCCTGGCTAAACAGACATCACAGAGAAGACTTGAATCCATGCTCTCAGGTGCTAGGCCTGACAGTCTGAGTCCTATCTGGCATAGCTGGCGGGATTGTAGCTCGCACACAAGCTTCACCGCCATGACAAGACAGATGCATATGGTGGAGGCCTGTAGCTACACAGTTTTAACCTGAGCTTTAATTATTGATGAGGTGATAGCCCTGATGCCACAGTGCACAAATCCAGCATAACTCAGTCCAGGGCCTAGCGCTAAAACAAGCGTGTCCCTTCCTTTAATCAAGTCCCAAGTGTGTCAATTCCTGCTGTAATTAGCACCAGCTGGGCTGGGATGGCATGGATAGCAGCTGAGAGCAGCTGAAAGTAGGGAAACTAACAGTTGTGATACGGTCTTTGTGGTCAAGCAAGTCTTTAAGCCATAGGGTAAGATAATAATAATAAAAAATGGAATATATTGCGCTGTATCTTGCACAGACAAATCAAAGACCAGATGGATCCTAAAGTTCACCTCTAGCACACTCTGTGTTTTCAGTCCTGTGTGGGACAGACGAAGAAGATTGACATTTTCCTGACCATGGCGGAGCCAGAGCAGCGTCCATACCCGATGACAGTGATGGTGACCACGACAGCCAAGGTGCAGGAGCTGATTGGTCTCATCTGCTGGCAGTACACCACTGAGGGACGCCTGCCCAAACTGACGTCAGTGCTCGCTCTGACATTGTCTCCTGTTTTCTGCCTATTTTTCTGTCATGTTTTCTGTCATGTTTCCTGTTTTCTGTCATGTTTTGTGTCATGTTTTATGTCTTGTTTTCTGTCTTGTTTCCTGTCATGTTTCCTGTCATGTTTCATGTTTTGTCTATGTTTTGCGTCTGTCATTTATGTGTTTCTCTTGTTCTTCTCATGTTTCTGTCAGTTTTCTGTCAGTTTTATGTCATGTTTCCCGTCATGTTTTTGTGTTCCTGCTTTTCCTGTCATGTTTCTTGTCATGTTTTCTGTCATGTTTTATGTCTTGCTTCCTGTCATGTTTTGTGTCTTGTTTTCATGTTTGGTCTTGTTTCTGCTTTGTCATGTTTCCTGTCATGTTTATGTGTGTTTTGTTTCTGTTTCATGTTTCTGTCTTGCTTTTCTGTCATGTTTTTGTCATGTTCCTGTCATTTTTGTTTTGTGTCATGTTTCCTGTCATGTTTCCTGTCATGTTTTCTGTCATGTTTCCTGTCATGTCTCCTGTCATGTTTTCTGTCATGTTTCCTGTTGTGTGTTTTTTCATTTTGTGTCATGTTTTTGTGTTTGAGGACTCTGAAATTTTTTTTCTTTTTTTTTTCGTTTTCTTTTATTTCAAGGATAATGGAATAAGCACTCATGTGCGTTTTTACATCTATTGCCCGTGTGTACGCAGTTTTGTAAATTTTGTCATCCGTTCCGACTGACTGGCACACAATGGCCTACACTTCCAAAATTATGTGGAAATTGTGTGGTATGTCATGTTTTAATTTTTGAGGACTCTGAAATTCTGCTTTGTCATGTTTTTAAATAAAGAAATATTTTAAAATTTTGGTATTTTTGCCCTTGAAATTTCCTGTTTTATCACTTACCTTAATAAAGCATCATAAACATTTTCTCTTATTTTTGTTATCACTTATGGTGATAAAAATGCCCTGGAAATTTCTTTTTAGTTTATAAATATTTTTATCAATCACTCACCATGATGAATTGTCCTAGACATTTTGTTGCAGGTTTTTCTTTTCATATCACTTTCCTTGATAATGTGTCTTAGAAATTTCCTCTTTTAAAAAAAACAAACAGTACTTTCTTGATAAATTGTCCGAGAAATTTCCTCTTTTTTGTTGTTGTTTCTCTTGAAAAAGTGTCTTTGATATTTTCTCTCTTTTGTCACTTGTATATAAAGTGGTAGCTCAGTGGTCAGAGCACTCGCTTTCCCCCAGCCAAGTTAAGCAGCATTGAGCATGGTTACCAATTGGATGGGTGACCGTTTTCGCGCCTTGGCTTCAGTACAGTTCCCCCAGTTCACCCAGCTGTAAATGGGTACCTGCCCTCTTTAGGGTCAGGGAAGGTAAAGCAGCGAGGGAGAGGAGATGGGCGCCGCCCTCAATATGCTGGCCCTAGAGAAGTGAGGTCTCTGACGCCTCGCTCCACTACGACCTTAATATAGGTTATGGGACACCTTTACCTTTTTTTTATATATAAAGTGACCTATTATTTCTGTTCTCTATTTTTCGGGGGGGGGGGGGGGGGGGGTGGTCACCTTTGATATAATAGAAATTAGCTGGTTTTTACTCACCTTGATAAAATGACCTAGAAATTTCCTCTGTTATTTTTTTTACCACTCATTTTGATAAGAAAGTTAACACCAATGATGGGTTCAAAAGCGCTGTACGATCAACGCATGGTCCGGCAATTGTTGCCTTCAACCAGGCAGAAATCAAGGCAGGAGGAACAAAGAGACAAGTAGATCTAACAGGGCTTGTTCTATTTAGGGCAAGTATTTTGTTTTTTGTTTTTTGTTGTTGGTTTTTTTTTTTTGTTCAGGGCAATAGAATAAAGAACTAGGGGAAGGGAGGTAATAAGGAAGGGAGGGAGTACAGAGCTGTTTGTGCATGAAAGTGCTTTGTGTCAGCCATCATTTTTATGCCAATGACTCTCAGATTCTTAGCAGTGATACCCTTGAAAATCTGCCTTCTCTCTTGACAAATATGTCTTACCTGCCTTCAAGATATCCACAACTGGATGATACAGAAGTTGAAGCTAAATGCAGATAAAACCGAAGCCATGCTTGTATGGACCAAACACAAACTCTCTTCCATCACAACAGCTGCAATAGAATTCGGCAATGCATCAGTCCCTCTATCCACTGCTGTGAAGTATCTAGGGGTCATTATCGACAACACACTCTCTATATTGTCGCTCTTTCTCTGTTTCCGGTCCCTCCACATGGAATGACCTCCCTCTTCCACTTTGCCAAAAGCCTTCATTTGATTCTTTCAAATCTAGCCTCAAAACGCTTTTATACTCTACTTGAGATCTTCCCCTATTATCTGTTCCTACTTTTCAATAGCTACCTTCACCTCCACCACCCCCACCTAAGTGTGTTGTGTGTATGAATTTGATATTTGTTTATCTTGATATTTGTGGATGGTTGCATGCGTGTGAATGATTTGAATGCAAGCGCTTTGATTTGTTTACTTTACAAGATTCAGCGCTATATAAATTCCATACATTATTATTATTATGTAAAAATTTATTGCCCAGGGCTGCCAGATGTACTACTATCAACTATGGCGTATTAGTGCAATTCAAAAGTACCTGTCCAAAGATGCAGCATCCAAACTCGTTACGTCTCTCATTCTGTCACCTCTGGACTATTGCAATTCTCTTCTGGCTTGTCTGCCAGCATCATCTATCCACTGCCTTCAACGTATACAGAACTCTGCAGCTTGACTTAGTCCTCAGAAAGAAAAAAATCTGAGCACATTACTCCTCTCTTACGATCTCTTCACTGGCTGCCTGTGCCATGGAAAGTAAAGTACAAGATCAGTACCCTCAGTTACAAATGTCTCCACAAAACAGCACCCTCCTACCTCTGTGAATGTCTTCACCTGTATACTCCTTCTTGTTCCCTCCGCTCTGCTGCAGATACCTTGTGCTTACAAATAACCTAGATTCAACCAATCCACCGTTGGCCATCACTCTTTCTCTATTTCTGGTCCATCATTCTGGAATGACCTCCCTCTCTCTCTTTGCCAAAAGCCTACTTACACAGGGTTCGTACAAATCTTAAAAAGCCCTAAAAGGCCCTGATTTTTGAAGATCCAAAATAAGGCCCCTAAAAAGCCCTAAAAATGAGACCTATGGCCCTGGAGGCCCTAAAAATGGGAATCATGAGTGAGAGTTTCTGTTGAAATGTAGATTAAACAAATACACAAAATAAAACTTATGAGAAATGAAAGCATGAAAAGTGTCCAAAGATCGTATTATCGACGATAGAGCCTGTTGTCTGCTATTCATGTCGCACCACCTATTTTGCCAAGGGAGGTAATTTGCCTCCATTGGAAGTGCATATTTGCTTTGCTTTCACCAGTCATTTTTTACATGCTGAAAACTACCTACCCCTATGGTATGTCCGTAATTTGTTTGGAAAATGATGTTTTAACTATGAAACAGCAATCATGAGTTAAAAAAATACCAGTTTTCTGTTTACTGCGCTACAGTCCTTTATTAGATTTTTCAATTTTTAGCACAGCTGCGCTGTGAATAGCAAGGCCTATTGTTTCTCCTGTGCGCAGTTTACAAAATGGCAGTCAGTGATACAGTTGCGTGTCAGAATGGGAATACAATAAAACCTGTAGCCAGATCTATTTATTTGAGGAGATTATCCCACAGATTTCCTGCAGAACGCATACAGACACGAATCCAGTTCATAAGGCAAGTCACAAATGCCTGAATATTTACAAATGTACAGGAAAATACAAATATTATTTGAATATTTTCCACCGCTCAATGTGGTCGATTCAGTTGACTTTACTTTAAAATTCGCAGCTTATTCAGTTATTGGCCGACTTGATCTGAAGATTCTTGCTTTTAAAAAAACAACTATGGGGAGAGGGTGTTGGCATCCTTTTCAAACCAGTGTTAGGCCTACCTCTCTGTCTGCATTGACAATACGGGACTTGTACATGTATGTATTCATAGTGAAGAGAACTTGCGTCCAGCAGCCTCTCTCTCTGTCTTTCTGTCTCTCTCTTTTGTGCATGCATGTGTGTGCATGCACGCACGTGCGTGTGTGTGTGTGTGTGAATGCCTGCATGTACGCATGTGTGAGATTGAAATCAAGGAGCAGAATTTGGAAGAGGCACTGTGACTGTGTCAGGGTATTGTTATTACCAGTTCTAGTACCGGGCAACCATCTGCATCTTTGGTAAGGCAAGGAGACTAGTTCACATCAGATGAACTTTGAGGGATAGTGTCTTTTAAGTTCACTTTGCTAGCTTTTTGTGAAAAACATCTTAAAATCAGAGACACTTATTTCAGTTTTCACTTTACATCGTATTTCGAGACATGGACACTTCCATCACACCATGGATGTTTTACTGTGTGAGGATTTTAATTCATTGTAGTATCTATGAGTGAAAGAGATTTTATTCTAGAACTTCACTTGAATTTGTGTCAATAATCAATATCCAACATGCAGTTGTAGACAAGAAGACTTTGCTTACATGAGTTTGAGATTAGTTTATCAATGTAAACGTGTACACAGGTTGATAAAATGTACTTTGATACCCTGTGGCTAGGTCCTAAATTTGGAAATAATGGCCCCTAAAAAGCCCTAAAAAGGCCCTAAATTTTTCAAACCAAGTATGTATGAACCCTGTTACAACACTTTAAAATCCAGCCTCAAAACACAAACCTAAGATTTTTCCCTATTGTTTCATCTCTTAATTATCTGTTCCTGCCTTCATTGACCAAAATTCCCATCACCCTGCTGAAGTGTATAACCTGTGTGAGTGTGTGTGTGTGTGTGTGTATTTGAACTTGTTAAAATTATTAATCATTGTTGGGTGCGTGTGTAGGAGTGGGTTGACTGGAAGCGCTTTGATTTGTTTTTACATGATATAGCGCTATATAAATTCCATTTATCATCATCATCATCATCATCATTATTATTATTACTATTATTATTACTTTTATCATTATTATTATTATTGTTATTAATTTCTGCCCCTGACCCCGCAGGAAGCCGGTGAACCACTACTGTCTGCACATCGCGGAGGATGACGGAGAGGTGGACGGGGACTTCCCCAGTCTGGACAACAGAGAGCCGGTGCTCAAGTTCGGCTTCAGCAAACTGGCCCTGATGGAGTGCGACCCCACCCCCCTGCCCCGCTCCTCCTATGTCGTCACCATGTGAGTGGGGCAGGGAAGGAAGGAGGGAATCAATGGGTGGATGGATGAATGAAACGATAAATCATTGAATTGGTGGGTGGGTGAGTGGATGGATGGGTAGATAGGTGGCTGAGGGAATGGATGGGTAGGTGGGTGGGTGATTTGAGTGGATGGATAAATATGTTGATTAATGAGTGGATGAATAAGCAGACAAAGGAATGAATGGATGGGAGGATGAATGAATGAACAAATGGATGGATTAATGAATGAATGAGCAAACAAGAGAACAGATGGATAGATGTACTGATGAATGAATGAGTGAAAATTTGCATGAATGTGGTATGTTTTTTTGTGTCAGTGACTATGTTTGTTGATGTCTTTGTGTAGGTGAGTGTGTGCGTCTGTGCGTGTGTACATGCATACATGTCTGTCTATCTTTGTGTATGTGCATGAGTGAGTGTGTGTGTATGTGTATGTGTGCTTATGGTAATGATATGTGTGTATTGATGTCTGCTGTATACATGTTTTAACAGCAATGTTCCAAATCGTGGATTCAACAAATTCCAACTGGACACACTGAACATTCCCATGAGAAGTATTCTGGAGAAAATCATTAACAGACGCAAGATTCGCACACGCCCAGGTAAGGCCGTGTGTGTGTGTGTGTGTGTGTTGACAAAAAGCTGGGTCTGGATTGATGTTTAAAGGCTCATTTGACAGTTTCGCAGA
>CM054161.1:14467373-14502373 GCA_028751875.1 Rapana venosa | reverse complement strand
AAAAGAGGAAATTTCTAGCACAAAATTTCCAGAATGTGGGGATGCTATTTATACTGATAGGCCCCCAGGATCCCCTCGGGGAAATTTGCTCATACAATTGGTGTTGTTGTTGTTGTCACTGTCCCACATTACTTGTCCTCAGAGCCAGCGCAAACTGTGGCAGCCAGTCCTTCTCCAAGTGGTAGTCTGCACATTGGGTGGGGGGATTTTTTTTTAAAAGTCAATACTAAAATGAAATCCAGTATAGAAAGTCATGTATGAAAACAATTTCTAAAAGCCCCCTTACTGTCATAAAAACAACAACCATAGCCACTAAAACTGTGTTGTCAGCATTGTTGTGTGAGCCAAACAGAAAGTATTTCAAAATGTGTGGGATGGTTAGCATGTACCAGAAGCCTTTTCCTCCATTAAATATGTATAGGGTTCATACAGACCTCTCAACAGGATCAAACTCATTTGAAGCAGCTTTTAGTGGCACTGAGTCTACAGCAGAGGGCTCAGTGCTGCTGGCTGAATTAACATTGGCCAGCGTTGTTTTGAAGCAGGGTGGAATCAAACAATCCTTGAAATGTAAAACTGAACTAAGTGTGTAAAGTTATAAACCACTGGAAAGCTTAGATAACAAGCTTTTTATGTGAGTGTGATTTTATAGCAGCATGTACTGTTTATGGGACGGGATAGCTCAGTGGTCGGAGCACTCGCTTTCCCCCAGCCAAGTTAAGCAGCGTCGAGCGTGGTTACCAGTTGGATGGGTGACCGTTTGCGCACCTTGGCTTCAGTACAGTTCTCCCAGTTCACCCAGCTGTAAATGGGTACCTGCCCTCTTTAGGGTCAGGGAAGGTAAAGCAGCGAGGGAGAGGAGATGGGCGCCGCCCTCAATATGCTGGCCCTAGAGAAGTGAGGTCTACGCCTCGCCCCCCTACGACCTTATAGGTTATGGGACTCCTTTTACTGTTTATGATCATGTAAAAATGAAAGAAAAAAAAGAAGTATGTGCATATACCTTTATAATGTATGCCGACATTCCAAAAGAACCACACACTCACACTTTTTTGCCTAATATCACTTTGAGTGTATAGACGTAAAATTGAAGCAACAACAACAACACACACACATACATGCACACATACATACACGCACACACAGATCCACCTTTATAAGCACATATACATCTCTCTCTCTCCCTCTCTCTCTCTCTCTATTATATATATACACACAGCAGCATGGTTGGCATTAAATACCATAACCACAGATGGTAATGCTCTGTGCAGGGATCAGTGGGGAAAAAGTGGAGATAGATCCTGTACAGATCCGCAGCTCCATTCGTCTGATTCGACAAAAGCCGGTCACCCACGAGGCAGACAGCATTGCCGACTGCGACATCTTGGAGAGAAAGTCTAATGGTAAGCTTTCTTACACGGCCCTTTGAGGTTGGCTGCAGTATGTCTGACTGACAGTGTGTTTAATAATAATGATAATAATAATGTATGGAATTTATATAGCGCTGAATCTTGTAAAGCAACAAATTATATCTTGTCTTCGAGAGAGAGAAGGAGAGAGAGAGAGAGAGAGTGCGCATGTGTGTGGGTGGGTGGGTGGGTGTGTTGGTGATTATAGCATGTATGTGGGTGTGTTTTTGTGTGTATGCTTCATTCAATTCCATGTTTTTATATAGTATATTAGTATCTTGCCTTCTGTAATTTGTGTGTTTGTGTTGGCGATTGTGGCATATGTGCGTGTGTGTGTGTGTGTGTGTGTGTGTGTGTGCTTCATTTAATTCCATGTTGTTTATAACCAAACCGACCACAGGCAGAGAGACAGATCAGCTGGAGAAACTGAAAGTTTGTCAGCAGTGCCGAGTTGTCAGTCAACAACTGCCTGGAGGATTTCATTGGTGGTTTTTGTTTTTTTTATCATTACACCCCTTCCCTATTTCAAGTTGTTTTTTTTTCTTTTTTATTTCATTCTTGTTGACTTGACAAACAAAGGGATGTAAGGAGTCGTATACATGCAGTGCCACATCCATGAGAAACTGAAACACCCTTTTAGAGTCTTTGAAGTGCAATGCAATTGTAATATCTTTATTGTCGAGGTCTTTTAGTGCCCCCACCTCCCCCCTCCCCCAACCCTAGGTTCATATTTGATATACTGACAAAAATGCCACTGTCAGGAGAAAACTGTCTGTGCAAAGCTGAGAGGAGAAAAGAAAATGTTTCATCGGTGGCCTAGAGGTAACACGCCTGTCTAGAAAAGCGAAAAGTCTGGGTCGGAAGTGTGCGGTGGTTCGAATCCCATTTGGTTCCGAAACTTTTCCCCCATCCATTAGACCATGAGTGGTGGTCTGGGCGCTAGTCTTTGGTATGAGACGAAAAACCAAATCCTGTGTGTTAAACATAATTATTTAGCGCAAGGAAAAGAACCCATGGCAACAAGAGAGTTGTCCCTGGCAAAATTCTGAAGGAAAAAAGCCACTCTGATAGGGAAACAAACACAATTACAGACAGGAAAAAGCAAAAACAAAATGGGTGGCACTGCTCTTGAGGTGACGTGCTCTCCCTGGGAGAAGGCAGCCTGAATTTCACGCATAGAAATCTGCTGTGATTTAAAGTGGTATAGAATAAATATAAAAAATAAATAAATAAAATAATCCATATTTTAAAAACAGCGTGGTATTCACTCTACGTGCAGGTCGTGTGACGTTCCGCTTGACGTATCTGACAGAACACAACTACAAGCATCACGACTTTGAGGCAGACACTGTAGTAGCGGCAGAGATTGTTCACAAGCTGAAGAACATTCTGGAACTGCGCCTCAGCCCTGCCAGAAAAGAGTTCATCAGCTCCCAGGACCGCAAACAGCGAAAACGGGAATCCTTCAAGTTCACTGTGTAGAGTGTGCACAGCTCTGTGTGTGTGTGTGTACAGTGTGTGTGTGTGTACATGTGTGATACAGTGTGTGTGTGTGTACAGTGTGTGGTACAGTGTGTGTGTGTACAGTTCGTGTGGTGTGTGTACAGTGTGTGTGTGTGTGTGTACAGTGTGTGTGTTACAGTGGTGTGTGTGCATGTGTGTGTACAGTGTATGTGTGTACAGGTGTGTGTGTGCGTGCACGTATGTGTGTGTGTACAGCTGTGTGTGTGTGTGTACAGTGTGTGTGTGTGTGTGTACAGTGTGTGTGTGTGACAGTTGTGTACAGTGTGTGTAGGGAGCGTGTTTGTGTACAGTGTGCGTTTGTGTGTGTACGTGTGCGTGTGTGCATGTGTGTATGTGTGTGCACAGTGTGGTGTTGTGCACAGTGTGGTGTGTATGTGTGTACAGTGTGTGTGTACAGTGTGTGTGTGTGCACAGTTGTGTACAGTGTGTGTAGGGAGCGTGTGTGGTGTGTGTGTGTGCACAGTTGTGTCAGTGTGTGTGTGTACAGTGGTATGTGTGTCGTGGTGTGTTACAGTGTGTGTGTGTGTGTGTGTGTGTGTGTGTGTGTGTGTGTACAATGTGTGTGTGTAGTGTGTGTGTGTACAGTGTGTGTGTGTGTGCGTGTGTGTACAGTGTGTGTGTTGTACAGTTGTGTTACAGTGTGTGTGTCTACAGTGTGTGTGTGTGCACAGTTGTGTACAGTGCGTGTAGGGAGGGGGTTGTTGTGTGTGAGGAGGGGGGGTGTTGTGTTTGTGTGTGTGTGTACAGTTGTGTGTGTGTACAGTTTGTGTTGTGTGTGTGTACAGTGTGTGCATGAGTGTGTGTACAGTCTGTGTGTGTGTACAGGTGTGTGTGTGTGTATACAGGTGTGTGTACAGGTGTGTGTGTGTGTATACAGGTGTGTGTACAGGTGTGTGTGTGTGTGTACAGTTGTGTGTGTATAGTATGTGTGTGTGTGTACAGTTGTATGTGTGAGGTATGATATTTATCCCAGTGGAAGTCTGTGATTGAAGAAGAGCGAGTTGTTGCTAAAACGCGACGCCTGTCAACGTGTAGTCAGTGAAGGAGGATGTGTGGCTTTCTGTGTGGTCCTGACACAGTGACTGAGACTTCATTCACACGAAAGAGCTTGTTCAGGTTCACGGCTTCTGTGTGCGCTTGAAATAATAAGCAGAATGAGGTAGGTGTTTGTGTGTGTGTAAGAACAATATTCTGTGAATTATGTTGGCATCTGTGACATTTTAAAAAGATAAGTGTGTGTGTGCATGTGTGTGTGTGTGTGTGCAAGAACAGTATTTTGTTAATATTTTGGCATCTGTGACATATAAGAGATAAGAAATTCTGATGTATATTGCACGTAAGAAGACAAAGGTTATATATTATTCCTTCTATGTTATTTTTATTGTGTACAAACAGAAAAGATCAGAAACAGGACTATTTCATGTCTTAGGACATCCACCCTCCCCCTGTGGGAATGCTGGGGGCCTGTCAGTATAAATAGTATCCCCCCCCCTTCCCCTTAAAAAATATTCTGTGCTAGAAATTTCCCCTTTTCTATAACTCCCAGCTTGTTCCTCTGCAAGGAACAAGCTGGGTTCAGGGCAGGCAGGAGCATAATCGAACAGATTTGTAACTGCCACATCCTGATGGAAAAACATCTTCAACATCAGAGATGGACTTCAAGAAGGCTTTCAACAGAGTATGGCACGAAGGCCTGTGGCAGGTCCTCAGAATGTTTGGCATTGAAGAAGGACTGGTGCAAACCATTCAAGCACTATACAACACCGCAAGCAGTGTAGTCCTTCTGAACAATCAGGTCGGAGACTACTTCAAAACCACAGTTGGGGTCCGACAAGGATGCCTGTTATCTCCAGTCCTGTTTAATCTGTTCTTGGAAAACATTATGAGAGAGACCCTCCATGACTTCCACCCTACCATCTCCATTGGCGGCAGACCCCTCAACAACTTGCGGTTTGCCGATGACATTGACCTCATGGGCGGAAGTAACACAGAGCTGCAAGATCTTACGACCGGACTTGAGAACAGAGCTGGAGCATATGGGATGGAGGTGAGCTCTGAGAAAAGTAAAGTACTTGTGAACAGCACGAGCAACGCCACTGCTAACATTTACATGAACGGCCACAGAAATCAAAGTCAGACTAGCCATTGCAACATCTTCCATGACAAAACTCACCACCATATGGAAAAGTAAAGAGATCAGTTTCCCAATCAAACTAAAGCTCTACAAAGCCCTAATTCAGACTATCCTGCTGTACGGAAGTGAAACCTGGACATTGACTGCTGAAACTGCAAAGCGAATCCAGTCATTTGAAACAAAATGCCATAGAAAACTGTTGGAAATATCCTGGTGAAACGAAAGAATGAATTTGTAAGTATAATAACGTGCAGATGGTCAAATGCAATCCTTTCGATTCTGCAGAAGAAAAAGGCTGACATAGTTGCCATTTCACTATATTATTACTAGTTTCAAATATATTCCTTCTGAGGATATACTCGAGTGACAACTGAGGAAAGACGAACAGACTATTCATGTAGGACATCCATCCTCAGTGGGAACCAGTGGATGACCCCGCATATAATAGTGAGACCGGCATCGATCGAGGAAATCGGTCAGATTTCCCCCGTTTTCTCCACACCCACATGACTTCATGATGATTAACCCCATTTTTTTCTTTCTCTCTCATGTTATTTTCTGCCAGCTATTCTGCTACCCAGCTTTTCCTGGAGTCTTCATGCAAATCTGCACATTTTTTTCTTATGAATTTTTTAATGAGCTGTTCTGAAGTTGGAAGGGTGGCTGAGGCCAGCAGGCAGACCTCTGCAGAGTTAAGTTGGGAAAAGACCAGGCACTACAGTTCCACCCAGTATGGCCATGTCGTAGGAAGAAAGAAAAACGGTGGTGGTATTTTGATACTACAAACTGTTGATTGTACTGGAATTATAATGAAAAATACAGAAAGTGCATGCAAGTAGAATAGTTATTGATGTGAAAGCTGCACTGGTTTTGAAAACCAATGTTCAAATTTACATACCTGCCTAGGCCTCAGAATGTTCTTCAGTAGTATTGGGACATTATTTCTCAGTAGTACTTAACTTGCATGGTTTTTTTATATAACTTTTTAAAAGAAGTATATTTCCCTCCTCATTTTTTCCTAGACCACACACACACACACACACACACCACACACACACACACACACACACACACAACCACACAACAGCAACAGCACAGCACAGCACAGCAGCCCTGGGTTTGCTATGAACAGACACTTGCAGACACACAGACAGACTGACAACTGATTTGAGGAATCTTGATTCCCTGTATAAGTCAGAAATGATGATAACTTGATTCTGGAGATTTTTAATTTTTTGAAGTGCAATGCACGCAGTGTACTGCAGCGCAGTATGACGAAAGACCATCAGCAAAACAGATACTGGTTGTTAGAGCGTCAAGAGAAGTAGGGGTCATCTGAAACCTCACTTGTGAAAAGATGTTAGATGCAAGATTCAGAGACAGGAGCAAATGACACAGAGGATTCTATGGACAGATGGTATGTTTGGTTTACACACAGGAACTGTCTGAACACAAAATACTTTCCAGACCTCTTTTCATAAGTGTGACTTCTGTTTTGATGCTTGCTCTTCTAATGCTGTTCATTTTCCTTTTGGGAGTGGGCCTATTTTCTGTCTTGATTGTGTGCTTGAATAATTATGGCCATGAGTGTGGCAAGGGTTTTTCTTTCTTAAATTTTTTGTTTTGTTTTGAGGATAATGGAATAAGCACTTGTGTGCTTTTTACATCCAGTCCCTATGTGCATGCAGTTTTGTACATTTTGTTGTCATCCATTACCACCGGCACACAATGACCCACTCTTGAAAGGCGGAACAGGTTTTAATATGTGTGCAAGATGTTCTGCATGTGTTACACACAGGACCTTGGTTTATAGTGGTGTGTGTGTGTGTGTGTGTGTGTGTGTGTGGAGAGAGAGCTCATTTGTTATGATTTGAAATATTTGTGCTAGAAATGATACTTTGTTATCATTATTATTAAATTGAATCTGCATATTGTCCTATACTCAAGAATATGTGTTTCTTATAATTCTGTTTCTAAAATATTGAAACAAATCAGTCACCATCATTAGTATCAGTGGAACATTTCAGCAATATCAAAACAGCAAAATATCCTGAGTTTATGCCAGGCAACAACTTTTTATGAACTTGACACTATGTAGTATTTTCAAGGACAAGAGTAATTGGCTGATTCATTATGTATATCTTGTTGTTCCTGTTCTTTTGTATCGTAAATATTGAAATCAACAAGTCATTATCAACAGTATCAGCATGTTGTCATATACTCAAGACATTTGTATTTCCAGTTATTCTGTATGTAAAATATTGAAACAGTTAGAACCCAGTTCTTGCTGTCACTACTTCTTCCTGCCATAAGGACCATGACAATCCGCTGTTGTTAAGGGCCAGTATTGTTTAGTGTTCAGGTGTCTGAAGACTCGGTTCTTCCCTTGTCCTCTAGCCAGCAATCTGTTGTATAGAAAGGACGGTCATCACGTCAGTGTTCAGCAACCTGAAGCGCAGCTTTGAAACAAGCATGGCGAAGGAAGTTCCTTCACAGAGGAGAATGTTGAGGAACAGACAACGTGGAGTGTGGTCAGGAAGACTGCTGTGTGCTCTGCTGAGGAGTAGTTCCTGCACTGGAGTTGAGGATCCATACATCAGTCTTGTCTTGGATGTGGGTGGAGAAGTTCAGCTTTGACTGACCTCTCATTTAAAAAAAAAAAAAAAGTTCCCCTTGTGTGTGCAACCATTTTTGCCCATCATTTAGCTTGCTGCATTCCGACTTCATGGATGATGCCTTAACACGACACCAGTGTGCATGCATGATTTAATACTTTTTGGGGGGTCATTTATTCTTACCAGCACAAGTGGCCTACTCTTTGGAAAGTCACAACAGTTTTTAACATGTGCACAAGATGTTCTGACTGCATTTGCACATGGAGTGTATAGTCTCATCTGAAGGACTTTTGGCTGAGGGGAAAATCTCCTTGAACAGGCATCTTGGTGGTGGTTTGAACCCAGGTATGATCCTGGGCTGTCAAATCACGAACACAGTGCTCACCCCCATAGTGTCATCTGAAGACCTGGCAGGAGAAAGGAGGAAGAAAGCGTTAACTTCAGGGGGGAAAAAACTGTCAACTGGACACCGCAGTGATGATTTGAATCTGTCCTCAGGTTACAAGTCTGATGCTTTAACAAATAGGCTACTGTCCTTCCAGCACCGATAACTGGAATAATATTATAATGGGGCATTACCATTGACTTTCTGAGGGTAAGATCAGGAAGAGAAGTGAGGTCTCTGACGCCTCACTCCCCTACGACCTTATAGGTTATGGGATGCCCTTTGCCCCCCTTTTAAGGATCAGGAAGAGGGTATGGCATCTTCAGGGTCGTGCACACTGTATGAGGGAAATTCAAAGTGGAAAAGGTTTTAAGGAGCATAGGAACTCTACACTTGTTGAACATGGAGCAGGAAGAAACTGTTTAAATGCGACTGGTTGGTTGTTGATGCAACAGCGAGTTTTGGGTGTTTTATCTGTATATTTTTGTTGTTGCAATGTTTGAATGTTAACAGGATTTTGGTAATGGTTTTTATGGACTTGTATTTGTGATAGTGGTGATATGTGTAAGTGTGTGTGTGTGGGGGGCGCTAAGGATTGTATCAGAGGACTTTGTAATCTAGAATCACTCAAAAAAAACAACAACACAATGGATACAATTATGAAAGTCTTTGAGAGTATATTTGAAAGTGTGTATACATATGAGTGAGTATCTCTGAGAGTATATTTGAAAGTGTGTATACATATATACCTATCTCTTCATTTTACATTTGGAAGAACTTAAGGTGTGGGAAGGATCTTGGTGACAGAAATGAATTTCAGGAGAAGTAAGAACCATCAGATGTTACACAAAGGGTTCCATCACTGAACAGAGAACCAGTGTGACCCACAGACATCCAGCATGCCACACATTTCAGTTGGGGAATGAGCCAAGCCACAACAGTGCATGTGAGCACATTCCAACAGCATGGAGGGACAGACAGAAAGCTTAGAGGCAAGGCTACAACTGACAGCTATTGTATTGAATTGAATTGTATTGCATTGTATTGTATACCACTCTATGTCACGGTATACTGCTGTGCATGACATTCAGGCTGCTCTCCCTGGGGAGAGCTTGTTGTCACAAGAGCAGCGCCACCCATTATTTTTTTTCTGTTCCTGTCTGCATGTGCATTTGCTTCCCTATCAGAGTGGCTTTTTTTCTATTGAATTTTGTCAGGGACAACTCTTTTGTTGCTGTGGGATCTTTTATGTGCATTTTTTATGCATGTTGCACTCATGACCTCGGTTTATCATCTCATCCAGAAGACTATCACCCAGACCGCCACTCATGGGTTAGTGGATGGGGGAAAAGTTTTCGGGCACAAACAGGGATCAAACCACTACACACTTCGAACCAGGTGCCAAATCAGGGACATCGTCAACCTAACATAAACTACATAAATATGAAAATTATATCTGATGTCTGCTAGATCTGGACATTTGATGAACAACTATTACATTTAAAAAAGCAAAACAAAGAAAAGGACAAGAAATTGTGCAAGGCACCAAAGTCAGTGGAGGGTTGGTGGACCCTGAAATGTGATACCTCAGCAGTGATTCCAACAGAATACTGATGACTGTTGAGTAGTGCATGGTGAATAATGCAGACATACTCTGCACATTTGTCTACTGTGTGTCAAGTCTGCAAACCAGATTTGAAATCTGTCCACAACTTTTAACCTCTTCACTGCCCAGTGCAAGTGCACCCTATATGCCGGGGAATAAAATTCTTATGTACCACTGCTATGTTCATATCCCTCTTACTCAAAAACTACTACCCTTACTCAGAAACTACTACATGAATATTCCTGATAGTCTACCCAATGACAGTATATATATCTTAGATTACTTTGAGGCAAGCTCAAATTAGTTAGCATGATATTTTACTGCAAAAATATATTTAAAATGTAAAAAATTGACCATAAATACGATTTCTTCATCACCACTGTCATTCTGAGTACCCCCGATCTCAATAACATCAAACATAAGTCTAGGCCAAATCTCATTCTTGTTTTTTAAATGCACGATCAGCTGAATCATACACAATCGTTTTCATCACTGTTAGGTAAATCTACAGTTTTATTTGACACTTTTACAGCTGTGTAAAGTTATTGATGCCTTCAACAAGAAGTGTCCGCAATTTTGAACAAGAACTTCCCAAGCAGTCATGCATAAAAACACAAAATATGAGCGAAAAAACGATCGTTTTTGCCACGGTTTTTGCAGCTCAATGTTGCCAAGCAACAGGAGAGTGACCTTCATTAATTTTGGAGTTCTTTCCCTTTAACTGTAGTCAAGGAAGCAGGCTTGTTTACTTCGTTCGACACCCCGGAAATTTTCCAGGTTGTTGGCGTATAGGATGCATGTTTAGCCCCGGAAAATTTCCGGGGTAAGGCAGTCTTGTGGTTAAAATTTAAGTTTAAAAATCATGGTTGGCTACAGCTCCACATCTGTCCACTACTCTCTGCAGGTTAATTTGCTTCTTCCTTCCTCTGCTTTCATCAGTTACACGGCATTGAACGTACAGTTCTAGCCTTGCTTTGTTGTTTTGAAATTTGACGGACACAAATCCATCCAGACAAGGCAATCAGTACATGATGTCTTTCACTTGACATGCTTTGGATATTGACATTACCTACACCTTTTGCACATGTAGTCACATGCATTTGAATAGGCACTATAAGGGCTTTTGTATGCATTTGAATCAGCTCTAAACACTGGGGGAAAAATCATGTGTTTTTTGTTTTAGCAACTGGCGTAGCAATGTAGCAAGACAGCTGAAATCAGAACTGCTACGTCAAATCACAATGGTAAACATCTCTGAATTCCTCTCATGTTTAGTGGTCTCATTTCGTTGGCCATGTGAAATTCTAAAACGACACTGGTACAGCGTGCAGCAGAAAGTGTAATTTTGCCTTGCTGAAACTGATCTGGACTGCATGTAAAAAAGCACACAAGTGCTTATTCCATTATCTTCAGATGAGACTATAAACCGAGGTCCCGTGTGCAAATGCACGCAGAACATCTTGCACACACGTTAAAATCTGTTCCGCTTTTCATAAGAGTAGGCCATTGTGTGCCGGTGGGAACAGATGACAGATTTTTTAAAAATGCATACAGACAGGGACTGGATGTAAAAAAGCACGCAAGTGCTTATTCTATTACCTCGATATAAAAGAATAAATAAAATCCTTGATATAAAAGAATAAAATAAATAAATAAAAATCAATGTATGGAAAACCCTCCTTGTATTTGATGGCAAACTTCTGATAGGCATAGCCATCATTTTTTATGCTTTTTTCTTTATGGCCAGCATTGGAAACAAGCACACACGTTGACATGCTTGTTATACGCTTTTTTTGCGTTTTATTTTCATCTCAGAAAGTGGAAAATTGTCTAAAAATCCAGAAAATGGGAAACATTCCAGGGAAAAAGGAATGGTTGGCTGCTATGTGTGTTCAGGACTACTATTGGTTCAACTAACTAGCAGAGAGGGGGATTTGGTTGAGCGCAGTATAATTATACTCATTTCCACTTTTACTAATATATTTTGAAGTTTGAGCCAAGTTTTCTATTCAGTGTAACTCTTTACTTATCATTCCCCTGGGTTTATTTTCTAACACTTCTCAACAGCCTTTGCTGTGAAAAGTCTGCATGAACTATGCAACAGATAATCGAGTCCATAGGGACCTGTCTGTTGCGTGTTGTTTTTTCTACATAACTGACCAGATGATCATTTTTACACTATTGATTTTCCACTTTATAATGACACGCAATCATGCCCAGTCATTTCCAGATGTGCGTATACACATTTGTAGCCACTCATACAATACACCAGACATGATTCCAATTTTCACAGTTTATCATCCATTCTGTAATTTAAACATGTTGCACAATCTCATACAGAATAGCACACATCATTCCAGCGTTCACAGATAAGTCATCCATTCTTCATTTTGAACATCCTGCACAATCATTTCTTGTCTCGTACTGAAATTCCACATATAAACAGATGACATGCACAGTACTACCATGTATATATATTATTCGTGAACTCTGACCAACCCCCCAAACCTACAGCTCTCAGAGTTCAACTTCTTGCAGTGTCTCCATAGTCCGTGTTATCTTCAAGCGAGAGAGGAAGAAATAAAATGTCTGATGATACAATGAAATTCATCACCATTTCACTTGCTGAGAACTGTAAAACAAAAGAAGGTAAAACTAGTTATCCAATCATGGGCTAATCGTGGAGTGTGGCAGACTTGAATTATGCCTTTATGGTCACTTCTTTTCTTTCATTCACTTAACTGCTAATAGATGGGGGTCGATGAAGCTTTTTCTTTCTTTTTTTTTTACAACAGAAAAGCCCTTATCTCCACAGAAAACAGTTTTCTGCCAACTCTTGCAGTCTCCAGTCTCGCCTACAAAAAATTCCACTCCACAGAATGTTCAGCCACCAAACAGGTGACTCTGAGATGGGGTTGACAGCAAGTGAGGATGATCCAGGGACTTAGAACAAAATTATTTTTGTGTCAAGATTTTCTTGAAAAAAAAAATGCAAGACAGTACAGAACCATTTTCTTTTTATTTATTTACATTGGCAGAGTCTGCTGATGATTTTTGCACTCTGTTACATGTACACACACCACACCAACGCACAGCACACACTCCATAGCACTCACACCCACGTACATGCTCACACACTTGCACAACCTCATTCATAATGCTAAAATAGGGATGAGAATGGGAAGAGTGTCAAGCACTAAAACAGAACACAGGAGTTGTCTGCAATGCCTCAAAAACCAAGTCTCCATAGCATCTCCAAATGGCGAAGTCTGTTCTGTCACATTGCCGATCAAATTTTTCCAGCAACACACAGCCGATTACAGTGACCTAGTGTTGCACTGTGCCATCACTGGTAATACAACTCCAGGTTCATGCCATCATGAATTTCATCTGCACGGAGTTAAGGTCCACCGCTGCACACATTCCTGTTCTACTGAAACATCATACTTACTTGACCTACATCATACATCATACTTACTTGATCTACAAGAAAACTCTTGAGCTGATCTTGAGCATTCTGAATTCTGTATTATATTCATATGCTTCAACAAAAAAGGATTTTCCCTTCTTTTCTGTTTGTTTTTAAAAAAAAACTATTAATGCCATATATTCAATTCAGTTCAAACACTTTATTATCTCAGAGACAGAGAAGCTCCCCATTCCTCTAACTGGTTGCCAACACAGTTGTGCTGTCAGGCTGCTATCACAGACCACCGTTACTGTGACAGGTCTCCCTTCAGTACAAGTCTTACTGGAGAATGTTCTTGCATCTCACTGTCTGCATCAATTTCACTTTGGTCTTAGAGAACTGTGTTTAGACTAGCGCTCCTTAAGTATCTAAGACAGCATACTTTCACCGTTTCAGTTTTGCTGTAGATAATCTAGATATATCTCACGTTCTTTACTGTTTTACATGAGAAGACTTCCTGCTGTGATTTTATTTCTTTAACTTTCATCTAAAGTCACACCTGTCTTGCCCAAGCTTTCTTGATGTAACCTTGTCAAAAGTATGTTCTTTCGAGCCAGAAGGCCCATAGAGCCGGAGCTTATCCCGGTTTCTGTAGCGTTAAGCGAACTGATGGTTTTTCACCACCCCTGTGACAGGACGCTAGTCTGTCGCCAGATACTTCCCCAGCAGAGCTGGTACCCACTTGTACACCTGGGTGGAGTGAGGAAAATAGGAGTAAAGTGTCTTTCCCAAGGACACAACACCGAGCCCAGCGGGGATCGAACCCGCGACCTCTGGATCACGAGTTGACCGCCTAAACCACTCGACCACGGTGCCTCGTAACCTTGTCAAACTTACATATATATGACAAATTCCTTTTTGCCACCAAAAATACTGTCTATGGGATATCTACTTTCTTCTGTGTTACTGTTAGCTTTATACTGCAAAAAAATGGCAAGCTTTAATTAAAGAGCAATTAACCTTTTATTTCATATTGTTTACACTAATGACCATGAAAGCCATGTCAGGGCTGTCATCCCACTCAATTCCAGCAACTCCAGTAACATTCACCACAAGTTCAAAGTCAACACAATCCAATCCCTTCAAATATCTACCACTGTCAAGCTGGAAAAAAAATCCTGAAATGACAAAGTACCTAACTCACTTCCTTCCCTCAGGCCAATGAAACCAGACCATGCTGAGGAACCAGCAACTCTGCCTAATTAATCCATCATCCCCAGTTTTGAACAGAAAAGTGCACCCCCCCCCCCCCCCAATAATGAACACTTCAAAAGTGTACCCAAAAACACATGAGAAAAATGCCATAAGGGTAAATAACTTGACAAAGTGGACATTCTGTGCCCACCCCAGTGTTTTAAATCAATATCATGACCCCGTCACCAGAAATAATTTAACAAATCGCTACAATAACTATTACTGCTGTTGCTGGTGGTGGTGCTGTATAAAAATTCCTTTTTTTCAACTTGTGATCATGCATATCATGGACGTATAGCCTTTTGTTACATAATAACATTATCATTATCATTCTCCATATCATAATGACATTACTGTCACACAGGACAACTTCAAAAAGGATACAGTCTCCCAAGGTCACATGGTTCTTGAAGATAGTGTACCTGCAACACCAACAGTCAGCCAACAGTTATTTCAGCAATATTTTTTCTCCACTAATTTCTGTCATCAACAGTCAATATCTTTCTTAAATTTCAAAATTCATGACTAATTTCACCATTGATTTCTGTAATAATTTTGCCAATGATATCAATTTGATTATAAGCTTCATCAATAACTAATTTCAAATCAAGAACTTTTAACCTGATATCGTGATAACCAATATTAATTTACTATCAATAATTTTATCAATATTCGGTTTCTTCATTAAATTTCAAGACCAACAATTGATTCCATCATTAAAATCAATCAACTGTACGATCATTTAGTGATTTACTCTCATCAGTTCTATAACATAGATAAAAATTCCTTTATTTACAATCAAGTTTCATCTTAAAATAGTATCAGTAATCAAGTTGGCAATAAATACAATCACTAATTAATTTTACCAATAACTTCATAAGTAACCAATAGTTCTATTGATTTAACTAATTTTCAAAATTATTTAGATCAATGATAAATTTCACAGATAATATTGCTCAAGATAATGTTGTTTTTAAGTCAATAATATCAAGCATGTTCAAATGATAATTTATAATTTGAGTTTCTTCTTTTAATAAACTGAATGAATCAAATGAACCAAAACAATGGTCAAGCATGAAATGCATTTTATAAAAAAAAAGTCAACAATCATGAAATAAACACGGACACACAATCAGTTCAAAACACAAGACACACAATCAGTACATTATAAACCAAATCAACAGACATTGAGACAAATGTGAATCAAATCAAGATGACAAATGACAGATACGCATGAATAAGACTATACTGAAATTAATCAATTATGACACATGCCAATCATTACATAATAAAATCAAAATGACACATTATAATCATAAACTTCATCAAGGCTCGCTCAATAAACCATGTCAACAGATTCGTCAGCATTTTAAAATAAACAAAGATGACAGAACTGAAACACCAACAGCAAAGAATAAACATTGATCAGATGACACACACGCAACGGACACTGGCAACTGCAACAAAACCACTGACCATTTTTTCAGGACAATTTTGTCCCACCTGGTTCCTGTCTGTGCTGCTATCAACTTCTTCAGGTCTTCAATTGTGTCGTCCAGACTGTTTTCAAGTCAAGGTAAATGGTCTGCTATGTTGGAGCACATGTGATGCTTGACTTGGCAATGCCCATCTAAATTCCTTACTGCATGCTGTTCTTGGTCAAGACTAATGCATGTGTGTGTGTGTGTGTGTGTGTGCATACCTGTGTGTTACTCTGCGCATGCATGTGTATATATCACTATGTGTGTGTGCGTGCATGTGTGCATGTGTGTTGTTTTAATTTGTTACTTTAGTTTTCAAGTCAAGGTAAAAGTTCTACTAAGTTGTATCATGATGCTCGACTTGGCGATGCCCAACTTAACTCCTTACGGCAAAGCTGTTCTTGGTCAAGTCTAATGCATGAACTTGTGTGTGTGTTTGTGTGCGTGTGTGTATATACTGTTTGTTTTTGTTTAATGTCCATTCACTACTTGGTGTATATGTGTGTGTGCATGCATGTGTGTCACTCTGCGCATGCATGTGTGTGTTGTTTTAAATTGTTATTTTAGTTTGTTCCCTCACTCTTTCTAAGTTTCCATCTGGCGTATATCATGACTTGAACTACAATCTGAAAAGGAATTATATCCATGAAGCATTCTTAGTATCTTACCCTCTAGTTCTATGTACACTACAAGCCATTCAATATTTTATATGAAATCCTCCTTTCCTTCATTCAATTTCATCTATATTGATCACTATCAATCCATCCATCAATCCATTCAATTGAGTAAGATCATCTATCCCACCATTTGGTTTTCATTCATTCAGTGCCCAAGTTAATGCTGCAGTGTAGTGTAGCCCAAAAAGGATACTTGCACTTTACCCGGACTTTCTTGCCCAGTCGGTCATTGCAGGTTATCTCAATCATTTTGTCTTCTGAAACACACAATTAAAAGTGTAATGACAGCACGGTTTTTTGACAACTCAAAATACACTTGTAAATTTATTCTAGAGTCTCTCTCTCACTCAATCCCCCCACGCCCTCCACACACATCAATCGATGTTATCAAGCACATGTAATGATGTATACACATTAATACAGTATACTTGTTTGGTCTGTCTGGGGACAAGATAGCCTAGTGGTTAGAACATTGCGCTCGCAATCTGACGACCCGGGTTTGATTCCCGTTCAAGGGGATATTTTCCCCTGGAGTTAACATCAGTGCCGACTCCACTCTCCCCTAAAGTCCTTCGGATGAGACTATAAACCGAGACCCGAGACCCGTGGGCTAACGCACACAGAACATCTTGTGCACACGTTAAATCCTGTTCCGCTTTTCGTAAGAGTAGGCCATTGTGTGCCGGTGGGAACAGATGACAAAATTCACAAAAATGCATACACACGGGGACTAGATGTAAAAAAGCACATGAGTGCTTATTCCATTATCCTCGATATAAAAGAATAAAACTCTCAGTCTCACTCTCACTAGTCTCAGTGTCTGTCTGTGTGTGTCTGTGTATCTGTCTGTCTGATGGATGTCTGTCTGTGTCTGTCTGTCTGTGTCTGAGTGTCTGTCTGTCTGTCTGTCTGTCTCTCTCTCTCTCTTTCACACACACACACACACGAACACACACAGGTGACACACACACACAGTACATAACACACACACTACAGTCTACACACTACACACACACACACACACACGTTCGAGAGGAATTTTCCTTTGGTGTTAACATCATAACGCTGGGACGTCCACAATCACAACAATCGATGATTTACACAGAAACTGAAAGTAGTGAAAATATCAAAACTGAAGAACAGTAGGGCCTTGTAAAATGTTGCCAATTCACAAAACATCATTTTCAATATAACAAATGACCAAAGTTTAGTCTACATCGTTACGCACTACATTAAACATGAGTAGAATTAAAAAGCGAAGAATACAAAGTGCAATACCTAGTTTGCTCGTTGGGAATTTACACTCAAGAGACAAAACAATAGCTCTCAACAGCCAAACAATCAGCACTCACTTTTTCGACGTTCACGAAATTTCTTACGGAAGTGGACTGAACGGAAGTGCTGATTAGCTTACTTCCCTTCGTATTTGTCTTTAGGCCGTACTCCAGCTTTAAATTTTTCTCCATTGGTTTTTGTTGTTGTTTTGTTTTGTTTTTATGGGTTTTTTTTTTTTTTTAATAAAGTAAAGGTAAAGGTGTCCCATAACCTATAAGTAATAGGGGAACGAGGCGCCAGAGATCTCACTTCTCTTGGGGCCAGCATATTGAGGGCGGCGCCCATCTCTTCTCCCTTGCTGCTTTACCTTCCCTGACCCTAAAAAGGCAGGAACCCATTTACAGCTGGTGAACTCGGGGACTGTACTAAAGCCAAGGCGCGCTAACTGTCACCCATCCAAGTGATAACCACGCTCGATGCTGCTTAACCTTGGCTGAGGGAAAGCGAGTGCTCCGACCACTGAGCTATCCCGTCCCCTTTTTACATACCAAACTAAAATACCCATACAATATTTACCACTGCATCCCCCAAAATAAACTTTAAAGAAAAAGTTAAATACTGGCTCCTGACTCAAACACAACTCGTGTAATTTTGCACAAATTCAGTAAGTTTGAATTATATTTTCCCCTTCAAGCAAACACTGTACCTCACCCCCCCCCCCCCCCCCCCCCCCCCCCCCCCCCCCCCCCCCCCCCCCCCCCCCCCCCTCCATCTCTCTTTGTCGTCTGCTAGCCTCCGGTACAATACTATTTATTTATTTACTTATTTATTTATTTATACCACTTTAAGTTACGCAGAGAAATCTGCGTGAAATTGGGGCTGCTCTCCCCGGGGAGAGTGCGTCTCCACAAGAGCAGCGCCACCCTTTTTTTTTTCTTTTTCCTGTCTGCAACTGTATTTATTTCCCTATCAGAGTGGCTTTTTCTACAGAATTTTGCCAGGACAACTCTCTTGTTGCCGTGGGTTCTTTTACGTGCCCTAAATAATTATGTTAACACACGGGACCTCGGTTTATCGTCTCATCCGAAAGACTAGCGCCCAGACCACCACTCATGGCCTAATAGATGGGGGAAAAGTTTCGGGTCCAAACGGGATTCGAACCACCGCACACTTCCGACCCGGACTTTTCGCTTTCTAGACAGGCGCGTTACCTCTAAACCACCGATCCACCACGTAAAGTCATCTGCGTAAGAACATAAGCAATCCTCAGATGATTGACTTTTCCCATTTTTTCCTGACTTCCTGCCATTAGTCTATGTCTTGGATGCCCAAAACAATCACACAGGGCTTTTTTTAAAATACCTTAAGAAATATTTTGAAATAAGCAAAAAAAGAAACAAATTCCGACTAGCACTCTATCTCCACCTGGAAACCAAAGCTGGAATGTAACCTGTACATAGAGGCTACAGGCCTATCAATCTGAAGAACGAGACGATGCATAAAAAGGGGGACGGGATAGCGCATAATGGGCATTGCGCTTGCGATCTGCTGATCCCGGTTCGAATTTTGTTCAAGAGGATTTCCCCTCTGGCGTTAACAGCAGTGCCGACTGCACTCCCCCTAAATGTCCTTACCATGAGACTTTAAACCGAAGTCCCGTGTACGAACGCACGTAGAACATCTTGCGCACACGTAAAAAAAAAAAAAAGCCGGTTCCGCTTTTCATCCAGCGTGCACCTATAGTCTACCAAAGATTGCTAGGTGTGATGTGTGATTCTGGGTGACCCCCAGGGTGTTAAGCTGGGGCAAATGGCAAAATCTAGTAAAAATTCTCTGGATGGTGCCCTTCTATATCTCGCTAAAAACACCACCACCACACACACACACAACAACAACAGCAACAAGAACAAGAACAACAACAACAACACACACACACACACACACACACACACACACACACACACACACACACACACACAACACACACACACAACACACACACACACTCACACACACACACTCACACACACACACAACACACACCATGCACAGCACACATACGCACAACACACATCACAACACACATACGCACAACACACACACAACACAACACAACACCACACACACACACACACACACACACACACACACACACACACACACACACACACACACACACACACACACACACACATTCCTGCAGAGTTTTATGGCCAGCTCCACAACACAGTCTTTTCACATAACTAGAATTTGAGAGTGAAGGGGAATATTTTGAGCCAGTTATACATCTTTACCTGGAAAGGGGTATGTGCTCTGTAGGGTTTAGCTTGCCATAACACACTGCTTGAATATTCAGTGCAATGCCTCAATACAGTGCAATGCCTCAATACAGTGGAATGCCTCAATACAGTGTAATATCTCAGTGCAATGGCTCAATATAGTGCAATACCTCAATACAGTGCAACGCCTCAGTGTAATGCTTCAATACAGTGCAGTCTCAGTGCAATGCTTTAATACAGTGCAATGCCTCAATACAATTCATTGCCTCAATATAGTGCAATGCCGTAATGCAACGCCTCAGTTATTCCACATAAAGTTTTTAAAGACACGCGAAGTGGGGGGGGGGGGGGGGGGGGGGGGAGGGACACACACACACACACACACACACAGCCCCCTATCCCCCATCATGACAAATAATCAGAAGGAAAGGGGATTAAAAAAACACCTGAAGAAAAAAAAACACCATACAAAACAAAAAACATAAGCATCATTTGCAAATAACCGTCCCCTAACCTCGCTGTGGTCACGTATCTTTTCATCTTCCTTTCACCATGGAATAGTGCGGCTGTACTTATTTTATTTATCTACTATTTATGTATTCTTTTATTTCGAGGATAATGGAATAAGAACTCATGTGCTTTTTTACATCCGATCCTCGTGTGTGTGCAGTTTTGTAAGTTTTGTCATCCGTTCCCACCGGCACACAATGGCCTACTCTTTCAAAAAGCGGAATGGGTTTTAACGTGTGCGCAAGATGTTCTGCTGCGTACGCACACGGAACCTTGGTTTTTAGTTTCCTCCACAAAACAAAATAAAATGAAAACAAAACCAAAATAAAATAAAAACCAAAACAAAATGAAAAGAAAACCAAAATAAAATGAACTGAAAATCAGATCAAATTAAATAAAACCAAAACAAAATGGAACACCAAAACAAAAGAAAATAAAGCAACAACATAGAACACAGAACAGTGACCCTGTCGGTCAGTACAACATTTATTTAGTGAGAGAGAGAGAGAGAGAGAGAGAGAGAGAGAGAGAGAGAGAGAGAGAGAGAGAGAGAGAGAGAGAGAGAGAGAGAGAGTTTAAAAAAAAAAAAAGAAGCAAATACCCCAGACCTTCTCTCGCGGGTTTGTTATTGTTGGACGCTCCTCAGCTTAACAACCTGGGAATCACTCGTAGTATGCAGAGTGCCTCACTCATTAATCACTGAGGTGAACGCAACACCTGACCTTCTACCTTGGACCTTAATCTTTTACCCTCAATAAAGATCATTTTGACTTGACTTGACTTGACTTGACTCATCACATCTGAGAATCCCTGTGAGACCGTAAGTACACACTGGATTTTGTTTGTTTGGTTTTAGATTATATTACAGTCCCAGTGGAATCTTTTCGATTTAGAGACTGCGGTCGCAAGCCATCCCACTTGCGCGCCTGGTAAAGGTAAAGGTAAAGGAGTCCCATAACCTATAAGGTCGTAGGGGAGCGAGGCATCAGAGACCTCACTTCTCTAGGGCCAGCATATTGAGGGCGGCGCCCATCTCCTCTCCCTCGCTGCTTTACCTTCCCTGACCCTAAAGAGGGCAGGTACCCATTTACAGCTGGGTGAACTGGGGGAACTGTACTGAAGCCAAGGCGCGCAAACGGTCACCCATCCAACTGGTAACCACGCTCGACGCTGCTTAACTTGGCTGGGGGAAAGCGAGTGCTCCGACCACTGAGCTATCCCGCGCCTGGGGCCTCCCTAAAAAACAGTACAGTTCTAGTGAGGAACCTGGGCCAGGCCCATGCAAGCGCGAATTATAGTGTACACACTGGATGAGCAGTTTGCCATTTTGACTGTTTTCCAGTACATCGCCACAGAGTCAGGCAGCCATCCTCTGTCTGCAGAGGGTTTGCTTTTAATGGAGAATACAACATGTCGTTATGGATGGCTTGTCATGAACGAAGACAAATCTCAACAGACCATTTCAAAAACGTAACACCAAATAATTATTTTAATGTAGGCATTAGCACTTTTTTGACGCCGATAACTGAACAGCCTTTGCTGGGCTAAATTCGCGGGCTTCAGTTAGAACTGCTCTCTGCGCAGCGCTTTCCACCTGACGCGGCGAACAAAAAGTGTGTGTGTGAGTGCGTGCGTGCGTGCGTGCGTGCGTGTGTGTGTGTGTGCGCGCGCGCGCGCGCGCGTGCGTGCGTGTGTGTGTGTGTGGGAGGGGGGAGTGGTAGAGGAAAAAAACCAGACGCCGAACAGGGAAAGGGGGTACGGGTGGGAGGACAAAAGGAGAGCTCAAATGTGGGGGGGGGGGGGGGGGGGGGAAGGGGGTTTGCTGTCAGGTGTTGCGTTCACCTCAGCCTGCAAGCTGTCTGCTTGTGGGACAAAGATAGCATGATGGGGTCAGCAAAGGCGAGAGGAGAGAGAGAGAGAGAGAGAGAGAGAGAGAGAATACAAATGCAAATGCGAACGTTTATTCAGATTTAGGCCTAGGCCCCTTTCTGAAGTGGATTCACTTGATAATTATTAACACAAGTATATAAAGTTGAATATGAATTTGTATAAGCATCATACAATATTTAAACATGCATTCTTCCATAAACAAATAATAAAATGTATTACAGTTCTAGATTATGTTGCTACAGTGTATAATCTGAGGAGAGAGAGAGAGAGAAGAGAGAGAGAGAGAGAGAGAGAGAGAGAGAGAGAGAGAGAGAGCTTTAAAATGCAAGGAATGGATGTTTAGACCGAGCCTAGTCTTACAATCTGCTATTGTAAAAAAAAAAAAAAAACAACCACCAAAAAACAACAACAAACTATGCATGGAAACAATCAGTCAAACAGCGGGAAAAAACTAAACACATCGCTAAATACCACCAAAAATATTAGGGTTTACAGTAAAATCCATTCTTTGATGAACCCCCCCACAATTATAGTATTACACTGATAAACAAACTACTATAACACACAGTTGTATTGTACAACACTTTCTGTCATTGCAGAATTCTCTGCACGGAATTCGGGCCTCTCTCCCTGGGAAAAGGTGTTGCCCAAAGTCCGCCACCCATTAAAAATAAAAATTTCCTGTCTCTATGCGTATTTGATTGCCCACGAAAATGGCTTTCTTCCATAGAATTAAAGTTTGTCAGGGACAACTCTCTTGTTGCCGTGAGTTCTTTTACCGGCGCTGAATGCGTGTTGCATGCGTGACCTCGGTTTTTCATCTCTCCAGAAAGACAAGGGAAAAAATTTAACTTAAAAAAAAAAAAGCAAAACCCAAACACATGTACTTATATGATCGTTGGAACTGAAACGAAAACGCACGCGCGCGCGCACACACACACACACACACACACACTCTCTCTCTCTCTCTCTCTGTCTCTCTCTCTCTCTCTCTTCGATTGTTTTATGATTAATGAGGACAGAATTTTGTAAAATGTTATGTACACATTTTACCCTCAATAAAGATAATTCTGACTTGACCATTGTATTGAAAACACACACACACACACACACACACACACACACACACAGGGACGGGATAGCCTGGTGGTTAAAGTGATGTATTCGTGATCTGCTGACCCGGGTTCGAATCTCGTTCAAGAGGATTTTTCCACTGGAGTTAACATCAGTGCAGACTCCACTCTCCCCAAAAGTCCTTCGGATGAGACTATAAACCGAGTCCCGTGTGCGAACGCACGCAGAACATCTTGCGCACACGTTAAAACCTGTTCCGTTTTTTGGAAGAGTAGGCCATTGTGTGCCGGTGGGGACGGATGACAAAATTTACAAAACTGCATACACACGGGGACTGGATGTAAAAAAGCACGTGAGTGCTTATTCCATTATCCTCAAATAAAAGAATAAATAAAATAAACATCTCTCTCTCTCTCTCTCTCTCTCTCTCTCTCTCTCTCTCTCTCTCTCTCTCTCTCTCCCTCTCTCCCTCCATCCATCCATGCATGCATACATACATACATACATACATACATACATACATACATACATACATACATACATACATACATGTGTGTGTGTGTGTGTGTGTGAGATATCACAGATGTGACCTACAGACATGTAAGAAAGGGTTAAGCCAGGAAGCTAATTATCAGTTGTCAAGGTGGATGAGAAGATAATTAAGTGGTACAAAAATTAATGATGATGAATGGTGTTGAGTCACTTGTTTACTTGTACCTCGTGTACTTGTGAGTTACTGACATAGGCTGACGCCTTTATTGTTTGTTGTTGATATAGATGTTTTTTCTTCCAAATATAGCAATTGGCAAGAAAAGGTTTCCCATAATTATGGCATGAATTGTGTGTGTGGTGTGCGCGCGCGCGCGCGCGCGTGTGTGTGTGTTGGTGCGTTTATACATTCTGACTTGCGCGTGTACAATGTGTATGTAAAGAAAAGGAATGTATGTACAATTCATACTCATGCAAACGTTTACACATTGTATACCATAAGATGAAGAAATCAGTTCCACTGATATTTACTGAATTTGACTTAGTGTAGGAGGTCTAAATGTAATGTACCTGCCTAGAAAGCGAGAAGTGGGGGTTTGATCCCTGTTTGAGCCCAACACTTTTCACCCATCTACCAGACCGTGAATGGGGATCTGGGTGCTAGTCTTTCGAATGAGAGGATAAGCCTATGTGGAGCACCTAAAAAGAGCCATCGGCAACAAGAGAGTTGTCCTTGGCAAAATTCTGGCCACTCTGATAGGTAAACAAAACACATGCACACAGGAATAGAAAAAAAAACACCTCGGATTGCAGCCCCAATTTCATACAAAGAAATCTGCCGTTACTTAAAGTGGCACACGAAAAGAAATACAAAACTCAGTACAACATCGTGAAGAAAGAAGGAAAGATTTTATGCAAAGGTTTAAAGAAACAACGTAAAAAAAGAAATGTGTTGAGGACAGTATAGCTATTAATTACTGTTATGTCTTATTTATGACATTTCGTGGCTACACCATTGGGTTGGCCTGACCTGACTCACGAGTTCTGGCCCCTGGATGACCATCCTCAGTAGTCGTGGCCGAGGTCAGGCTTAGAACCTGAAGCCCTGGAACCTGAAAGAGGAACCCTTCTGTTTTGGCACACTATGTCACAACACCGCGCTTTGTCAGTTTGTGCGTAGTGAGTGTGTGTGCCTACCCACCACAAGGCTACACACACACATACACACACACACACACACACACATGGACATCGACATGTACAACGCACACACACACACACACACACAATGGACATCGACATGTACACACGCACACACACGCACACACACAAGCACACATACACACACACGGACATACACACACACACACACACACACACACACACACACACACGGACATCGACATGTCACACAACGGACATCGACATGTACACACCACACACACACACACACACACACACACACACACACACACACACACACACACACACACAACACACACATACAAGCACACATATACACACACACGCACGCGTGCACACACACACACCACACACACACACAAGCACACACACACAGACACACACGCACGCACGCACGCACGCAGAGAGAGAGAGAGCAGAGAGAGAGAGAGAGAGAAGAGAGAGAGAGGGAGAGAGAGAGAGAGAGAGAGAGAGAGGCTTGCTTGTGTTCAGACAAACAAGCATACAAACAAAGAAGGAGAGAAGAAGAAGAAAAAACCACAACCAAACAACACAAGGTGCCTCTTAGCGTGGCTGGAACCAGAGAGCACAGTGTGTCAGGCATTTGGCTCCACACCCTGTTATTTGGGCTGATCTCGGTCATTAGTCACTACCGGATCCCGTGAGGGAGGTGACGCCTCTTGTGCATACTGCCAGCATGCAGGGGCACTTTGGCTACACACCGGTATTAAAAAATCACTCTTTTCCTTCTGTTTTTCTATGTAACTCTTATATTCATACCGCACGCACTAAGGCATCCACAGAAATAAAAACCACTTTTTGTGAAAGACTAGCCTCTGACTCAAAACTCATGTGATTTTGAACAAATTTGGTAGGTTTGAAATTTTTTTATTTTTCAGCAAACACTGTACCCCCTCAGTCCTTTGTCGTCTGCTAGCTTCCTTACCGCAATATGCATGCGCGGGGTCAACGCTGTAGGAATACAGGCAAACCTCATTTGATGGTTATTTCCAACTTTCTCGTGACTACCTGGTATTGCTCTATGTCCTCAATCCAAAAACCAAGTGCACAGTGCATCATTTCATGCTTTAAAAAATCTGTGAAAATCACCAACAGTTTTTTCCACTCGCACTCTACAGAACATACTACTTGACCCCCAAATTAATACCGGTGTGTAGCCTTTCTGGAACCTTTCTCAATACCTGTGTTTTGGAGATGGCCTCGTGGTTAGAGTGCTGAACTCCTGATCTGACCACAATTTAAGGTTGCGAGGTCGTGTCTCTGCTCGGCTGTCTGTTTGAGGGGAGTTAATTCCCCTGGCTTTTAAATATCTGGAAGCTGTAGTATCTATCTGAAGCACTCTCTGAGACAGCCCAGACCACAGCTGCAGTGACCAAACTGGAAGTCCTCTGGAACGATGAACACATTGATTACGGCTTCAAGATCACACTGATGGGTTCCCTGATCATGTGGACTATGACAACAGACACTGAAAGAAGGGTACAGAAAATGGAGATGAGATGCTTTGTGTTGTACGATGACAGCCATGAACATTCCCATGATGCAACACGTCTGCCAACGGGAGAATAGGGAGGGGGGAGCTCGGCCCTCTTCAACATCCAACGACACTGTCTGGACAACAGTGAATAACAGTGGACAACACTAGATGGACAGTGACCCAACGACTCCTCAGAGAGGTCAGATCAATTCAAACGTGGAGGTGGGATGAGAGGGTGAGGGTGTGGGGATAGCCTAGTGGTTAGAGTGATGCGATCATGATCTGACAGGCCGGGATCGAGCCACCACCCTTTGATAGAATTTTCCCTCAGCTGTTAACACCAGTTCCGACTCCACTACCCCTAAAATCCTTCCTAAGGTTATAAACCGAGGTCCAGTGTGGGAATGCGCGCAAACTGATTCAGCCTTTTGGAAGAGTAGGCCATAGCATGCTGGAAGGAAAGGATGACAAAGTTAAAAAACAAACACCACATGTGCACCATGTGGTTTTGAGGCATCATTCCTGAATCCGGAACGTGGCTACTTTCATGGTGGGACAAACAGTGGCAGAGGCAAAAACTCAGCATTGGTGAACCTCGGAGCTCTAGCCCAGGAACAGGGAAAACATTCAAACGTGGGAACAAAGGAACACGTAAGAAACCCTTCATTAATCGATCTTGTGTGTGTGTGCGTGTGTGTGTGTGTGTGTGTGAGAGAGAGAGAGGGGGGATGAGAGAGAGGGGGGTGAGAGAGAAGGGGGGGGGGGGGGGGGTGAGAGAGAGAGAGAGGGGGGTGAGAGAGAGGGGGGTGGGGGTGGAGGGGAGAATTATAGAAGCAGGGTGGGGAGAAGGTAATGAGGTAAGAAAAGAAGGTATATATAAAGGGAGACACCTGTCTCTGGGTGTCCAAATTGTCAGTAGTGGAGAGACCATTTACAGGGTGTGCGATATTCTACCGGCGCCTACACTGTCAATACCTACCCAAGGAAACACTGTTCCTAACAATTATTTTGATTGATCGGCCACACCAAGACTGAGAGGTAGGTTTGGTGTGTTGAGTTGCGTTTTGTTAGGCTGTGTTTTGTTTAGCAATGTAGTCAAGTCACAATGATCTTTATTGAGGGTAAAAGATCAAGTTTACACAACTTTTTTCTTATCCTGCCCTTACAAAAAAATCAAGAAAGCTGACTTCTAAAAGCAAACAAAAGACTATGTTAATCTATGTTAAAAAGGGGGAAAAACGGAATAAGGAAAACATTTTCTTTTAATCCAGACCTCACAATATCTATCTGTCCCGTAGTCTGACGACCGTGGGGGCACCCTCAAAGACTCAACAACCAGTTCCCTCCATTCCTCTCTCTGTTCTGCCTTTCTCAGGGTTTTGTTGAGTTCTAGGCCTGTCCATTCACTGATGTTTTCCTCCCAGCTCTTCCTTGGTCTGCCTCTTCTTCTTCCTCCTTGGACAGTGCCTTGTAAAACTGTCTTTGCAAGTCCTTTGGATCTTGTGACATGCCCATACCATTTAAGTTTACGCTTTTTCACGATCGTTAGAAGGTTCTCATAGGGTCCAATGGTTTGCTGGATTCTGTTATGCACTCTTTCGTTGCTTATGTGGTCTTTGTAGGAGATGCCAAGGAGTCTCCGAAAGCATCTCATCTCCACCGCCTGTACTCTTCTCTCCAAATCTGCAGTCAAGGTCCATGATTCACAGGCATACAGAAATATGGATATGACAAGGGAGCGCATTAGTCTGATCTTCGAGATAAGTGAGATATTTTTATCTCTCCAGATGGTGTTTAGTTTTGACAAAGCTGTTATTGTCTGTGCAGTCCTGCATACTACTTCTGGCTTGGATCCCTGGTCTGATACAATGGCTCCCAGGTACTTGAACCTTTGAACTGTTTCCAGCTTCTGGTCATTAATCCTGATATCAGTGCTAATGCCGTTGGTGTTATTAGTCATCAGTTTGGTCTTCTCTGCACTGATTTCCATGCCCTATGTTTTGTAGGCCTTATTCAAGTGTTCTGTTAGGCTGGCAAGCTCTTTTTCTGATCCTGCTATTCCATCAATGTCATCTGCGAAGCGGAGGTTTGTGATCGTTCTGCCACCAATGCTGACTGATCCTTCATGATGTTCCAGTGCATCAGCCATGATTCTCTCAAGGAAGATGTTGAAAAGAGTGGGTGAGAGTAGACAGCCCTGCCTTACTCCAACTGTTGTTCGAAACCATTCTCCAATGTTGTTGTTGTAGTACACTGCACTGGTGGCCTCGCTGTACAGCTGTTTGATGACTCTGATCAGGTTTGTGTTGATGCTGTACAAATTCATGGTTGCCCACAAAGCTGCATGCCATACCCTGTCAAATGCCTTCTTAAAATCGATAAATACGTGGTAAAGGTCTTGTTGATGATGTTGAAGGTACCGCTCACATAGTATTCTGAGGTTGAATATCTGTTCTGTTGTGATGCGCCCTGCTCTGAAACCTCACAATATTAGATAAAACAAAACCAAGACAGCACTGCATAATTATGCTCAATGCAGATAGACAAGCAATGAAAAAACACAAAACAACAAGGGTAAGAATAATAATTTACAAAGCAACCAGATGTAGGGTAACCTCGAACATAAAAAGGTAGTTTCATAATAATATTTTCCATCAGATGTGTCTTCAGAAGAATCTTAAACGTTTGATTTGAAGGAGCTAATTTTTTAAAATGGAGGTGGATTATTCCACAATGTTTTTCCTGAATAAGTAAGGTTTGATTTATAGCGATTAGTGTAGACCAGTGTAGAGTTGAGTGGTGTGATATGATGTGATGTGATGTGATGTGACGTGATGTGGTGTGATGTGGGTGATGTGGTGTGGTAGGGTGAAGTCTAATCTTTGTCGAGTTTAGTCTAGTCTAATTGGAGATGACTGTCGATAAGTGTGTCTCTTGAGCATCCCCCCCCCCTCTTCCTGAATATTTATGTCAAAGGACTAATGATGACAATAATGATGAGTTTAGTCTAGTCTAGTCTTGTCTAGTCTCATTCAGTTCCGTCTAGTCTCATCTACTGTAAGTACTGTAACAAAACAGACGATGAATCTAATAAGCTGCATGAATGCATCTTATGTGGTGAACTCAGAAACAATTTGTTACTGAAAATTAAAACTAAAGACAAAGCACGTAAAAACTGTACAGATAAAAATAATAAACGACATAATCATAATGGATGTCTGTCAAGCAGGTATTGTAAGGTTTGTGTATGAGTGTTTTGAATAAAGAAGAAAAGAAGTAAAATGCAACATGTTTTTTGTGTACATCATTCTGAGTGTTTATAACTGATGTTTGTTTTGTTGTGTCAAATAAGTCCACATGACTTTAATGGCAATTTTATATTCTGATTCTGACTCGGAATCCACTTGGAGAACATTTCGATTAATGCATTCCTTGTGCTCCCACGCCCGCGCACACTCACGCACAGGCACACACACATACCATCCCCGTCCGAATAGCCTACTATTTTGGTCAAAAGACTGACGATTCGGACAATGGGCCAAATCTTGTCTATGCTAGTCTTGTCCAATTTATAAGGTACTATGTTGTGTTGTATTGAATTGCATTGCGTTGTATTAAAAAATTTGTGTGTGTGTGTGTGTTTTATATCGAGGATAATGGAATAAGCACTTACGTGCTTTTTTACAACCAGTCCCCGTGTGTATGCAGTTTTGTAAATTTTGTCATCTGTTCCCACCGGCACACAATGGCCTATTCTTACGAAAAGCAGAACAGGATTTAACGTGTGCGCAAGATGTCCTGCGTGTGTTCGCACACGGGGCCTCGGTTTATAGTCTCATCTGAAGAACTTGTGGGAAGAATGGAGTCTGCACTGATGTTAACTCCAAGGGAAAATATTCCCTTGAACGGGAATCGAACCGGGGTCGTCACATTGCGAGCGCAATGTTCTAACCACTAGGCTACCCCGTCCCCTAATCGTATCGTCTCGAATCGTATCGTCTCGAATCGTATCGTACTGTATTGTATTGTATTGTATTGTATTGTATTGTATTGTATTGTCAAAATCAATTTCTTTACATGAAGCGCAGGGAGCTCTTCCAAGAGAGAACACATCGCCACAGGATAATACCACTCACAAATTTTTGTGTGTGTGCGTATCTGTGGGTTTTTTTAGAGCGAGTTTTACAACATCGTATTGCAGAAGATCTTGTTGCTGTACGTTCTTTAACCTGATACACTACCTCACTCAAAAGATCATAGCAGTATCCCGAGATTTGCTACAGAGAGAGAGAGGGAGGGGGGGGGGGGGGGAGAGAGAGAGAGAGAGAGAGAGAGGAGAGAGAGAGAGAGAGAGAGAGATGAGAGAGAGAGAGAGAGAGAGAGACAGACAGACAGACAGACAGACAGACAGACAGACGCTGAGACAGTCAGTCAGTCAAGCAAGCAGATAACAGAAAGACACATAAACCCTTCAAACTCACTCACTCACACACACACACACACACTCGCGCACACACACACACACACACACACACACACACACACACACACACACACACACACACACACACACACACACACAAAGAGTTTCGTCTAATATAACTTTGAGTGAACAGACGTAAAATCTAAGCAACAACAACACAGTTGTTTGTTTTTTTGTTGTTGGGGGGGGGGGGGGGGGGGGGTTTGGTGGTGGTGGTGGGGGGGGGGGGGGGGTTAAAAAATGTTCTTCACTTATCTGTACGACTTGACTTATGTTATACTGTCTTGATTTCTTTTATCTTATTTTGTTAGTCTGGATTTATATTTAAAAAATCTCCATAGATTTTGTCTTCAACATGTGTGAACATTGTATTTTGATTGCTTTTATATGTAAATTTTCTTGATTTTCTTCTTTTTTGTGTGAGGGTAGGATGAAAAAAAAGTTGTATAAACTTAATCTTTTACCCTCAATAAAGATCAGTTTGACTCGACTCGACACACACACGTACAAAGACAGCAAAACTACACCAGTCTTGATCTTCTATCGAACTTTGGCGATGTTTTGTTTCTACTGTTCATTTCTCTACGACCTGCCTCTCCCTCTCTCTGTCTTGACACCCCAGTTCCTTTACAGCCGCTATTTCTCTCCTTCCCCTCAACACCTCACTGTCTTGTTACGTTGTGGGAGACCGTGTCTTAAGTCAAAAGTACTTTTTCCCATCTAATATCACTTTATGAGATGAAGGCCATGCAGCACTCTTGGGGATCAGTGACTGGGTTGGCCCAGGATAGGCAGGAGTGGAAGCGCTTTGTTGCTGCCCTACACACCACTGGGTATAATGGTTAATGATGATGATGATGAATATCACTTTAAGTGAACAGACGTAAAATTGAAGACACACACACTTTTTTTTTCATCATTGAAACAGTTATCTAAAGCAATAATTTACCCATGAAAACATTTTCGCACAATAAAGCTGTTTTATCGTCATACGACACTTTTATCATAAAACAAAGTCTTTTTCACTGTTAAACTAGTTCTTTTTATGTCCAGAATTCTTTTATTCCTCGGTGAACATTTTGTTTTCGTTGTATGAGCTGTTCAATTTTTTTTTTAAATTCCGTTTTGAAAACAAGTTCAAAATAAGAATGTTAATATTTGTACTATGTACATCAGTATTCTCCGAAGTCAGAATGTGGCTACCTTAAGGTATCTAAAGACGGTTGCATAAACAAAGTCTCACTCTTGGTGAACCTGGGAGTTCTAGCCGAGGAAGGAAACAGAAAAGTGGTGGTGTTTTTTCTGAAAGCTTAAAACAATAACCTTTTATGGAAACAATCGGCTTTTTCAGTGAAAATAATCACTTTTACAACCAAACCGTCACTTTCGCCACACACAAAAAACCGGTCATAGTTTTCACTAGTGAACCGTCTGTTTCAGAAACTTTTACTTTGTTCCTAATTTGAGAAAAAAGTCACTGAAATGGATCTAAGCTTATTCTACCTACGATAGTAGGCACCAAAAAAAAAATCGCATTTAAGATTTACCATGACTCGCAGGAATAAAGAACTCAAAAGAAAGAAAATGGTTAAAGCAGGTTAGGAAGCTAGCTGGTATCATCGTACATAATTATAACGAAACAATCCCGCTTAAACGCTAATAATTACAACCCCTTACTGCCCCATGCTTATACCGCGTGACCATAGCGACCACGATCACGTGATGAAATCTGTGCCAAAGAGAGACTGGCGAGCCGACAATAAGGGGTGAGGTTGTGTCAAAATAGGGTGTTTGGCACTCCCAAAGAAGTACTTATCTATCAGAGGAGAGGGGCTGGCAGCAGTGCATACCCCTTCATTAATTTAGTGGTGGCTACTTGGTTTGGGGCTGGCACCCTGAACTGGTGTCACTATCATGCAGACAGGGGTACTGGTGCATTGCCTCCTGTAGTTCTGATAGCGGACACAGGCACTGCTCTTTGTGCGTTGTTGTCTGTCTCGTTTGTGTCCTGTAATATGTTTCTCCGTCGTTGTTCTCTCTGTCCTCTTTCTTTCTCTCCGTCTGGCTGTCATTTCTTTTCAATGATTAGCATGGGGACCTCTCAATTTGTTACACACACACACACCACACACACACACACACACACACACACTATTTTCGTTCCTCGGTTAGAGCCCCGAGGCTGACCAATAGTGAGATTTTGTGTATATGACCATAATAAACAGAACGGAATAAACAGGTAACGTTTTTTTTTGTATCTTGTAAATAAAAAAATTCAAATTTAATTCACTGAGATTTTCTTTGTCACACGTTTCATAACAATTAGGTTGTTTACAAACGATAGTGTGTCATGAGAAGATATGACAAATCATGGATATAAAAATATAAACAGCAATCCCAATGCAGCTAAAGAACAATCGGTCAAAATGATGCTTAAATACATGGGCAATCGATGACACTCTGAGGGAGGGAGGGAGGGAGGGAGAGAGTGGGAGGGAGGGAGGAGGGAGAGAGAGGGAGGGAGGAGAGAGAGAGGAGAGGAGAGGAGAGAGGAGAGAGAGAGAGAGAGAGAGAGAGAGAGAGAGAGGAGAGAGAGAGAGAGAGAGAGAGAGAGAGAGACCTGTATTATCTTTGAATCATGATCAAAATGACACCTTTAAATCTCAAGCACAGACTGGTTTTTGATAGCACTTTAGATCCTATCCATACAGCTTTTGATTTTTCACAGTTTAATGAAAGTCCAGATACTTGCCCAAAATGGTTTAGTGCAAGCATTGACTGCACAAAAGATACTTGGTCTCCTACATTTATCAACTGCCCATCGTCTACAAACTGGGTTAATTTGTTTTCAGTATCATTACTAGTTATATCTTTCATTTGTTTTTTGTTGTTTTTGGTAGTCAGTATTGCTAGAATCTCTACAGAAAGAATAAACAGGTAAGGTGAAATTGGGTCTCCTTGTCGACAACCTCTGGATAGTTACAACCAAGATGAACACTGGCCACTTACAATTAACAGAAGATTTAATGTCATTATAAACCATTTTACACGATCGACAAATAGATTTCTAAGTGTTACTCACTGCTTCATTAAAAAAAAAAAATCGCCCGCAAAGTGCTCGCGCGCGCATGCATGTGTGTGTGTGTGTGTGTGTGTGTGTGTGTGTCTGTGCGTATGTTTGGTTGTCTTATAATTAAGCGGTTTTTTTCCTACTTGAGAGAGACAGACAGACAGACAGACAGAGATACAAAGAGAGACAGAGACAGAGATAAACAGAGAGAGGCAGACACAGACAGAGGTAAAGAGAGAGAGACAGAGACAGACAGAAGTAAAGAAGGAGAGAGAGATTTTTTATTCTTTTATTTTATTTTATTCTTTTATATTGAGGATAATAGAATAAGCACTTGTGTGCTTTTTTAATGCAGTCCCCGTGTATATGCGGTTTTGTCAATTTTATCATCTGTTCCCACCGGCACACTATGGCCCACTCTTACGAAAGGCGGAACAGGATTTAACGTGTGCGCAAGATGTTCTGCGTGCGTTCGCACACGGGGCCTCGGTTTATAGTCTCATCCGAAGGACTTTTGGGGAGAGTGGAGTCTGCACCGATGTTAAATCCAAGGGGAAATATCCCCCTTGAACGAAATCGAACCCGGGTCGTCGGATTGCGAGCGCAATGTTCTAACCACTAGGCTATCCCGAAAGAGAGAGAGAGAGAGAGAGAGAGAGAGAGAGAGAGAGAGAGAGAGAGAGAGAGAGAGAGAGAGGAGAGAGAGAGAGAGAGAGAGAGAGCGCCAGCCAGCCA
>CM054161.1:14414873-14462373 GCA_028751875.1 Rapana venosa | reverse complement strand
AAAAAGTCATCTGAGCGCTTTGATTTGTTGCTTTACAAGATTCAGCGCTTTATAAATTCTATACATTATTATTATTATTATTATCTAAAAAGGAAAGTGAACAAAACTGTAATGAAACAGCAGTTTTGGTGCACATGCCTCTACAGAGGCACACAGAAAGAAAATGACAAAGAGCCAAGGCGGTGGAGTGGAATGAAGGAAAAAGAAGGTAAGGAGAAGAGTGAGGGTAACGGGGAAAGCAGAACTAGCCTGCTGACTCCGGCAGTTTTCCCTGTGCACTGTCTCTTTACGTAATGTCTGATGCATCCTCCACACACACACACACACACACACACACACACACACGCACGCACGCACGCACGCACGCACGCACGCACACACACCACACACACACACGCACGCACGCACGCACGCGCGCACGCTCGCGGAGAGAGAGCAGACAGACAGACAGACAGACAGAGCAGAGACAGACAGAGAGAGAGAGAGAGAGAGAGAGAGAGAGGAGAGAGAGAGAGATGAGGAGAGAGAGAGATGAGAAGAGTAGGGAGCATAAAAATTTATTTTCAGAGGATATAGAATAAGCACAAAACCTTTTTAATCCAGCCCAGGGGAGAGAGATGAGAGAGAGAGAGAGAGAGAGAGGAGAGGGGAGGAGAGAGTGAGAGAGGAGAGAGAGAGAGAAACTCTGAACTCTCTCTGAACTCTGAAATGTTTTAATGTACTTCGGCCATGGGCCACAATACAAAACAACAAAAAAAAAATGGGTGGGTGGTGGGGTGGGGTGACACTCATATCATAGTAACTGTTAACGTGTACAGATACAAATAGTTGTGTTTCAATAAGCAGCATTATTATTATAATTGAGCCAGTTATCTCCATCATCTCATCATAATGGCTGTTATAATGAAAATAACAAGAGAGAGGGGAGAGAGAGAGAAGAGGAGAGAGAGAGAGAGAGAGAGAGAGAGAGAGAGAGAGAGAGAGAGAGAGAGAGAGAGAGAATGAATTTTGAAGGGTACGCTTTTCAGCCTATTCTTAAAAGGAAGGAAATTAAAAATACAGAATCAAGATCCAACCATAAACATTCCACATAACAAATCGTCGCGATTGGAAAGGAAATCACGGGAATGCTCAAAATGTTCCCGTATCATCACGGCGGCAAGTATATGATATTGAATACACTGTCATTGTGGTCACTCCTGATCTGTTATTTTGTGTGGCAGAGACCTGCGTTGTGTTGTGGGTTTGTCGAGAACATTTTGGTCTAATCAGAATTTTATTAGTTCAGAACAACTTAACACCAATACTTGAAATGAGTGCAACAAGCTGTGTTTTACTAGAAATCCTACATTTATGTGCGAAAAAATGGGCTGCAGCTGAACAAAATTGCGTTAAATAGATGAACAGTAAGATAACTCAGTGTCTAAAGATTGTGAAAATAACCAGGAAAAAGAAACAACAAATGAACAACAATAAACAAAGGGGTAGATATATCAATATTGCAACACATACTGTGACATGTTTACACCAGGAAGCAATAGAACCACATTAAATATTCAACGCATGAGGTTGAAGGTTCTCTTGTCTATTCGCTCTGCATGGATATCAGTACGTATGTGCGTACGTATGTCGGCAACATTCATGCATGTCTATGTAGGCATGTTTGTGCATGCGCTCGCGCGTGTGTGTGTGCAGGAGGTGGGGTAGGGATGGGTGTGCATGAGTGCGAGCACGCGCGCGTGTGTATGTGTGCAGGCGCGCGCGCGTGATTGCATATGGGCACATGCGTGTGTGCCTTGAATTGAAATGTCAAAGACAAACAGTATCAGACAGAATATAAGCAAAATAATTTCCGTTCTTAACAGTTTCGTCAATGTGTCTGCCTTTTCTTTAGCGCTTTGAAACTCGCCTGAAGTTGACCTTTCTAACTGTTCTTAAGATTCCATTATTCCCTACATTCTTGATAACAAAAACAACAACAATAATAATAATAATAATTTTAAAAAATACCAAAAACAACAATAAGAATAATAATGATAATAATAATAATAATAAACCAATAATAATAATAATAATGATAATAATAATAATAATGGCACTTGGAATTTTTAGAGCCCTGAATCTTGTGAAGAAAACAAATTTAAGGGCTTGATTCAGTATTTCACACACATGCGACCGTTCACAAACGATTAACAGATTTTAAATTCTCTCTCTCTCTCTCTCTCTCTCTCTCTCTCTCTCTCTCTCTCTCTCTCTCTCTCTCTCTCCTCTCTCTCCACCCACACACACACCACAACACACACACACACACACCACACACACACATGGGAGTAGATATGAAATGTATAGAACGTTTAAAGATGTCTTTGGCAAAGAACGATATCTTTCATGCATTGATATAGTATGTTTTAGAGTCGCGTTTTCACATGTAAGACTTGGTGTATTACCTATAAACTGCAATGTGCATAGGTAAAGTGAATATCCGATGGATAAGCAATGTGCATGTGGTTTTCAAGAAGAAATTGAACATCATTTCTTACTTGCTTGTCCACTACATAATGGCACGAGAGAAAAGTTCCTTAAAGATTTTCTTGATTTACCTCTGTCAAGACTCCTAGATGGAAAGAGCCAAGATGTCTGTCACCATGTCGGTAAATATGTGTTTCATGCTATTAGAAGAAGACCAGCAGTTCTTGAAAGTTAGGTCATCTTCAGTCTCAACACCTCCACCCCACCACTTTCCGAATATTAACTTGAGGTTTGTTTAGTGATTTTCTTGTTCAGTTTTTATATATACTTTTATTTTTCTAGGAAGGATAGATGATAAAAAGCTGTATATCAACAATAGTTCTGAATGTAGAATATCAAAATGCTTTTGTGTAAATATAAATGCGTTGTACTTTGCATTCTAATTGGGAAAATGTTATTATATTTCAGTTGTCATATATTAATGGACCACCCCATCTCCACCCTCCCTCAATGTGTATGTATGCCTATGGCCAAAACACATTAAACATTTGAAATCTCAATCTCTCTCTCTCTCTCTCTCTCTCTCCTCTCTCTCTCTCTCCTCTCTCTCTCTCACTCCCCACACACACACACACTCTTCACCTGACAAGGGGGCTACTTGGGACAGTTCAGTTTGCGAAGTTGGGTTGTCTTCTATCCCCCTCTCCCTGTGTGTTACCTTCTGCCAGTGTCTCAATAAGGCATGTTTGTCATCGCATTCATCGGAAATACTATCGCCACTGTGTTTGACACACTTATCGGTCTGTTCAATGCAAGCAGTCAGTTCACCGCCACTGACAGCGGGTGAACATCGTCAGTGGGCAGAAACGTATTGCACGTGCAGGATGGCCTGCAAAGCGAAGAAGGTCAATATGCTTGGAGTACATGTCGAGGGTAGCGGGTTGTTTTTTTAAATTGTAAATTAAACCGGGCGTTGTAGTGTTGGCGTTGTAGTGTTTTTTTGATGTTATGTCTATTCACAAAAGTGGCATTAGACACCCCCCCCAACCCCCCCCCCCAAAAAAAAAAAACCCCCCAAAAACCCACAGAGAGAGAGGAGTAGGGTATGAAGTATAGGAAATAATGTAGTAATGCAGCTGTAAACTATCAATATAACAGTGTAATCAATATCATGTAAAACAGTGAAGAAAATATCAATCAAACTGTTAAAAATCAACCACAACTTCCGAGATAAGAAACAGATGGGCGAATGTCTCTGCCTCAGAAAGGCAGTCAGTTGAATGACATCGTATACGCTACAGGAGATTACTATTGGGACACTGCTGAAGGGCGAACCAGGTGAGTTAAGAGATTCACCTGTTGTCACCTGTCACCTGTTGAGCGCTTTGATTCGTTGCTTTACAAGATTCAGCGCTATATAAATTCCATACATTATTATTATTATTATTATTATTATTATTATTATCATTATTGTCTTTAAACACGAGAGACTTTATGAGTCTTACCTTTTTGTTCTGTCCCTTACAACTTGTGCTGCCCCCACCCCCTACCCCGCCCCTGCACATGACACTATCATTTTGAATAGGTTTATTGTTGAGTTCGATTTGAATGGTATTGTGTTTCAGAGCAGACGACTCCTGCCTGGTCAAACCACGGCGAGTACCACAGTGCTATCAGGCAAGATGGCGCTGGGTCTGGCGCTCTTCCTGTTGGCAGCTGGGGCCCTCTGTGCCAGTGCTCAGGGTAAGTGATAACAACACACAATGTTGAATGATTAAACAAATAGTAATCATTTATCCTATTCTATTGCATAAATCGTAATCGTTGTAAAGTGCGGGCTGATATTCCCTAGGGAAAGCACATCAATACACTACAATAAAATTTTCAATACAATTGAACACAATGCAAAACAACGCAATGCGTAAGATGCAACATCTTTTTGGACATTTTCTGTATAAGTATTTTGCTTTGCTATAACCAGGACTTCATCGACAATGTTTTGCCCAGGAACAAATCCTGTTGCTATAGGCTGTTTTACGTGGTTAAATGAAGTCTACATTCCTGATTCCTGTTGCTGTGGGTTCTTTTATGTGTGCTAAAGAAGTCTGCATACGCGACTCCCTGTTGCTGTGGGTTCTTTTATGTGCGCTAAAGAAGTCAACAATCGGGGCGCTTTTTGCTATGAGTTCTTAAATTTGCGCTAAAGAAGATTTAATAGGAGAGTGCCATGGATCAACATTTCACCCAGAATCCAGCATTCCTGACCACCAGGCATAGTGAAGTGACATGGGGCAAAGATCGGCATTAGACAGGGATTCGAACTCGTGCCTTCTTATTTTCTAAACAAGTGTTTTCCAGCTAAATCACCTAACTACTACATCCGTGAGGCGTATGGTAGTTTTCTTTCAAGATGTGAGTGCTGTCAATGTCACAACATGACAAACAGGCGCGCGCGCACGCACACACACACACACACGCACGCACGCACGCATACACGCACGCATGCACGCTCATACACACACCCCTACCTAAAGGTTAAACGTGGACATACAAAATTATAGCCCTCATACCTTATCCACCTTTGTCCAGCAAAAAAGAAAAGGGATTTCAAACGTGATACAGGGATGGGAATTTTTGCACAGAAGTTTAAACAGCTGTCAGTCATGGATGAATTCAGGAAAAAAAGACACGTGCAAGTATACTCTTCCTCTTCTTCATTGAACACTCAAACAGCAACAACTGATGTCTGTCATATAAGCGAAAATGTGTTGGGCTGCCTTTGAGTGCCTTGATAAGTCAGGCCCAGATCATCCGACTTCGGCTTATGTAAGAATATGACTTTCATTGTTTTTTTTAGCGAAGCTGGATCATTTTTCTTATCTAATCGTTACTGTTATTTCAGACCTGTAAGAAAAGTAAGGAATGAAAGGAGCAAGAGAGAAGAGGAATGTTTTATAGCAAGGCAGAAATCAAGAAGAGATGGGTTGAAGAGCTTTTTTATATTTTTACTTACTTCTTTTTGTGGTTTAAACAAAGGTAATAAAATTACAAAACTAATGCAGTTTTGTTTAAACCAAAATCGAAATTCCTAAGAAAAAACAACAACAACCATCCTAGCCCTCTCTCATCCTCCCTCCCAACAAACGGGCATGCAGAAGATCATTACGTAAAACAAGTAATTCAAAACGAATGCAAAATGCAACAACCAAAGTGAAATTCGGGAAGTTTTCCCTCTCCCTGCTACACGTACGTACGCACGTGCTTTAACAATAATTTATGCCTGCTGTGGTTCCCCGTTTTCATTATGCATGCCGCTATTGAGACAGAGTGTTCTGTCGCCGGCAGCTTTCATTGTCTCTCCGCCATCATCATCATCAGCAGCAGCAGCATGCGTCCTTTCCACTCCCCGCAGACAGGCAGTATACACAACACTGCTTACACACGGTCTGCACTATCCACACCGCAGCTTCCTGCTTTAAAGCACGTGCTCTTCTATCTCATACTCGGTGGACGATTTATCCTAGAGACTATCCCCGAAGTCAGAATGTGGCTATCTCCACTTATTTATTTATCTCTTATTCTTTTATATCGAGTATAATGAAATAAGCACTCATGTGCTTTTTTTTTACATCCAATCCCCGTGCGCAGTTTTGTAATTTTTGTCATCCGTTCCCACCGGCACACAGTGGCCTACACTTTCGAAAAGCAGAACATGATTTAACGTGTGCGCAAAACGTTCTGCGTGCGTTCGTACACGGGGCCTCGGTTTATAGTCTTATCCGAAGGACTTTTGGGGAGAGTGGAGTCTGCACTGATGTTAACTACAGGTGCAAAATCCCCTTGAACAGTGAAAACGGTTGCTTACGCCAAATCTCACTATTGGTGAATCTCGGACCTCTAGCTGAGGAACGAAAACACAACAACATGATAGAGAGTGAAAGGAAAGTAGAGTCCGTGCAAAAAGTTGGATCTGAAGAGAAAGTCTGTTTCATATTGACGCTGCAGATGATGTTGTTGTGCGTTCCCCAGCTTAACACCCTGGATGTGGACTTAAAATGAAATCGAACGCACGCACGCACACACCTTTGTCTAATAATCACAATTTGTGAAGAGACTTAAAATGAAATCGAACACACACACATCACCACCACCACCACCACCACTACCACCACCACCACCACCACCACCACAACAACAACAGCAACAACAACAACAACAACACAACAAACAGAAATACGCTTCAAACATTCGTGTAAAATAGTTTATGCTTGTTTTCGGTCACGAAACTTTCCTGACTCTACGGACTCTACTTTCCTTTCACTCTCTATCATGTTTTTGTGTTTTCGTTCCTCAGCTAGAGGTCCGAGATTCACCAATAGTGAGATTTTGCCCAAGGAACCGTTTTTACCGTTCACGGGGATATTTTCCCCCTGGATGAACCCAGAATGTGCACTCACCCCACCTGGAAATCACTGTGAGATCGAAATTGCACACTGAATGAGAATTCTGCGTTCATGACTGTTTTTAAGTACCTCGCCATATAGGCAGCCATACTCCGACTTCAGAGGAGCACTGCAGAGTGGGATTTGAACATTAGACACTAGGGCCAGTTCACTATACGTTCTGTCCTCTCAGCCCGCCACACACACACAGATTGGGAATTGGAAGTTTCGTGACCAAAAACAAGCATAAACTATTTTACACGAATGTTTAAAGCGTATTTCTGTTTGTTGTGTTGTCGTTGTTGTTGTTGTTGTTGTTGTTGTTGTTGTTGTTGTTGTTGGTGGTGGTGGTGGTGGTGTGGTGGTGGTGGTGGTGGTGGTGGTGTGTGTTCGATTTCATTTTAAGTCTCTTCACAAATTGTGATTATTAGACAAAGGTGTGTGCGTGCGTGCGTTCGATTTCATTTTAAGTCTCTCCACAAATTGTGATTATTAGACAAAGGTGTGTGCGTGCGTGCGTGCGTTCGATTTCATTTGGAGTCTTTTCACAAATTGTAAAATAAAGCAAATGTGTGTATGTGTGTATGTGCTCTCGCGCGCGTGTGTATGTGTGTATATGCGTGTATGTATGCATGCGTGCATGGGTGCGTGTGTGGTGTGTGTGTGTGTGTGTGTGTGTGTGTGTGTGTGTGTGTGTGTGTGTGTGTGTGTGTGTGTGTGCAGACGTTGAACAGTTTTGTCCGGGTCAGAACCCCGGGCAGGTGAAGGTCGTGTCGTGCACCTCGGATACCGGCTGTTCGGATGACGAGAAGTGCTGTTCCTACAGCAACCAGAAGCGGTGTGTCGGCGCAGGTAAGAGAAAGAGGCTTTTCTGTCTGTCTGTCTGTCTGTCTGTCTGTCTGTCTGTCTGTCGGTCTGTCTGTCTGTCTGTCGGTCTGTTGAGAGGTTTTGTTCATCTGCCCGTCTATAGTCTTTTCTGTCAGTTTTGCAATTCTGCTTTCTTTGACTGTTGGTCTATCTCTATGTGCCTCTGTGTTTTCTGTTTTGTCTTTTCTATTTTTTAAATTCTTTCTTTGTCTGTAGGTCTATCTTTATGTGCCTCGTGTTTTCTGTTTTGTGTTTTCTGTCTGTTTGTAATTCTGCTTTCTTTGTAGTCTAGCTTATGTGCCTCGTGTTTTCTGTTTGTTTTTTCTGTCTGTTTTGTAATCTGCTTTCTTTGTCTGTAGGTCTATCTTTATGTGCCTCTGTGTTTTCTGTTTTGTTTTTTCTGTCTGTTTTGAATTCTGCTTTCTTTGTCTGTAGGTCTATCTTTATGTGCCTCTGTAATTCTGTTTTGTCTTTTCTGTTTTGTAGTTCTGCTTTCTTTGACTGTTGGTCTAGCTTTATGTGCCTCTGTGTTTTCTGTTTTGTCTTCTCTGTCTGTTTTGTAATTCAGCTTTCTTTGTCTGTAGGTCTAACTTTATGTGCCTCTGTGTTTTCTGTTTTGTCTTTTCTGTCTGTTTTGTAATTCAGCTTTCTTTGTCTGTAGGTCTAGCTGTATGTGCCTCTGTAATCTGTGTTTTCTGTGTTTGTTTTTTTTGGTATTATGTCTATCTGGTGTTTGGACGTCTAAGCTGCGTCTGTTTAAGTTACTGTCTGGATGTCTGTGTCTATCTTGTGCCTGTCTCTCTGCCTACCTGCCTCTCTGCCCACCTGTCTCTCTGCCTACCTGTCTCTCTGCCACCTGTCTCTCTGCTCACCTGTCTCTCTCTCTCTGCCCACCTGTCTCTCTCTCTGCCCACCTGTCTCTCTCTCTGCCCACCTGTCTCTCTGTCCACCTGTCTCTCTGTCCACCTGTCTCTCTGCCTACCTGTCTCTCTTCCTATCTGTCTCTCTGGCTACCTGTCTCTCTCCTCACCTATCTATACCTACCTGTCTCTCTGCCTACCTGTCTCTCTGTCCATCTGTTTCTCTGCTCACCTGCTTGCGTGTTCATTTCTTAATGTCAGCTTCTCGTCATAGGATAATGTCTTATAATAAACAACAAATGAACGAATGTTCTCTGAACAGAAATTTTAAAAAATTGGGGGTGGGTGGTGGGTGGGGGGGACAACCCTTACAACTATCAGGCCATCAGTCAAAACTTTCATCAGCGCAATTCATATCGTTCTGATAGCTTGATCTGATTACAGTACCCACACTTTCCGTGTTGTTCTGTCGCAGAGTGGAAAAATACCCCCCTTCCCCCTCCCCCACCATGAAACAAATCCAATAACACTCTATATACAGTGCGTTTGTATTAAACAACGCGCGTTACATGGGTAAAATTATATGACATTGACTTGATTTCATATTCATCGCATGGCAGTAATCTTTTCGTTACACTACAATCATTCAATACATACAAAATTACATAATGTAAAAAATTATAATCAGACTTCGGCATCGATGGTATTTTCCTCTTTTTTCAATAATATATTATCATAATTACATCAATACTTTGTGAATCTGCAGAATTCTTTTTTTTTTAAAGAAAGGATTGCATGTTGTTACTTGCGTATTTTATGGTGTAAGATTAAGTGTGTGTGTGTGTGTGTGTGTGTGTGTGTGTGTGTGTGTGTGTGTGTGTGTGTGTGTGTGTGTGTGTGTGTGTGTTGCAGTGGTGCCCAACTTTTACTCCAGCCTGTACTTTGTCAATCTGACCAAGACCAGCAATGACATCAGCCACCTGACCAGTTTCGTAAGTAGACCACTTTCCATCACCACTCTACTCTACTATTCCAGTTGCTTTGTTCTCTGTCTTTGTCTATTTGTACGTCCGTCTGTTTGTGAGTCTGTCTGTGTGTCTGTCTGTCTGTTTTTTGTTGTGCATCCTCAGCTTAACAACCTGGGGGGTCACCCAGAATGTGCACCCTGACTCCCTCATCCCACCTGAGAATCACTGTGAGATTGAAATTGCACACTGAATGAGACGTTTACATATATGACTGTTTTTAAGTTCCTCGCCATATTATAGGCAGTCATACTCCGACTTCAGAGGATTTTTTTTCCTCATTTCATTAAAGGAGAGTGCAGGTTGTTATGTTAAGAGCTTGTCATGGCTGAAGGCAATCTTAACACGACATTTTACAACATACCAACATTTTAGTGTGGGCCTTGGCACTAGGCTGACATCAATAACTGAGAAAGATTTTGGCCTGGGCCAGTCTGTCTGTCTGCCTGTCTGTCTCACTCTCACTCTCGCTCTCACTCTCGCTCTCTCTCTCGCTCTCTCTCTCTCTCTCTCTCTCTCTCTCTCTCTCTCTCTCTCTCTCTCTCTCTCTCTCTCTCTCTCTTCTCTCTCTCTTTTTTTTCTCTCCCCTTCTCTGGGCGCATACGCCCGTGCGCGCGCGTGTGGGTATGAGTTTGTATATGCTTGTACGTGCATGCACATACGCATGCATGCATGTTGTGTGTGTGTGTGTGCATGCGTGCGGTAGTGTGTGTGTGTTTTCTTTCTCTCCCATGTTTCCTTTTTGCCAATCATAAAAAGGCAAAAGTGTCCCATAACCTATGTGGTCGTAGGCGAGCGAGGCATCAGAAACCTCAACGTTTCAAGGGGCCAGCATATTGAGGGCGGCGCCCATCTCCTCTCCCTCGCTGCTTTACCTTCCCTGACCCTAAAGAGGCAGGTATCTATTTACAGCTGGGTGAACGTGGGGACTGTACTGAAGCCAAGGCGCGCAAACGGTCCCACATCCAAGTGGTAACCACGCTCGACGCTGCTTAACCTGAGCTGGGGTAGCGAGTGCTCTGATCACTGAGAGCTATCCCGTCCCAATTTGCCAATTCTTTGCCCCTGTCTTATTCCCCCCCCCCCCCCCCCCCCCCCCCTCCCCCTGCTGCTGCTATTACTACCGCCGCCGCCACTACTACTGCTGCTGCTGCTGCTGCTGCTGCTGCTGGTAGTGATGATGATAATGACGATGATGATAATAACAATAACTGCAATAAAAACAATAGTGTGTGTGTGTGTGTGTGAAACAATTTTCAGGTGAAAGACAAATTTCGCGATGCGGGAATTATGGTTGACGTGAAAGCTGAAAGACTGTGAGTTTACCCAGTTATCAACTTCATTGTTTTTGTTGTTGTTGTTGTTGTTGTTGTTGCTGCTGTTGCTATTGCTGCTGTGTGTTGTTGTTGATGTTAAGGTGATACATGATGATGGTGATGGCTCAGATTTGTTTGCCAGATGGATTGTGGCTACATTGTGTTTGATCTGATCAAATCAGCATTTTTCTTTATGAGATATTAAAATCCATCTTGAATCTTGTATGGTTGACTGCTTTAATTGTAAAGGATGTTTTATAAAAAAAAAAGTTAACTTCTCTGGGGGATTGTGTGTCTGAGTCAGTGAAGACCCTGTCAACTTCAATCGCTTCACACAGCTTGTCTCAACTTGTAAGTCTTCTCTTCATTTTGCTGACAAATTTGTTTTATTTGCCATTCGAAGAACTTTAATTATGCCCTTGAGCTATCTTGAGTCATCGCATTTGAAAACCAGCCGCCATGGCATAGCGGTTAGTGGTTGGGTTCCTGACCAGAAGGTTGTGAGTTCGAATCCCTTAAATAGTTATAGGGATTTTACAGACTCTGACCGGTCCCTACCCAGAGTGAGTTTTTCTACGGACTCATTAGGATTTAGCTATGTTATTCAACAAAACAGACCACGAAGAAACTGATGTAAATTAAATCTCATAATCCCCGAAGTCGGAATGCGGCTAACTTAACGATGAGTTAAAAACGGACGCATACGCAAAATCTCACCGTTGGTGAACTTCGGAGCTCTAGCCGAAGGAACGGGAAAAAATCTCATAAATCTCATAGATCTAGACCCAGCAAAGAAACAACGAACAATCAGCCAATCGACCAATAAACCCTTTAACCAACAAAACAAGTTGGTTGAGTTGTGTACCATTCAAATTTGTTTCAGAGAGAGAGAGAAAAAGAGAGAGAAGAAGGAAAGAGAGAGAGAGAGAGAAGAGAGAGAGAGAGAGATTTATTTTAATTACCATTACAACATTACAATAAAGTCTTTTAGACAATGGGGCAGTAGATATAATAAATTGAAACACAATTCATTAATATCAAATTCCTAATTCATCAATTAAAACGTGTATGCATGCAGGCATTACTGAGAAATGTAGGTTCACATGCATACACACATCCCTTGCACAGCACGTGTGTGTGTGTGTGTGCGTGTGCGTGCATGAGTGTGTGTGTGTGTGTGTGTTGTTGTGTGTGTGTGTGTGTGTGAGAGAGAGAGAGAGAGAGAGAGAGAGAGAGAGAGAGAGAGAGAGAGAGAGAGAGAGAGAGAGAGAGAGAGAGAGATAACGGTATTGTGTGGGTGACCATTCTTAGGGGCAACTGCGCCAAAGCCAGCCTCCTCATGCTTCAGACGAGTGAGGGGAAGGCAGACCAGGTGGTGACATCCCTAACGGAAAACCCAGTCAGCGTCAGCAACATCAATGGCGGACCCTTCCGTGTGACGTCAGGCCTTGATGGCGACTTATGTCCTGATGGTGAGTCACGCGATGTAACCTTCTGTTTGACGTGACGTGTCATATTGCGTCGGTTTGTCCAAAGAACCTAGGACTGATAATTTCCCCTGTGAAGATGCGGGAGGGGTGGGGGGAGGGGCTGTAAGTATAAATAGCAACACCACCTTCCAGAAATTCTGTGCTACAGATTCGATCTTTTCTATCCCTTTCTTTGTTTCTGCCTTGTTTCTTTTCTTTCTGTCACCTCCTTCTTGTCTATTTTCTGATTTCTTGGTCCATTCTCCTGCCTTTTCCCCCAGAAAGACTGAAAAGATAACATTCTCTCCCATGCCAAAGTCGGATGTGCTGAGCCTGCCTTGTCAGGCGGTTAACGACAGCCCAACGCATTTTCGCGCACATGACAGACAGCAATAGTTGCTGCCTGAGCTTTCGACAAAGAAGTACTGATACCTGATGCTTTAACCCAGGGTAAAGCTTTGTCGGTTATTGATGCAAGCTAAATGTAAAGGTCTACATTAAAATGTTGGGTTTTTTAAAACTTTGAAATGTTACATTAATCTAGTCAAGTCAAAGTCAAGTCAAGTCAAAAACGCTTTAATCATCCCCGTGAAGGGCAATTACAGTCTTCAGGCTTACTAGTCTTCAGTCTTGACAAGCTCTTAGTATAACGATACGTTTTCTCATTCAGAGGAGAAAATATTCTCTGAAGTTGGAGTACTTCTGCCTATAATATGGTGAGGTACTTAAAAAAAAGCCATACACGCGAATTTCTCATCCAGTGTGTACTTTACGGTCTTACAGAGGTTCTCAGGTGTGATGAGGTGGACAGAGTGTATGTTGTGGATGACCCCCAGTGTTCGTTAAGCACGAGGACGTTAACAGCAAGGTTATTTGATGCTATGCTGCTTACGAAACGACACATCTCTTGAATATCCCAGACGGCTTTCAGTGAACTGAAACGAATCATTTGTTCGTTGATATTGCTCTGAAGAGGCTGCAACAATCTTTGTCATATGTTGTTTTCCACGTTTGCAGCTGCACTCCTTTTCTCACTGGTTGTGCCCATTGCACAAAGCTCACGACTTTGTCTTATATTGAAAGCCTACCTGCACCCCTACCCAATGCTTCACAGTGTCTCATGTGAAAAGCTGCACTGGCTTCCTGTTCCAGATAGAATTAATGGAAAATTGCCTATATACGTTTCAATGGCATTATGGTCATTTTTTTTCTTTTCAAGAACACACACACACACACACACACACACACACACACACACACACACACACACACACACACACACACACTTACACCCATACCCACACACGCACGCACGCACGCACGCACAGAGAGAGAGAGAGAGAGAGAGAGAGAGAGAGAGAGAGAGAGAGAGAGAGAGAGAGAGAGAGAGAGAGTTATCATGTCGGAATCACTCATGGCGTCATGTAAAAACATAAAAACAAAAAAGTCAACAACGATGACAACTAAAATACATCCCCACACCCCCAACCACACCACCACCCCCCCCACCACCACCACCACCTCCATCACCACTACCATTATCACCACGACTAAACGTGAAAAAGATGAAATGAACTTTTATTAACACAGTATTTGTTTTTTCAAGAGCAGGCCGGCTTCAGAGGAACCAGTGCCGATGATATTGCAACACTGTGCAGTACAATGCAATACAGTACAACACAAAGTAATACGAAACAGTACAATACAACACAACACAATAAAATAGACTAAAAAATACACCACGATACAAGCCAATACAATACAGCACAATACAACACTGTGCAATACAATGCAATACAGTTCTATACAATGCAGTGCATTACAAAACAATTCGATACAGCATGATACGTTTCCATATAAAACAGTATAAAAATCACGATGTGATACAATGTAATGCGATCAATACAAAGCAGTGTAATACAATACAATACACTTCAATTAGATACGATACAACACAACACACTACAGACGTCTTTGCAGCACAACTTAGACTTGTCTTTTTTCTTTTGTCTCCTTAAGCTTATAGTGTGTGTGTGTGTGTGTGTGTGTGTGTGTGTGTGTTGTGTGTGTGGTGTGTGTGTGTGTGTGTGTGTGTAAAACAGCGCTACCCACCTTTTCTGCGCAAATCCACGTCTTCAATGTCACGGACTTTGTCAGGGGGAGTGCAGTGAAGAATAAGGTGTGTTCCCTCCCCTTGTATATCCCATCTCTTCGTTTGTCCGTCATGGATTTTTCTCCTCTGTCCATCTCACGCTGTCTGTCTGTCCATCTGTCTGTATCTCTGTCCGTCTGTCTGCCAGTCTGTTCTTTCTTTATATCCGTCTGACTGTTGTCCATTTGGTTATCTCTCAGACCCTCCGTTTACTTTTTCATCTGTTCAACCGTTAACCTATCTTTGTGTATTGAATGCACATATACACTTCACCCGTCTCTGATTATTAGTCCTTTTATCTGTCTCCTCGGCAGTGTTTCCATTTGTGCCTTTCCGAGTACATGTGTGTGCTTATTGTCTAATTATGATTCATTTATTCATTCTTTTTATTGATATGTTGCCTTTACTCCTATACATTTCTTTGGTTCAGTTAGTGCCAATGTGCAAAGTTGATGATCTGAAGTCTTTAGCTAGTACCAATAGACTGCCCTGGTTTGGGCACGTTCAACGGAAAGCAGACCACCACATCATAAAAAGAGCAGTGAACTTCGTAGTGGATGGAAAGAGACCAAAGGGAAGACCTAGCAAAACCTGGGCTACCTGTATTGCAGGTGATCTTAGAGAAAGGGGCATAAATAAGGAGGAAGCTCAAAACAGAGAGAGATGGAGAAGGCTCATCAATGTCAAACCCCCCCTGGGAGAAACATAACAAAAACGGAAGAAGAAGAAGTTAGTGCCCACTTAAAGTGATGGTTTTTGATTGTCAGTCTATTTTTACCTTTTGTGCTTTTGTCTGTACATCATCCACTGATCATGACAATGTCATTTTGTCAGTCTGTTTTCACTCTTTCTTTGATTGCTATGTCCGCTTGTATTATATTTTCTCGATGTTCATTACACTACCCTTTTCTCTACCTCTCTGTATTGTTTGTCTGAGTTGAAAACAATCACGTTCACTTTCTGAAATTTGTAAAGTCATTTATTACTTGTGGCAACGGTGTTACCTACTGTATTATCTTGAAAAAACCTGTTACAGTAAATTTCCATTCTGTTGTATTTTTATATTGTGGCAAGGTGTTGTGATATGAGAGTGCGAAAGGAACAAAATTATGTTACATTAGAAGCTTGGATAGCATGCACTGCTAGCTGGCCCACAGAAGGCAGGAATTTGTTTTAAAATAGCGTTCCTTCTGACAAGGAAATGTGACGCAATCGGCAATATGACGTCTTTTTATGAGGTTCATCACAACATCGATGTCATAAAATAACCACACATTGCCTCATTAATTAACTAACGATTGTATGGTATGGCAATAGATTGTTTATTTTGCTTATGTGTTAATGTTGTTGGACACTTTATGGTGTAATGATATGACTGATTTCATTGAACGAGTGACTTCGTTTTTATAATGCACATCATTGATGTTGAGGAGTAGGTTTCAATATGACGTCATAATGTAGAAGTAAGGTGGAAGAAATTGATACAAAAGTTTTGCATTTCAGATCAAGGGTTTGATCGGCAACGTGGGGAGTGGCTGGGAATATCATTTCTACACCATGTAGGTCAACTATCTGTGTGTGTGTGTGTGTGTGTGTGTGTGTGTGTGTGTGTGTGTGTGTGTGTGAGTGAGCTGGAGGGATTACTGCCCATGTTTCTTTGTAAAGTTGTAAGAAGAAAATGTCAGAGGCAAGGATGTAGAATCAACAGAAGTGCAGAATACTGAAGTGTAGAATACTGAAGTTTAGAGTGCTGACGTGTAGAGTACTTAAGTTTAGACTGCTGACGTATAGAGTACTTAAGTTTAGAGTGCTGACGTGTAGAGTACTTAAGTTAAGAGTGCTGACGTGTAGAGTACTTAAGTTTAGAGTGCTGACGTGCAGAGTACTAAAGTTTAGAGTGCTGAAGTGTAGAGTGCTGAAGTGCAGAGTGCTGAAGTGTAAAGTGCTGAAGTGCAGAGTGCTGAAGTGTAGAGTGCTTAAGTGCAGAGTGCTGAAATGTAGAGTAATGAAATATAGAGTGCTGAAGTGTAGAGTACTGAAACACAGAGTGCTGAAGTGTGGAGTACTTCAGTGTAGAGTGCTGAAGTGCAGATTAAAGAAGTACAGTACTGAAGTGCAGATTACAAAAGTGCAGAGTACTTAAGAGCAGAGTGCTAAAGTGCAGAGTACTGAAGTTCAGAGTGCTGAAGTGCAGAGTACTGAAGTGCAGAGTACTGAAGTGCAGAGTACTGAAGTGCAGAGTGCTAGGCATAGACTAAATATTTCTCAGAATACACTCTTTCCTAACGTCATTGTTCAGTTTTCACTGTTCGAAAACAGAGCTTATGAGTTGGAAATAAAAGTACTTCAGAATGTCTATGTCCTAGCACTCGCTTTTCATTGAAAATACTCTTGTAGTCATGTGATGCAGCGTGAGCATGATTTTGTGTGTGTGTGTGTGTGTGTGTGTGTGCGTGCGCGCGCGCGCGTGTGGTGCGCGTGTGGTGCGTGCATGTGTGTGTGTGGTGTTTGTGTGTGTGTGTGTGTGTGTGTGTGTGTGTGTGTGTGTGTGCGTGCTCGCTCGTGTGCGTGTGTGTGTGTGTGTGTGTGGCGCGCGCGCGCGGTGCGTGTGTGTGTGTCTATGTGTGTGTGTGACCGTGACCGGCAGAGGGCACTGTGTGAGGGTGACGATGCAGGCAGTGCTGACTCCCCAGCAAGAGGTCTCAGTGACGTCATCACTGGAGGAGGCGGAGAAGGAGGGCCTGAAGCTGGGTGACAATGACGTCACTTACAACGTCACTGCCAACAGCGAGGAGGCCAGGCTCTGCTATGACGACTACCAGCAGATGGGTGAGCTAAATAGCACCGTCACCTTGGTGTCCGTTTTGTTCAGGAGGTTTTAATTAACTAATGAATGAATAAATCAATCCATCGATGAATCAGTAAGTTAATCAATCAGTCAATCAATCAGACAGTCAATCAATCAGTCAGTCAGTCATGATGCTGATAATCCCCACAGCAGATGGTAGCTTAGGCTTTTATGTTAACTTTTTTCAGTTGTCCAGTGGAAGTGTCAGTCAATCATATCCTATGTCAGAGAATGCCAGGGCAGGGCACAGCTAAAGGTTTATGCCTGTCAGAGAATTCAACCCAGTCTTGTTGCTGTTAGCCTCACCGACCCCAGAGGCCATGTCGGGGCTGTATGTCAGAACTTGCCTTCTGCCATGTCAGAGAATACCAGGGGAGGAGACAAGAGAATGTCGGGAAAAAGCCAGTTCTGAAATGAAACCTTCTTTACTGATTGAGAAAACGTTCTGTTGTATTCGTGTTCCTCTCATTCTCTTCCAACAGCAAAGACATACATATGGAAATGCTGAAGACAGCATAGACACGAGAAAACTCCCCACCCCTCTACAATTTTGAGAGATTGCGGAATTGATTGACATAGGTTGATCGGTGGATTGAAGCAAATCGACAGATTGTTACGGGTGTGCTAATGTGGAGCTTTGATGACGTTGCAGGGTGTGCCAAGGGCTTTCGTATGTGCGGTGACCTCAGAAAGTGTGTGCCCGTGGGACGCTTCTGTGACGGGGAAGATGACTGTGGCAACAATGCTGACGAAAGCGAGTGTAGTGAGTATCCCTTTTCTTTATTTGTCAATGTTGGATGTATCGTTTTCCTTACTCTGTGTCTGGTTTTCTTCCTTTACAGAATGTTTTTCTTTTGGTCCTTCTGTCAGTGTAGATTTGTGACTGAAATGCCAGCATAGAAACAGCTTTGATTAGGAGCTGTGGCATAAACCGCCCTGGGTTGTAGGATAGTTCAATATATCTAATTATACTTCAAAAGTACACAAAGATTCTAACACATGGACGGCGATTTCAATATGTCTAATCATACTTAAAAAGTACTTAAACATTCTAACGCATGGATGGCGAATTTGATATGTCTAATTATACTTCAACAGTACATGAATATTCTAACGCATGGATGGCGATTTTGATATGTCTAATTATAATTCAACAGTACGTAAACATTCTAACGCATGGATGGCGATTTCGATATGATATACTTCAACAGTACATAAATATTGTCATGCTTGGATGGTGACACGTTGATGACGTAGTAACGACGTGACATGATAGAATTTTGACAAAAGTGGTGACGTAGGTGTGACATTAACATTTTTGTGTGTGTGTGTTGCAGATTTCGAGGAGTACACGGTGAAGTATGTGTCAAGCTTTCCCTGGCAGTCCTCCCTAGACGATAAAAACGGCTACAGCTACCAGCAACTAGCCAGCACTGTCAAAGCATCGGTTTGTGCCTGTACAGTCTACCTCTGCCTGTGTGGCTGTCTGTGTCGGTGTGTCTGTCTGTCTGTGTGGCTGTCTGTCGGTGTGTCTGTCTGTCTGTGTGGCTGTGTGTCTGTCTGTGTATCTGTCGGTGTGTCTGTCTCTGTGTGTGTCTGTCGGTGTGTCTCTCTGTGTTAAAACCTGTTCCGGAAGTCGGCCATTGTGTGCATATGTGAACGGATGACAAACTTTACAAAACTACACACTCTTTTTGGAAGAGTCCATCATTGCGTGCCGGTGGGAACAGATGACAAACTTTACAAAACCGTATACACACGGGGACTAGATGTAAAAGAGCACATGAGTGCTTATTCCATCATCCCCATTATCCCCATTATCTCTCTTTCTCTTTCTATCAGGGACTGGATGGAAAAAGGCACACGAAAACTTATTTTTTTATCCTTAAAATAAAAGATTTTGATTAATTTGATACATACATACATACTTGAAAGTTTTGGTTTGTGTAAAAGGCAGTTTGATAAGTAATATTTTAGTATAATTATTTCTCTATAGTAGTGAAACTCCACAGTGTGATCACAGTCTTCCGAATGAACCCATAGCAAAGTCAATGTGGGAAACAGCCGATCAGAATAAAATAACAACAACAACAACAACACAACAAACTCTTATGACTCTGATAGTATTAAAACTCGCAGCACTCAAGCCTGGACCCAACGCGCTAACTATTGCGCCATCGTGGCTGGTGACGTTAATTAAAGTCTTCTTGACCAGTTTAGATCAGAAAGAGAAACCTGCTGATAAAAATGGTGCATGTTCTAGTAACCGTTTGCTTTGATAAAGATTCCGAGATGGAGTTTGCAGCTGGCAAAAATGGCCTAACGGATCCTGAAATATGCTGGTGGTCTTTTCTGTCATTGAAACTATCAGGGAACTGTATAGTCAGGTCACAAACTGTAATCTTCCTTGATTGATTGACTGATTGATTGACTGATTGATTGACTGATAACTGATTTTTGCAGCTGGAAAAGACTTTCCTGTCCATGAGCTCTTTCGTCTCTGCCACAGTTCGTGACATCTTGTGAGTATAAATTTCTCTGTTCTCCTCTCTCCAGAAAGAAAGTGTAAATAAATTCTATGTAAATTTCTCTGTTCTCCTCTCCCCAGAAAGAAAGTGTAAATAAATTCTATGTAAATTTCTCTGTTCTCCTCTCTCCAGAAAGAAAGTGTAAATAAATTCATATATTGTAAATTTCTCTGTTTTCCTACCCCTTGAAAGAATGTGCAGATGAATTCAATGTAAATTTCTCTGTTCACCTATCTCCAGAAAGGAATTTTTAATACAAACCATCCGTTGAAATAATGTTTTTTATAATTCGTAATGTGTTACAAGATAAATGTGCACTCTGTTCCTAAAAGTAGATATATATCATAAAAATACGAACTAAAAAGCTACTACCTAGTCAAATATGAAAAGTAACCAGACAGTATTTATTGTTTTTATCAACATTCATGAAGTTGCCCAACCCCGTCAGCCAGCACTAGCCCTTAACCCTTGGGGGGATAATCCCCTTAGACGGGTGCCTTGGTGGTGGCTCGATCCCGGACCGTGAAATCACGAGCGCAACGCTGTAACCACTAGGCTACTCCCTCCCCGCCTGCTTAGGGATAGTCAGGATATCCCCTATGTCTGTTGTAAGGTTTAAGTTTATTTTGTGAATATCTGTTGTGACACTGATGGCGACAACAAAACTTGTCTACTGCGTGGACAGCAGAAACGACAGACAGTATTCAGTATAAGGCAATGATAGTGTGGTGACCGTGAGATTAGGATACCATTATGATAAGGATTTATGATTATAGCGATGATTATGATACAGTGACTTTGACAGCAAGGAAGATGATGGTGATGCCGACGACAATAATAATAATTAGGATGATGGTAATGACGGTCATAATGATTGAAATATTTTTTAAAATTATGATTATGAAGATGATAATAATATAATAATGATATTGATATTGATAATGCTGCTACTGCAGCCTCTATTACTACTACCACTTCTACTACTATTGCTGCTACTGCTGTTACTACTACTGCTGCTGCTACCACTGCTGCTGCTGCTGTTGCTGCTGCTACTACTACTACTGCTGCTGCTGCTGTTGCTGCTGCTACTACTACTACTGCTGCTGCTGCTGCTCCTACCAGTACTACGGCTGCTGCTGCTGCTGCTGCTGCTGCTGTTGCTGCTGCTGCTGCTACTACTACTACTGACTAGAACGATGATAAGATGGCAACAGCGATGCTTGCAGTCATGGTGATGATGACATCACAACTATGATGACGCAATGGGTTTTTGCAGGAAAACAAAGAGAAGCATCAGCGCTGTGATCACGCTGACGTTCAGAGGGCCTGTAGACGCCTCCCAGGTGAGGAGGAGGGAGAAAGGCTTTCTGACGTATGGCCTGGACAGTGGCTTCATCAACATCGTCATCACCTCCGTCATTCCCGCCAGCCAAGGTAGGCCTTTGTGACCTCAGTGAGTAGTGGTAGGTCTAGTCCTTTAGGTGTACTATGGTTCTGTTGTTATCGTACGTACTTCCCAGCCAATCATCTCTAAGCTCTAGGTATAATATACAGTCTAGAAAGTATGATGATCCTTGAGGTCGGAATGATGCTCCATAAATGGTGTGTGTGTGTGTGTGTGTGTGTGTGTGTGTGTGTGTGTGTGTGTGTGTGTGTGAGAGAGAGAGAGAGAGAGAGAGAGAGAGAGAGAGTGAGTGTGTGTGTGAGTGTGTGTGTGTGTGTGTGTGTGTGTGTGTGTGTGTGTGTGTGTGTGTGTGTGTGTGTATGTGTGTTCGGCGGGAGGGGTCGGGGTTGGAGATCGCATTCGTAAAAACCTTACCACTGGTGAACCTCGGAGCCCTAGCCAAAGAACAAAACGAAAAAGGAAAGTGTGATAGAAGATTTTTTAAAAAAAGGACACATCTGGAAGAATGGTAGCATTTTGATGGCGTTGTGACAGGGGAGTGCGGTGTGAAGGACTGTGGCGAGGGGCTGTGTGTGGAGACGGGGGGCCAGGCGGAGTGCCGGTGCCTGCCTGGACAGGAGCTGCACACCTGCAAGGCCATTGGTCAGTGATCCTCCTTCCGCTTCCTGCTATTTCCTCTTCCTGTGAACTATGTTCTGTTTGTGGAAACAACTTTCTCTCGTTGTGAAGGGCTTTCTCTTTCATCTTTTGTCCCTTTTCCCCCCCTGTGTTGGACATTATTTTCTTAAGAACTACTTCCTTTACCTGTTCGTGACTTCCGCTTTCTATCATCATTCCTCTTCTTGACTTCCGCTTTCTGCCATCATTCCTCTTCATGTTCGTGATTTCAGCTTTCTGTCATCATTCCTCTTCTTGACTTCCGCTTTCTGCCATCATTCCTCTTCATGTTCGTGATTTCAGCTTTCTGTCATCATTCCTCTTCTTGACTTCCGCTTTCTGCCATCAGTCCTCTTCATGTTCGTGATTTCAGCTTTCTGTCATCATTCCTCTTCTTGACTTCCGCTTTCTGCCATCATTCCTCTTCATGTTCGTGATTTCAGCTTTCTGTCATCATTCCTGTTCGTGCCTTCTGCTTTCTGCCGCATTCCTCTTCTTGTTCATGACTTCCGCTTTCTATCATAATTCCTCTTCCTGTTTGTGACTTCCGCTGTCTATGATTACCATGACCAACACCGTAATCGCAGCAGTGTGTGTGTGTGTGTGTGTGTGTGTGTGTGTGTGTGTGTGTGTGTGGTGTGTGTGTATGTGTGTGTGTATGTGTGTGTGTATGTGTGTGTATGTGTGTGTATAATTGTGTGTATATGTGTGTATGTGTGTGTATGTGTGTGTATGTGTGTGTGTATGTGTGTGTGTATGTGTGTGTATGTGTGTGTATGTGTGTGTGTGTATGTGTGTGTGTATGTGTGTGTGTGTGTATGTGTGTGTATGTGTGTGTGTGTGTGTATGTGTGTGTGTGTATATGTGTGTGTGTATGTGTGTATAATTGTGTGTGTATGTGTGTATAATTGTGTGTGTATGTTTGTGTGTATGTGTGTGTGTATGTTTGTGTGTGTGTGTGTATATGTGTGTGTATGTTGTGTGTGTGTTTGTGTGTGTATGTGTGTGTGTGTATGTGTGTGTGTATGTATGTGTATATGTGTGTGTGTGCTGTGGACAGACTGTCGAGGGTCTGAGAACTACTGCGGCAACAGCAGCATCGAATGTGTGAAGGCTGGTCACCTTTCTGGTTACACCTGTCACTGCCCACCTGGCTGGACTGGGGAACACTGCCAAAGTCAGTCCCTGTCTGTCTGCCTGTCTGTCTATCAGTCATTGGCTCTCTGTCTATGGCTGTCCATGTTTGTATGTTTACTAGTATGCAGAACATTGTCGAAATTAAGTCTCTGTGTGTCCGTCCTGCCTTAAGAGCTGTGAGTCTTTGTATGTTTTCAGGCTATCTTTCTGCCTTTATTAAATGTCCTTGGGTTAAAGCATGTATTTATTCAGAAAGGAAATGACGGAGACTGTAGCCGAGTGGTTAAGACCGTTTGACTTCAATCGTGTGGGTCCATGAAGTCAAGGGTTCGAATCTCTTCGGCGGTGTTTGGCGAATTAAGGGTGGGGATTTGTATTGATCTCCCAGGTCAACTTTAAATCAATGCAAACCTGCCCGTGCCTTTATCCTTTCGTGTACATAAAGACGCAGAAGATCAAATGTGCACGTTAAAGATTCTGTAATTCATGTCAGCGTTCGGTGGGTTAGGGAAACACAAGCATACCCAGCATTCAGCCTGTAAAATGATGCGAGCTGCCCCGAAGTCGGAATGTATCGGCTGAGGCCAGGGGGCAGACCTCCTGCACAATGACCAGCACAGGAGAAGAGACCAGGCACTACGCACCCCACCTGTAAGGGAATGCAGAGAAAGGACTAGAAAGAAAGGAAACGCGTCGTACACAAAACCCGTTCTTGTTTAAAGAAGCTAACAGCTTATAGTGTACCCCAACACACACAAAAAACCCCAACCCACCCCCACACCGAAACCTGTGATTTTGCGGCTGAATAAAATGTCATCATCGCTACAAAACAATCCTTTTGAAACAAAAGTAATTAATAGGTTAAAGACACAATGTTTATCTTGCTGCCTTTACACGTGTGAGAAGTTTAGAAACAAACGCGCTATTGCATATCAATATTACATAAATATGATTATTTTAAAGTCGGAAGAAAGAAGAAAAAAGACTAAGAAAAAGAAGAAATAAGAACAAAAAGTAGAGCTGAGAGACATGGAAGAATTATTAGCTATTTGATAGTCTAAAGTCGGAATGCGGCTACCTTCATTGTTTGCATAAAAGGTCGTATACGCAAAATCTCACCATTAGTGAACTTTGGAGGTCTAGCCTAGGAACGAAAAAACAACAACAGATATATCATGATTTCTCCAGATAACGGTATATTGGTAGTATTCAGTCTCGGAAGACTATTGAGCGCTTTGATTTGTTGCTTTACAAGATTCAGCGCTATATAAATTCCATACATTATTATTATTATTAGTATTATTATTATTATTATTGGAGTTGCACTCTGGTACAGCGTCGGTTGTGGCTGGCCAGTCGGACACGGGAATGATAGTCCCTGTGGCAGAGGGCACAGATGAAGTCTGACGCTGGTCTGTCTGCCTGGGCTGCAGCCTTTCTTCTCGCTCTCAAGATTTATTTCAAGAAAACCCCAAGGGGCACATGAAATCCAACAAAGCCACAACTTCTTTGCCTCGTGCTGCTGAGCAAGTGGCTCTTCGAACTTGGAGAGACCTTTCTGCACAGTCTGTCTCCAGGCTGACCGTTCGAGGGCTGTTGCTGCCCAGTTGATGTGATGATACAAAGTACATGCATATACACTTAAACATTTCCTAATAACTACAAGTCAGTTTTCACTGGCCTAAGCTATGTATGGTCCTTTCTGTTTGTCTCTTCTGTTTTTCTACGTGTCTGGCATGTTCTAGCTGTCAATGTGTTTTGCTTAGACACAAAGAATACAAGCTCTCACAAACAGGAAACAAAACAAACCACACTTACACCGGAACAGAGCTTTAAATGTGGCACCCAGAAAACTGAGCTTCGTTTTTTTGGTTATTTTTTTGCTGAAGGGTATCTAGATTTGTCTTTCATGTTTTTTCTGTGGGCTTAGGATATTCCTTGGTGGCGCCAATCTCCTCTCCAAGTCTCCATATGTTTTGGGTTTTTTCTATTGGGGTTTCCTCCCCCACATGCGACAGGTTGTACTGGGTTACATGGATACCAGTAGCAGTAGCAGAGAACTTCTCTGACTGACCTGACATGAAAGACAAATGCAAAGCCGAAATGATACCGGATCGGTCGAGGCCCGGGTTACCAACGACCGCGCTTTCCATTGATCAACACCAGGGTGGAAGTGACAAGTCAGCTACTGGAGTTAAAACATTACTTAAGCTCCCTAGAGAACAAATCACCATTGGTACATGGAACGTCCGTACACTCTACCAGTGCGGAAAAATCAAAGAACTAGAGTATGAGCTTAGCCGATATAAATGGGACATTATTGGACTAGGAGAAGTGAGATGGACAGGATTTGGTGAGACATTGACTGAAGAAGGCAACAAGATCTGGTACAGTGGCCAAGAGAAACATCACCAACATGGAGTGGCATTTATTGTCAGAAAGGAAGTAGTGGGGTGCATTATCAGCTGTACACCGGCTTCCAGCAGGATTATCAGCATCCGGGTGTCGGCCAAGCCCAAGAACATCACCATCATACAAATCTATGCACCATCATCTGACCATACAGATGAAGAAGTAGAAGAATTTTATGAAGATCTTGAAGTGACCATTAAGAAAATACCCAAGAAGGACATCATCATCATCCAAGGGGATTTTAACGCCAAAGTAGGTCCTGACTCTTACAACCAATGGGCCGGAACAGTTGGTCAGTTTGGAACTGGGGAGACCAACGACAGGGGACTACGTCTGCTGGAGTTTGCCTGCACCCACAGACTTACCATTGCCAATACCCTCTATCCCCACAAGCAGTCAAGGAGGACAACCTGGCATGCGCCAAACGGCAAGATCCATAACCAAATAGATTTTATCTTAACACCACGGCGCTTCAAATCCAGCATCAACAGAGCCAGAACAAAAACCTACCCTGGAGCTGACATAGGCAGTGACCACGACCTTGTGCTGCTGGTATTCAAAATGAAGCTGAAGAAAAACAAACAGCCTGCAAACCCACGTATCAAATTTGACGTGGACAAACTAAAAGATCCAGATGTCGAGGAGATCTTCCAAGCTAAGCTTGGCGGACGTTTTGCGGCATTAACCATCCTGGACAATGACATCAATGACCTCACCAACAACTTCAATGAGGCAGTCCGAGAAACAGCAGAGGAGGTACTCGGTCGTCAGAGGAATAAACACCAGCCATGGACTACCAATGACATCTTGGACCTCTGCGATACAAGAAGAGCACTGAAACCAACCAGGTCTTCCAACCCTAAAGAATACCGGGAGGCCAACAATCTCGTGAAGAAGTCAATGTTAAAGGCCAGAGAGAAGTGGATCAGTGATCAATGTGATGAGATCGAAAAAAACATGAAAGTGGGCAACAGTAAAAAGGCATACGACACCCTGAAGAAACTCACAAAACCACTTCAAACCAAATCATCAGTCATTGAAGACAGCTCCGGAAACCTCCTCACAGAAAGCTCAGCTGCATTGAACAGGTGGTCTGAATATTGTCAAGAACTGTACAACTACCCAATACAACCTGACAAGAGCATAATAGAAGAGAAAGCAGCAACATCAAGAGCACCCTCGCCATTACCTATACTGAGGGAAGAAGTGGAAGAAGCCATCCGCAGCTTACCAGTAGGAAAGTCCCCAGGAGCAGACAATATACAGCAGTGCTAGCTCAAGCATGGTGGCGAAACAGTCATCACATATGTTACAGCTATCTGTCAGAAGATTTGGGAGACAAAACAGTGGCCAACAGACTGGACACAATCACTCATCATACCCCTGCCCAAGAAGGGGAATTTACGCCAATGCCAAAACTATAGAACAATCAGCCTCATCAGCCACGCCAGCAAGATCATGCTCAAAGTTATTTTGAATCGACTCAAGAAGGAGGCAGAAGAACACCTTGCAGAGGAACAAGCTGGGTTCAGGGCAGGCAGGAGCACAATCGAACAGATTTTTAACTGCCACATCATGATGGAAAAACATCTTCAACATCAGAGAGACCTGTTCCACAACTTCATCGACTTCAAGAAGGCTTTCGACAGAGTATGGCACGAAGGCCTGTGGCAGGTCCTCAGAATGTTTGGCATTGAAGAAGGACTAGTGCAAACCATTCAAGCACTATACAACACTGCAAGCAGTGCAGTCCTTCTGAACAATCAGGTCGGAGACTACTTCAAAACCACAGTTGGGGTCCGACAAGGATGCCTGTTATCTCCAGTCCTGTTCAATCTGTTCTTGGAAAACATCATGAGAGAGACCCTCCATGACTTCCACCCTACCATCTCCATTGGCGGCAGACCCCTCAACAACTTACGGTTTGCCGATGACATTGAACCTCATGGGCGGAAGTAACACAGAGCTGCAAGATCTTACGACCAGACTTGAGAACAGAGCTGGAGCATATGGGATGGAGGTGAGCTCGGAGAAAAGTAAAGTACTTGTGAACAGCACGAGCAATGCCACCGCTAAATTTACATGAACGGCCAACAACTGGAGGAGGTAGACGCTTTTAAATACCTCGGCGCTACACTCACAAAGGACGGGCGATCGACGACAGAAATCAAAGTCAGAATAGCCATGGCAACATCTTCCATGACAAAACTCACCACCATATAGAAAAGTAAAGAGATCAGTTTCCCAATCAAACTAAAGCTCTACAAAGCCCTAATTCAGTCGACCCTGCTGTACGGAAGTGAAACCTGGACATTGACTGCTGAAACAGCAAAGCGAATCCAGTCATTCGAAACAAAATGCCATAGAAAACTACTGGGCATATCCTGGAGAGAACGAAAGACCAACGAATTTGTCAAGAGTCAAATAACACGGCTGGCAGGTCCACAGGAACCCCTTCTCACCATCGTCAAGAAGAAAAAGCTGACATGGTTCGGCCACGTCACCCGCCACAACACTCTGCCCAAAACAGTACTGCAGGGAACACTCGAAGGTGGCAGAAGGAGGGGAAGACAGAACAAGTCATGGATGGACAACATCAGAGAATGGACCAGGATGAATGACTCGGCACTACTGCGCAGAGCCGAGGACCGAGATGGATGGAGGAGGCTTACCACGGCATCGTCTTTCATGTCTCCCCCACGACCGCCAAGGTCACGGGTCTGATGATGATGATCTAGATTTAGTGTGGATGAGTGTGTATGTGAGTAGTGGGGAGAGGAGGGTGGAGGTACATACATACATAGCTTAATGTCCGCATTTAACTATAGTAAGAAACAAAAATAAAACAAACAAGAATCTTGAAAAGAAGGAAGTAACTGCTTAAATACTAACTATGCAACTAACATAATTAGTAAACATCATTATACTATCAGAATCTGATAATAGGACTGTGACTTAATAGCAATACAATTTCTTTCATTTATGGAATGTCTTTTAGAATTTGCTCTAAGCATTAGACTGTGAAAACAGGTAAAAGTTTGTCAGATCTCTGCATTCTAAAAGAATGTGCGTGCGGTGTGTGTGTATACGTGCGTTTCCATGCGGATGCGTGCGTGCGTGCGTGTGTGTGTGTGCGTGTGTGTGCGTGCGTGTGTGTGTGTGTGTGTGCGTGTGTGTGTGTGCGTGTGTGTGTGTGTGTGTGTGTGCGTGCGTGCGTGCGTGCGTGCGTGCGTGCGTGCGTGCGTGCGTGTGTGCGTGTGTGTGTGTGTGTTGTGTGTGTGTGTGTGTGTCAGTCGACATATGCAGTCAGCTGGGCAGCACGTTGTGTGGGACGAATGGAGGTCGGTGTGCGGGGGACCTGTACAACTTCACCCTCTGTGCCTGCAGCGAGGACAACTGGGGAGTCTTCTGTCAACATCGCGGCCAGGCCAGTCAGTGCTCTGCGTCTGTCTGTCTGTCTGACCGTCTGTCTGTCTGTGTATGTAACTGCCTGTCTGTAACTATCTGTCTGTGACTGTCTGATTCATTGATTCATTATCTTTGTTTTCTGTCTGTCTGTAACTGTCTGATTCATTGATTCATTATCTTTGTTTTCTGTCTGTCTGTGACTGTCTGATTCATTGATTCATTATCTTTGTTTTCTGTCTGTCTGTGACTGTCTGATTCATTCATTCATTATCTTTGTTTTCTGTCTGTCTGTGACTGTCTGATTCATTCATTCATTATCTTTGTTTTCTGTCTGTCTGTGACTGTCTGATTCATTCATTCATTATCTTTGTTTTCTGTCTGTCTGTGACTAGTTGTCTGATTCATTCATTCATTATTTGTAAAAATGTGTTTTGTCTGTTTGTGAATGTGTGTCTATCGGTCAGTCGTCTGTGAATGTTTCTATGTCTGTGACTGTCTGTCTGTCTGTGACTGATTCATTCATTCATTAACTCTAATGTTTTCTGTCTGTTTGTGACAGTCTGATTCGTTCGTTCGTTCATTTATTATATTATCTCTGTCATTCTCTCTCTCTCTCTCTCTCTCTCTCTCTCTCTCTCTCTCTCTATCTATCTATCTATCTATGTATCTATCTATGTATCTATCTATCTGTCTGTCTGTCTGTCTGTCTGTCTGTCTGTCTGTTTAACGGCAACGAACAAATTTTCACTTACATAGCAACAATAGTTGCTGTCTGAACGTTCGAAGAAGAAGGAAATCCCATTCTTCCATAACGAAAATCATTTTTGTGTGTGTAGAGAAAGTGACCCTTAAAATTGTCAGATGAACTTTTCTACTGGTCACAAATGGCTGTGTTGTTATGGAAGTAACGATGGTGTTTTTATAGCCAGTAGAATTACTTTTTCACTGTGAAGGTGGTCCCACTCTCATGGCAAAATAGTTGTTTTCGTGGTTATTCTGGCTTGTTTATGGGCATTGTATTTTCAAGGTCACAGCGATATTTTCACAGTCACTGATGAATGAGTTAAAAATTAATGAGTGGCTGTTTCTGCAGAATTATGCTGGAGACATTTTTCCTGTTGTTCTTTTACGTGCGCTTGGTATATGCTGGACACAGGGCTCCTGTTCATTGTCTCATGCAAAAGGCAGGCAGCTAGACCACCACTCAAGGTCTAGTTGACGAGTAGGGGAGGGGGGGGGGGGGGAGGAAAGTTAGGGTTTAAGCTAGCGACTTCTGGCTTTCTAGAGAGCTGTGCTCCCTGTAGAGCAGCGATCGGCTCCAGCAGGGCACAAGGCACTGCAGGCATACCTCACATGTTGCAGTGGAGATGTCGGTGTGCCAGCGGCATCGCATGCTGTCGCAGAGCCTGCTGCAGCACCTGCAGGGAGAGGGCCAGCAAAACGCAGACCTCCTCAACGGCTACACCATTACAGACAGACTGCAGGCCCTCGGCATCTATAGCCTCAGGGTAAGTACCCCCACAGTATCTACATCATCAGTGTAAGTACCCTACTGCATCTACAGTTTCAGGGTAAGTATCCCATGCTATCTGTCGCCTCAGGGTAAGTACCCCATGCTATCAATCGCCTCAGGGTAAGTACCCCATGCTATTAATCGCCTCAGGGTAAGTATCCCATGCTATCAATCGCCTCAGGGTAAGTACCCCATGCTATTAATCGCCTCAGGGTAAGTATCCCATGCTATCAATCGCCTCAGGGTAAGTACCCCATGCTATTAATCGCCTCAGGGTAAGTATCCCATACTATCAATCGCCTCAGGGTAAGTACCCCATGCTATTAATCACCTCAGGATAAGTACCCCATGCTATCAATCGCCTCAGGATAAGTACCCCATGCTATCAATTGCCTCAGGGTAAGTACCTCACGGTATCTATCACCTCAGGGTAAGCACCCAACGGTATGTAGAGCGTCAGGGTGGTTACCCCACAGTATCTACAGCATTAGAGTGAGTACCCCACAGTATCTATAACATTAGGGCATTTACAACTTCAGGTTAACCATCCTTAGGCATAATTTATGTGGCCTCAGGTTAATTATTCCCTGACTGGAAGGCTAAATGACAGACTGAAAACTAGGCATTGTATACACTGTATAATATCAATGGCATCATCATTACCATGACCCTCACCGTAATCACGTGTGTGTGTGTGTGTGTGTGTGTGTGTGTGTGTGTGTGTGTGGTGTGTTGTGTGTTGTATGTGTTGTGTGTATGTGCATGTGTGTGTATGTACATGTGTGTGTGTATGTGTTGTATGTGCATGTGTGTGTGTGCATGTGTGTGTGTGTGTGTGTGTGTGTTGTACATGCAGGTACCGGGCTGTGAAACAAAAGGGTACTACGAGCACATGTGTGTCTACAACAGCAGCAACGTGGACGTCAACATTTGCTACTGCACCCACCCCAACGGTACCTACAACGGCTCGACCTACACCACAGACGGATGCCAAGGTTTGCCCCAGTCTGTCTGTCTACCTGTCTGTCTTTTAACAATCTTAGGTCACAATGTATTCCTCGACGATGTTAGGAAAATCCATACCTTTTTCACGTCAGTTGGTAAAAGGTAAAGGTGTCCCGTAACTTATGTGGTCCTAGGGGAGTGAGGCATCAGAGACCTTAGCTTTTCCAGGCGACAGCACATTAAGGGCGGCTCCTATCCCCTCTCCCTCGCTGCTTTGACCTTCCCTGACCCTAAAGAAGGCAGGTACCCATTTACAGCTGGGTGAACTAGGGGACTGTACTGAAGCCAGGCGTCCAAATAGTCACCCATCCGCTCTGTTACTGTGACTGTCGCTATATCAAATTTGTAAAGTAATGACACATTTATGCATTTATATGGTTTGTCTGGAATAAAATGTTGTCAGTTATTGATGATTATAAGTATTGTTATATTTTGATAAGATAATTATGCTGTGTGGGGAGTGTCTTTATCCGCTACCAGCTCCTAGCCTAACTACCTGTATACCCCACCCCCCCACCCCCCACCCCCCATTTAAAGGGGGACAAACTCCCCTGAAGTCAGTGTTGCTGCCTACATGGCCAGGGTTTTTTAAACACAGCCATACATGCAAACTTCTCATCCAGTGTGTACTTTCCTACAATGCTTTCTCAGGTGTGATGAGTGAGACAGAATGCATATTCTAGGTGACCCCAGGGGTGCTTAAGCTGGAGAAAACTACAACAACAGCAGCAGCAACAACAACAGCAACAGTAGCAGCAACGGCGGCAGCAGCAGTAGCAACAACATTAACAGTAGCAGCAATACCAATACCAACACCAACACCACCAACAACAACAGCAACACAACAACAATAACAACGATTACAATATGTAAATCTTTAAGAGGAACACCATTACAGATAGATACGGATGAAAGTCTGACAAGGAAAAATTGGTGTACGCAGATGACATCTGACAATGTTGCAAATGCGTTGTTACACCTTTGTCAGATATTGTTTTGTTTCTTGCTGATGTAGCCGCGCGTGCGTATGTGTGCGTGTGTTGTGTGTGTGTGTGTTATGTGTGTGTGTGTGTGTGTGTGTGTGTGTGTGGGGCATGCGTGTGTGGCGCGTGCATGTGTGTGTGTGTGTCATGCGTGTGTGTGTGTGTGTGTGTGTGTGTGTGTGTGTGTGTGTGTGTGTGTGTGTGTGTGTGTGTGTGTGCAAAGTAAAGTGTACCTAGGAGCAAATAATTTTACATGTTTATTTTTTTCAGTGCCCAATACGTACGACCCTGAAGGTGCGTTTATTAGCTTAACGTAATCGTTGCGTAGTTTGTCTGGAAGAAGAATTAGCTCTGTGTGTGTGTGTGTGTGTGTGTGTGTGTGTGTGTGTTGTGTGTGTGTGTGTAGTCAAGTCAAGTCAAATTTTTATTTCTAGATGGTACATCTGTGTATGTGTATGTGTGTGCGCGCGCGCGCGCGCGTGTGTGTGTGTGTGCGCGCGTGCGTTTGTGTGTGTGTGTGTGAACGTGCAGGTATAGCCCCACGCTAGAGCTGTATGTTAGGTTTATTTCCGTCCTGTTACACTGCAATATTGTAAGATTTCTCTCCCAACGGTTTATATATATATATATATATATATATAATTATATATATATATATATATATATATTATATATATATATATATATATATATATATACAAATTCAGACTGGTTAAGAATAATAATAATAATGTATGGAATTTATATAGCGCTGAATCTTGTAATGCAACAAATCAAAGCGCTCAGATATTTTTTTTCGAGGATAATGGAATAAGCACTCATGAGCTTTTTTTTTTACAACCAGTCCCCGTGTGTATGCAGTTTTGTAAATTTTGTCATCTGTTCCCACCGGCACACAATGACCTACTCTTTCGAAAAGCGGAACAGGATTTAACGTGTGCGCAGGATGTTCTGCATGCGTTGGCACACGGGGCCTCGGTTTATAGTCTCATCCGAAGGACTTTTTTAATGACTGTTTTTCGTCTAGATTGTCGAGCATCTTCACTCTTAGCCGCTGGATTTTAAACAACTCAAATCCAAACGAAGGTCTACATCACCAGGAAAGTAACTACGAGGAATACTCTTTCTCGCATTGTTCTGGTCAGAGCAACAAGAACATTCTTCTATAAAGTTCTTTTTTGTCACCATCACTATTTTTTCTGTTGCTTTGGTTCAAACAACTTTCATGTATTCATAAACCAAAACATAGCCAGTCTGTTTCTTTCTCTTGGCTTATGACCTTGGTGATTGGCTGCTCTATGAAACTGCGTGCAGAAAGAGCGGGTACGTGCCCGCCCCTTGCCGAGGGCATCAACAGCTTTGAATGTCGCCAGGACGGTGACTGCCCCAGTCCCCAGAAATGTTGTCAGAGGGGCGCCGGCCGTGTGTGCAAGGACCCTTACACAGGTGAGTTAGTGTCTGCTTGTTTTCTCTCTTCACTCCTACCTTTGTCTCTTGGTAAAGTGCTATGGTCCGTTCGTGTTGTTGAGTGAGATTTCAAAGTTCTCTACGATGGTTAGTGGGTTTGTTTGCAGTGCATGATTTTATGCGTGTATGTGTGTCTGTTTTTGGAGGGTATTTGTACGTTTGTCTGTCTTTGGAGGTGGCTATTGTTGGGTCAGGCTTCCCTCCCCCCCCCCTCCCCACGTAGCTCCTCGCAAAACCGTTCTTGTGAAATCAGTGCGGTTGTTTTTACTTGGTGTGTGTGTGTGTGTGTGTGTGTGTGTGTGTGTGTGTGTGGTGTGTGTGTGCGTGCTCGATTGCACGTTCTCTCTTTATTTATCTTTGTATGTGCAGTCTCTCTCATTTTCCTTTACATTGTTATAACTATGTATGGTATTTTATAATCCATCTTATTTGTTCCAATGAAAGGCTTTCTTATTGATTTTGCGAAAGGATTCTACAGTTAAGGTTCGTTTATAGAAAATATAATTTGTAAAAACAAACCCAATACATCGGCTGATTCGGTTGCCATTTGAATTTCTTTCAACGACTCCAGATATTCCTTTCTTTTTGTAATCTACGACCCTCTATCTGTCTGTTTGTTACAGATGGAGGATACTTTTTATGATAGGAGCTTGTCATACAATACAATACAATATACCCATATACAATTTCAGAACATAACAACAACATGATGGAAGCTTAAGGCCATGGTTATCTCACAATATTGTTTGATACGCTGACTGTAGTGATTTATCTTTTCTGTTTTTCCGATGTGATGTACGTCTGTGTACCTGTTTGCTTGTAAAGCTATTATCTGGGAAGCTAGTTATCATTTCTTGATAACTCACATGCGTAATATTTTCACAGTTTAAAAAGTCAAGATTATAAAACCATCAGTGAAGAAAAAGTGGTCATGTTACTGTTTAGCTTGGTAATAGCTGGTGATTGAATTTCTCTGTCTCTTAGGTAATAAAGTGTTTTGAATTGAATTGAATTGAGTTGAACAGTCATATTGTGTTTATAACCTCAAAGTCTCAATGGAGACAGATTGGTTGGCAAAAGAGAAATGTGGTCTGTAAGGGTATGCAGGGGCTCTGAATAATATATGCTTTGCGCTTTGGTATGCTGTGGCATCTCTGCACCGTGACACGTCGCTGATATGCATTGTATTAAAGATGTTGCCGGTCAGGTTTTTAAGTGATGTTTGGGATGCATGAAACAGTCCCTCTGAATTGCTGAAGTTGTTCTCCCTATTCTTCCGTGGAGTCCCTGAAAGATCTATCTATCTATCTATCTGTCTATCTGTCTATCTGTTTGTCTGTCTGTCTGTCTGTCTGTCTATCTAAATCTATTCATCCCACCATCCATCCATCCACCCATCCACCCACCATCTATCCACCCATCTATCTGTCTTTCTGTCTGTCTGTCTGTCTGTCTGTCTGTCTGTCTGTCTGTCTGTCTATCTATCTATCTATCTATCTATCTATCTATCTGTCTGTCTGTCCATTCCCATCTATCCACACATCTATCTATCTATATGTCTGTCTATCTATCTGTTCATATTTATCTCTCTCTTTATCTCTATCTATCTATCTATCCATCCATCCACCCACCCACCCATCCATCCACCCACCCATCCATCTATTTATTCATCTATTTGTCCATCCATCCATCCATCCATCCATCCATCCATCCATCCATCTATCTATCTATCTATCTGTCTGTCTGTCTGTCTGTCTGTCTGTCTGTTTATCTATATTTTTCTCACTCTTTATCTCTCTATCTATCCATCCATCCACCCACCCATCCATCTAGTTATCCGTCTATTTATCCATCCATCCATCCATCCATCCATCCATCCATCCATCCATCCATCCATCCATCCATCCATCCATCTATCTATCTATCTATCTATCTATCTATCTATCTATCTATCTGACCTTCTATCTCTCTTTCTATCTACCTTTCTATCTATCTATAACATTTCTAGTTAATTCAGCCACACGACCAGTTCATAGATGCTATTGTCATTGACTCTCACTTTGGCCGACACAAATGTCTGCATGCTGCATGGACGTGAAGGACAATCGTAAGCTTCACAATTCTGCATAAAATTCAGTTACGTCGTGGATATTGTACTAGGACTTGCTTTCCGTTTGGATCGGTCGTTTGGAGACCAAGACAGTTGCCGCCTGCCTTTTATCGGTTGACATTTCCGTGGAGGAGGACTGCGGACTGAAGGCAGACAGTGTAAGTGAATCTGTTGTTTTAGTTCATGCTGTATGTGTATATTATGTTATGTACATCTCCTCTTGCTGATGCTTCTTATTTCCAGTTTACTGTGATCTTTGTCCCTGCAAACACATGCTGTTTACTGCCGAGATGAAGAAGTATAGTCAGGTGGTAGGGTTTGATGTTTTTGATGTTTTAAAGTTAAAATGATCAACAACTACGAGCTGTAGATTTGACTTCTGGCATGCAATTCCTTATTTTCTTGATTTACTGAAAAGTATTGGTATAAAGGAACAGGATAGCTCAGTGGTCAGAGCCCTCACTTTCCCCAAGCGAATATTAAGCAGCATTGTTTGTGGTTACCAAATGGATGGAGTTAGCGCATTTTGGCTTCAGTACAGTCCCCCCAGTTCACCCAGCTATAAATGGCTACCTGCCCTCTTTAGGGTCAGAGAAGGTAAAGCAGCGAGGGAAAGGAGATGGGTGCCGCCCTTAATATGCTAGCCCCCCAGAGAAGCTAAGGTCTCTGATGCCTCGCTCCCCTACAACCACATAGGTTATGGGACACCTTTACGTTTATTCAGACCTATTTTCTGTCAATTTTTGACACGTTTTCACAAAAAGTACATTCGAAACTACTCTTTTCTTCAAATGTACTTCACCTGTTATTCAAAACCTGGAGTTGAAAGTGTTATTATAATGTCAATATTTTTCCTTTTTCCTCGGCATGTAGAGCATGAGCAAACAGGGACAGAGACGAGCAGTTCCAAACACCATCTGCTTATATTGCACATTGCATTTCACAGCACTGGGTGCACGTATTGTGTGTTTGCACTGCACATATGCGAGTTCTGCATTAGATGAAAGCCGCGGAGCGTGAATGACCGAAGCGAGAGCTCTCAAACAACTAATACTTGCAGCAAATGTGGGAAGTGTATCGAACTGGCTTTGAGTCTAAAGACGAACAGAAGTGAATAATCTAAAACGGCAACTTGTATATTGGGAACGAAAACGTGTTACCTCAATGTTCCATGCATTTATGGACAGGATCAGAAAAGGGCTAAATAACGGCAGATTTCAATGAATGACGTAGGCCTATGTTATCCTTCAGCAGTTAGATGTCAGATGCTGAGGTTTATCTATATTTCCTGCACCTAGCACCAGTCTTTATTCTGATGTATCTCAGTCTTTAATGACCACATGCTAGTGGTTTTTAATACTGACTGCTCTTCTGGATTTAGGCACGAAACTTTTCTCTGCACCTCAAGTGTTTGTAACATTTCATTTCATGCTTATAGCCCCAGCGACCATGAAGGCCATATCAGGGCGGTCGTCTTAGTTATGTTCAGCAACTTCAAAAAAACATATACAGAAATTATCATAAGCAAGGCGGACATTGATGACAGGAGCATGAACGTGGAAAGCAGAAACATCACAAACCTCAGGTACGCTAATGATAAAGCACTCATGGTCAGTGACATCACAGGCATGGGAAAAAGTCTCTACAGAGTCGATGCAGAGGGCTAGGCTTACGATTGATGCCAAAAACACACAGTGATGCATGTTAATGGCACAGTCAGCCCTAAAAAAATCAAAACCAATGGAACAGTTCTAGAATATGTTCAAAATGTCAAACGTTTAGGAGTGAAAGAGAATCATGGCTCCTGTATACAAGACTAAGGCTGGAATCGACATGGCCAAGAAAATGATGATTCAGTTAGACGGCATTTGGAATGACAGAGGCATACCCGAAGATCTCAAAATAAGAATTTGGTAGTGGTTTAAATATGGTCCTGCCTGGCTGAAGACAACAGAAAAATAAACTTTGCTGATGTTGTAGTTGTTGTGCCCATCTGAAGACGTTTAGGAAGATTGAAGAATATAAAGAGCCAGTTAATGTTGATAAAATGGTAAAATGAACTCATTGAAGAATGAGGTTATTGTATTTTTGTGGTTTGTTTTAAGGAAGATGTTAGCTGTACTGATGAAAGGAATGGGCTGTGAATATTGAAAATAGATTAGCCTTGCTGTTTGAACAGATTGAACACAATCTTTGAGGCTTTACAAACTTTGAGAATGAACGAATTATCTGACCTACTTCACAATGTTCGTATAAGATTATCTTTTTATAATAACTTCCTCACTTGTTTTTATAGATTTATGAAGGAGAATACCGCTATTGGTTTTTGAAGAGCTACCTGAGCTGGTTGAGGAATCTACTATGTAAAAAGAAATCAGTCAAACAGACGCAAAAAGCTCTGCTGGTTAAAGAATAAGTAAAGCTGGTGGAGACATTGTTGATAAATATTTCCAGAGTGAAGCAAAGCTTGAACAGTCTGAAGAGATTCCCTAGAAAGACTACAGGATATACCTGTGGTGATTCAAGAAGCTAACGACATGGAGTGAGCTCTCCTGATTCAACCATCAAGTGTGCTAATGACAGACAGTTAAGAAACATTACCTCAATCATTTTTGCTTTGTCTGATAGAGAGAGACAAGAGACACAGAGAGAGTTATAACGTTAGCTAAGTATCTACCTTTAAGGAAAAGTGGCCAGAATGGACTACTGAAGATGTAGAGAAACAATCTGCCATGCTGATTAGGCTGCCAGACAAAAATGTTTCGGGGATAAATATATGTTAAGATTGAAGAACTGTCTGAGCTAATTCAAAGTGTTCACTAAGAAAAGGTATCATATTTGAGGATTTCTTAAAAACAATTTAGCTTTCTTGGTTGAGAAATGTTTTTAGTTGATCGAAGAAGTTCTTCAGAAATTTGACTTGTGATGTTTAAAGATTAAGGGAAAAACTGAGGTATCAAGACAAGTTTGCTGACTGACAAAAAAGCTGTATTTGAATGACGGTGTTTTAAGAAACACTGCATCTTCGTGAAAAGAGCACCTATGAGCAACAAGTTGTGCTGAGTAAAGAATTGCCTGAGCTGATTGAAAATCCCCAAAGAAAGACTGAATAATGGCTCATAAAACTTACTGGCATATGAAAGACTGAACAGTTTGCTGTGCTGGTTGAAAAAAAAGTATTTACAGTACTGAAAAAATATAAAAAATTCAATGTTCTCCTGAAAAATTTATATGAGCTGACAGAAAAAGTTGATGAAGAAGTAGCTGTGCTTCTGATAAACTACCAGACTGACTGAAGAAATAGAATTACAGTTGGGTTAAAAAAAAACCTGACTCTGTAAAAGTGCTTTTCTTTCCCTGACAGAGGTACCACAAAGTGCTTTGCATTATCATGCACACAAAACACCCTCCTGTACATGAACCACATCAAATCGAAATAGAGGGATTTCATAGCTTGAAATGTGGAATAGAAAACATCTCATCTAAACCACAATGGTGAGCCAACATACATTCATAACATGCACACATAATAATTATTCTCTCTCTCTCTCTCTCTCTCTCTCTCTCTCTCTCCTCTCTCTCTCTCTCTCTCTCTCCTCTCTCTCTCTCCTCTCTATGACGTGCGCGCAGGCGCGTATATGAACATATCTGAACAGTTCGGGACTGATTTTTCAATGTAAATCGAGCGTACGTGTTTAACAAATTAGACTATCAAAGGCCAAAAAAAGTCCTTTGTATGGAAAATGGAGTGACATCGAACTAACCTAGATTGTTGACTCACATGTTCATTTGTTTTCTTTCTGCTAGGAGCGCGTACTCAAGGGAACCTCTGGAGGAGAATGTTGGAAGCTCAGAAGAAGGATCCTGGGAAAAAACTCTTTTTCCAGCCCTTGGAGAGCGCAAAGTCCTGGCTACAGAAGTATCTTGAAACTGTGCTCGGCCACCAAGGAGATGTGGATGTCAAGGAACTAGGGCCTGTGGTGGATCAGGAAATGTTCGGCAATTTCTCTGACCCAGAGAACAACTCTGATGCTGTTTCTATTGCTGCGCAACATAGGTTGTCCCGGCCCAGAAGAATGTCAGACAATTTTCCCGACACAAAACAGTTCAATTACGCAAAAAGAGGTACCGACACTATAACGAAAGCACCAAACTTTATTCGAAGTAGAAGGAGAGACAGCATGGTAATCACAAGAAATGGAGGCGGAAGAACTGGAATGGGAGGTGGAATGGGAGGAAGGGGAGGTGGAAAGGAAGGTGGAATGGGAGGTGGAAGGCCTGGGATGGGAGGTGGAAGGCCTGGGATGGAAGGTGGAAAGCCTGGGATGGGAGGTGGGATGGGAGGTGGAAGGCCTGGGGGATGGATGGGAGAAGCTGAGGATGGGAGGAGTGGAAGGCCTGGGATGGGGATGGATGGGAGGTGGAAGGCCTGGATGGGAGGTGGGCGGGAGGTGGAAGGCCTGGGATGGGTGAGGGGGTGAGTGGAGAGGTGGAAGGCCTTGGGATGGGGATATGGTGGGACGGGAGGTGGAAGGCCTGGGATGGGGGTGAAGGCTGGGATGGGAGGTGGAAGGCCTGGAGGAGTGGAGGAGGTGGAAGGCCTGGATGGAGGTGGGGGGAGGTGGAAGGCCTGGGATGGAGGTGGGAGGGAGGTGGAGAGGTGGGAGGGAGGTGAAGGCTGGGATGGGAGGTGGAAGGCCTGGGAGGTGGAGGGGGATGGAAGGCCTGGGATGGGAGGTGGGACGGGAGGTGGAAGGCCTGGGATGGGAGATGGAAGGCCTGGGATGGGAGGTGGAAGGCCTGGGATGGGAGGTGGGATGGGAGGTGGAAGGCCTGGGATGGGAGGTGGAAGGCCTGGGATGGGAGGTGGAAGGCCTGGGATGGGAGTGTGGGACGGGAGGTGGAAGGCCTGGGATGGGAGATGGGATGGGAGGTGGAAGGCCTGGGATGGGAGGTGGAAGGCCTGGGATGGGAGGTGGGACGGGAGGTGGAAGGCCTGGGATGGGAGGTGGGATGGGAGGTGGAAGGCCTGGGATGGGAGGTGGGAGGGAGGTGGAAGCCTGGGATGGGAGAAGTGATGGGATGGGAGGGATGGAAGGCCTGGGATGGGAGGTGGGATGGGAGGTGGAAGGCCTGGGATGGGAGGTGGGATGGGAGGTGGAAGGCCTGGGATGGGAGGGGGATGGGAGGTGGAAGGCCTGGGATGGGAGGTGGGATGGGAGGTGGAAGGCCTGGGATGGGAGGTGGGATGGGAGGTGGAAGGCCTGGGATGGGAGATGGGATGGGAGGTGGAAGGCCTGGGATGGGAGGTGGGATGGGAGGTGGAAGGCCTGGGATGGGAGGTGGGATGGGAGGTGGGAGGGCTGGGATGGGAGGTGGAAGGCCTGGGATGGGAGGAGGAGAAAAACCTAGTGGTAGGAGAGCACTGGATATGGGCCAGAGGCGAATCAGACGACTCCTACGAAGACGGAAGAAGACCAGGACAGCTACGACAACCCCAAGGCCCAAGGTCACCACATCTACTCCTCCTCTTCAGACTAGTACTACTACTACTATTGCAGACCCTATGTCTTGGCACTACAGCACGACACGAAAGAACAACGCCACTTATACCTCTACACCAGGACACACGTCCAATACAAGTCACAATAACGGTGCACCAGGGCACAGTACCACAACAGGAGGACACAAGCATCAGCAAAACAACTTCACAACATTCTCTCCTCGCAACGGATTTAACGTCACGACAACTGCATTCTCTCCGCAACATGGGGTCACGACAACGGTGACTCCGGTGGTTACTTACCCTGACAGGTTCAGTGAGGTGAGCGTTGACGGCACCGTGTACACCACCAACAGCTCTGGCAGCACCCTCAGCAAGACCTCCAGCACCAGTCTGGAGGGTGCCAGCCTCTTCAACAACCTGACCACCAGCGGACTCGGCAGCAGCAGGGTCACCACAGCCAGGACAAAAGTCGTCTACCAGCAGCACACACTCAACATCGTCACTGTCAGCAGCCAGAATGGAACCATCAGCACCCTCTACCTCGGAGACCTGAAAGTGACGCTGCAAGTTGGGGACCCGGCCACAGAGTCGACGATTGCGGAGTTGGAGGACTCTAAGGAAGAGAAGGGGGAGAAAGAGGAGGAGGAAGAGGAGGAAGATGATGATGAATCTCTTATTATGGAAGATCCAGAGTGAGAACACAATGACTATTTAGCCCACCCTCCACTTCCACACCAAGTACAATTATCTTGTTGCATGAGAATATACGCATGGCGCTCACATTTTAGTTTCCTCAGTCCCTTTCAAGATTATTGTGTGACCCAAGTATCTATTAGTAGACAACCACCCTGATGATTTCCTCTTATGTTAGAGCCAGGAGACAGACACGCTGTGGGACTCCCTTCTTTCTTTAGTGGTGTATGATGAGAGACGCTCACACCTTCAGTGCTCTGAGGGTTCCCAGTGCTAGCAAAACTCTTGTTGAAGGGAGATGGCTGTGTGGCAGATGAAATGGTAAAGACTTTCTATACACGTGACTTTCCTGAGAAAGGAGTGTGACACTAGTTCCTGGTATTTAAAGGAGAACTTTATATAACAACATAGAACTTTATGTAATAACATAGAACTTTATACAATAACATAGAACTTTGTATAATAACATGTTTGAAAAAAAGCAAGTAATGGGATAATGCAAGCCATTTTGGTTGAAGACAAACAAACAAACAAAAGTTGTTGTTTTCTTTTAAAAGCCACAACCATCATATCACCACATCATCGTTAGTTTGGAGATTGTCTGAACAAAATAGAAGGTAAATGTTATTCATGTGGTTTCAAACATTCTAGATATTTGTAATGTTTTACTCTATCCTCGTTCATGTTATCTACACCAGAGAGTGTAAGGTGTTTTTTCTTGTGTTTATAATTATTCCTATCTATTTGTTCATGTACTTTTGCCACTATCAAGAAACCAGTATCTCAGATTTTTTTTTAAAAAGTTGCACTCTAGAACGTGATAGGTATGGAAAGTACCAGAAAGAAAGTTTCCATCATAAGAATGATGCCCACGAATGATGGGAAGTATTGTAATGATCGTCTTGTTTGTTCCTGTAACGAATATTTAATCAACAAAGAAAAGTCTGGCCTGATTATAACTGGTTTTCATTTCTTGAAATATTAATGTTTATTATTAATCTTCATTTTTTTGTAGCGCACTAGAAACGATTGGAAAATAAATGCGTCGTTAGGGTTGTTTAACTAGCTGTTTCACATCAGCACATGTTACTTCTACAGGTGTGTTCTCTAGCACAAGAAAAAAGCCATTTTCTTTTCAAGACAATTATACCAAATTGGTATTTGACACACGCTAAAGATCTTACAATAACAAAATTTTGGGTTCCTTGAATTTTTCCTTCAAAAGTTCTAAAAACGTGACAACAAAATGTTTACAACTAACATCTTCTGATCATTGTAACAAAGGAAATTCAACCATAGCAACACGAGGCCTATTCTAGGTCAGTACAAGCACATTGGATTTTTCTTTGTCAAAACAATTTCTTTCTGTCTTACCTCATAATGATTGTCAACAAGTAAAGACAAGGGATATCTATTCACTATGGGTGTGGTTTATTGCATCTGAGGATATTCATTAGTAACTATGACTGCTTGAAACAGCTTTGCCTACCAAACTTTGAATTGTTCAATTCAGTTTTCTCCAGGAGGATATCACTTTGTGTGTAATGTCCTGTTTTGCTGTACCCCATCTGTAAGGTTATGTGTGCTACTGCAGTGGTATAATCAAAGAGATTGTAAAACCTGGGGTACATTCTGGATGCTTTCCTATTTCTGCGATGAACAGTGGCTTGAGATAGTTTAGTTTTTTTCCCTGTATATCCGATCTTCTAGAAGCATAGACAGAATCAAGACAATTACAGGTTTGCATAGAAACTGATCCTGGGAAATTTCCATCCATAATTTGCTTCTTACCTCAGACTGTCAAATTCACAATATATATCTATCAAAATGATTTATTAATGTAATCAGTTTTCACTTTTAACTTTCTACTTAAAGAATTTATATCAAGAAAACCCCATTCGGGGAAGATTAGGTTTAACAAGACTATAATAAGTAGATATGGGCGGGCATGTGAACGTGCTCACAATGTAACTCACTCCTTCCACATTGCGATCATCCAAAGACTGCTGAGACAAATAGGTTTCAAGCTGTAAAAATACTTTGAACTCAAATGAAATTCTTATGCACAAGCAACGAAACGCTGTCGCTACCAGAACGTTAACTCAACATCAGTATGACTTCTGTTATATAAGTCTCCACCTACGTAAGTGCTAAAATATCTGTATTCTTCCATTAAAAAAAGGTAATATGTGTAATATTTCATACTGAATGAGTAAGAAATGTGTCAAAAGCAACGAAAACAGTTTAAGAATCTTTTAAGCAATAAACATGATAAGAGTAAGTGCCACAAGAATGATTTGCGAACACGTTATTTCACGAACACTTGAAAAGTTGCTGTCAGTGCGCTAGCTTGTTGAACAAGTACCACATATGAACCCTTTTATGCTCATGTTGCCCTTTTCCATGCACTTTAGCTATCACGACAAAATAACAAAATAATATTAGGTGAACATAACCTTTATTGTCATTGTTTTCACACTTTGTAAGTGTCTCCATTAAGTGTCTCGATTTGATGTTGTGTTTATAGTATTGTTGTTTGTTTCGTAGATCTTTTCGGTGATTTAGACAGATTCTTTAAATAGAATTTGATGCACCATGCACAGGTTTTTGGGATGACAATAAACACTTTTAAAAAGCTGAAGACATATCTGGTGAGACTTTTGTTGAATGCCTCGTGAACGATGTCTCTTGCTGTCTGTCTTCATAAAATTAATGTAGACCTTAATGCATGCGAGGTTCTGCTGCTTCCAGGGCTGCATGTGATGCCAATGAGCTTTCTGTTCATGTTTTTAGTGTTGACAAACCACACTGTCACAGATTTCACAATATGCGCTGCATACCACTTTGCTTACAGTCTCTGTTGGCATGCATAATTATCACATGAGCTGAATAGGTAGAATGAACGTTTCGGTTAATTTAACCAAGGCAGCTGTATAAAACAAAAAGTTAGCTGTTTGTGTATAGAAAATGTACAGTAATAGCCAGGATTAAAAAATAATACACCTTTCATTGCATGTTGGTAAAGTTAAGGGCCATGTACTGAGCAACAAAAATTAATTGAAAACCCCCTCACCTGCAGAGAGCAAGGGGAGAGAACAATGGAGTAAACGACACCCAACTGATAGTTCTTGCCAAAAATCATCGAAAACAAAGAAACAAAACAAAAAAATTAAATTCTAGATTTTTGGATTGTTCTTGTTTTGCTTTCGATAAATACATCTAAGAATCGTATGGTATATACTTTAGAGAAGGTCAGGGCTACGGTGTAAAAAAGATCGTTCAATTCAAAACAAACTCGTTTGATTGTGAGGACTGCTTTATTCGTGTGCTGCAAAAGCCCATAGAGAAAATGTATGAAGCGTTTGTTTTAATGAGTTGGATCAGTAGTGTGTGGCCACGTGGACCCTGATATTAACTGTTTCAGCTTTCTTGATACTGAATGGTGGCATTGAGGTATACAGATGCAGCACAGTGTATGAAACAGGGAGCAAGTTTTAACAACTGACCTTTCACCTGTTACACAGAAACGGAGGGGGAATAGGGTGCGCCTTGATTGTTCACTACTATTTTTGCTGCTTGAACATTCCTCCGATAATCCAGGTTTTTTCACTTTATTACCACTTTTAAAAAGTCTTGTCAAAAAACCTTTTTATACCTTCCCATAGTTAGGATCCTACCCTCCCCAATGCCCCAAGCCCTACTACTTTTCTAAAAAAAACCCCTGACCTCTCATCTTTATATGCCAGCTTCTACTGTGTGTGTGTGTGTGTGTGTGTGTGTGTGTGTGTGTGTGTGTGTGTGTGTGTGTGTGTGTGAAAATGATCTTCCGAACTTAAAAATATTCCCTTATATTGCCCCCTCGATACAACCAGACATAAAACAACACTACACGATACAACCAGACATGAAACAACACTACACGATACAACCAGACATAAAACAACACTACACGATACAACCAGAGATGAAACAACCCTATGCGATACAACCAAAGTTAACAACACTGCATTTTTTTATTTTAAGTTTTTTTCTTTTATATCGAGGATAATGGAATAAGCACTTATGCGCTTTTTTACATCAAGTCCCCGTGTGTATGCGCATTTGTGAAATCTGTCATCTGTTCCCACCGGCAGACATGATACAACGAGACATGACAGTTAACAACACCACATGATACAACCAGGCATGAAACATTTCAAAATACAACTATACATGAATAATATGTACACGATTGCCTGCGCCTCCTGATCCCCAGGTCACCGGCACTCCTCTCTTTTCCTTCCATCCCACAAGTGAAAAAGAAATCATGACAATTCTGAAGGAAATGACTATAAAATCATGCGACCTTGATCCCATACCTGCTCCTGTTTTCTCACAATGCCTTCCACAACTTGTACCTATTATCACTAAAATAGTAAACTCAGGAAATTTTCCATCAGCTCTTAAAACAGCAATAGTCACACCTCTACTGAAAAAGCACGACCTCGATCCCAACATTCTGAAGAATTATAGGCCTGTCTCAAACTTACCTTTTGTCTCTAAAGTACTAGAAAAAGTCGTTCTCAAACAGCTCAACAGTCACCTTCATTCCAATGATCTCCTTCCCACTTTTCAATCTGCCTATCGCCCCAACCACAGCACCGAAACCACCCTAGTCCACACTTTAGATACACTTCTACTTGCTTCTGATGCAGGAAAAATCTCCCTCCTCACTCTTCTTGACTTATCTGTAGCCTTTGATACCATAGATCACTCAATTCTTCTTTCTCGCCTCCAAAATACGTTTGGTATTAACGGCACAGCCCTCACCTGGTTTACTTCATACCTCACAGACAGGTTCCAGAAAGTTATTGTAAACAAAATTCAATCAAAACCTGTCAAAATGGAATGTGGAGTCCCGCAGGGATCAGTCCTGGGCCCTGTTCTCTTTACTCTCTACACTGCTCCACTCTCACATATAATAAACAACCACCATATTGATCATCATTTCTATGCCGATGATACTCAGCTTCAGTGCAGTGATACTGTTGAAAACTTGCCTTCCCTCCTGACAAATATGTCCTACTGCCTTCAAGACATTCAAAACTGGATGACTCAGAACAAGTTACAACTTAATGCCGATAAAACCGAAGCCATGCTCATAGGGACCCAACATAAACTTTCCTCTATCGCAAAAACTTCAATAGAATTCGGCAATACGTCTGTTCCTTTGTCCAACTCTGTGAAGT
>CM054161.1:14391941-14409373 GCA_028751875.1 Rapana venosa | reverse complement strand
TCCATTCCAGCCTTGTCCTCTCTTCCCAGTTTGACAACAAAAAACCACCCAACTGAATGTCAAAGTCCTTCAGAAGAGGCTACAAATGAGGCCCCAAGTGCGAATGCACGCAGAACATCTGGTGCATGCTAAAAACCTGTTCTACCTTTCGGAAGAGTAGGCCATTTCGTGCCGGTAGGAACAGATGACAAAATCTAAAAAAAACTACATGCACACAGGTGTTGTTCTTGGACACTATCCCTGAAGTTAGAATGCAGCTACCTAAAAGGTAGGAGGGAGGGGTGGAATGGTTGCATACACAAAAATGTCACCATTGGTAAACTTTGGAGCTCTAAGCTGAGGAAAGAAAAAAATATATATCACTATCATCCTCTGAAGTTGGAGTATGCCTGCCTATGCGGTAAGGTACATGAAATACAGCCATACACGCAAACTTCTCATCCAGTGTGTACTTGACAGTCTAAAAAGTGATTCCCAGGTGTGATGAATGAGATGAGAGTGCATGGAAGTATTGTGGGTGACCCCCAGAGTGTTAAGCTGGCGTAGCGTGGTGGCATGGCCTACCAATGGAATACTGTCAGACTATGAGTCTAGTGCTCTTATGAGTTAGAATATTCGGTCCTTAAAGTTTACTTACTGCTACAAACAAATGAAAAAGAAAAGACTTTACCTAATACTTCTTGCTTTCTCAGGTTCATCAGTTCCTCCCATCGTACCGAGAACCAATCATCTTCCTTCATCCTGCACACATGCAAATTAAATATCTGTCAATCAGTGAACAAGAACCAATTATTTTCCTTCATCCTGCCCACATGCATATTAAACACCTGTCAATCAGTGAATAAGAACCAATCGCCTTCTTTCATCTTGTAGACATTCAAATTAACCCGCTGTCATTCATACAAGAAGAAAAAAGGACTTTATTTCATTCTGCATGCAGATGTATCAATCTGATGTCAGTCAGTGAATGAGGACCAATCACTTATTTCAGGTTCTCAACACTCCAATTAATTCATTAGCACTGTTAGCTAACCTTGCTTCACATGAATCACACACACACAGAGACACACATGAGTGCTTATTCCATTATCCACAAAATAAAAATAAATAAATAAATAATACAAACACACACAGCACTAACCACAGTGCCATGGTGGATGGCGATACAGGTATTTCTCACTTCAATTTTTCTTTCCATATCCACTCCCCATTCCTCTTCAACCACATCCCCCCTTTACCTAGTCCTCCCCCAACTCCTCTTGAAATCCCCGCTCCTCCTCCACATATACACACAGACACACACTCTCTTTCTCTCTCTCTGTCCCTCAGCTTCTGATCATGAACTGACTTGCACACTCCCAGACAAGAGTCAACGATGACTCTCACAGAACCATAAGTTGTGGCGCTGCTCTTGTGGCGACGCTCTCTCCCCAGGGAGAACAGCAGCCTGAATTTCATGCAGAGAAATCTGCTGTGACATACAATACAAATATAAATAAATAAGATAGATAAGAGAACAGTTCTGATTCCTACCTTTCTTTCTCCAGTTCGTCCAGCAAGGCCTCTGTCTTTCTGGCTTTCTCGTTCACATCCAGCAGCTCTGACAGCAGATCTCCCGCCCTCTTCTCCACTGAAAGCCACACAAATCATCGTCATCATTACTGTTGTCATCATCATCGACATTACTACTATTGCCGCCATCCCCCTCATCATCAGATTGTCATCATTATTGCTGTCAGCAGCATGAGAAATATGGGCATGTAATAAATCGATTGCTGAAAGAAAAGAGAAAAAGAAAGCATACAACAACCACCACAAACTAAGTGTGATAGTTTTGGAATACTGGTGGTTCCAATTTTTTTTTTTTTACCATCCATTCTGAATCCTTTCAATGGCAACCAATTTTCCTTTTTCCTGTTTCCCGGACAGAGATTTTTGTGTATGCGACCATTCCCCCTTCCCCACCACCATATAGGTAGCTGCATTCCAACTTCAGGGATCAACTGTTGTTTACAATGCTTACTAACTTGACATTTTCTTTTTTGTTCTGAGAGATACAACGTACACCCATATAAAATCGATCACATTTTAACGAATCAACATGATCGTGGCTCAGAAAAAGCTGCCATAACCATGTGGCTGGGCTTTCAAGGCAGATTCCTTACCGCTGTTGAGGGTTTCCAGGAAGCGCTTCCTCTCCTCCTCTTTCAGGGAAGACAGTTCGCTCAGCTGCTGGTCCATGCGTGCTTGGTCCTGAAACATCATCATCACCACCACGCTTCTTTCGTCTTTCTTTGTCTCTTTCACCTTTGTGTGTGTGTGTGTGTGTGTGTGTGTGTGTGCGTGTGCGTGTGGTGGTGTGTGTGTGAGTATGTGTGTGCATGTGTGTATGGACATTTGGACTTGTTGGAACTATTAATTGTTATTGATTGCATGTCTGTTTAAGTTGAGTGCAAGCGCTTTGATTTGCCTGTGCAAGATATAGCGCTATACTAATTCTTCTTCTTTTTCAACTGCATGTACTATACATGCCTATCTTAAGCAGACTTAATGCACGTGAACACACGTATGCGTCTGGGAATCCAAATATATGCATGTGCACTGTCATGTGCCTATATGTGCAAACAGACATTTTGAGTACACACACATACACATGCACACCCACCCACCCACACACACACATGCACACTCGCACACACACTATCTCTATTGATCTCTCTCACACACACACACTCTCTCTCTGTGTGTCCCTGTCCATCTGTCTGTAGTCTAATAATCACTAAATGTGAACAGACTTTAAATTATACAACAATCACACACACACACACACACACACACACACACACACACACACACACACACACACACACACACACACACACAAGAGACTCATACCTGAGTGATGGTGTCCAGCAGATGTTGTTTATTGGTAGCGGCACAGGCAGCCAGTTGTTCCTGCAGACGTTTCTCGTCCACCAGTTGTTGCTCCAACGCCTTGGCCTCCTGTCGTTTTCTTTGCTGCACAGTGTTCATCACCAGTTCCACCAAGTCAGGCTTGGGGCAGGGGGGAGGGGAGGAAGGAGGAGGAGGAGAATAGCCTATTTCTTTCTTTATTTATTTGTTTATTTATTTATTTCACTTTAAGTCACGTCAGATTTCTCTGCATGAAATTCGGGCTGCTCTCCCTGGGGAGAGCGCGTCGCCACATAGCAGTGCCACCCATTTAAAAAAATTTTTTTTTTTCCTGTCTACAACTGCATTTGTTTCCCTATCAGAGTGGCTTTTTTCTACAGAATTTTGCCAGGGACAACTCTCTTGTTGCCGTGGGTTCTTTAACGTGCACTAAATAATTTTTGTGTAACACACGGGACCTCGGTTTATTGTCTCATCCGAAAGACTAGCGCCCAGACCACCACTCAAGGTCTAGTGGATGGGGAAAAATTGTGGTTAGAGCATTGCACTCATGATTTGATGGCTTGTGATTGAGCCACCACTGAGGCATCTGTTTGAGAGGCTCCTGGAGTTAACATCAGTGCTAACTCCACTGCCCTGAAAATCGTTTTTGTTTGTTTGTTTTATATAAGATTTTCTGTTTTTCCATTGTGGAACTACAGAGTGACGAGATCACGTTTGTAGGCTAAGGAGTGCTGAGGGCTCTTAAAAGTCCTTCAGATGAGACTATAAAACCAGGTCCTGTGTGCGAATGTATGCAGAACATCTTGGGCACATGTTTAAATCTGCTCCACTTTTTGGAAGAGTAGGCCACTGTCTTCTGATAAATTAAAAAAAAAAAAGCCCACTGATGTTGTGTTTAAACACACTCATCTCTGGAATTTATAAAGTGCTATATCTTGCAACAAAACAAATCAAAGCGCTTTCATTCATCCTACTCATTCACATGCAGCCAGTTACAATTAATAGGTTGTTTTTTTTTAACAAGTTCAAATGTACACACACATGCTCGTACACACGCACACACATCCACATAAAGGTTTACTCTCCAGCAGGGTGATGGGTTTTGGCTGTTGAGGGCAGGGACAAAAACGAAATGGAACAAGAGGGGATAATCTTAGCTTTGAAATAAATGTGTCTTGAGGCCGGATTTAAAAGCGTCATAAGAAGGCTTTTGGCGAAGGGAGAGAGGGAGGTCATTCCAGATTGATGGACTGGAAACAAAGAAAGAGTGACATGATCCTGAAAGTTAGAATGTAGTTACCTTCATGGTGGGTAAAAACAGTCACGCACACAAAAACTCACCATTAGTGAACCTAGCCCAGGAATGGGGAAAAAATTGTTATCAATATCATCACCATCATCACAACAATCATCACTACCATTAACATCATAGTCACTGCTACTAAAATTGCCACTACCAGTAAAGAGAGAGAGAGGGGCTGAGAGAACTGTCACACACACACACACTCCACACACACACACTCCACACACACAACCACACACACACACTCCACACACACACACAACACCACACTCCACACACACACACACACATCTCCTTACCGTAAGTTTTTGGTACTGTTCAACACTTTCCTGCAAAAACAGACAATACCTCAGTTAAGCATGTGAGAAAAACTGACTCTTAGTCTCATAAACCACACCAAAACACAGAAACGTCGTACTCATAAAACACACCAAAAGGCACTACCATCATGCCCTGCTTTTATTAACTTTGATACATGATACAAACGTGTAAGAAAAATAATGTAACATATTTAACAATCATTTGCCAACATTTCATGCAGATCCATTGTATTGTATGGGAGATATTACATTTCAAACATACCTACACATTTCAGCTCATTTTGGCCAAATCCTTCCATGAACAGGAGGTTGATAAGTCAGTTCTCTATATGAGACTTAGAGTTTTAACCACTATCTCCGCCCCCCCCCCCCTTCCCCCCAAAAAACCCCCCACAACAAAACCCACCCCCAAAACAACAAAAACCCTAAGTAACAAAAAAACCCCAAAAAGCCAGCAAGCCAAGCAGAGTACCATAATGTTACAGACGTGACAGTATCATGCAATGAAAACAAATCATGACTACCATGGAAATCTGGCATGCTCACACCCCTTAAGAATTAATGCTCAGAACTTTCCAGCTATGCACGCACTAACTTCTTAGTATCTCATACACAGATACCTAACCAGCAAGAAAGCTAAACCAGAATTGAAAACACTGTCGCATCACAGAGAGAGCTCCTGACTGCAGTGAAAAGATGCAGACTCTAGTGGTTCAGGCACGTCACGCGAACATCTGAATTGGCCAAGACTGTCCTACAGGGAACAGTACCAGGAGGGAGACGAAGAAGAGGCAGACAGAGAAAACGATGGGAAGACAACAACAGAGAGTGGACTGACTGGCCTTGAGTGGAACAACTTAACTACGGAAACCTGAGAACCGCATGGAGTGGACAAAACTAACATACCCAGCATCCACCCTGCACATATATGCCCAGCATGCACCCTGTACTTGGGAGACAAATGTGCTCCGTCAAGTTCAGGGTGACCAACATACGTGTCAAGAGGGACAATTCAGTGTAGTGCCTTACCAACTCTTCAGGGTCTTTGAGGGAGAGAAGAGCGAGGAGAATATGGCAGGACTGTCACAAGTTTACTTGCTGTCCTGTCAAGGTATGCCTGTATTTTCTGTGACATTTTTCTTGAATAAATTCTGTTTATTTAAACCAAGAGCGAGGAGAAGAAGCCACAGAAGACCACTTACCAGCAGTCTAGCTTCTTCCTGAAAAGTCTTGATGGAGTTCTCGCTCTGGGAAGAGCTGATGCCTTTGGGAGGATCCAGAGTTTTCAGCAGGAATTTGGACGGCGGCTCGTACTCAAACAGGTTCTCTGCAATTTTCAGCCAGTTGTAACATACTTTTCTGCATCATTTAGACCACTGTTGTAAACTTTGAATTGACACAGAGATTTCGTCGTTGTAAGTCATTACCAACTGAGGATATAATAGACAAGTTCTGCATCAGAGCAGACAAATAGTTAACAGGATGAGACTATAAACTGGGGTCCCATGTGCATATGCATGCAGAATATCTTGCACACATGTTAAAACCAGTTCTGCTTTTCCGAAGAGTAGGCCATTGTGTGCAAGTGGGAACGGATGACAAAATTTACAAAACTGCATACACACGGGGACTGGATGTAAAAAAGCACATGAGTGCTTATTCCATTATCCTTGAAATAAAAGAATAAACAGACAAAAAAATAAATAGATAAATAAATAAATAAACAGGTTAAAAACAAAACAAAAAATATTTAACAGGTTGGCGTGGCACAGCCTAGTGGCCACAGTCCAACCTGTGATCTGATGAGTACCTCAGATCTGTGGTTCAAATCCATGCTGGGATGACTATTCTATTAAATCTTTACCAGCTACCTATGGATTTTCCTCTATTCTCCTCAGTACCATCTACAGAAATTATTAGAAATCTGAATGTGATGATGTTAAAGAATTTCCAACATCCAAATGTGGAGGCATACTTAATGTAGTAAAATAACTGACTTTGTTTTCAAGAAACTGTTCTTTCAAAAAGAAGACAAGTAAACACAAAAATGGATTATATATCTAACATGCACTCATATGCACACATGCATTTGCATATGTGAAATACACTCTCTCTCTCTCCACATACACACACACAAACAAAATTAAACTCTCTCTCACCACACACACACACACACACACACACACACACACACACACACACACACACACACATACACACACTGTTACCTTTGCAGAGGAATTTCATAATGGCTTCAGTTCCGTCCTTACAAATACCTGTAAATAAAAAAGTGCAAATACTGACACAGGAAAACAAAACAAAAGAACCTCCCCACCCCCCATTAAAAAGAACCCACCCCAAAACATTCAAATAGTTAATACATAAAGAAGTAATACTATACTGTACTATCCATAGAATTAAAAGCACAAGCAAGCAAATCATTCGATTAATCAACTGATGTTTGATACATCAGTGGTCTAACAGTAACACACCTGTCATGAAAGTGAGAGGGTGCAGGTCTTATTGCTGCACTCTGTCTCACTCCTCACACCCGAGAATTTTTAGGAGACTAAATAAGAAGTCTAAATTTCATGACTCACAAGTCCCACAACAGTTTAGCAGTTTAAAAATACCTTGCCTTGCAATACAGCTACCCATACTCCCACTCGGTTTAAACAAAAATATATTAGTTCATAATCAACGTAGACCAATACATGAAATGAGTACAAAGCCATGCTTATATGAGTACTCCTAACATCATCTCCCACATACACTTTGATCTCCTTTTATGGAGTACAAGAGGTAAAGGTAAAGGTGTTTCCATAACCTATGCAGTCGTTGGGGAGTGTGGAGGCAGACAGTTTGGCAGTTTAAAGAATCTTGCCTTGCCATACAGCTACCTATACTTTGATCCCCTTTTATGAAGTAAAAAAAAAAAGTAAAAAGGTAATGAATGGAATAGCCTGGTGGTTAGAGTGATGTATTCGTGATCTGCTGACCCAGGTTCGATTCTTGTTCAAGAGGATTTTTCCTCTAGAGTTAACATCAGTGCTGACTCCACTCTCCCCAAAAGTCTTTCGGAGGAGACTATAAACCGAAGTCTCACGTGCGAATGCACGCAGAACATCTTGCGCACAAGTTAAAACCCGTTCCACTTTTCAGAAGAGTAGGCCATTATCCTTGAAATAAAAGAATAATAACAAAATAAACAAATAAATAACCTATGCAGCATCTGGGTAGTGTGGTTTCAGAGACCTCAGCTCCTCTAGGGGCCAGCATCTTAGAGGCAGCTCCCATCTCTTCTCCCCCCCCCCCCCCCCCCCACCCCCCTTCCCCCCCTCCCAACGTATTTCAAGCACTGACTGTTGCGAGGGTATCTGAACTTGTCGGCATCCAACTGGATCGTCTCCAGGGTGCGCACACAGGCCAGTCGCCGCGGCAACTCGCTGATGTCATTGTTGGCGATGTCCAGCAGACGCAGCGAGGGAAGGTCGCAGATGGCCTCCGGAAGGTCCTTCAGTTTGTTATCTGCCACAGCCACGTGCTTCAGTGAATTAAAAATTTTTTTTTAAAAGTTAATTTGCCACAGGCGTGTGAGTGAATGTTCAAATGATGGGAGAAGATGGGGAAGAAAAGAGGGGGTGTTGTAAAACATAAGACACATATATATGCACATATTTGCTTCTCTATCTCTCTTTTTCTCCCCCTCTCTGTTGGTCACGTGCGTGCGCACACACACATGCTTGCTCGCTCACATGCATGCACACACACACACACACACACGCTCACTCACTCACAGGGGGATGGGATAGCCTGGTGGTTAGAGCATTGCGCTCTCAACCTGATGGCCCCCGGTTCGAACCCAGGTTCAAGCCACCACAGAGACACCCCTTCAAGGGGATTTTTCCCCTGGAGTTAACATCAGTGCTGACTCTGCTCTCCTGAAAGTCTTTCAGATGAGACTATGACTCGAGGTCCCATGTGCAAAAACACAAAGAAAATCTTGTGCACACTTTCATTAAAACTTGTTCCACCTTCTGGAAGGGTAGGCCATTATGCAGATCTGATGGGAACGGATAACAACATCTACAAAAACCAAACTGCATGTATATAAGCCCTTTGATTTGTTTTCTGCAAGATACAGCGCTATATAAATTCCATGTATTATTATTATTATTATTATTATTATATATAGACAGAGGGACTGGATGTAGAAAAGCACATAAGTGCTTATTCATTATCCTCAAAATGAATTTGAATTTAAACACACACACATGTGTACACATACACGTGCACGTGCATGCACACACACACACAAACACACAACTCTGTACAAATGTACAAACAGGCAACAAAACAGCAAAAATAGTATATGCAAGCACACACACACATACACACAAAGCTATCTGACTCACTGTCCTATACTATTCCATTATCCTCAAAATAAAAGAATAAATAAATAAAATACTTTTCACATTAAAAAATAAATAGATAAATAAAATACTTACTTTTCACATTAAAGAATAAATAAACAAATAAAATACTTACTTTTCACATAAAAGAATAAATAAACAAATAAAATACTTACTTTTCACATAAAAGAATAAATAAACAAATAAAATACTTACTTTTCACATAAAAGAATAAATAAACAAATAAAATACTTACTTTTCACATTCAAAGTTTGCAAGCTGCACATATGCCCAATACTGTCCGGCAACTTTTTCAGTTTGTTGTTGTCAAGGTTGAGTATCTGTGTGCAAAAAAATATGCATGCAGACACACACACACACATATACACACATGCATGCACGCGTACGCACACACACACACACATGCACACACACACATACACACACACACACACACACACACACACACACACACACACACACACACACACCATCTTCATCATCAACTACTTATTGTCAGATAAACTTAGTAGTTGTACTATGGGATAGCCTGGTGGTTAGAGTGTTGCGCATTGCACTCACAATCTGCCAACCCAGGTTTGAATCCTGTTCAAGGGGATTTTTTTCTCCTGGAGTTAACATCACTGCAGACTCCACTTCCCCTAAAAGGCCTTTGGATGAGACTATAAACAAAGGCCCTGAGAGCAAACGCATGCAGAACACCTTGTGTGCATGTTAAAACCTGTTCTGTTTTAGAAAGTGTAGGTCAGTGTGTGCCACCACATCATAAAAAGAGCAATGAACTTCGTAGTGGATGGAAAGAGAACAAAGGGAAGACCTAGCAAGACCTGGGCTGCCTGTATTGCAGATGATCTTAGAGAAAGGGGCATAAATAAGGAGGAAGCTCAAAACAGAGAGCGATGGAAAAAGCTCATCAATGTCAAACCTCCCCTGGGAGAAACATGACAAAAAAGGAAGAAGAAGAAGAGGTCAGTGTGTGCCAGCAGGAGCGGATGACAAAATGAACAAAACTACATGCGCCCGGGGACAGGATGTAATAAAGTACATGAGTTCTTATTCCTTTATCTTCTAAATAAAAGAATGAATAATAATGATAAATAATGATAACAAACAACAACAATAATAATGATGATGATAATAATGATACTGACATCAACCAGAGGTGAGAGTGGAAACAAAAAAAAAAGTCAACACATAGAAAAATGTGGCAAGGGCCATCCTGAAGTTGGAGGAATCTGTATTCTGACATCTGAAAATGACAAATGGAAACCCACAATTTGAAAACAATACAGGAATTTTTGCGACAAAGAATTCCTGGATTCAATCCTTCTTGATTTATGGTTTATTTGTTTAGTTACATTCTTTTACACTTTCAGTCACATAGGCACTTTATTAACAAGAGTGCAGATCGATACAACACTCACACTACAAACACTGACTCCCAGTCACGAAATCACCACAGCACACAACCATGCAGTACAATACAACACAACACAATAAGGCAACGAGGCACATAAAACAGACTAGGTCTGTCATGATGGGGGGAACGGGATAGCCTAGTGGTCAAAACATTGCATTCGCAATCTGATGACCCAGGTTCGATTCCCGTTCAAGGGGATATTTTCCTCTGGAGTTAACATCAGTGCAGACTCCACTCTCCCCAAAAATCCTTCGGATGAGACTATAAACCGAGGCCCCGTGTGCGAATGCACGCAGAACATCTTGCGCACACGTTAAATCCTGTTCCGCTTTTTGTAAGAGTAGGCCATTGTGTGCCGGTGGGAACAGATGACAGAATTCACAAATCCGCATACACACAGGGACTGGATGTAAAAAAGCACATAAGTGCTTATTCCATTATCCTCGATATAAAAGAATAAATAAATAAATAAATAAACACAAAAAACAAAACAATTCCTCACCTGTAGACGTTCCAGACTGCCAATCTCGTCTGGTAACGCCTTCAGTTCATTGTTGTGGACATCCAATACCTGCAAAATAATCATCACATCCAACACCTGTCAAATCAACATTAAAGTTTTCTTTCTTTTAATTTCAAGGATAATGGAATAAGCACTGATGCGCTTCTTTTACATCCAGTCACCATGTGCATGCAGTTTTGTAAAATTTGTCATCCATTCTCACTGGCACAAGTGGTCTACTGTTTCAAAAGGTGGGACAGGTTTTAATGTATGCTGCTGTGCGTGTGTGTGTGTGTGTGTGTGTGTGTGTGTGTGTCTTGTGTGTGTGTGTGTGCACGTGCATGTAAATATGTATCATAGCCTGTTCACTGCCAGCTAGGTTTGTCATGATGTGATAATTACAGTAAATATCTAGACTAACAAAATAAACCCCAACAAAACAACACCAGGAAATCTGAAAGAAATGTCTTTCTGCTCATCTGTCAAAATGACACGCAAGATTTCATATCAAACACACACAATCAGAGAGAGAGAGAGAGAGAGAGAGAGAGAGAGAGAGAGAGAGAGAGAGAGAGAGAGAGAGAGAGAGAGAGAGAGAGAGAGAGAGAGAGAGAGAGAGAGAGAGAGAGAGAAGAGAGAGAGAAGAGAGAGAGAAACAGAGTGAGACATAGAGTCAGAGAGACTGGCTCTAAACTAAAGTTACAAGACTCAGTATACTTGAACCAACAAAGGCACAAAACAACACACACACACACACACACACACACACACACACACACACACACACACACACACACACACACAACAAACAATCAGATAAAGGCAGAACTGAGGCAGGAATGAGACAGAGACAGAGTGAGAAACAGAGAGACTGGCTCTACACCTACAAGACATTGGTATACTGGGACCTACAAGACATTGGTATACTGGGACCTACAAGACATTGGTATACTGGGACCTACAAGACATTGGTATACTGGGACCTACAAGACTTGGTATACTGGGACCTACAAGACATTGGTATACTGGGACCAACACAGACATTGGTATACTGGGACCTACAAGACATTGGTATACTGAGGCCTACAAGACATTGGTATACTGGGGCCTACAAGACATTGGTATACTGGGGCCTACAAGACATTGGTATACTGGGGCCTACAAGACATTGGTATACTGGGCCTACAAGACATTGGTATACTGGGGCCTACAAGACATTAGTATACTGGGGCCTACAAGACATTGGTATACTGGGACCTACAAGATTTGGTATACTGGGGCCTACAAGATTTGGTATACTGGGACTTACAAGACATTGGTATACTGGGACCTACAAGACTTGGTATAATGGGACCTACAAGACATTAGTATACTGGGACCAACACAGACATTGGTATACTGGGACCTACAAGACATTGGTATACTGGGACCTACAAGACATTGGTATACTGGGACCTACAAGACATTGGTATACTGGGACCTACAAGACATTGGTATACTGGGACCTACAAGACATTGGTATACTGGGGCCTACAAGACATTGGTATACTGGGACCTACACAGACACAAAATATTTGACAGACTGATGAAGGCACAAGTCAAACAACCAACCCTCAACATCTGCAAGTCGCTGAAATTCCCTCCCCCAGTCAGTGAGCTCAACCAGTTGTTGCTCAGAAACAAGGCCTGCAAACATCAATCAATCAACTAATCAATCAACCAACCAATCGATCCATCCATCAATTATTCAAGCTACATGTCAGTCAATCAATGAGTGGGTTCATTGATCAATAATGTAATGTATCCCTTGATCGATAAATCGACCAACTATTTAATCAGTTCTTCAAACCATAAATTCATTCATCTTTCAAGATATCAGTTTAAAAAAAACCACAACAAAAACCAACAACAAAATGCAAGTGGTGTGCATGTGCGCGCACGTGTGTGTGTGTGTGTGTGTGTGCATGTACATGTGCATATGTGTGTGTGTGTGTGCGCGTGCATGCATGTGTGCATGTGTGTGTGCACATGTGTGCATGTGTCTTTGCATGTATGCATATAAAAGAAAGTTAGCAAGTCTGGCCGAAACTAATCACCAAAACCAAAAGTAATGTTTGGGACACAAGTCGATCGTTCCGTGGTTCCTTTGAAACGACAAATACGTCATGAGGGAATCGTGCCGCGGGAAGAAATGTGTTATATAAAGCAGGGTGACTCGTGAAGTGCAAATAGCCGTCAAACATCTGCTTCTGGTTTTTCTTTTCCCTCAAGTCCATGTGGAATTACTGGGGTGTTGTAGTTTGTACTGAAGAGCTATTCGCCAAATTCCTCCTGTGAATGATTTCACTGTCCATGTAGCATCCCACACTACAGAGTGGATTTGTACACACACACACCACACACACACACACACACACACCACACACACATATGTTTACATGCTGAGCCTAGTTTATTACTGGAACAGGTTTTATTTAAACTATCACTATTGTTGGACATTGTTTGACTGTTAATACGAAGTCCAATAACGCAGCATTTATATTATTACTTTTGTTTTATTCTACAATGTTTTCTGTTTTCTTTTTTCCAGTTACTGTTTAATCGTTTCTTTTCCTTTGGAACTTCAAGAGTAGTTTAAATACTTACAGGCTTTCTTTTGACCCTCTCAATCTGTTTGTGTGTTTAAAATCACTGTATATAAAATATATGTGAATAGACGAACTGAAGATACACACACACATGCGCGCGCACACACACACACAGAAGTAAAATCCACATACCTCCTTTTGCAGCACTTTGCATATTGCAAAGACTCCTGAGGGCACCTGCACAGGAGAAAAAATAATGCAAAAGAATCAAGAAGTCAATTCCAAGATAGTGACTTTTAATACGGCTGACTTTTAAAATAACTGATTACAAAACAATGACATCATTAATTTTGTGCTAGTTATGAGCACTGTAGTGTAATGCAAGAACAAGTTCATGACTGCTCTGTGTATCAGATGAAGTAAACATGTGCACAGTGAGACATGTAGTAGGTAGCGGCAGCCAACATTTTATTACTACATTTGTGCACATAAAAATGGTAATTTTGAAAAGAACTTTTGAATTTTAACAAGCACAACAACAAAAAAGAAAGAATTATGTCTTTATAATAATTACCTATTTATTCAAAAGTTATAGATACATGTCTGAAGCCTTATTTGGAAAGGACCTATTGACCAAAGCACAATACTCACACCCTTGCAGATTTCTACATACAATGTCTATAATACTGATAATACCTACAGAAATTATCAGCTCTTTATCTTGAAGAGATAAAAAGATATACTATGTTAAAATTGCTTCATCGTGTGATTGGCCAACTATTCAAATTGCATAATAAGCCATGTTTGAGGTCCAACAGTTTGGATAAGACAGCATCTTATTGTTACTTTTTATTTTTTACATTGTTCAAAAGAAATGTTCACATAGACCATGTCCATTTTTTCTAGGGCTATACCAGACCTAATGTTTCACATGACTAATTTTATTGGAGTCTGCTTTGGCCCCAAGCCCTAAAATGCCCCGCAACAGACCAAAATACAGTACATGGTATATTTTAAATCAATAATTTTTGAACCTGTATAGATATTGACTTCAAATTTGATGATGTAAAATACGGTTTATATATCATTCAAAAATGTATTTTTTTCATCAATTATATAATGTATTTTCAGAATCAAAATGGTAGCTAAGTGGCCAATGATGTGGTAAACATTCAAGAGATATGTTGTGAAACATCAGTTTTTGTCAAAACATTAAAGGATCAGCAAGAGAGAAGAGACAGACAGAGAGAGAGAGAGAGAGAGAGAGAGAGAGAGAGAGAGAGAGAGAGAGAGAGAGAGAGAGAGAGAGAGAGAGAGAGAAGAAGACAGACAGACAGACAGAAAGGAACAAGAAATGAGAAAGAGGGAGGGAGGGGGATTTTTAAAATAAAGGAAAACAGCAGGAAAAAAAAGAAAGAAAAAGGAAGATGTACATTTTATAATTAATTATATCTACTTACAAAATAGCTAACAGAATCAACAAATTTAAATACACACATGAATCTACATAAGACTGTGGGGAAAAGAAAGGGCAAAGGAAAAAAAGAAAGAAAAAAGAAGAAAAGCTGTATAAAGGTAAAGGTGTCCCATAACCTATAAGGTCGTAGGGGAGCGAGGCGTCAGAGACCTCACTTTTCTAGGGCCAGCGTATTGAGGGCGGCGCCCATCTCCTCTCCCTCGCTGCTTTACCTTCCCTGACCCTAAAGAGGGCAGGTACCCATTTACAGCTGGGTGAACTGGGGGAACTGTACTGAAGCCAAGGCACGCAAACGGTCACCCATCCAAGTGGTAACCACGCTCGACGCTGCTTAACTTGGCTGGGGGAAAGCGAGTGCTCCGACCACTGAGCTATCCCGTCCCCATTATCATGTATACATCATTCAATCCATCACCTCTTGTAATTCGCAGTCAGACAGATCAAACTTGGGCTCTGGGTCTTGCTGTGCCTGTTGACATTTAAAAACAACACACAATTTTTTATATATATATATATATATATATATACACACACACACACACATATATTTAGACATAAGCTTAGAAACACTGATTCACACTGTCTATATTATATCTATAAGCAGCAGAATAAAAGATCAGCTATAGAGAATATCAAGCCAAACAGTCTTGACTTTTTTGGAGGTTACAGTTTTTTGTTTTGTTTGTTTGGTTGGTTGTTTTTGAAAAAGGGATGGGAGTATTCTTGCTGCTGTTGTTTGTGTTGTCTCCCTTTCTCTTTTTTCGATTTGCTTGCTTTACAAGATTCAGTGCTATATAAATACCATACATTATTATTATCATTATCATTATTGTTATTATTATAATATTATTATTTTAATGACATACCAGAGTCACTGTTCCCACACCACTCACTTTCATGTTATACATTCTACTGTACGCATGTATACATAACACCACACACACACACTCACACACAGCCTTTCACACACACACAGACATAGACACTGACACGCACACATCCACACATGTATACACATGCACACACCACACATGCACGTGTGCACACCTGTACACATACACACAGCACTTGACACACGCACACACATACAAACACACACTCACACACAGTGACACACACGTGTACATACACACACACATACATGCATGTGATGATGAAGTACATGTACACACACACACACACACACACACACACACACACATTCACTCACACTGTATACACACAGAGTGACAAAGTTAACTTAAGTAAATATTTCTCAACACTATTTAAAGTATTTAATACAGTCAGCAAACAAATCACATAATACACATAACAGTACATAAACATTTTCAGCTAAAACAAACACTGAATTAGTTACTAAGTTAGTAATGGTATATATATATATATATTATATATATATCTGCTTTATATTTTTTAAAACTTTCCCTCAAACTGAGAAACTGACAACTGCAAGCATGTACCTATTACTTTATTACAATATTAGTGTAGATTTTATTATCAAAGCTTAAGGTTTACCATTTCCACTGACAGAAAACATGAGGTCGATATTGACGAGATTTTACTTACCAACAGCTCCTGTCGCTGCTGGCGCTTGCGACATTTTTCACTCTGACGTCGGAACAGTGGCATTTTCTCAGTCAGAATGCTCCCATTACAAAAAGAAATCCAAGAATCTGAAACAGAGGAGATCTTTTTTTCATGTCATTGACAATTTTACCAAAAGAAATCCAAGAATCTGAAACAGAGGAGATCTTTTTTTCATGTCATTGACAATTTTACCAAAAGAAATCCAAGAATCTGAAACAGAGGAGATCTTTTATAATCTAATCTTCGTAACCAAACTGTTCTTATGTCATCAAACATTTTACAGGATGTACTAGTATGATATTGATAAAATGGCACTGGTATACTTTGAAATGAAAACAAAGCACAATTCACCTTGCATACACATGTTTAAAAAACCAGTGTAAACAGTATAAACTAGAGTAGAGGTCAACTGAAGTTGCCTTCCATAAAATGATTTCAAGAATGAATCAAACGCCACCGGTATGCAAAAACTGAAAAAGGAAAACTCATAGGGCTTGTAACGATAACATCTGATACCTAAACCTGAGTGATTTGATAAAAATTTAAATCTAATTTTAAGTCTCCATCCCAATGGGGGTGTGCTTTTTCATATTCAGCCCCTTCTGTCTCTTGTTCAGGATCTCTGTCATCCTTCCCTTTCTTCATTCAAATCCAGTTTGAAAACTGATCTGTTTAAAACTTCTTACTAAAGTTTTAGTGTGTGTGTGTGTGTGTGTTTATTTATTTTATTCTTTTATATCGAGGATAATGGAATAAGTACTTAAGTGCTTTTTTACATCCAGTCCCCATCTGTATGCGGATTTGTGAAATCTGTCATCTGTTCCCACTGGCACACAATGGCCTACTCTTACGAAAAGCGGAACAGGATTTAACATGTGCGCAAGAT
>CM054161.1:14376941-14384441 GCA_028751875.1 Rapana venosa | reverse complement strand
AAAGCATGTGAATGCTTATCTGTAACCCTTGAAAAATTAAAGATCATTCACTCATTCAAAATTAAAGATAATTCATCCAATAAAGCCAGCCGCCATAGCGAAGTGATTAGCATCTTGGGTCACGGACTGGAAGGTTGCAGGTTCGAATCCCATAAGTCATAGGGATTTTTTTCGGAAGCTAGCCGGCTTCTACTCATAGTGAGTGTGCTGTGGGCTCTTTGGGAAGACTGGGACCACAGAGTCAAGCTTCATCCACTTTATGGATGCGAGTTTGAGAGTGTTGCTCAAATTACTTGACCAACACTGCAGGCGTCTGTATCTGTCACGGTTCGTATAATTTTGGGCATAATTCCGTGCATTACTCAGTGCTATTTCTCTCTCTCTCTCTGTCTGGATGCTGGTGTCTTTCTGTGTTCACATTCGCATTTTTTTAAACGTACGTGGTGAACTCCAGCTTAGTGGCATGCACATTCCCTTTTGTCTGCAATTTTGCATGCAGGTTAGCTTCTCGTGAAGTTCTTGGTCGTGAGTTAGGGTTTGCTTCATCAGCTGAGTAGCAGCAGCTTTAAATAGGAGGATGTTTTGACTTGAGAGGAGGAGGAGGAGATTCAGTCTTTGGCTGAAGTTCGTTGGTCGCTGTTCCAGCTGGGCTGATGGACGCCCCGTGGTGTTGTCTCTAGTTTGGAGAGCAGGGGGGGGAGCAGGGGGGGGAGCAGGGGGGGGGGGAGCAGGGGGGGGGGAGCAGGGGGGGGGAGCAGGGGGGGGGGAGGGGAGCAGTACCTTGAAGTAGTTCAGGCTCTTGTAAACCCGGTCTTCGTTCTTCGTTATAGTTGGAGTAGTTGGAGTAGTTGTAGGAATAGGCATTGTTAGTAGCAGTAGTAGTAGGAGTAGAAGTAGTAGTTGTTGTCGTCGTCGTCGTCGCCGCCGTCGTCGTAGTAGTAGTAGTTGTAGTAGAAGTAGTTGTGGTCGTAGTAGTAGTAGTTGTAGTCGTAGTAGTTGTGGTAGTAGTAGTAATTGTAGTACTATTTGTGGAAGTAGTAGTAATAGTAGTTGTAGCAGTTGTAGTTGTAGTTGTTGTGGTAGTGTGGTAGTTGTAGTTTGAATGTAGTTGTGGTAGTAGTAGTTGTCATAGTTGTTGTAGTTGTAGTTGTGGTAGTTGTAGTTGTAGTAGTTGTGGTAATTTAAATGTAGTAGCTGTGGTAGTTGTAGTTGTAGTAGTTGTGGTAGTTGTAGTTGTGGTAGTTGTGGTTGTAGTTTTAGTAGTTGTGGTTGTTGTAGATGTAGTTGTTGTGGTAGTTGTAGTTGTAGTAGTTGTAGTTGTAGTAGTTGTGGTAGTTGTAGTTGTAGTAGTTGTGGTAGTTGTGTTGTAGTAGTTTTTGGTAAATGTAGTTGTAGTAGTAGTAGTTGTTGTAGTAGTAGTAGCACTAGTTGTAGTAGTAGTACTTGTAGTAGTAGATGTAGTAGTAGTTGTAGTAGTAGTTTTTAGTAGTAATAGTTCTAGTAGTTGTAGTTGTAGTTGTAGTAGTTTTTGTAGTAGTAATAGTTCTAGTAGTAGTAGTAGTAGTAGTTGTGGTAGTAATAGCAGTAGTTGTAATAGTAGTAGTAGTAGTAGAAGAAGTAGTTATAGTAGTAGTAGAAGTTGTAGTAGTAGTAGTAGTAGAAGTAGTTGATGTCGTAGTAGTAGTAGTTGTAGTCGTAGAAGATGTGGTAGTAGTAGTAGTTGTAGTACTATTTGTGGAAGTAGTAGTAGTAGTTGTAGTTGTAGTACTATTTGTGGAAGTAGTAGTAGTAGTAGTAGTAGTAGTTGTAGTAGTAGTAGTTGTAGTTGTTTGTGGTAGTTGTATGTAGTTGTGGTTTTTTATTTTTAAAGTAGTTGTGGTTGTTGTAGATGTAGTTGTTGTGGTAGTTGTAGTTGTAGTAGTTGTAGTTTGTAGTAGTTGTGGTTTAGTAGTAGTTGTCGTGTTTGTTGTAGTTGTAGTTGTGGTAGTTGTAGTTGTAGTATTTGTGATAGTCCTAGTTGTAGTAGTTGTGGTAGTTTAGTTGTAGTAGTTGTGGTAGTTGTAGTAGTTGTGGTTGTTGTAGTTTTAGTATTTGTGGTTGTTGTAGATGTAGTTGTTGTAGTTGTAGTAGTTGTAGGTAGTTGTAGTTGTAGTAGTTGTGGTAGTTGTAGTTGTAATAGTTGTGGTAGTTGTAGTTGTAGTAGTTGTGGTAGTTGAGTTTTTGTAGTTTTGGGTAAATGTAGTTGTAGTAGTGGAAGTAGTTGTAGTAGTAGAAATTTGTTCTAGTAGTTGTAGTTGTAGTAGTAGTAGTTTTTGTAGTAGTAGTAAGTAGTAGTATTTGTAGTAGTAGTAGTGATGTAATAGTAGTATTTAGTAGTAGTTTTGTAGTAGTAGTAGTAGTAGTAGTAGATGTAATAGTAGTAGTAGTAGTAGTGGTAGTAGTAGCAGAAGTTGTAATAGTAGTAGTAGTAGAAGAAGTAGTTATAGTAGTAGTAGAAGTTGTAGTAGTAGTAGTACTAGTAGCAGATGTGGTAGTAGTAGTAGTAGTAGTTATAGTAGATGTAGTAGTAGTAGAAGTAGTAGTAGTCGTAGTAGTAGTTGTAGTAGTAGAAGTAGTAGTTGTAGTACTTTTAGTAAAAGTAGAGTAGTAGTAGTAGTAGTAGTAGTTGTAATAGTTGTAGTAGTAATAGTAGTAGTAGTAGGTGTAATAGTAGATGTAGTAGAAGAAGTAGTAATAGTAGAAGTTGAAGCTGTAGTAGTAGTAGTAGTAGTAGTAGTAGTAGAGGTAGAAGTAGTTGTGGTAGTAGTAGTAGTAGTAGTTGCAGTAGTTCTTGTAGTAAAAGTACTACTAGTAGTAGTTGTAATAGTTGTAGTAGTAATAGTGGTAGTAGTAGTAGTAGTAGTTGCAATAGTAGTAGTAGTAGTAGTAGTAGTAGTAGTAGTAGTAGTAGTAGTAGTAAAAGAAGTAGCAATAGTAGTAGTAGAAGTTGTAGAAGTTGTAGTAGTAGTAGTAGTAGTAGTAGTAGTAGTTGTGGTAGTAGTACTAGTAGTAGAAGTAGTAATAGTAGTAGTAGAAGTTGCAGTAGTAGTAGTAGTTGTGGTAGTAGTAGTAGTAGTAGTAGTAGTAGTTGTAGTGGGTAGTAGGAATTTAAAGTAGTAGTATATTAGTAGAAGGAGTAGTGTTTTATAGTAGTAGTAGTAGTTCTTGTAGTAAAAGTAGTAGTAGTTGTTGTATTAGTTGTAGTAGTAGTAGTAGTAGTAGTAGTAGTAGTAGTAGTAGTAGTAGTAGTAGTACTTGTAATAGTAGTAGAAGTAGAAGTAGTAGTAGTAGTAGTAGTAGTAGTAGTAGTAGTATTTAGTTTAGTAGTAGTAGTAAAAGTAGTAGTAGTAGTAGTGGTAGTAATATGTAGTAGTATTAGTTGGAGTAGTAGTTTGAGTAGTAGTAGGAATAGTAATTGTTAGTAGAAGTAGTATTAGTATTAGTAGTCGTAGTTGGGTTGTATGGTGTGCTTAAGGAGAGGTGGTACCTTTGTGAACCTGGCAGTAGCATCCCTCGGGATGGACGGGAGCACTGGTCCTCACTTGGCACTCAACTCTCACTTCTGGGTCCGGGTCCTTAACCCACCCACACCCCGGTAACCGCTTCTACTGGCGGACAAAACGTTGTGAGGGGCTGGTGCATTCTTACTCACCAGTAGGAGTCTTGGAGAGGAGATGGGCGCCACTAAGCTTCCTCAAGCCCCACTGCAAGGACATGATGAGAAAAACAAAACAGAAAAAACATGCCGGATCGGTCGAGGCCCGGATCAACAACAACCGCGCTACCCACTGCAAGCCTCCAGGGTGGGAGTGACAAGTGCGCTACTGGAGCAGAACCAACTCTCAAGCTTCCAAATAAAGGAGTAACCATCGGAACATGGAATGTAAGGACTCTATACCAAACAGGAAGTGTACAGGAACTCACACATGAACTAAAAAGATATAAATGGGACATCTTAGGGCTGGCGGAAGTCAGATGGACTGGCTTCGGAGAAACAACCACGCAAGACGGCCACAAGATATAGTACAGTGGAAAAGAGAAACTACATCAACATGGAGTAGGCTTCATTGTAAGGAAAGAGACTGCGTCAAGCATCATCAGCTGCACACCAGTATCCAGCAGACTCATCTCAATCAGAGTTTCTGCAAAACCCAAGAATCTCACCTCATCCAAGTGTTGCTCCAACATCTGACTACGATAAATGACCAGATAGATAGAATTCTATGAACAGCTTGAAAACGTCATTCCAAAACGCCCCCCAAAAGATTTTCTTATTGGGGAAAAGGCGACTGGAATGCTAGGGTGGGACCTGATCCCTATGACACCTGGGCAGGAACCACAGGACGTTTTGGACTAGGAGAAAACAAATGAAAGAGGACAGCGGCTGCTGGAATTCGCAAAGAAGCAAAAAACTAACTCTGGCAAACACACTCCACCCTCAAAAAGCCATCTAGAACATCAATTTTGGCACTCACCAAATGGTCTGATTCACAATAAAATTGACTACATTCTGTCACCCCACAGATTCAAATCCAGCATAAAACAAGGCAAAAACACAAGAAACTTTCCCCGGGAGCTGACATTGGCAGTGGCCCACGACCTTGTACTTACCACCATCAAGCTGAAACTGAAAGCAAAACAACAGCCAAAAAAACCCCCGCAAAGATTTGATCTGGAAAAACTCAAAGCCCCAACAGGGGTTTTGAGATTTTCCCAAAGCCAACATTGGAGGAAAAGTTCGCCGCACTCACAGCCATCGACAATAAATGTGGACACACCCAAAACACCATCAAAGAAGTGCTAATGACAGCAAGCAGAAGAACCATTAGGAAGAAGCAGAACAAAGAAACAACCTGGGTGACAAATGAGGTTCTTGACCTCTGCGACAAAAGAAAGAGCTTAAGAAAAAAATTTCAAAAGTCAAAAGCCAACAACAAATACAGAATAGCCACAGAGAAGTGAGGAAAAGATGAGAGAAAGCAGAGAAGCGTGGATAGAAGAACAATGCCACAGCATCGAAGTTGGAATGGCCAAGGGAAAAAAAGCAAAAACAGCTTACGACACTCTAAAGTCACTAACGAAAACCACACAGTCTAAAGTTTCTGTTATTGAAGAAAAGAAGGAAATCTTTTAAGGGAAAAAGCAATGCCATCCTCCAACGCTGGACGGAATACTGTGAGGGATTGTATAACTACCCCCTACGCCCAGATACCAACATAGTTTCTGAAAAAAACCCGAACACAAGATAAAGACCACCAATACTAAGGTGTGAAGTAGACACAGCTATTAAACAATTAAAGAAGGGAAATTCCCCTGGAATCGATAACATCCCAGCTGAATTAATAAAAAAATGGAGGGAATGAAACAGCAAGGCGATTCACAGAACTTTGTCAGAAGATTCACGACACCAAAGAATGGCCAGAAGAATGGACAAAAGTCTCTTGTAATACCCCCACCAAAGAAAGAAAACCCCCAAGCAATGCCAGAACTACAGAACCATCAGTCTCATAAACATCCTAGCAAGATCATGTGCGGGTAGTCCTCAACAGACTGGGAAAAAACCCAAACGGAACAACTTCTGGCAGAAGAAGCCCGGGTTTTTGACCAAACGCAGCACAATGGAAAAAATTTTCAATCTGAGAATTCTGATTAGAGAAACATCTCCAACACCAAAAAGACTTGTATCACAATTTCATAGACTTCAAAAAGGCCTTTGACAGGGTATGGCATGACGGCCTCTGGGCAATACTCAGGCACTTCAACATTGACAATGCCTCATTGAAGTCATCAAGGCACTGTACGAGAACGCAAGAAAATGCAGTTTTCATTTAACAATCATTATGGCGAGTTCTTCAAGGTCCACGGTTGGGGTCCGTCTGGGCTGTCTTCTCTACTGTACTCTTCAACCTCTTCCTCGAAAACATCATGACAGAGACCTGCAAAACCACCACACTTCCATCTCCATTGGTGGAAGACCCCTTTGCAAACTCAGATTTGCAGATGACATTGACCTCATGGGCGGCAGAAACAAGGGAAATGCAAAACCTCCCCAGATAGCTATCAGATCGAGCGAGCGCATACGGCATGGAGGTCAGTTTCAGAGAAATCAAAGATCATGGTCAACAGCGCAAGTAATGACAGCACGAAATAAAGATGAATGGGGAAATACTGGAAGAGGTGAGCCAATTCAAATACTTAGGCTCCATCCTAACAAAGATGGCACATCAAACAATGAAGTGAAAGCTCGCTTGCAACAGCAACATCTGCTCTAGCCAGACTCGGGGAGGATCAATCAGAAGCAACATTCAGCTTCTGCACCAAATATCACCTCTAAAAAATCCCTCGTTTATATCTATCCTCCTATATGGCTGTGAATCATGGACTCGTCAGCAGAGTAGAGAGAAGAATCCAAGCATTCGAGAACAATTGCCCAGAAGACTCATCAAATATCATACAAAAGAACACAAGACCAAAAAAACTATGTGGAAGAAGAAATCAAAAAGCGTTGTGGGCCCCCAAGAACCTCTGCTTCCACCATAAAGGGGGAAAAAACTGATATGGTTTGGCACACCACAAGACCTTAGCAAAAACCATCTTGCAGGGAACGGTTGAAGGCAAGAGAAGAAGAGGCCGCCAAAAGAAATCATGGGTTGACAACATCAAAGACTGGACCGCCCAACCCCTGCAACACCTTCTACTAGCCACACAGGATCGTGAAGCATGGAAAAAGATCTCTGTTGCGTCTTCTCTCATGTCCCCCCTACGTCCTTTGGGACATGGGACTGAGTGAGTGAGTGAGTCGTAGTTTTTTATAGTCGTAGTAGTAGTAGTAGTAGTAGTAGTAGTAGTAGTAGTTGTGGTCGTAGTAGTAGTAGTTGTAGTCGTAGTAGTTGTTGTAGTAGTGTAAGTTGTAGTAGTTGTTGTAGTTGTAGTTGTAGGGTTTGCGTAGTTCTAGTTGTAGTAGTTGTGGTAGTTGTAGTTGATGAAGCTGTGGTAGTTGTAGTTGTAGTAGCTGTGGTAGTTAAAGTTGTTTGTAGTTGTTTTGTGTTGTAGTAGTTGTGGTAGTTGTAGTTGTAGTAGGGTTGGGAGTTGTAGTAGTTGTAGTTGTAGTAGTTGTGGTAGTTGTAGTAGGATTAGTTGTAGTATTTTTAGTAGTTGTAGTAGTAGTAGTTGCAGTAGTATAAATTCTAGTAGAGTTGTAGTAGTAAATTTTAGTAGTAGTAGTTGTAGTAGTAGTAGTAGTTGTAGTAGTAGTAGTAGTAGTAGTAGTTGTAGTAGTAGTAGTAGTTAGTAGTAGTAGTTTGTTTTTGTTGTAGTAGTATTAGTAGTTGTAGTAGTAGTTCTGGTTTGTAGTAGTGTTGTGGATGTAGTTTTGTAGTAGTTGTGGTAGTAGTAGTTGGTGTTGTTGTGGTAGTTGTAGTTGTAGTAGTTTGGAGGATTTTAGTTTTTGTGTTAGTTGTA
>CM054161.1:14360560-14376441 GCA_028751875.1 Rapana venosa | reverse complement strand
TTGGGGTTTTGGGTTTTAAAATCAAGTTTTGTTGCGTTTTAGTTTTTGTGTATATTTAGGATATTTTTAAAAGATCAAAGGTGTTGTATGTTGAGAGGGAAGAATAGATTTGGGAAGATTGTGTAGTGTTGTGGTAGAAATTTAGTTTTTACAAGAGTAGTATAGTAGTAGCATTGCGGTGGTAAAATTTGTATTTTGGGGTAGTAGTTTTTGGGTTGGGTAGGGTTTTGGTATTTGGGGTTGTAGTATTTGTAGAGCTTTGGGTATAGTTGTATTATTTGGTGAAATTAGTTTAAATTTTTGTGGGTAGTAGTTGTTTGTTTTGTAGTTTATGTTTAGTAGTTGAGGTAGTTGTAGTTGTAGTAGTATTTGTAGTAGTTGTTGTTATAGGTCTATTTTAGTAGTTGTTGTAGTAGTGCTTGTAGTAGTAGTAGTAGTAGTATTTAGTTTAGTAATTGTAGTAGTAGTAGTAGTAGTAGTAGTAGTAGTAATTGTAGTAGTAGTAGTAGTTGTTGTAGTGTTATTGTAGTAGAAGTTGAAGTGGTAGTTTGGGTTTGGTTTTATTTTTAGTTGTAGTAGTTGTGGTAATAGTATTTGTAGTAGTTGAAGTAGTTGTAGTAAATTTAATTGTAGTTGTGGTATTTGCTGTAGTTGTGGTTGTATTAAATCAAGTTGTTGTTGCAGTACTAGTTGTAGTAGTAGTAGTAGTAGTAGTAGTAGTAGTAGCAAAGGTAGTTGTAGTAGTTGTAGTAGTGGAGGTAGTAGTAGTAGTTGTGGTATAAGTAGTAGTAGTAGTAGTTGTGGAAGTAGTAGTAGTATTTATACAAGTAGTAGTAGTAGTGTAGTAGCAGTTGCGGTGGTAAAAGTTGTAGTTGTGGTAGTATTGTTGCTGTAGTTGTGGTAGTGGTGTTGTAGTAGTTGTGGTTGTAGTAGTTGTAGTATCTGGGGTAGTAGTAGTTGTATTAGTTTTGGTAGAAGTAGTTGTAAATTTTGTAGTAGTAGTTGTTGTGTTTGTTGTAGTTCTAGTATTTTGTAGTAGTTGAGGTAGTTGTATTTGTAGTAGTTGTTGTAGTTTTAGTTGTAGTAGTTGTGGTAGATGTAGTTCTAGTAGTTGTGGTAGTTGTAGTTGTAGTAGTTGTGGTAGTTGTAGTCGTTGTGGTAGTTGTAGTTGTGTAGTTTTTGGTAGTTGAAATTGTGGTATTTGTAGTAGTAGTTGTAGTAGTAGTAGTAGTTGCAGCAGTAGTATTTAGTAGTTGTAGTTTTAGTAGTAGTAGTAGTTGTATTTGTATTTGTAGTGGTTTAGTAGTAGTTCTAGTAGTTTGTAGTTGAAATAGTAGTTTTTGTTGTAGATAGTAGAAGTAGTAGTAGTATATGTAGTAGAAGAAAGTAGAAGTTGTAGTAGTGGTTGTAATAGTAGTAGTTGTGGGTTTAGTAGTCGTAGTAGCTGTAGTAGCATTAGTAGTAGTAGTAGTAGTAGTAGTAGTAGTAGTAGAAAGTAGTAGTAGTAGTGGTAGTTGTACTAGTAGTACTAGTAGTAGTAGTAGTGCGGAGTAGTAGTAGTAGTAGTATTTAGTTGTAGTAGTAGGAGTAGTAGTAGTAGTAGTTGCAGTGTAGTAGTTGTAGTAGTAATAATAGTAGTTGTGGAAGTTGTTGTTGTAGTTTTAGTAGTAGTAGTTGTAGTAGTAGTAGTAGTAGTAGTAGTAGTAGTAGTACTAGTAGTTGAAGTAGTAGTAGTAGTAGTTCGTGTAGTAAAAGTAGTAGTAGTAGTTGTAATAGTACTAGTAGTAGTAGTAGTAGTAATAGTTGTAATAGTAGTAGGAGTAGTAGTAGGAGTAGTCGTAGTAGGTGTTGTAGTCGTAAAAGAAGTAGTAGTTTGTAGTAGTAGTTGTGGTAGTAGTAGACGTATTAGTAGTTCGAAGTTGTAGTAGAAGTAGTAGTTGTATTGTAATAGTAGATTTGGTAGTAGTAGTGTTGTGGTAGTAGTAGTAGGGGTTTAGTACTAGTTAGGGATGTAGTAGTTGTGGTTGGTTGTTGTAGTAATTGTGGTAGTAGTAGTTGGATTTGTTTTTGGTAGTTGTACTTGTCGAAGTTGTGGTAGTTGTAGTAATTGTGGTAGTTGTAGTTGTAGTAGTTGTGGTAGTTGCAGTTGTAGTAGATGGGGTAGTTTAGTTGTAACAGAGTGTGGTAGTGTAGTTTTAGTAGTTGTAATTGTAATAATTGTGGTAAGTGTATTTTAGTAGTTGTGGTAGTTGTGCTGGTTGTAGTAATAGTTGTAGTAGTTTTAGTTGAAGTAGAAGTAGTAGTTGTTGTAGTTGTAGTATTTGTAGTAGTAGTTGTAATAGGAGTAGTAGCTGTAGTAGTAGTAGTTGTAATAGTAGTAGAATTAGTTGTTGTAGTAGTAGTAGTTGTAATAGGATTAGTAGTTGTAGTAGTCGTCGTCGTCGTCGTCGTCGTCGTCGTAGTAGTAGTAGTAGTAGTAGTTGTAGTAGTATTAGTAGTTGTAGTAGTAGTTGCTGTAAAAGTAGTATTTGGGTAGTTGTTGTGGTTGTTGTACTGAGTAGTTGTGATATAGTAGTTGTAGTAGTTGTGTAGTATAGTAGTTATAATAGTTGTAGTAGTGGTAGTATTTTTGGGTTTACTTATAGTTGTGTAGTTCTAAATGTAGTGGTTGTGGTACTTGAAGTTGTAGTATTGTGGTAGGTTGTTGTGTAGGAGGAGGGGGGGGTGGGGGGTGGTGAGGGGAACAATAATTTTTTTTTGGTTTGGTAGTAGTTTATAGGAGTAGTAGTAGTAGTAGTAGTATTTAGTAGTAGTAGTATTTAGTAGTAGTTGTAGTACTTGTAATAGTAATACTTGTAATAATAGTAGAATTAGTTGTTGTAGTAGTAGTAGTTGTAATAGGATTAGTAGTTGTAGTAGTCGTAGTAGTAGTAGTAGTAGTTGTAGTAGTATTAGTAGTTGTAGTAGTAGTTGCTGTAAAAGTAGTAGTTGTAGTTGTTGTGGTAGTACTTGTAGTAGTAATTTTTTTTTACTACTAGTAGTCTTTCTTTTCTGATTTTGGAAGATAGGATACGGGCAAAAAAAAGAATAAATTCTTTCTTTCTTCGTCTTCTTCTTTCTTGTTCTTCTTCTTATTTTGAAAAATTAAATAGAATGAATTAATTCAGCATGCAGAACATCTTGCGCACACGTTAAATCCTGTACCGCTGTTCGAAAGGGGGCCATTGGTGCGGGGGAACGGATGAAAAAAATTTAAAACCGCTTTACACGCAAAAATAAAAAAAAAAAGTATCGAGCCTTTGATTTGTTGCTTTAAAAAAGTTTCAGCGATTAAATTCCTAATTATTTTTTTATTTTATTTTTTTTTATTTTATTTTTATTATTTTTTATTATTATTTATTACCTTTATTTTATTTTTATTATTTTATTATTATTATTTTTTTTATTATTTTTTTATTATTATTTTTATTTTATTTATTTTTTATTTTTATCTTAGTAGTAGTAGAAATGATAGTATATATGGTAGTATAGTGTTTGTAGTAGTTTGGTTTAGTATTAGTTGTGGTGTAGTTTAGTTTTTGGTTGAGTAGTTTTTTTGGGTATATGTAGATTGTAGTATAGTAGGTATGCGTATTAGTATAGTAGTAGTAGTAGTAGTATGAATAGAGTTTTTTAAAAAGCAGTTTTTGTATAAGTATAGTGTAGAGGGGTTGGGGTGTAGTAGTAGTAGTAGATAGTAGGTAGCGTGTGTAGTAGGGGTGGTTTTTGTTAGGGTATATTTTGGGTTTTTGAAGATTGTGGGTTTTGGGGGTAGTAGAAATTTTGTGCTGTGGTTTTATAGTATTTTATTATTTTATTTAAGTTGGGGGTTTTGGGGTATTGTAAAAGGGGTTAGTTGTGTTTTTTTTAAGTTTTTGCAGTTAAGTATTGTATTTTGAGTGGTTTTGGTAGTGAATTTGGGAGTTTGGTAGTTGTATTTGTTGTATTGTGATAGTTTTTGTTTTTTTTGAAATTGTTTATTTTGTTTTTGATTTGTGGTTTGTTTGTAGTAGTGTTATTGTATTTTAAAATTGTGGTAGTGAGTTTAAACTTTTTGGTTTGTATTTTTAAAAATTTTGGAATTTAGTTGTAAGTTGGTGATTGTAGTTTACTAGTTTTATTTGTGAGTAGTAGAGTTTGTAGTGTTTTTGTTTAATAGGGTATGTTTTAGTTGTAGTAGTAGAGTGTGTAGTTTTAGTATTTGAAAGGGTGTAGTTGTAATATTAATAGTATTGTTTAGAGTAAAAAAGAAGTAGTAGGATTTGTAGTGGGGAGAAAAAAATTTTAGTTTGTAGGGTAGGGGGGGTAGGAGTTTTTGTTGTTAAGTTGTATGTTTATAGAGGTATTTTTTCTTGTAGTATTAAAAGAAGTGTGGGATTTTATTTTTGATTGGTTGTAAAATTGAATAAAATTTTTTGGTTTAGTTTTGTTTTAGTTGTAGTGGTTTTGGTATGTTTTGGGAAGTTTGGTAACAGTGGTTATGTATTTGGGGTATTTTTTGTGTTTTGTGGTAGTGTTTTTTTAGTAGTTCTGTAGTTTAGTTGTAATAATTTTAGTTGTTGAGTAGTATTGTTTTTGTTGTTGTATATTTTTTGTTGAGTATTTTGGGTGTAGTTTTGTATAGTTTGTGTTAGTATAATTGGGGTATAAGTGCATATGTGTGTGTTTTGTGGTAGTGTTTTGTAAAAAATTTTGGGTAGATTTGTAGTATAGAAATTGTGCGTTGTGGGGGGGATTTGGTGTATTTGGGTGTAGACTTGTTGTTTTTGTGATAGAGTATTTGTAATAGTAGTACTTGTAGGAGTTTTGTAGTAGTAGTACTCTAGGGGGTTTAGTTTTTTGTGTATAGTAGTCGCGAGGGTTTGTAGTTGTGGTGGGTTTATTTGTAGTAGTTGGGGTAGTTTATTGTAGATTTGGGGTTTTGTAGTTGTAGTTTGTAGTTTTATATAGTTTAGTAGTGCGTTTTTTGTAAGAGAGTATTGTAGTACAGTTGAGTATAGTTTTAGTCGTATAGGTCTAGTTATTGTTTTTGTAGTATATATTTTTTGTTGTATATTTTGGGTATTGTAGTAGTATTGTGGGTGTTTAGTAGTATTTTTAGTTTTTAGTATATGTATAGTTGGGTGGAGTATTTTGGTATTTGTTGTGGTTTGTTTTGTAGTATTAGTAGTGTAGTAGTATGTAGTTTGAGTGTAGTGTTAGTAGTTGGGTTTTAGAGTTTTTGTGTTTGGTTTGTTTGTAGAGGTGGGTGTTGCAGTTGTAGTCTTTGTGGTAGTGTAGTATTTTGGGGTTTTTGTAATTGAAAAAGTTGTGATTTTAGTTGAGTAGTTGTGGTATTGATGTACTGTATTTGTATGTTAGTGTAGTTTTATTTTGTAGGGGGAATGTAGTTAGTTGTTTGTTTATAGCATGAGATTAGTAGTAGTTATAGTTTGTATAGTATTTAGTAGTTATTTAGAAATCCTCTTTGCCCTGGGGGACCCCCTGGTGGGCAATTGAGGTAGAAAAGGACTTGTATCTCTGTTTCATTGATATCTAAGGCATTTGACAAAGAAAGACATTCGATCTGTTCGACATTTTACTAAGACAAAACTGTATGGGAAAAGATCTTAGAGTGATCAGAAACTTGTACTGGGGAACAAGAAGCTGCAATAAGAGTTGATAATGACTGCGTGAGTACGATGATCTGCAGGGGAGTGAGGCTTGGCTGCGTTTTTTTCTCCAGACTCTTCAATATCTACAGCAAAATGTTTCCCTAGGGAAAACATAGAGCAGCATGAAGGTGTCAAAGTAGGTTGTCACAACATAAACAATCTAAGATATGCGGATAACACAGTGCAAAATTGCTGACTCGGAGGGAAAACTACAAAATTATCCTTCAACAGTCACAATCGAAAGTGAAAACAAAGGACTCCAACTGAATGCAAAGAAGACTGAGTGCATGGTATCTCAAAAAGTCAGACACGCCTGTATGTAACATTTTATGCAAAGGTGAAAAAAAAAAACAAGTTTGCACCTTTAAATACTTGGGCTTCACAATAACCCCAGACGCCGAGCGACACAGAAATAAAGAAGAGAATCGCTTTGTTTAAAGACACATTCACCAAGTTTGAAGCCCTTTCTTTACCATTAAATATAAGACTCAGCCCCAAAATCAACACTCTGAAGCCTAATATGGTCCATCCTTCTGTACGGATGTGACTTCTGGACGCTGACAAAAGCCCTTTTGAAAGAAGACTTGAAGCAGCAGCAAAGTGGTATATCGAAGAATTATGAGAATATCATGGACTGAAAAGAAGTCAAACGAAGAAGTAATGGAAATGGCGGGTACAAAAGTCCCTACTCAAATAACCATCAGAAAAGACAACTACAATTTTTGGGGCACATAAAGGCTGATGGAATAGGGAAAAGCAAATATTGTGTGGGAAAAATTTGTGGTACCAAAGACAGAGGAAGACAACGCACAAAATACACAGACAGTTTGAAAAGCTAACGCAACGAGAAAGAAATCCCCCCAAAAATGAACTCTCAGGAGAACTGAACAGAGAGGAATGGAAGGCCATGATCGCCGATGTCTGCAACAAACCTAACACGAAGGGAAAAGAAAAAGTAGTAGTAGTAGTTTTTTATAGTAGTAGTAAAAGTAACAGTAGTAGTAGTTGTAAAAGTAGTATTAAAAGTAGTAGCATTAGTAGTAGTAGTAGTTGTAGTAGTAGTAGTAGTAGTAGTAGTTGTTGTACTAGTAGTAGTTGTAGTAGGAATAGTAGTAGTTGTTGTAGTTGTAGTTATAGTAGTAGTTGTAGTGGTATTTGTAGTAGTAGTAGTAGTAGTTGTTTGGAATAGGAGTGAGAAATGAAAGAGGAGAGCGGCTCACGGAATGGTGCAAGGAACAAAAGCTGGCTGTCATGAACACATGGTTTGAAAACCATCCAAGAAGATACTGGACGTGGAAAAGCCCTGGCGACAGAACCAGGAATCAAATAGATTGCATCCTGATTCAAGAACGCTTCCGTAACTCTATAACATCTTGTAAGTCTATGCCAGGTGCAGACTGTTGAAGTGATCATGTCCCAGTTATCGGGACAATGCGACTAAAATTGAAAAAGTTGTCAAAAGCAAAAAGAACACCACAACTGCAAATGAACATGCTACAAACTGACGAAGAAATCAAAGAAAAATACAAGATCAAAGTTGGAAACAAATTCGATGGCCTAGATCAACTCACCACTACAGAGGAAAATGGCAGATGATGAAAGATAGCATCAGCGAGGCAGCAAAAGAATATATACCAGTCATAAATAGAAAGGAACATAAGAAGTAGATGAGCTCCGAGATTTTAAACCTAATGGAAAACAGGAGAAAGGCAAAAGTAGATGAAAAGAAGTATAAAGAACCCGACAAACTGGTTAAGAAAAAATGTAATGAAGCCAAGGAAGAATGGATCAATATGCAGTGCAAGGAAATTCAAGTGAATGCAAATTTTGATAGCAAACTTATGCATGAAAAAATAAAAGATGTGACAGGGAAGAAATCATCTACAAAAACAGGTTGTATAAAGTCGAGAGATGGAGATATACTCATGGAAAAAGAAGATATTCTTAACAGGTGGTCAGAATACATCGAAGAGTTATACCACGACGACAGAGGTCCACCTTCTCATATTAGCAACGAAGATGGCCACATAATCATGGAAGACGAAGTGAGACATGCACTCAGCAAGATGAAAAGTGGTAAGGCGCCAGGACCTGATGATATCCCATCTGAATTGATAACAGCCCTGGATGAAGTGGGAATTAGGCAGTCACAAAACTACTAAACAATATTATGACACAGGAGAGATTCCGACAGATATGAAGAAGTCCATCTACATTGCGATCCACTAAGAAAACTGGGTACAGCTGAATGTGACCAACAGCGTACAATCAGCCTGATGAGTCACTCTCACCAAAGTTCTTTTACGAATACTCATGAAGAGAATGAGAAATAAAATACTCCCAGAAATATCAAAAAACGCAATTTGGATTCATGGCAGACAAAGGCACCAGAAATGCAATCTTCGCATTGAAAACTCTCATGGAAGATCCATCAAGGTCCAGAAGACCTGTACCTCTGCTTCATTGACTACTCAAAAGCGTTCGACAAAGTACGACACTCCGACTTGTTTGATATTCTGGCAGGGCTATACATCGACGGGAAGATCTTCGAGTCCTCAGAAAAATATTGGGAACAGGAGGCAGCCATTAGAGTCGACAATGACATCAGTCAATATAGACCAATCTGCAGGGGTGTGAGACAGGGCTGCGTGTTCTCGCCTGATTTATTTAATGTATATAGTGAAATAGTTCTACGAAATATTGAGAATCATGAGGGAATTAGTGTAGGTGGCCACAACATCAACAACCTGAGATATGCAGATGACACAGTCCTTATCGCCGACTCTGAAGAAAAACTGCAAAAGATTTTAACAACAGTAACAGACGAAAGCGAAAAGAAAGGATTACAGCTCAATGCAAAGAAGACAGAATGCATGGTTGATCTCGAAAAAAGCTGTGTTATACCACAATGCAACATAGCCTGTAAAGGAGAGAGAATCAGACAAGTAAACACCTTTAAATACCTTGGTTGTACTATCACCCCGGACGGCAAATGTGACACAGAAATCAAGAAGAGAATCAGTCAATCTAAGGCAACTTTTAACAACATGAAATGCATTTTTACCAACAGTAAGATAAGCCTCAATACAAAGATCCATGTTTTGAGAGCCTACGTATGGTCCATTCTTCTGTACGGATGTGAGTGCTGGACCCTAGCCAAGGACACAGAACAGCGACTAGAAGCAGTGGAGATGTGGTTCATCCGGAGAATCATGAAAGTCTCATGGACAAAAAGGAAAACAAATGCAGAAGTAATGGAAATGGCTGGGTACAAGAGATCCCTTCTCAACACCATCAGAGAAAGACAGCTCAAAGTTTTCGGCCATATAATCAGGGCTGACGGACTAGAGAAACTGTTATGGAGTGGCAAAATCTGTGGAAACAAGAGCAGAGGAAGACAACGCACAAAATTCGCAGACAGCTTAAACAAAATCGCAACGAATAAACAGGGCACCAACAATGAGCTCATGAGAGGGACGGAGAACAGGGAAGAATGGAGAGCCATGATCGTCGATGTCTGCAGGACCAGACCGGACACTTGAAGAAGAAGAAGAAGAAGAAGAAGTAGTAGTTGTAGTAGTTCTTGTAGTAGAAGTAGTAGTAGTAGTACTAGTTGTGGTAAAAGTAGGAGAAGAAGTAGTAATTCTGGTAGTAGTAGTAATAGTAATCGTAGTAGTGGTAGTGAATTTGTACAGCATCAATGCAAACCTGATCAGAGTCATCAAACAGCTGTACAGCGAGGCCACCAGTGCAGTGTACTACAACAACAACATTGGAGAATGGTTTCGAACAACAGTTGGAGTAAGGCAGGGCTGTCTACTCTCACCCACTCTTTTCAACATCTTCCTTGAGAGAATCATGGCTGATGCACTGGAACATCATGAAGGATCAGTCAGCATTGGTGGCAGAACGATCACAAACCTCCGCTTCGCAGATGACATTGATGGAATAGCAGGATCAGAAAAAGAGCTTGCCAGCCTAACAGACACTTGATAAGGCCTCCAAAACATACGGCATGGAAATCAGTGCAGAGAAGACCAAACTGAGACTAATAACACCAACGGCATTAGCACTGATATCAGGGTTAATGACCAGAAGCTGGAAACAGTTCAAAGCTTCAAGTACCTGGGAGCCATTGTATCAGACCAGGGACCAAGCCAGAAGTAGTATGCAGGACTGCACAGACAATAACAGCTTTGTCAAAACTAAACACCATCTGGAGAGATAAGAATATCTCACTTATCTCAAGATCAGACTAATGCGCGCTCCCTTGTCATATCCATATTTCTGTATGCCTGTGAATCATGGACCCTGACTGCAGATTTGGAGAGAGAGTACAGGCATAGTGGAGATGAGATGCTTTCGGAGACTCTTGGCATCTCCTACAAAGACCACAAAAGAAACGAAAGCGTGCATAACAGAATCCAGCAAACCATTGGACCTATGAGAACCTTCTAACGATCGTGAAAAAGCGTAAACTTAAATGGTATGGGCATGTCACAAGATCCAAGGAATTACAAAGACAGTTTTGCAAGGCACTGTCCAAGGAGGAAGAAGAAGAGGCAGACCAAGGAAGAGCTGGGAGGATAACATCAGCGAATGGACAGGCCTAGAACTCAACAAAACCCTGAGAAAGGCAGAACAGAGAGAGGAATGGAGGGAACTGGTTGTTGAGTCTTTGAGGGTGCCCCCACGGTCGTCAGACTACGGGACAGGTAAATAGTAGTGGTAGTAGTAGTAGTGCTAGTTGTGGTAGTAGTAGTAGTTGTAATAGTAGTAGTAGAATTAGAAGTAGTAGTAGTAGTAGTAGTTGTAGTAGTAGTAGTAGTAGTAGTAGTAGTAGTAGTAGTTGTAGTAGTAGTAGTAGAAGTAGAAGTAGTAGTAGTAGTTGTAGTAGTAGAAGTAGTAGTGGTAGTAGCAGTAGTTGTAGTAGTAGTTGTTGTATTAATAATAATAATAATAATAATAATAATGTATGGAATTTATATAGCGCTGAATCTTGTAAAGCAACAAATCAAAGCGCTCAGATTTAATTTCATACCACTTTAAGTCACGGCAGATTTCTCTCCGTGAAATTCGGGCTGCTCTCCCCGGGGAGAGCGCGTCGCCACAAGAGCAGCGCCACCCATTTTTTTTCTTTTTCCTGTATGCAACTGTATTTGTTTATTAGTAGAGGTAGCAGTTGTTGTAGTTGTTGTAGTTGTAGTTGTAGTAGTAGCAGTGGTATTAGTTATTGTAGTAGTAGTAGTAGTAGTTGTAGTGATAGTACTACTACTACTACTACTACTACTACTACTAGTACTACTACTACTACTACTACTACTACTACTACTACTACTACTACTACTACTACTATATACTACTATACTACTACTACTACTAGTAGTAGTAGTAGTAGTCTTTGTAAAAGTAGTAGTAGTAGTAGTAGTAATAGTTGTTGTATTTTTAGTAGTAGTTGTACTTGTACTTGTACTAGTAGTAGTAATAGTAGTAGTAGTAGTAGTAGGAGTAGTAGTAGTAGTAGTAGTAGTAGTAGTAGTAGAAGTGTTGTTGTTAGTAGTTGTAGTCGTAGATATGTAGTAGCAGTTGTGGTTTAGTTTTAGCTTTACTTGTAGTAGTTGTGGTACTAGTAGTTGGAGTAGTTGTGGTAACAGTAGTTGTAGTAATTGAGGTAGTTGTTAGTTGTAATAGTTGTGGTAGATGTAGTTGTAGTTGTTGGTGTAGTTGTAGTAAATGTAGTTGTTGTTGTTAGTAGTTGTTGTATTAGTAGTTGTAGTTGTAGTAGTTGTGATAGTAGTAGTAGTAGTTGTGGTAGTAGTAGTAGTATTAGTAGTAGTAGTACTAGTAGTAGTGGTAGTAGTAGTTGTGGTAAGTAGTAGTTGTGGTGGTAGTAGTAGTTTGAGTTAGTTTCGGTAGTAGACTTGTTGTAGTAGTAGTAGTAGTAGTTGTATTAGTTGTGGTAGTACTAGTAGTAGCAGCAGTAGTAGTAGTTGTAGTAGTAGTAGTTGTATTAGTTGTGGTAGTTGTAGTTGTGGTTGTTGTAGTTGTAGTAGTGTTGGTAGTTGAAGTTGTAGCAGTTGTGGTAGTTGTAGTTGTTAGTTGTAGAAGTTGTGGTATTTCTAGTTGTTGTAGTTGTAGTTGTAGTAGTAGTAGTTGTAGTAGTAGTTGTAGTGGTAGTAAGTGTAGTAGTTGTAGTAGTCGTAGTTTTAGTAGTAGTTGTAGTGTAGTTGTAGTAGTAGTTGTAATAGTTCAGGTAGTTGTAGTTGTAGTTGTAGTTGTAGTAGTAGTAGTAGTAGTAGTAGTAGTAGTAGTTTTTTTTAGTAGTAGAAGTAGTAGTTGTTGTTGTAATAGTAGTAGTTAGAAGTGTAGTAGTAGTTGTTGTTGTTGTAGTAGTAATAGTAGTAGTAGTAGAAGTAGTAGTAGTAGTAGTAGTTAGTAGTAGTAGTAGTAGTAGTATTAGTGGTAGTATTAGTAGTTGTAGTAGTAGTTGCTTGTAGTAATAGTAGTTGTAGTAGTTTGTGGTGGTAGTAGTTATAGTAGTTGTGGTGGTTAGAAGTTATAGTATTTGTGGTGGTTTTTGTTGTTGTAGTTGTGGTAGTAGTAGTTGTAGTTGTTGTGAGTTATAGTAGGTGTAGATAGTTGTGGTTAGTACTAGTTGTAGTAGTTGTAGTAGTTCTAGTAGTTGTAGTATTGTAGTTGTAGTAGATGTGGTAGTTCTAATTCTAGTGGTTGTGGTAGTTGAAGTTGTAGTAGATGTGGAAGTTGTAGTTGTATTGGTTGTCGTAGTTGACGTTGAAGTAGTTAGGGTAGTTGTAGTTGTAGTAGTTGTGGCAGATGTAATTGTGGTATTTGTAAGTCTAAGTAGTTGTTTGTAAATGTAGTAGTATTAGTATTAGTTAGTAGTAGTAGTAGTTGCAGTTGTAGTACTTGTAGTAGTAGTACTAGTAGAAGTAGTAGTTGTAGTTAGTTAGTAGTAGTTCTTGTTGTTTTTTGTACTTTTAGTAGTTGTAGTAGTAGTTGTGGTATGTCGATGTAGTAGTTTGTAGTAGTTTGTGGTGGTAGTAGTTGTAGTAGTTGTCGTAGTAGTTAATTGTTTGTAGTAGTAGGAGTTGTGGTAATAGTAGTAGTAGTAGTAGTTGTTGTGATAATTGTAGTTGTAGTGGTTGTGGTTAGTTGTAACTTTAGTAGATGTGGTAGTTGTAGTTGTGTAGTTAATGTAGTTGTAGTTGTATCAGTTTGTGGTAGATGTAGTTGAAATAGTTGTTGTAGTTGTCGTTGTAGTAGTTGAGATAGTAGTTGTAGTAGTAAGAGTTCTAGTAGTAGTAGAAGTAGTAGTAGTAGTAGTAGTAGTTGTAGTAGTAGTAGTAGTAGTAGTAGTAGTGGTTGTAGTAGTTATTAGTAGTTAGTAAGAGTTGTTTAGTAGTTGTATTAGTAGTAGTGTAGTAGTTGTGGTAGTAGTTTTTGTTGTAGTTGTTGTTAGTAGTAGTAGTTGTACTAGTTGTAGTAAATGTGGTAGTAGTAGTAGTTGTAGTAGTTGTGGATAGTTTTAGTTGTAGTAGTTGTGATAGTAGTAGTTGTATTAGTTGTGGTAGTTGTAATTGTAGTTTTTGTGGTAGTTGTAGTTGTAGTAGCTGTGGTAGTTGTAGTTGTAGTAGTTGTGATAGTTTTAGTATTTTTAGTTGAAGTAGTAGTAGTTGTTTTAGTAGTAGCAGTAGTTCTAATAGTTCTAATAGAAGAAGTAGTAGTAGTTGTAGTAGTACTTATATTAGTAGTAGTAGAAATAGTAGTAGTAGTATTAAACGTAGTAGAAGTAGTAGTAGTTGTGGTGGTAGTAGTAGTCGTTGTAATATGAGAAGTAGTAGTAGTAGTAGTAGTAGTAGTAGTAGTAGTAGTAGTGGTAGTAGTAGTTGTAGAAGTAGTAGTAGTAGTAGTAGTTAGTGGTTAGTAGTAGTTGTAGAGTAGTTGTCGTAGTAGTTAGTAGTTGTAGTAGTTGTGGTAGTTGTAGTTGTGATAGTTTGGTAGTTCTAATTTTGTAGTGGTTTTGTTGGTAGTTCTAATTGTAGTGGTTGTGGTAGTTGAAGTTTATAGTAGTTGTGATAGTTGTAGTAGTTGTGGTAGTTATAGTTGATTGTACTTGTGGTTGTTGTAATTGTAGTATATTGTGGTAGTTGTAATTGTAGTAGTTGTGGTACTTGTAGTTGTAGTAGTTGTAGTAGATATACTGTAGTAGTAGTTGTAGTAGTAGTTGTGATAATTATAAGTTCTAGTTTTAGTATGTAGTTGTAGTAGTAGTAGTAGTAGTAGTTTTGCTACAGTAGTATTAGTAGTTGTAGTAGTAGTTGTGGTAGTAGTAGTAGTAGTAGTAGTAGTAGTTGAAGTATTAGTAGTAGTACTAGTAGTAGTAGTAGTTGGAGTAGTAGTAGTAGTTGTAATAGTAGTAGTAGTAGTAGTAGTAGTAGTAGTAGTAATAGTTGGAGTAGTAGTAGTAGTGGTGGTAGTAGTAGTAGTAGTAGTAGTAGTAGGAGTATTTGTATAAGTAGTAGTAGTAGTTGTAGTTGGAGTAGTAGTAGTAGCATTAGTAGTAGTTGTTTAAGTAATAGTAGTAGTAGTTGTAGTAGTATTAGTACTAAAAAAAAGTAGTAGTAGTAGTTGTAGTAGTAATAGTAGTGTAGTAGTCGTCAGTAGTAGTAGTAGTTGTTGTTGTAGTTGTAGTATTGTAGTTGTTTAGTTGTTGTAGTTCTTGTAGTAAAAGCTAGTATTATTAGTTTCAGTGGTAGTAATTAGTAGTAGTTGTTGTAGTTGTATTGTAGTAGTTGTGGAAGTTGTAGTTGTAGTAGATGTTATAGTTGTAGTTTTAGTAGTTGTGGTAGTTGTAGGTGTAGTAGTTGTGGTAGTTTTAATTGTAGTAAATGTAGTTGTAGTAGTAGTAGTTGTAGATGGTAGTTGTATATGTAGTAGTTTTAGAAGTTGTAGTAGTAGTAGTTGTGGCATAAATAATATTAGTATAAGTATTAGTAATTGTAGTAGTTGTGGTAGTAGTAGTAGTAGTAGTAGTAGTAGTTGTTGTTGTTGTTGTAGTAATAGTAGTTGTACTAGTTGTGGTAGTAGTACTTGTTGTAGTTGTAGTAATACTAGTAGTTGTAATAGTAGTAGTTGTAATGAGTAGTTATGGTAGTTGTAGTTGTAGTACTTGTTACAGTTGTAGTTGAAGTAGTTGTTGTAGTTGTTGTTGTAGTAGTTAAGGTAATAGTTGCATTAGTAGTAGTAATAGTTTTAGTAGTACTTGTAGTAGTAGTAGTAGTTGTAGTAGAAGTAGTAGCAGTAGTAGTAGTTGTGGTTGTAGTAGTAGTAGTAGTAGTAGTACTAGTGGTAGTAGTAGTAGTAGTTGTGGTAGTAATAGCTGTAGTAGTTGTGGTAGTAGTTATGGTTAGTAGTAGAAGTTGTTAGTAATAGTAGTTGTAGTAGTAGTAGTAGTAGTTGTTAGTAGTAGTAGTAGTTTTTGTTGTAGTAGTTTTAGTAGTTGTAGTAGTTTTGGTAGTTGTAGTTGTTGTAGTTGTAGTTATAGTAGTTGTGGTTGTAGTAGTGTAGTAGTAGTAGTAGTTTTAGTAGTAGTAGTTGTGGTAGTGAGTAGTAGTAGTTTTTTGGTAGTTGTAGTTGTAGTAGTTGTGGTAGTTGTAATTGTAGTAGTTGTGGTAGATGTAGTTGTGTAGTGGTACTTGTAGTAGTTGTTGTAATTGTAGTTTTAGTAGTAGTTGTTTAGTAGTAGTAGTTGTAGTAGTAGTAGTTTTTTTGTACTAGTATTAGTAGTTATAGTATTTTGGTAGTAGTTGTTGTAGTAGTTGTGGTGGTAATAGGTGTAGTAGTGGTGGTAGTTGTAGTTGTAATAGTTGTGGTAGTTGTACTAGTTCTGGTAGTTGTAGTTGTAGTAGGTGGTATAGTTGTAGTTGTAATAGTTTAAGTTTTAGTAGTAGTAGTTGTTTTTAGTAGTAGTAGTTGTTGAAAATGGAGCAGTAGTTGAGTAGTAGTAGTAATCGTAGTAGTAATTTTTAGTAGCAGTAGTAGTAGTAGTAGCAGCAGTGGTAGAAGTATTAGTATTTGTAGTAGTTTTTAGTAGTAGTAGGTGTAGTAGTAGTATTTGTTGTTGTTATAGTTGTATTTTTTGTGTATTTGTAGTGTACTTGTAGTAGT
>CM054161.1:14356074-14360060 GCA_028751875.1 Rapana venosa | reverse complement strand
ACCCGGGAGGGGGGAGGGAGGGAGGAGGGAAAGGGAGGGAAGGAGGGAGGGAGGGAGTGAAGGAGGGAGGGAGTGAAGGAGGGAGTGAAGGAAGGATGAAGGGAAAATGGGAAAGGGAAAGGGGTGAAAAAGGGAAAGGGGTGAAGGAAGGAGTGAAAGGAAGAAGTGAAGGAAGAATGAAGGAAGGAGTGAAGGAAGGGGTGGGAAAGGGAAGGGGTGAAAAAAAGTGAAGGAAGAGTGAAGGAAGGAGTGAAAGAAGTGAAGGAAGGAGTGAAGGAAGGAGTGAAAGGAAGAAGTGAAGGAAGAAGTGAAGGAAGGAGTGAAGAAGGAGTGAAGGAAAAGTGAAGGAAGAAGTGAAGGAAGGAGTGAAAGAAGTGAAGGAAGAGTGAAGGAAGGAGTGAAAGAAGTGAAGGAAGGAGTGAAGGAAGGAGTGAAGGAAGGAGTGAAGGAAGGAGTTTAAAGAATGAAGAAGGAAGAAGTGAAGGAAAGGAGTGAAGGAAAAGTGAAGGAAGGAGTGAAGGAGTGAAGAAGGAGTGAAGGAGTGAAAAGGAGTGAAGGAACGGTGAAGGAGTGAAGGAAGGAGTAAGGAGTGAAGGAAAAAAGTGAAGGAAGGAGTGAAGAAGGAAGGAAGGAGGTGAAGGAACGGGTGAAGGAGTGAAGGAAGGAGTGAAGGAGTGAAGGGAAAAATGAAGGAAGGGGTGAAGGAAAGGGGTGAAGGGAAAGGGGTGAAGGAAGGAGTGAAGGAGTGAAGGAGGAGTGAAGGAGTGAAGGAAGAGTGAAGGAACGGGTGAAGGAGTGAAGGGAAAGGGGTGAAGGAGTGAAGGAAGAAGTGAAGGAAGGAGTGAAGAAGTGAAGGAAGGAGTGAAGGAAGGAGTGAAGGAAGGAGTGAAGGAAGGAGTGAAGGAGTGAAGGAAGGAGTGAAGGAGTGAAGGAAGGGGTGAAGGAACGGGTGAAGGAGTGAAGGAAGGAGTGAAGGAGTGAAGGGAAAGGGGTGAAGGAAGGAGTGAAGGAAGGAGTGAAGGAGGAGGAGGAGGAGTGAAGGAAGGAGTGAAGGAAGGAGTGAAGGAAGGAGTGAAGAAGGAGTGAAGGAAGGAGTGAAGGAAGGGAGGAGTGAAGGAAGGAGTGAAGGAAGGAAGGAGTGAAGGAAGGAGTGAAGGAAGGAGGTGAAGGAAGGAGTGAAGGAAGGAGTGAAGGAAGGAGTGAAGGAAGGAGTGAAGGAAGGTGAAGGAAGGAGTGAAGGAAGGAGTGAAGGAAGAGTGAAGGAAGGAGTGAAGGAAGGAGTGAAGGAAGGAGTGAAGGAAGGAGTGAAGAAGAGTGAAGGAAGGGGTGAAGGAAGGAGTGAAGGAAGGAGTGAAGGAAGGAGTGAAGAAGGAGTGAAGGAAGGAGTGAAGGAGTGAAGGAAGGAGTGAAGGAGTGAAGGAAGGAAATGAAGGAAGAAGTGAAGGAAGGAGTGAAGAAGGAAGGAAGGATAGGAAGGAGTGAAGGAAGGAGTGAAGGAGTGAAGGAAGGAGTGAAGGAAGGAGTGAAGGAAGTGAAGGAAGAAGGAAAGGAGTGAAGAAGGAGTGAAGGAAGGAGTGAAGGAAGAAGTGAAGGAAGGAGGAAGGAGTGAGGAAGTGAAGGAGGAGTGAAGGAAGAAGTGAAGGAAGGGAAGGAGTGAAGGAAGGAAGGAAAGGGAAGGAGTGAAGGAAGAGTGAGGAAGGAGTGAAGGAAATGAAGAGAGTGAAGGAAGGAGTGAAGGAAGGAGTGAAGGAAGGAGTGAAGGAAGATGCAGGAAGGAGTGAAGAGGATGAAAGAATGAAGGAAGGAGTGAAAGTAAGGAGTGAAGGAAAGTGAGAAGGAGTGGAAGGAAGGAGGAAGTGAAGGGAAAGGAGAGTGAAGGAAGTGAGTGAAGGAAGGAGTGAAGGTAAGGAGGAGTGAAGGAAGGTGAGAAGGAGAAGGAAGGAGTGAAGGAAGAAGGAACGAATGAGTGAGGAGAATGAAGGAGAAGTGAAGGAAGGAGTGGAAGGAATAAGTGAGGAAGGTTAGTGAAGGAAGAGTGAAGGAAGAAGTGAGGAAGAGTGAAGGAAGGAGTGAAGTTTAGGAAGGAGTGAAGGAAGGGTGATGGAGTGAGAAGAAGTGAAGGAAGGAGTGAAGGAAGAAGTGAAAGAAGTGAAGGAAGGAGTGAAGGAAGGAGTGAAGGAAGAAGTAAAGGAAGGAGTGAAAGGAGTGAAGGAAGGATCCCCTCAACACACACACACACATCTTTGTAACCAGTGCACACACACACATGCGCGCGCGTGCATACGCACGCATGCGCACACACACATAACGATAACGAAGTTTTATTTTCTGAGGGTAATAGAATAAGTATAAGATGTTTTTTTACATCTAGCCCCCAGGAAGAAAGAAAACAAGTAAACAATGTATCAGCAAAGTGAAATCATAATAATCCAAAATAAACATTAAGAAGAAGAGAGAGGCAGACACAGAGAGAGAGAGAGAGCGAGAGAGAGCAGCGAGAGAGAGAGAGAGAGAGAGAGAGAGACATACACACACACACCACACACACACACACCGTACACACACAAACACACACACACATACACAGAGAAAGACAGACAGACAGACAGACAGAGAGCCCAAGGAGAGAGACAGAGGAACCAGAACCACTAACAGACAGAAAGACAGAGACAAAGAGACCAGACAGACAGAGACAGAGGGGGGGAAGGAGGGAGAGTAAGAGAGAGAGAAACGGACAGACAGACAGACAGAGACGAGAGGAGAGAAAGAGAGAGAGAGAATTGAATAGCATCGAATTGAATGAATTTTATTTAAAGAGAGTTATGGTATAAGCAAACATGCTTTTTGTTTACAACCAGCCCTCTGGGCAAACACAACAACAAAAAACACCACCAAGTCTCTCAACCAAACAACAAAGAACACAATTTGTTCAAAGAAAAAGGAAAACAATCAAATCATCCAAAATGTAAAACACAGTATTATTGTAAACATATAACTTTTTTTTTTAAAACTGACTGGGGAGAGAGAGAGAATGCGAATGCGAATGCGAAAGTTTTATTCATTATAGGCCTTGGCCCCTCATGAAGGGGGGGTGTGTATATAATCAACATTCCAAAACATGTTGCATAGGAAACATTTATGAACAGAAGAATAATACTTCAATAATGCTTCTTCGTAAACAAATCAACAAAGTCAAAACCTTAATCCATTCAGCAAAAACAAACTATTACTCTTCTCAAGTTCTTGATGCCACATCTATGAAATCTCTCTTTTCCCTCACATCCACTCTGCTTGGATCTGCGAAGGCTAGCCCTCTGCCTTCTATCTACAACCACTCTGAACTTCCTTCCATATTTTCTGCATTCTTTTCTGACAAAATCCGCAACATTCGCTCTAGCTTGGATCAGACTCCTTTCCAGCCTGCAATTTGTGATCCTCAATTTTCTGGCCACTCCTCTCCTGTCCCTTTCATCCAGCAAGCGAGAAAGAAATCGAGACAATTCTGAAAGGAATGACTATAAAATCATGCGATCTCGACCCCATACCTGCTTCTCTTTTCGCGCAGTGCCTGCCACAGCTCATACCCGCTATCACAAAGATAGTAAACTCATCTCTTGTTTCTGGAAATGTTCCTTCAGCTCTCAAAACTGCTTTAGTCACACCATTACTCAAAAAGCATGACCTTGACCCTAACATTCTGAAGAATTACAGACCTGTTTCCAACCTACCTTTTATCTCTAAAGTCCTTGAAAGAGTAGTTCTGAAACAGCTCAACAACCACCTCCTCTCCAACAATCTTCTTCCTGCGTTTCAGTCTGCCTATCGTGCCAACCACAGCACTGAAACCACCCTAGTTCACACCTTAAACATGCTTCTACTTGCTTCTGACTCAGGAAAATCTCCCCCCTCACTCTACTCGACTTATCTGCAGCCTTCGACACTATTGACCACTCTATCCTTCTTTCCGTCTTCAAGAAACGTTTGGT
>CM054161.1:14343574-14348574 GCA_028751875.1 Rapana venosa | reverse complement strand
AAATTCTCTCATCTGTTCCCACGGCACACAATGGCCTACTCTCACGAAAGCGGAACAGGATTTAATGTGTGCGCAAGATTTCTGCGTGCGTTCGAACACGGGACCTGGTTTATAGTCTCATCCGAAGGAAGGGCAATAAGGCTGCACATGTGAACCTGTTTCAATATTACACTGACGTAACCATAGAGGATTGCACAAGGATCTGTTTCGTGTGAAAAAGGAAGGCACCTCACGTGTTGTGCAATTTCTTCTTCTTCTCTCTCTCTCTCTCTTCACTCTCTCTCTCTCTCTCTCCTCTCTCTCTCTCTCTCTCTCTCTCTCCTCTCTCTCTCACTGACGCTCTCTCTCTCTCTCCTCTCTCTCTGAGGCTCTGTGTGTGTGTGTGTGTGTGTGTGTGTGTGTGTGTGTGTGTGTGTGTGTGTGTGTGTTCCTCTCTCTCTCTCTCTGTCTGACGCTCTCTCTCCGTCTCTGTGTCTCTCTCTCTCCCCTCTCCTCTCCTCTCTCTCTCTAGCTCCTCTCTGCTCTTCTCTCTCCGTCTCTGTTCTCTCTCTCTCTCTCTACCTCTCTCTCTCTCGTCCTCTCTCCTCTCTCTCTCTCTCTCTCTCCGTCCTCTTCTGTTCTCTCTCTCTCTCTCTCCTCTTCTCTCTCTCCTCTCTCTCCTTCTACGTCTCTCTCTCTCTCTCTCTCTATGTCTCTCTACTCTCTCTCTCTCTCTTCTCTCTCTCTGAGTCTGCTCTCCTCTCTCTCCTCCGCTCTTGTCGTCCTGTCTCTCTCTAACGCTCTTCTCCTCTCTTTTTGTCCTCTCTCTCCGTCTCTCTCTGACACTCTCTGTCTCTCTCCTCTTGATTCTCTCATGTCATCATGCAATTATACACATACACACACACACAATAACACACACACACTCACACACACAACATACACACACACACACACACACAACACACACTCACACACACACACACACACACACACACACACACACACACACACACACACACAACACACAGAATCGTGCAGTGTGGACGTCAGCGTCTTTCAGCTCTGTCAATGCCTTCAGCCGCCGTGTTGGCTGAAAGAAGGGCTTCCTCACCCTGCACACCCCCTCTCCAGCCCAGCACCATCACACACACACACACACACACACACACACACACACACACACACACACACACACACATAACACACATACACACACACACACACACACACACATACACACACACATACATAACACATACACACACACACACACACACCACATACACACACATACACACACATACACACACACACACACATACACACACAATACACACACACACATACACACACACAGAGACACTCACACACACACACATACACACACACACACATACACACACATACACACACACACACACATACACACACACACACACACACTCACACACACACACTTACACACACTCACACTCACTCACACTCACAACACACACACACACACTCACACACACTCACACACACACACTCACACACATACACACACATACACATGTGTGCCGGTGGGAACAGATGACAAAATTTACAAAACCGCATAGACACGGGGACTGGATGTAAAAAAGCACATAAATGCTTATTCTATTATCCTCGATATAGGTAAAAGGTAAAGGCGTCCCATAACCTATAAGGTCGTAGGGGAGCGAGGCGTCAGAGACCTCACTTCTCTAGGGCCAGCATATTGAGGGCGGCGCCCATCTCCTCTCCCTCGCTGCTTTACCTTCCCTGACCCTAATAAAAGATATATAAAAAGAAGTTAAAAAAAGATATACACACACACTCACATACACATACACACACACTCTCTCACACATACACTCACACACACTCACACACACATACACACGCATACTCACACACACACACACACGCACACTCACACAACACACCACACACACACACACACACTCATACACACACACATACTCACACACACAACACACATATACTCACACACACTCACATACACACTCACACAAACACACACACATACACACACACTCACACACACAATACACGCACACATACACACACATACACACACACGAACACACTCCACACACACATACTACTTACACACACATACACTCACTCACACACACACCACACACACACACACACACTCACACACTACACACACACACTCACAACACATCACACGCGCACACTCACACACTCACGCACGCACACACTCACACACATACATACACATACACACATATGCACACATACACACACAACTCACACACATACATACACCACAACAACACACACACACATGCACACACATATACACACATACACATACACACCACACACACACACACACACACACACACACACACACACACACACACACACACACACACTTACACACACACACGTCTGATATCAATATTTAGTGGAAGGACGTTAAACTGAAGAACTAATACACACACACACACTCACACACATACACACACACTCACACACACAAATACACACACACACACACATACACAACACAAACACACACATACACACATGCACACACATGCACACACATGCACACACATACACACACACACACACACCAAGTCTCTTTAGATCACTACACACGCTCCCCCCACCCTTACCAACCCCATCCCCCTTTTCCTTCATCTTACATTCTCCCCCCAAGGACAGGAGGGGGTGGGTGGGTTGGGGGGTGGGGGGATGATAACCTAGTGGTTAGAGCGTTTTGTTCATGATCTGACAGTTAGCTGTGGGCGTGAGCTCGAATCTTGGATTTAAATGTATCTCTCCGTGACGATAACCCCACCCATACACACACACACACATACTCACTCACTCATTCACACACATGCACACACACACACACACACACAACACACACACACGCACGCACGCACGCACCCACAAGAAAGAGAGAGAGAGAGAGAGAGAGAGAGAGAGAGAGAGAGAGAGAGAGAGAGAGAGAGAGAGAGAGAGAGAGAGAGAGAGAACCAATCTTGGTTCTATTCAATGAAAACGGAGTAGCGTTGCCTGTGTGAGAAGGTATTTTTATGAAAACGGTTATACACCCAAAAGCAGGGTCTAGTGATCCATGTGTAGCACTCGCGATCTGACGGCCCAGGATCATCCCTGAAGTAGGCATACGGCTACCTTAATGGTACCTCCACCCCCCCCCCCCCCCTTCCAAAAAAACCCAAAACCGTTCGCACATGTAAACATCTCAGCATTATGAATCTCTTCACTGTGGCGGAGGAACGAGGGGAAAAAACCCACACAGACAAGCTGTTCATCCAGTGTGTACTGTCCCAGTGATTTTCAGGAATACGAATACGAATACGAATACGAAATTTTTTATTGAGGGTAAATGGATAAGCTTACAGCTTCTTTACACCATGCCCTCAGGCCCACCCACCCATTCCCTTTCCCCCAAAGAAAAACGCAAAGGAAAAAGCCCAAAACATCTCAAATTTAAATAATTGCATAAAAAAGTTCAAGTAAATAAAAGACTCAAACAGACAAAAAACAAACAAACAAACAAACAAATGAGCTAATAAACAAACTTGAAATTATGATTTAGCACACTGACATCCATTTCAAACTACTTTCAGCAAATCCCTTCATCTCCCCATACCATCTCTAATCAGCTTTTTTCAAAACAATTTACACCAATTTTACATATACACATACACCTACTATGCAGACACAACAAATATCATATAAAAAAAAAATCAAATCGGAAAGCAGTCGAACAGAAGAAAGAGAGAGAGAAGAGGAGAGAGAGAGAAGAGAAAGAGGAGAAAGAGAGAGAGAGAACAGCAACAGACAGACAGATAACAGACAGACAACAACAGACAGACAAAACAACAAAACAAGAGGAATGGAAAATTGAAAGACACCAACAGAACGGTGAAGGAACGGGTTTTTATTTGGCTAAAACGTCAGAGCTTGGTTAAAGTTTGATCCCCAAAACTAAAAGGGGGAGAAAAAGGAAGGAAAACAGACGTTATTTATTTATTATTTATTTTATTTATTCTTTTATTTTCGGGATAAGGAATAAGCACTCATTTCTTTTTACCCCATCCCCGGGTTATGCGTTATGTAAATTTTTGGTCATCTGTCCCCAAACCGGCACCATTGGCCTACTCTTGCGAAAAGCGAACAGATTTAAAAACTGTGCGCAAGATTTCGCAGGGTTCCACGGGGCCCCGGGGCCCCGGGTTTACAATCCATCCAAAAAATTCTGGCTGAACTGTCAATGCTGGGTTAAGCGTTGTTTCAAACAAAAAGGCGGAGGAAAGAGGAAGGAAACGGACTGATTATTTTGGCAACAGCCCGCCCCACCCCCCCCCCCAAACCCCCCCTTTTCCCCCCCCGGCCCCCCCAAAAAAAAAAAAAAAAACCAAAAACCCAAAAAAAACAAAAAAACCCCCCCCCCCCCCCCCCCCCCAAAAAAAACCAAAAAAAAACCCCCCCCCCACCCAAAAAAAACCAAAAAAAAAAAAAAAAACCCCCCCCCCAAAAAAAAAACAAAAAAAAAAAAAACAAAAAAAAAAACAAAAAAAAAAAACCCTGAAAAAAAAAAAAAAAAAAAGGAAAAAAAAAAAAGGGGAAAAAAAAAAAGGGGAACAAAGAAACCCCCCCAAACCCCCCCCCCCCCCCCCCCCAAAAATTTTTTTTTCCCAAAAAAAAATGTAAAAGGGGCAAAAATTTTTTTTTAAAAAAAAACCCACACAACCCCCCCCCCAAAATTTTTTTTTTTTAAAAAACCCCTCCAAAAAAACCCCCCCCCCCTTTTTTTTACCCAAAAAAAAAAAAAAAAAAAACCCCCCAAAAAAAAATAAAAAAAAAACCCCAAAATTTTAAGGAAAAGGACACGGGGGAAAAAAACTTTCCTTTTTTTTTAAAAAAAACCCCCCCCAAAAAAAAAACCCCCCCCCCCCCCCCTTTTTTTTCCCCCCTTTTTTTTT
>CM054161.1:14311627-14314127 GCA_028751875.1 Rapana venosa | reverse complement strand
CTCTCTCTCTCTCTCTCTCTCTCTCTCTCTCTCTCTCTCTCTCACACACACACACACACACACACACACACACACACACACACACACACACACAACTGATGAGTACAGACACGGTTTGTCCAGATCTATTTTTCACTCTATTAACAAAAGGATGACAACGCTACTTCAAGCTGTATGTTGAAAAACAATTGTGATCTGATAATTATGTACTTGATATGCATGCTTTTCAAAATTTTCCTTAGACATCATCTCCTTTTGTGATTTGATCATGCTTGATACAGGGGTCATGATAATGAATTAGAATAGTATGTGTTTTTCTACTTTTATAAGTCATAAATCTATGCTTTTTTGTACATTTGTTTTGCCAATAATAGGAATGAACCTATTGTTCTATCCCAAGCCCAACAAATGTATTGTGGCCCAGGGCCAATGATACATTTAATCATTTCAGTGTTCAGAGTTCTCTGTCTCTGTCTCTGTCTCTGTCTCTCTCTCTCTCAATAAAAAGTTCGAGTTCGAGTTCGAGTTCTCTCTCTCTGATTGTAAAGTTTACTGGAAAGTCTCGTTTGTCATTCTCAACCACAATCCTTGTTCAGGGCAAGGCCCAGATGAACAAAAGAATGCTAATACTTCTTCTATGTGACCCTTTGAAATACAGAGTATCAAAAGATTATCAATCCACCATCTGTGTGTGTATGTGTGTGTGTGTGTGTGTGTGTGTGTGTGTGTGTGTGTGTGTGTGTTTTGTGTGTGTGTCTTTTGTGTGTGTGTGTGTGTGTGTGTGTGTGTGTGTGTGTGTGTGTCTGTCTGTCTGTCTGTCTGTCTGTCTGTCTGTCTGTCTCTGTGTGTGTGTATGTTTGTGTGTGTGCGTGCGTGTGTGTGAGTGTATGTGGGTTTTTTTCAAATCTTTTATTCTTTTTATTTTATTCTTTTATTTCGAGGACAATGGAATAAGAACACGTGTGCTTTTTTTGTTTTGTTTACATCCAGTCCCATGTGTATGCAGTTTTGTAAATTCTGTCATCCGTTCCCATGTGAGAGAGAGAGAGAGACACAGAGAGAGACAGAGAGTGTGTGTGTATGGTGTGTGTGTGTGTGTGTGTGTGTGCGCGCGTGTAAACTCTTTTATTTCGAGGATAATGAATATGCACTCATGTACTTTTTACTACACAATCAGTGGCTGTTTTGATAGACGCAGTTGCATTAACAAAACGCATTACACTACACTACACTACACTACACCCCGCACGCACGCACGCACACACACACAGACAGAGAAAGACACAAAAAGGGGGGGGGGGGGGGAGGCAATAAGAGACACAGAAGAGGACACACACACACACACACACACACACTATATAACTATATATATATATATATTATATATATATATATATATATTATAAAATACAGTTGCAGACCAACAAAAAAAAAGTGGCGCTGCTCTTGTGGCGACGTGCTCTCCCCGGGGAGAGCAGCCTGAATTTCACGCAGAGAAATCTCGTGACTTATAAAGTGGTATAAATGAAATAAATGATTATATATATATATATATATATATATATATATATATATATATTTATATATATATATATATATATATATATATATATATATATATATATTACAGGAAAAGACAGGTAAAATCCACAACCATCACCACAGCAATAACATAACACCAGCGTCAAAGAAAGAAAGAAAACAAAAACGTTTTCACTTTGAAAAAACACACCAGAAACAGACTATACAACCACAACAACAACAACAAAACCCCATTATAAACAAGACACACAGCAGCAATGTTTACTTACCCCGGACTAAAAACACACACACACACACACACACACACACCGCTGACAGAGTTAACAATGACTATGGCTGGTTTGGGCTCTGAGCAGGCTTAGAACCAAAGCATTGAAAGCGGCTTTCCACATAATTATTGATCTACAAATCTCCCCTGGGGAAAGTTTAGGGGTGGGGGGGGGGGGGGGGGGGGGTGATGGTTATTCTGTGACGTTCACTGATGACACTCTCTCTTCCTTGTTTTCAGCAATGACGGGATGTGGAAGGTTTTAGTCACTAAACAGTTCTGCCTTTCCACACTCCAGAGGATTTCTGGTGGTGGGTCGGTGGTTTAGAGGTAACGAGTTGAAGGTTCGATCCCCGTTTCTTCTTCTTGGTTTTCTTCTTCTTTCTTCTTCTTTGTTTTCTTCTTCTTTCTTCTTCTTCTTCTTCTTCTCTCTTCTCCTTCGTTTTCGTCGTCGTCTTCTTCTTCTTCTTCGTTTTCGTCTTCTTCTTCTTTCTTCTTCTTCCTTTCTTCTTCTTTTTCTTTTCTTTCTTCTTTTCTTCTCTTTCTTCGTTTTCGTTTTCTTTCTTCTGCCTTCTTCTTCTTCTTCTTCCTCTTCTTTCTTCTTCTTCTTTCTTCTTCTTTTCTTCTTCTTCTTCTTTCTTCTTCTTTTCCTTCTTTTTCTTCATCGTCATCGTTGCCGTCGTCGAATGC
>CM054161.1:14284127-14299127 GCA_028751875.1 Rapana venosa | reverse complement strand
CTCTCTCTCTCTCTCTCTCTCTCTGTTATTATTAAGATGTATCCCTACGGGCGGGGACTGGATGTAAAAAAGCACACGAGTGCTTATTCATTATCCTCGAAATAAAAGAATTTGTCATTTGTCTCTCTCTCTCTCTCTCTCTCTCTCTCTCTCTCTCTCTCTCTCTCTCTCTCTCTCTCTCTCTCTCTCTCTCTCTCTCTAGTGGTCAGAACATTGCGCTCGCAATCTGACGACCCCGGTTCGATTCCCGTTCAAGGGGGATAATTTCCCCTGGAGTTAACATCAGTGCAGACTCCACTCTCCCCTAAAGTTCTTCGGATGAGACTTTAAACCGAGGTCCCGTGTGCGAACGCACGCACAACATCTTGCGCATACGTTAAACCCTGTTCCGCTTTTCGTAAGAGTAGGCCATTGTGTGCCGGTGGGAACAGATGACAGAATTTACAAAACACACAGGGAATGGATGTAAAAAAGCACACAATTATCCTCAATTTTAAAGAATGAAAGAAAATGAAATGAAATAACATCTCTCTCTGTCTCTGTTTCTCTGTCTTTCTCTGTCTCTGTCTGTCTGTCTGTCTGTCTGTCTCTCTCTCTCTCTCTCTCCCTCCCTCCCTCCCTCCCTCCCTCCCTCCCGGTCAGCAGGGGACACAGCTTCAGCTTCTGACAGACAAAACCTTCATCATGGGTCATCAGCCTGCACTGTCCCTTGTGAATGGGCATCCTGCTTATCACAATAAACCTTTGTCATTGTCATTGTCATTGTCATTCTCTCTCTCTCTCTCTCTCTCTCTCTCTCTCTCTCTCTCTCTCTCTCTCTCTCTCTCTCTCTCTTCTCTGAAGATTAGGCCTTTGTGTGCCGGTGGGAACGGATGACAAAATTTACAAAACTGCATACACACAGAGACTGGATGTAAAAAAGCACATAGTGCTTATTCCATTATCCTCGAAATAAAAGAATAAATAAAAATAAACCTCTCTGCTTGTGTGCGTATGTGTGTGTGTGTGTGTGTGTAGGGGGGGGGGGGTGATATTTCTTTTCTGCTTAAAAAAGTGTTAATTCTCTCTCTCTCTCTCTCTCTCTCTCTCTCTCTCTCTCTCTCTCTCTCTCTCTCTCTTCTCCTGCGTGCGCATGGGCTTATGTGTGTGTGTGTGTGCGCGCGCACGCATGCGTGCGTGTGTGTCCGCATACACGCGCGAGCACACACACACACATTCACACACACACACACACCTCACACACACACACACACCACGCACACACACACACACACACACTTCACACACACCACACACACACCACACACACACTTCACACACACACACACACACACACACACACACACACACACCGATAGACATATCTCATAAACCAAATTTGCTTTACAAATCATCTTCAATTTTTCCAATGTTTTTACTAAGCTTCATACATAAACGCAAAATCCGCTGACACGTTTTCCTCCAACACACGCAAATATCAGTTGTCAAGCGTCTGTGTGCGGTTTGTACTCAGAAGGCGCAAGGGAAAAGTGAGAAAGAAAAAGATCTGTCTTTTTTTTTTCTCGACCAGCTAGAGCTCCAATGAACTAAATAACTAGGACACAGGCCGTTCACCTTTTTTCTTTAAAACTGTCTAGCTCTTTCTTTTAGATTACAGAAGCTCGATTCCTTTTTTCCAAGTTCACGCCACGCCTGTCTGATATTTTGGTGTGAATATGCTTGCACACTAGTGTGAGTGGGGGTATCAACTTTGCAATTGCGCGTGCGCGCGTTAACACACACACACGCACGCACGCACGGGTGGTTTGTGGTTTATTTTTCTCTGGCTCTTAAAAGAAAGAAAGAAAGAGAGAGAGAGAGAGAGAGAGAGACAGACAGACAGACAGACAGACAGACAGAACAAAGCCTTGATAACCAATATCAAAGCCTCAAAAATAAAGAGAATATCGTAAGGCACAATGTGAAATCTTTCCGACAAAATCAATACTGGTGATATAAAAACCAGCGACAAGAGTTGGGACTGAAGACTCCATCCAACCCGAGGCCTAAAACATAATGTCACTTTTGATCCGCCAAGCAAATCGTAGCTTTTACTATTTGAATAAATGGGCGTGGCTATTCCTTCACTTCCTGTTGCTGTCTTCCTCCTGATTGGTTGCTGCGGACGCCTTGCAAAACCGATGGACAGCAACAACCAAGAATGCAGCTGGCACTGATGATATAAATATAATAGACAAAACCTTGCCAACAAGACAAAACCGTCTGTCCTGTGTCGTTCTTAAAAGGGACAGAGAGAAAGAGAGAGGGAGGACACTGCTCCTGTATTGCACAGGTAACAATTTGATCTGTAAACCAGCAGACAGGCAGGTGAGTGGTAGATCTAATCTGTTTTATGTTTGGTTTGCCTACATACCCACAACATTCATACAGTGGGCTTGTCAGTGTGTGTGTGTGTGTGTGTGTGTGTGTGTGTGTGTGCGTGTGTGTGTGCGTGCGTGCGCGCGCGCCAGAGACCCACAAAACAGAGAAAGGAGTATCTAAAAGCAACATGTACTTATTTCTTCATGCGACATCATCATCATCATCATCATCATCATCATCACTATCATCAACAACATCAACAACATAAGCATTGCTTGCTGTACTCATTTCATGTATTGGTTCTACCTTGTTCTGAATGAACTAATTTTGTTCAAACTACACCAACGACAACAAACAACAACAATAAACAACAACAACAGGAAAATGTGGAGAAATAATGAGCAAGTCACGTTTAAAGAATCCATAACATTGCTAATGTTCGGGGACACCTGCACACTTTTTTTTTAAATTAATGCATTGTGGGGGATAATGGTCAATCATACACACGAAAGAAAGGTAGAGGAGTTCCATAACATATGTGGTCGTAGGAGAGCCAGGCATCAGAGGTCTCAGCTTCTCAAGGAGCCAGCATACTGAGGGCGGCGCCCATCTCCTCTCCCTCGCTGCTTTACCTTCCCTGACCCTAAAGAGGGCAGGTACCCATTTACAGCTATGAATACTGTAAGAGAAGACTTGAACAGAATGGTCTGCCGTCAGTGAAGTGCGTGAAAAGGCATCTGGGTAGCCGGTGCCTGAAGCTGAGGTATGGAACTTTGACAACATGCAGCAAGCGCTTGAAAATTCTTCCACATTTTTCGCCTATGACCTTCAGATGAACAACAATGGCGCAGGAAATGACCTTCATTTTGTATTTGCACACTGTAGAAAAAGCGTTTCTATTCAATTTTTTTTTTCTTTTTTGGTTGGGGGGGGGGGGGGGGGGGTGAAGGAAGGCTCACCAAACGGTGTACATTATACAAGTTGAGTAATTTACATTAGATCAAGACTATGACACCGTAGTTTGAAGTCAATATATGTGTGTTATGCATTTCATGTCTGAAGTCACACACGCACACACACAAACGCGCACACACACACACGCACACATACACACACACACACTACCACACACACACACACACACACACACATAGGCAAACATAATTATATATGCATGGATCTCACCAACAGATCAAAGTCACCATCAAACTGATTATATTCTGAATGACAAAATCTGGCAAACATAGTCACCAATGCCAGAACAGGACTAGGAGCCAACAGTGACTGGATCACTTGCCCGTGTCCATGAAGATCACACTGAAGAGGGTCAAACAGAAACACACACCTGCACCCTGCAAATCTCATCTGGACAAGCTGCCTAACACTGGAGGAGCTAAAAGTGCTATGAAATTGACAAACAATCGTTTTGAAGTACTTCTGAAAGAATAGGAAGGTAAAGGTAAAGGAGTCCCATAACCTATAAGGTCGTAGGGGAGCGAGGCGTCAGAGACCTCACTTCTCTAGGGCCAGCATATTGAGGGCGGCGCCCATCTCCTTCCCTCGCTGCTTTACCTTCCCTGACCCTAAAGAGGGTAGGTACCCATTTACAGCTGGGTGAACTGGGGGAACTGTACTGAAGCCAAGGCGCGCAAACGGTCACCCATCCAACTGGTAACCACGCTCGACGCTGCTTAACTTGGCTGGGGGAAAGCGAGTGCTCCGACCACTGAGCTATCCCGTCCGAAAGAATAGAAACTTAAAAAAGGAGGCTCCGCCAGAAAAGATCTGGAATGACATGAAGAAAGTGTACACAGCGGCTTCAACAAAATAACTTAGAAAGGAAAGAAAAGAATCATCAAAAACTCTTCATTAATGATGAAGTTCTCATAATTATAAGCAAGTGAACAGCCAGATCGGTGGATCGGTGGTCTAGAGGGTAACGCGCATGCCTAGAAAGCCAAAAGTCCGGTTTGGAAGTGTGCGGTTGTTTGATCGCCGTTTGGGGCCAAAGCTTTTCCCCCATCCATTAGACCATGAATGGTGATCTGGATGCTAGTCTTTGGATCAGATGATAAACTTGTATTACGCATAATTATTTAGCGCACGCAAAAGAATCCACGGCAACAAGAGAGTTGTCCCTGGTAAAATTCTGTTTTTAAAAATTCACTCTGATAGGGAAACAAATACCGCTGCAGACAGGAAAAGAAAAAAAAAAGGGTGGCGCTGCTCTTGTGGCGACGCGCTCTCCCCGGGAGAGAGAGGCCTGAACTTCTCACAGAGAAATCTGCCGTGACTTAAAGTGGTATGCAATGCAATACAATACAATACAATACAATACAATAAACCCCGAAAAGATGGCTATAGGAAACTTTAAAAAGAGATAAAAACATATGCCACTAGAGACAAAAGTTTATGGTTAGAAAATGAATGCTCCAAAAGAACAATTGCAAATGCTCAAAGAGAGAGAGAGGGAGAGAGAGAGAGAGAGGGGGGGGGGGGGGGAGAGGGGGAGAGAGAGAGAGAGAGAGAAAGAGAGAGAGTTTTTCCAGCAAATGAAAGGAAGTAATTAATCTGTCATTTCAAAACCAAGGCCTAGATGACAAAGGTTAAAAAACTCACTGGAAATGAATCACATCTCTCTCTCTCTCTCTCTGTCTCTGGGGGCTGGTGTGTGGCAAAGACAGAGTGCTGATGTGCTGAATAGCTCTCCTGTTTAAATGAACATCTGTGCATGAAAAAGTCAATGGATCTTTCTCAGTTTTGGCAGACATGTGGCTAGTGACTTATTGCTCTAAACTGTGTACGTGAATTTGTCAAAGGATCGGTCACTAATTTGTAAATAATATTTTAAAATTTACATGGAGGAAAGAAGGACTTAATTTCTTCTACAAGGTAAGAGTTCATGACATCCCCTTCACTGGCAATGTGTCTCCAGTTGCACGTGCATAAACTTTCTTTTTCACGTGAGGCAAACGTGTTGCTGGGTGAGTAGTGACATTTGTGATGGGTGTATATGCAAATTTTCCAGTTGTGACCTGTACCCCTGTTCTCATGCTTTTTGACAAGATAAAAAACACAGGCGCTGAAACACTTTGTATAGCAGTATTAAATAATCCACACAGGAAAAATCCACAGGCACTTGAAAAAATCCACAGGCACTTGAAAATGTCACAGAGTGTCCTGCTCCAGTACCAAACAACATGTTTCATTTCATTGACTGGCACTTTGTGCAAATGCAGCAAGGTCTACAGCAACACTTAAATGGAATGAAAAATGACATGGATGAAAAATTTTGGCAATTTGGAAAATAGCCTGTCACGTTCCTAGCCCAAATCAGTGAACTGAAGGAAAGTGTGGTTATCAATACTGAGGACATTAAAGAGCTGCAAAGAAGACAATGTTGCAATGATGGACCGATTAGTGAGACACTGGAAAGGAGGTTGGATATCAGCAGAACAAGACACAAAAGCTTACAATCTGAGATTCATGGGTGTGGCTGAAGCTGGAAGGGAAGATGAAATACACACAAGACAATCATCATTGACATACTCAATGATCATTCCCTGCACCAGACTGGCGTCAAGATGACATCTCCAGAGCTTTTCGCATTGGGAGGCCACAGCCACACAGTGATAATGCCAGGCCCATTTGGTCAGGTTTTGTCGTTTTGCTGACAAACTAGCAATCCTGTCAGACAAAGAGATGAGAGACAACTGAGAAACAGTGGCATTAGAGTGGCTGCTGACCTCACAACAGTCAAAGACACATGATAGATTTTCACCTGGGCAAGGCAAGATTGCTAATATACAATGGGAAGCTGTATGTCAGAGACAGTCAGTCACCCAACTTGGCCACTACCAGCAAACATGCAGACTTCCCGCATTCTTACACTAGCAGGAAGAGGCTGGCAGAAATAATCAGCATCCCAGTGATCGCCAGGATGGAAGGAAGTCTCTGTCACGCTACAGTGAGCAGCCTCGAAGACGTCACTCTGCAGCCAGACAGAGGCAGCTTTGGAGCAGCAGACAGGCAGCACTTCAGGAGACCAGAGCAACCCCATCACTCAGGCCTAGGAGATACCGAGATGAATCTGAGGGAAGGGAAGCAAGGAATCTCCCACCATCAATCAAAGACCGGAGGGCAGAGACAGGATGACCCATCGCCACAGGACTACGAGGAAAAGACAGTGTGCCTGTCACCCCTGGTACACGTCTGACAGTGAAGTGACCAGATTGGTCAAACCCAGTGGAACAGATGTAGCAAGGCACATAGGGTGGTGATGGTCAAAAAACAGAGGTCTAAACCCCAGGGATGTTGGTAGCTACAAACCTAGTAGATACCAGGGTAAAACACCTGAGCAATCTCTGCAGGTCATCAGGCAGTCAGTGGCACCCACTGAGCAGGAGGATGAGCACATCACTGTTGACCACAATGACAAACAGCAAGACAAGACAGTAACTGACTTTTCACAACCAGATGTCACACATAATGTGGACACTGACAATGATGACATTACTGATCACAAAGAAGATGACAACAAATCGGACAGACAGGATGAAGACAAGTCAGTCACAGGTGTTTGTGAGGATGAGATACCATAACAAAATACAACATTGGTCTTATGTAATATGACAAGGGTCAACACAGAGGTTTGTAATGAGAATACAATAACTCAAAGTCAAAGTCAAGAGATAACTGACACAAACAAACAACAAAATACGGAAGAAATAGACTCGGAAGACAACTTAGGCCATTGTGACCTGACAGATGAGACTGTCCGAAAAGTAACAGGGACAGAGGAAGCGACAGTTGACAAAATGACAAGTGGACATGACTCAGAACACAATGATGTGGTTGATGATTGTAACAGGTCTGACAGAGTGGGGGATCCAGCACAAGGGACTCCACCTTTTTCCCATGGTCTGCGTCCAAGGCGGACTGCATCCAGCTCACGGGTCACATACCAGAGTCAGAGCAAAACTGCTGTAAGACATAAAGTCAAAAGCAGTATTATGACTCATTCAGAAAGACTCTAGGAAGCAACTAGGGGATCAGCATCAACCCAGCCTCCTAGATGCCAGTCTGGGAGAGATGGTGCCCCACCAAACAAATAGGAAACGGCAGGACACAATACAAAGGTAGCTAATGTCCCGATATCAGAATTTGGGAAATTGAAAATTTCTCATTTGTACATGTTAGGTAAATATGCAATCTTTAAATTTCTCAACTATAATGTTAATGGCCTTTTGCAAAAGTTAGAAAATGCTGATTTTATTGATTTTCTAGTGTCATATGACTTCTTATGTCTAACCGAACTTTCATAGCTTTTGATTTTGAATCTGCTTTGTTTGATGACTTTTTAATATTTACTTCCAAAGCAAAGAAGTTATCCATCAAGGAGATACTCTGGTGGAGTAATTGTAATGATAAGAAATCTTTTGCTGATTTTGTTACACGCATCCAGGTAGAACAAGAAAAACAGTAGTTTTACAAATAGACAGACAATCTTTTTTCAACAGATAAAAACATAATGTGATTTGTTCGTACATTACGACCTTATGATTCTTTGTTCTGGAAGTCACAACATGGCGTATATGGAATTGAACTTACTAGACAATGCTTGGCAGACATATATGAACAACATGGTGATTTTTTCATTCTTTTAAGTGGAGATTTTAATGCTAGAACTGCAATGGAAAATTATAGCTTTAATGGAGATAGCAGTGATTTCGAACAAATGTCAATTTCTGACTTTACTCTTTATCCAAGGAACTCTCAAGATGATAACATTAACAACTTCGGGGAACAACTAATTGAACTTTGTAATATGCATGACTGTATAATATTAAATGGCCTTAGTGAGCCAGGTTTTGATGATAGCTGTACATTTATTGGATGTTCTGGTGAAAGTATGGTGGAACTTTATTCATCTGTTTGTATTTCATCTCTAGAAGTAGAGAGTACTGTAGAGTCAGACCATTTACCTGTAAGTATGAAAGTAGAGTTAAGAGACAATCAGGAAAGGGGTTGTATTAGAGAAAAACAAAATGAAAATAAAGTATATGAAAAGTTCATTTGGAATGAAGCATATAGAGATGAGTTTGTTAAATCATGGGAGAGCAAAGATATCGAAAACAGAATGCTGATAGCTATGAAGGATTTAGAGGAAGATGTAAACAACGCCCTTGAAATATTTGTAAATTGTCTTAAAGATGCCAGCAGATGTTTGGTTAAGCAAACGGTTTTAACAAAAAGAAAGATCAGCATGGTTTGATGATGAGTGTAAAACAATTAAAAAAGAAACTAGAAGAAAACTTAATCACTTTCGATTTACCCGAAAGGAAGAAGATAGAATTATTTATGTTGAAGCTAGAAAGGGGTATAAGCAGTTGCTAAAAGACAAGAAACTCACTTATAACAGGCAACAAACTGAAAAGTTAGCAACTGAGGCTAACAGTTCCTCTAGTTTTTGGAAGGAATTACGTCGATTGGGTCTTGGAAATAAGAAAAGAATTACAAACAATACTACTACAAATGACTGGTTTAACCACTTTGAAAAGGTTTTTCAGGGTAATGATAATGAATGTATTGATGAATGCGACATTGTAAATGATTTATCTCAGGAAATAGACCACGAGTTAAATCAAAAGATAACAGAAGAAGAAGTTAGTCATGCTATAAGTAGACTGAAAAACAACAAAGCAAGTGGTATTGATGACATTTCTGCAGAAATGCTAAAAAATGGTGGTCAAAGTAAATTTATTTTTGGTTAAAGTTATTTAATGTAATTTTTGACCAAGGCATATACCACAAGAATGGTCTAAAGCATACTTATTCTCTATATAAGAAAGGAGGATCCTGATGATGTTTATAATATAGAGGAGTGCCTCTTTTAAGTATAGTATCTAAATGTTTCACTACCATATGAATGCCGATTATATAACTGGTTAGAAAGCATAACCTTATTTCAGAATGTCAGGCAGGTTTTCGTCAAACTATATTAAACAGTTGATCAGATATTACTTTGTACGCCGCTATTCAGAGCTATATGACTAAAAAAGGAAGAAATTGTATGTTGCATTTGTAGATTTTAAAAAGGCCTTTGACCAGTTGAACATAACAGGTTATTTGCGTATACAAGATCAAGGTTTGAAGGGTAATTTTTTTTATCACTTAGGGTATGTATAAGTCATTTAAATATTATTACTGATGCTGATATATGAATAATAATATGAAACCTATTGTTTGGAAGTTAGCGCGATATAAGTCAGCCATTTATTTTATTTCTATTGTTATATCAGTATCAGTAAGAAAATAAATGTAAACCAATGGAGTAACGAGTCCATTTGCTCAATTGTTATCCAGATGTTGTTTCAATTTTCAGTTTTTATATTATATTGCTGATGATTGTAGCATTAATTTCGACTACACGACTGTTTACAAAATCAAATTAAAGGTCTTAGAAACTTGTTTGTAATAATATGAAATTAAGTGTAAAACTATGACAAACCAAGATTATGGTATTCAAGAAAGGGGGATACTAGGAACAACGTGAAAATGGTTCTTGATAATAAAAGGTTAGAGGTAGTTAACAGTTATTGTTATTGGGATTCAATTTTATCATCTATGAATAGTGCAAAGAGAGGTACATCACATTTGGTTACTAAGGCAAAAAAGCAGTTACACAGCTTACAAGTTTTTCAGAATTGCAAGGAAATGACAGTAAACACATTCTTTAAAATTTTCGATACAAATCCAGTCAATACTGTATATTCAGCTGAAATTTGGGATTAGATAGACTAGAACATCTGGAAAAAGTGCATACTAATCGCTTGTAAAAGTTCTTACGGTGTGCCTGACATGACACCAATAAAATGGTGTATGGAGATCTGGGCAGGTACCCATTGTAGTGTAAATACATATGTTGCATGCGTAAGATTCTGGTTTAAATTATTATCACATGGATTCTGAGAGATTGCACATAAAGCTATAATATGTGTTAGGGTTAGATAGAAAAGGGAAACAATGCTGGGTCTCTAAAATCAGGGAAATATTATGCATAACAGGGTATAATATCGTTTGGTATAACCAAGGAGTAGGAGACATAAAAATGTTTCTTACGTGCCATTTAAACAGAGACTTGTAGATTGGTTTGCCCAGGAATGGACTGGCCACCATCAGGGATCATAATAGATATGTATTGTTATAGAAACTTTAAGACTGTTTTTGAAAGAGAGAAGTTATATCAGTGAAATGGATACATATTGTTTTCGCGTTTCGCAGTTGACTCAAAGTACGATTCAATGTTTACCACTAAACAATAATGATTACATCGCTATAGTAGTTCAAATGAAGATAAGCAATGCCCTGTTTTGTAAAGACCAATATAGAGAATGAAGAACATTTTTATTTAATTGTCAGTCTATGAAGATTTGAGAAATAATGTTTCGTAAAAGATTCGAAAAAGAGTTTCCTTTGCACGTCTACTCAAAGCACACAGTATTACATGATAGACATAATTTATCTCGATTTATTTTCCATGCAACCAACAAAAGAAATAAGATAACTTTCTAGAAATTGATCATTATATTGATGAATTCTACATTCAAAACATTGTCGATTATGACGCACGTGAATTATTTTGTGATGAATTTTCAAGATATTGTGGATGAAATGTCCTTGTGTTATTATTGCTGCTGCATTGTTTCATATTTATATACGTTGATAGTAATATGTTTATAACACTTATGTCATATGCCCACTCCATATGCCCACCATTCTTTTGTATTGTGGCCTAAGGCCGATGTACAGTAAAAGTCTGAAGTCTTAAGTCTGAAGTCTTATTTGACACAAAAAAACATCAACTATAATTATCTATTTTGGGTAAAAATGATGTACACTATGTATGTATGTATGTATGTATGTATGTATGTATGTATGTATGTATGTATGTATGTTAGTCCGTCGTTTTCGACGATGACCTCCAAAACAGCAGAGGAGGCAGCTGCTGTTTCGGAAACTGGGCAGAAATTTGATTATAGTGGAGATGCCTTGTCCACAGTACATCCCCACTCTCTCGGGCAAGTGGGCATAAGGACAGTCAGCGTTGGAGAAGTTCTCCAAAGGCCAACTAGCCCCCAGGGCTGCAGCACATAAGCACTGTGCGAGTCAAGCCTCCTAGTCAGAGAGTCATAGTCGATCACTAAAGACTAAGCTGTAAAGTGGAATTCCATGAGTGGGAAAGCCACTGATCATACAGCCTCTCACTTTGCTGTTGCCCCCAGCGTCAATGGTTTAATCAAGAACTGTGATAAAACCCAGGCGCTGAAAAACAAGTTGCATTCTACTTCTCTTTTTCTCTTTTTTCAAAAACACTCATACACATATCTGATGAAATCCGCTTGATATATATCAACTGTGATTTTGTCACTTAATTTACGTACACAGATTTTGCGTTCTATGTCATTGGTTTCGATTTTTAATAAGTTATTTGTGAGTTCATCATATAATATACATTCATCGAGTAATGACATTCATCTTCTATTTTGTTACAGTATCTACCTTTTCTGTCCTCTCTGGATATATTTTGGTGCCTCCCTTTATCATTAAATTGTGACAGCTTGTGCCGAATTTACAATACGTCTTCTTATGAGTTGTTTTCATAGTTTATTAAGTATGGTTCCAGTCCGTATTCTTTGGTAGTTTTCTTCTGGTAGATCCAAAATATTTATACATGTCTTCAAGTTTTCTTTGAACAGCATAACTCAACCGATGAACATTAAGAGTGCTTTGGTTCTTCCAACTCTGTGTGTGTGTGTTGTGTGTGTGTGTGTGTGTGTGTGTGTTGTGTTGTGTGTGTGGTGTGTGTGTGTGCGTGTGTGTGTGCGCGCGCGCGCGCGCGTGCGCGCGTGCTGTTTTTTGTTTTGTTTTGTTTCGATGCTTGCATATTAGTTTATCCTGTCGTGTCTTCTGTCTGTCTGTTGTCTGTCTGTCTGTCTGTCTGTCTGCTGTCTGTCTGTCTGTCTGCTGTGTCTGTCTGTCTGTCTGTCTGTCGTCTCTCTCTCTCTCTCTCTCTCTCTCTCTCTTCTCTCTCTCTCTCTCTCTTCTCTCTCTCTCCTCTCTTCATACGGCGCGGAATTTGGGGATTGGATGCGGCTGTAACACATTGTGAATCAGTGCACCTCTTTGCTTTTAAAGTAGTTTTTAGGCTTAGATAGACGGTACACCAATGATCTTGTTTATGTGAAACCAATAGATATCTCTCTCTGTTAATGCTGCTGTAAGATGCATTAGTACTGGATTAGATTCTGCATATGGATGGTGCGGTACTTTAAGTCTTACAAGTGCTTTTGATCTAGATGTCAAGGGGGAAAGCACCTGGGCTTCACACATGCAGTACCTGTTTTGTGAACTTGGCTTTGGGTTTGTTTGTCACTCAAGTGTCGAAATTGTGGTTTATCAGGTTTTAGGCAAGAGATGATTGACTGCGTTGGCAGCAGGTGGATGTGGTCATTCCCAAAGCAGTGAGAGATTTAAATGTATAGGACATTTACAAGTTCGCATGATTGTTCAACTTATCTAAGCTTGATAATTATGGACATACATTTGAAAAGAATGTATGTTTAAGTTTAGACTTGGTGTATCAGACATAAGGGGGGACGGATAGCTCTGTGGTCGGAGCACTCGCTTTCCCAGCAAGTTAAGCTGCGTCGAGCGTGGTTACAGTTGAATGGGTGAGTCGTTGAGGACCTTGCTTCAGTAGTTCCAGTTCACCCACTGCTAGAAATGGGTACTACCCTCTTTAGGGTCAGGGAATGGTTATACATAGGGTGGAGCTAGTGGTCGGCATTGCTAGTTCCCCTAGTTAGAAGCTGAGGTCTTCATTGTATGCCGTTGCCCCTTGCTTATAGTTATGTTACTCTTTACTGTTACCTTTTTTTTTCATAAAGCAGCGAGGGAGGGAGATGGCGCCTGCCCTCATATGCTTAGACACTAGAGAAGCTGAGGTCTCTGACAGCTGCCCTACGCCTTATAGGTATTGGACTCCTTTACGTTACCTTTTTTTTATCAGACATTAAATGTTCATAAATTTAGATACATAGAACATGATGATGACTCGGTGCTATGCCATATGTAAGCAACAGTGGAATATGAGTTCATTTTGTGCGTGCTGTCCACTCTAGAAGATGTAAGACGAATACCTTCGGTTTAAATTAGTTTGTCTACTCATGGCGTTCTAGTCACCTGAGATTGTGCGCAGCCTGCTTATTTTTGTAAGTCCTTATAAGATATTTGTTTTAAGTCATATTTTTTGTAACTGATTTTTGTTGTGGTTGTGGTTATATAGTAACATTGTTTTTTGTGCTTTTCCTTTTTTTTGTCACTAAAATTCTAAGCAGTTCGGCAAACCCCTTCATGTATGGGCCAATGGCCTTTTTGTGAATAAGTCTTTCGAGTTCGAGTTCGAGTTCTCTCTCTCTCTCTCTCTCTCTCTCTCTCTCTCTCTCTCTCTCTCTCTCTCTCTCTCTCTCTCTCTCAAAAGGATCCATCATGTTTTCAATATTCTGTCTTGAAGCAGAAAGTAGAAATATTGTCTCACATCCCATCAAACACATTTTACCTAGTTTCTTATTCTACAGTAAAATTCCTACATGTCAAGTCTGAATTCTTCTCCTTTGAAGTATTGTTTTTTTAATCAGCAAACACTCAATGAAGCCCATGCTGAAGTACTTAGCTCCTCGTGAATGATGAATGGTAGGAAAATGCAAGCTAGCCGTCTGTCCACTCTAAGGAATGGCTGCTTTGATGTGAGTAAAGATAACAGCTAAGATTCTGTTATGGCAGATGTCGATTAAAAGTCGCGAATCATCTTTTTCCTTTCTCTTCCTCCCCGCGCTTCCACAAGTTTCTCAAATGGACAAACTGTTACATGAAAGAGAATATCTAAAAAGGAAGATCAGTGTGACGAGGTTTGTATTTTACCAATCGCAAACTGTAAATTTTCTTTTCGGCATCAAACGGCAGTGAAGCGCTTCTTTCTTGTTTGAAAAGGTAATGGAGAGTTGATTGTGTTCTCTGGAGTGGTTGCCTCTGATAAAGGTACACACTGGCTCCTTCATAATGCATGGTCAGAAGAACGCTAACAAAGAAAAGATGGAGGAAGAGGTGACCTTCAACAAAGAGAAGAAGCTGAAGGAAACAATTCAGAAGAAGAGGAGGAGGAGGATTAAGAAGAAGAGGAGAAGGGAGAAGAAGTAATGGAGGAGGAAGGGCAGGATAAGGAACAGGGGCTGGGAAGGGAGGGGAGGGGGGGGAGGAGAGAAAAATGGCACGTCCCAATCGTGTGTCGTACAGTGTCGCGTGGCACAGAATGCAAGCGCTTTGATTTGCTTTTACAAGATCTACAGCTATACTTTTTCCATTTATTACTGGTATTATTACCTTGTCTTGGTCGCGGCCTGTCATTTTCTTTCTTTCTTTCTTTTTTTCATTAATTCGTTCATTCATTCTATCTTTCATTCATTCATTCATTCATTCATTCATTCTTTCTTTCTTTCTTTCTTTCTGTTTGTTTCTCTCTCTTACTCTTTCTTTCTCTCTTCCTTTCTTTTTTTCTTTCTCTCTTTCTTTCTTTCTTTC
>CM054161.1:14266627-14281627 GCA_028751875.1 Rapana venosa | reverse complement strand
ACCTCCACCCTCTGTCCCCTCTCTCCCTCTCTCTCTCTCTCTGTCTCTCTCTCTCTCTCTCTTCTCTCTCTCTTCTCTCTCTCTCTCTCTCTCTCTCTCTCTCTCTTCTCTCTCCCTCACGCACGCGCGCACACACACACACACACACACAGACACTGATGTGTGCCCATAGGTCAACATTCATCAGTTAAGAAACTACATTTCACTCTATTACGACTGGTGTAAATCCTATGTCTCTGCCCCTTCTTGTAAATCCTATGTTCTGTTTGTTAATTAAATCTGTCCCCAAAACAGCAATGCATCGAAGTATAGAGATATAACCAGTTAACACACAACTCAAAAAGCACTTTGGCAACACGATTATTCAAAGATGAAAAGCTGAAGTGTGGCGGACAAGTGGAATGCAGCCCAGTGTACTGCTTGTGTGCAGGTGGCCATGAGATAGCAGCAACATGGACATCAAGCTCCTTCACGCTCTCCTTCTGCTTCTGACCTTCCTGCTCTACACTTGGTCTTCAGATTTTCCCGCTGGAAAAGAGATGCCAGGTGATAACGGATCATCATCATCAACACCCACTGGTTTGCCACCGCGCCTGTCCTCATCAAAGGTACCCTTTCTGTTTGGTCCTTGGAGTTCAACGACACCTTCATGGACTAACACTTTATCTGACACAAAAAGCTTACCACCCAGCTCAGCCAAGTCATCAGCAAGCTTACTGACAGATACCAGAGTCTCCACTAGAAGCTGGTTAGCAAATTCTACAACTTCAGAAAAGAAATCCTTTGTAAACTTTTCTTTGACAGAGAAGCAGCTGGTTTTCTCTTCTCAACAAACGAAACACTCACAGACGACTTCTATATTTTCAACAGACAGCCCAGTGGCAAACTCTACATCCCCAACAGCAGGCCCATCAGAAACGTCTGCATCATCAACCTCTTGGTATGCAAGCCTGTTGCCTGACGCTAATGACTCAAGGGTAGGCTCAGAGGATACCTCTGTCTCTCCAACACAGACCCCGCACTCTGAATCAAGCTCCTCAACTACACGCCTGTCCCCGAGTTCAGTGGTCACCCCCAGGTCTCTGTCCAAGACATGTGCACCAGAAACTCTTGTTGGATTGAAGGGATCTGTTCAGTGGACTGGGGACCTCAACACAGACTGTGAGGAGCCACGCACCTGGGAATGGCAGGTGCCCGTTGATCATGGCATCGTTGTTCACATTCAGCTGATACGTCACTGTACCGCGCAACTGTACCAGCTGGTATCCTCTGGTGGCCAGACTGAAATGAAGGAGGCATACACTTGGCCCATGTATCTCTTTCCCATTGCAGTAGTCAGGGGAAATGTCGTGATGAAGGCTCGAGCAACTGTCAAAGGACAGTCCCCATCATTAAAACTCCGTTATGAGGTCTACCCAGTGAGCATGCTTCCTTGGAAAGTAGATATCAAATCACAAATTGCAAGCAGCATGGTAATGTTTAATTGCCCAACAAACTCATCAATTCCTGAGGCCTTTGCCTGCGATGGTGTGAAGCATTGTATTGGCGATGAGGATGAAAAAGACTGCGAGTACAGGAAGAAAGGTTGCGGAGATTGGGTTCCTTATGACAAGTATTGTCTCAAGCTGGATGTAATGCGATTCTTTCAGTACACTACCAATGTCATTCCCGTCACTCTGCCTGCAAAGGCAAAAGAGGAATGTCACAGGAAATATGGAGCCACACTTGCTGCTCTGCCTGAAAACCGAGGCAAACTTCTTGTGGCATCTATGATGTATCAGAGTGGAGCCCTTTCAGTTTCTATAAACCTCCGCAAGGTTAAACCTGTGTCCAAAAAACATCATCATCTCTACCGTTACACTTGGCAATGGGGAACAAAGGGAAGTCCCATAGCTTATAAAGAAACTGAAATTCAAACGAAAGGTATGACAAAAGATTGCGTAATGATGTGGAATTTCCCTAAAGTGCATTTTAAGGCAATAAGATGCTTTGTACATGACCTACCCTCCACTTATAAGTCTGGCTACGTGTGCATGAAGCCCAACCCAGGCTGGCCAGATACAAGTCCCTCACAGGCTGCCGCTGCTGCTGCTGGTGTGCACCTGACAGAGGTCACTCAGAAAGTGCGTGGGTTCTCCACCAAGCAATGTGCAGACGGCTCTGTCGTACAGGTGTTTCACCAGTGTGGGTGGCTGGGTCAGGAGCTGTCCCCACAGTGGTCTCCCAACAACCTCCCTCTGTTCCAGTGTCAGTATGGCCCACCTGTGCACTACACTGCAGTCTGCGATGGATTGCAAGACTGTGCAGATGGAAGTGATGAAGCGGTATGTCTGTTCCCAAACACGCTAAAAAATAACCGCAGGCTGTTCATCTGTGACAGCCGGCAAGTCATACCAAGAATTGGTCAATGTGATGGCGTTGCCGACTGCTTTGATGGTTCTGATGAAGAGGAATGCACCAGGTGTCAGCAAGGCAGCTGTGCCAGCACAGGCTGTGTCCCGTGGCGTTATATCCAGTTTTTGTCAACTCAGGATAGCTGCAATCTTGTGCCTTTCAATACTAGGAAACCAGAAGATGAATTAGTACTGGCTGTTTCTGTGGTTCATCAAGATGGCTTCGGAATGTCAGATTTTAAAGAAATATACAAGTTTGATTCCAAACTCTTAGCTTACTTTCGATGTGCAAACGGTATGTATATACCCACTTATTTGCTCAACAACGGAGAGCTGGATTGCTTAGGGGGTGAAGATGAGCACATTCCTGCCCAGAACTTCACGTGCCCCGGGTTCTACAGGTGTCAGGTGTACGGCACCTGTGTGCACCCCGACTTTGTGTGTGACGGGGTGGCTCACTGCCCCAACAAGGACGACGAGAGGTACTGCGGCCTGGCCCACCCCCCGGGCTGCACCTGTGAAGGGTACGCCTGCTCCTGCCACGCTGCCGCCTTGCCTCGGCCACTGGTCAACTTTGCCTACCTCAGGTACCTGGATCTCAGTGGGGTGAACAATCCCTACCTGGGCGATTTGTTGATGTTGAACTTTTTACGTTTTCTGAATGCATCATTTTGTCAACTAAGCAACGCCACCCTAAAGAACATGCCACAGCTGGAAATATTAGATCTGAGTTACAATGTGTTGCAGGAGATTTCTTCTATAGTGATCAAAGACATGACTGGTTTAACACATCTAAACCTTTCAGGCAACCCACTGGTCACCAAACTGGATGCCACCTTTTCGTCTTTCCTTAAACATGCTGGCTTGCTTGGTATTAAGCACCTAGTCATGAAGTACACGCATGTACAGGAAATCGAAGACAATGCGTTCAGTGCTTTGCACCATCTGGACACTCTGGATCTGCGAGGCAACAAGTTGGACATCTTCGGTAAAGGCGTCTTTGCAGGGTTAGCTTCTCTGGATCTTTTGCAGACAGACGACCCCAGGCTGTGCTGTTCCTATTTCCACCCCAAAGAGTTGAAGTGCAATGCGCCCCATGACGAACTGTCCTCTTGCAATGATCTGCTCAGGTCTGACTTTTTCAGGGCGCTGCTTTGGGCCCTGTCTCTCTCAACAATACTGGGCAACATTGCTGTATTTCTTCATAAAGTTATTACCATGAGGAAAACGAAAGCAAGGCCTTACCAGATTTTTGTGAGTCACTTGTGCGTTGCTGATTTCTTGATGGGTGTGTACATGGCCATGGTTGGAGCTGCAGATGCGCATTTCCGGGGCAGTTACGTGGCCAATGAACGGGCGTGGAAGCAGAGTGGTGCCTGCTTTGCTGCAGGTGTCCTGGCTTTTGTCTCCAGTGAGGTGTCAGCCTTCATCATCTGTTTGATCACACTGGACCGTCTGCTGATGCTCTGCTTCCCCTTCAAAGCCTCACCTTCATATGACCGCTAAGTTTTCCACAGCGCTGTGCTGTGTGGTCTGGGCTGTGGGTCTGCTTCTGGCAGCTGGGCCTTTCATTGGTCAGTTAGAGTTTTATGGAGAAAGCAGCATTTGCCTCCCTTTACCCATCACCCGCCATCACTTTTCAGGCCAGACCTACGCCTTTGTGGTGTTCATCGTGCTGAACTTTCTCCTCTTCTTGTTCATCGGAACAGGACAGCTGGCCATTTACTGGGCAGTGCACAGAGCCGGGCGGCGGTGAAAAACCCACGTCAGGAAGAGCAAACCTCTATCGCTCGACGTCTGTTCCTGGTGGTCTTCACTGACTTCTGCTGCTGGTTCCCTGTGGGGCTGATGGGCATCCTGGCCTCTGCTGGCGTTCCCATCCCCGGGGTGGTCAGTGTCTGGGCTGCAGTGATTGTCTTACCCCTCAACTCAGCCCTGAACCCGTTCCTCTACACTATCAACGGTCTCAGGGAACGGTGGAAAGTTAGGAAAATCAACAAGAAATCAGAAAGGATTCTGTGTAACCTGAAGGGCGAAATCCCCAAGCTTGCTCCTAATACCGTGGAAGAAATGATGATGATCTATTTACGCTCCAACAAGTCTGTGAAGCTGGACAAAGTCTCCCAGTATCTGCAATCTCAGCAGGAAGGCGGAAACAAAGCGAGTTGTACCGGGAAAACATTGGTCCTGCCTGATGAGACTACGTCTGAAACGTGTGTAAGCAGTGTAGACTAAGACTGTTCGGATCATGTACAAGCCATTTCTTTGGAAAAACAAATACGACCTTTAGGCTCTTGGTTAAGCACATGATTAAAAACACATGTAAACATAGGAAGGTAAAGGTAAAGGAGTCCCATAACCTATAAGGTCGTAGGGGAGCGAGGCGTCAGAGACCTCACTTCTCTAGGGCCAGCATATTGAGGGCGGCGCCCATCTCCTCTCCCTCCCAGACACTGACCATGTAAACATATTCACAACAAAAGCTCTGAGTACTTATGCTCATAACTATGCACAATCAAACGAAGTACAAAGGAACACATCTAAGGACGCATTGAGGAATACTGGGGCTTTCTCTGCCTGACCAAAGCCCCCAAAGTCTGAAAGGGATTTAGACCTAGCCATACAGTTTCTGTTTTCCTAAAATGTCTACCCTCCTCTGGCCCCTAATCTCATTCATGAACAATATTCTGAGCGCCTAATTTAACAACAGCAAAAGCCCAGGGTTGCTAACCTCACCCTGTAATCTTTCTGCACTTGTGTGCTTGCTTTGTTGTGTCTTCTCCTTTCTTTGTATTTTTGCTGGAATATTATTGATCAAGTGATACAGAGATACTGTTTAACTTACCGAAATTTAAAGATTTATCGGACACTTTACTGGTGACCGTTTTTGCCACTGTCTTTATATGTGCTTTTTGCTTTCCCTTCAAGCTGGTAAGTTACAAAGGTCAATCATGTCTTTATTTGATAATTAACTATAAGCTCCCAACAGATCAGGCCCTTTTTTTGGCTATGTTCAGGCTACTTCTTTTTTGATAGCCTTGAGCTAAACACAGACGTTTTTGTTTGATATTTCAGCTTCTTTATTGTTGTTATGATTGTGATGTTTATTGTTATCATTCCATCATTATATTGAAGGGGGAGTGGAAGTGGTTAAAGCATTGTGCTTGCTATTTTGAGGGCCAGGGATCGAGCGTGGGTTCAAGACATCATAGAGATTTGTCCCCTGGAGTTAGCATCAATATATATATATATATATATAATTATATAAAATTATATATAACACGTCACCCCGAAGTGAGAATGCAGCTACCTAAACGGCAGGCAAACAGTGGCACACACAAAACTCTCACCATTGGCGAAACTTGGACCTCTAATCGAGGAACGAAAAAGTCATTATCGGCATTATGATTATTACCATAATTTTATTCAGTGTTGTTCTTGTCATCATTTTCATTATACTGTTATCAATCACCACCATCACCATTATCATCATTATTACACTGTTAAAGACAACAAAAGGGGAAAAAGGTGGAATGTTACTAGCTACATCCCTATAACCTGAAGCAGTCATTGAGCACATGTTTAAGGCAATCCTGAGACGTCTGCCTGGTTAACACCAAGTTATCTCCCATGAAATCATGCAAATTCACACAAGACTTTTTTTTTCTCTCTCTCTCTGTAAATATTAAGGCAAACAATGGGCCAACTATTCGCAATTAAAGATGTAGCTTAGATCCTCCAAGCTAAAGCAGATGTGTCCGTATTTTATACAATCCACTTTTGCTCTCTTTTCATTAAGTTCACTATATATCGCTCTGAGTTTTATTTTCTCCTTCTTTTATCAATTGCATTCGATTATGAAACAGCTACTTGTTGAAATTATTTGTGATTACAAGAAGGGAAATAATTTTTTTCTTCAAACGCTCAGACAGCAACTGTTGTCTTTCATATGGGCGAAAATGCGTTGCGCTGCCGTTAAGCGCCTGACAAGTCAGGCCCAGCGTATCTGACTTCGGCGGTGGGAGAGAACTGTTATCTTTTAAGTCTTTCTGGAAAAAGGCAGGAGAATGGACCAAGAAGGCAGAAAATAGACAAAAAGGAGGCGACAGGAAGAGAAGGAACAAGGCATGAAAGAAGAGATAGAAAAGAGGGAATTTCTAGCACAGAATTTGCCAGAAGGTAGGAATGCTATTTGTACTGACAGGCCCCGACATCCCCATATGGGGAGATAATTGATATTGTAGATATCAATATACTTTGCTTGTTAGTCAATAGACTGGGCGCCACATACTGTCACAAGTGATTATTTGTCACAGTTCATAATGCCCACAAAAAGGACTGATATTTTGTACTACAAGCACTGGTTTTGGCCAAGATTCTGGATATATGTTTAATATTGCAAATCATACAAAAGCCTGCATTGTTTTCCTTACGAATCCATCAAAGACTACACCGTTAGCTCCAAAATCAAAGAAAGCACTGTGGCTGTAGGACTGTACAGACAAAATCCAAGTGATTCAGCACTTTCTCTTCTTTTTTTTTAAACTCATGAACAGGCTTTAAATGACCCTTTTATTAGCAAAAGCCACACCGTTCTTTTTCTGATACTTTCCTCTGCTTTGTTCCACCTTTTGTTCTAATAGGGCTTTTCTCTGACACAGCTTTCTTAGGGATTTTCTGACACAGTGATTTCTGGCATATGAAATATGTCATAATGTTACGTCCATGAATCTGATAAAGAAGCGTTTTTAGATGTAACAGATATTTTGTACACGGTGTGGGGAATTTGTTTTTCTTTGCTGTGCTTGCATTTAACATTGATTACTGGTGCAATATGATTGCTGCTCATGCATTGTCGTGTTCAAGAAGCTTTTGGAGGGGCAAGGCTGCAATTGCACGTATTTCTGCCGGGAAGACAGGTTAGATTCATTTGCACATACTGTGACTTCTTTTGTGATATAGTGATACTAATCGACCGATTACAAAGACTAGAGGAGATGTAATAAAGTGATGGTAATAGATACTAACCGCATGGCTCATTAAAGTCAAATAAAAAAACAACAACAAACAAACAAATGGACAAAAGATGGAGAAACACAATGCGGCCCAATAAACACATAACAATAAGAACAGCCAATAGAAACTTAATCAGTATAGGAAACTACAACTCAAAACAGAGCATTAAGGAAATCTCTCTCTCTCTCTCTCTCTCTATCTCTAACCCTCTCCTCTCTCTCTCTCTCTCTCTCTCTCTCTCTCTCTCTCTCTCTCTCTCTCTCTTTATTCCCTTACCTGGTGGAAGTCCCTAGTGCCAGGTCTTCTCCTGTGTTGGTCATTTTGCAGGAGGTCTGCCCGCTGGCCCCAGCCCGCACATGCCCACTTCAGAGCAGCAGCTTATTCCACTGGGCAGGCTGACTGCTGGCCATGGTCATGTGTCTGTAACCCATCGACGCTGACATGAATGACGGAATCTTTAACGTGTATAATCTGATTTTCTGCAAGTGTATATGCACGAAGGGAATTAAGGCACTGGCAGGTCTGCGCTTTATAGTAAAAATCTTCACCTTTACTTCATCAGACAACGCCGCTGAGATTCGAACCACGACTTCGTGGACTCATGGGATTGAAGTCAAACGGTCTTAACACTCGGCTACAGGGTCGGTCATTAAGGAGCTAAGAAAACAACAACACAGCAACAACAAAAATTGGCTAGGAATGAGTGGCTGATGTTTCAAACAGAAAAAAGTGTTGCGTCAAAAGTGGCTATGGTAACATGGACACAGAGTTTCACTTTATATGGGAATGTCTACAGTTTTCTGAGCTTCGGAAGATTGTCCTACCTCATGAAAATCTGTATCCAAGATCCATGTTCACATTTTGTAAGTTGTCCTCTTCTGGCAAAAATGATTTTATTAAAACTTAGCAAATTTATAGTGAAAAGTAAAGTTGTATGACTTGATGAAAAGGTTGACTACATTTCCATTTCTGTCAAATTCAGTGTTGTACACATATTTTGTTAATGCCAATTCTATATGTTACAGGTGGTTTGTTTATGAAATCCTCCCAGGCCCAAGAGAGCTCAAAAGCAAATTTCTCTTGTATTCACATGACTTACAATATTGCATTTCACTGATTGATGCCATTTTTTCTTTCAGATTTCGTCTCCATACTTTCAGACCGGTATGCAATTGTTTTCTTGTTCTGGAAGTTCGGCGCCACATTCCTAAATTGTTGGACGTTTCTTTCTTGATCCTGAATATTGATTTTCTTTGATGCGGAGTCTGTACTGAGCCTTGTGGCTAGTCTATGATATCTATCAGCTGTAAGAAATAAAGCCATGATTGTAAATGATGTCAGAACAGCAGAGACACTCGGGAACAACACTTCTCCACTTCCTTTTTTGTTTTGAAGTGACAAAACCGGTGACAATGATGGTGTGGATGAGGATGACAATCATCGTACGACGACGACGACGACGATGATGATGGTGACAATGATGTTGATGATACTTTTGGTCCAAACATATCACCATTTTTTTGGGGGGGGGGGGGGGGGGGGGGGGGGCAACGTCAATGTTCCTACCTCTCTCTCTGCATCTGCCATCTTAACTTTTTTTAAAATCATTTTCCTGCTATTTTGAAAGCAATTGTTTTCTCACACTTGCGCTATTTCCCCCACTTAAACTTTTACGATTTAAAAATTAAAAAAAGGTTTACATTGTACGGAGTAAAAAACCCAAAAATTGTTGTTTTTGGGGTTTTTTTTTATGGCATTTCATTGTGTTGTGTTTTTGTACTGTTGCACCCTTTTTGGGGAATAAATGATAAAAAGTTGTTGAGCTTTTTGTCTGAAAACATGTTGGAATTCAATTGCAGAATTTAACTCTTGTAGTACTTTTTTTCAATTTAAAAAAAAACTATTTCAAACCCAAAAACCCTGTATTAAACCACACAACGTCTTTTTTAAAGAAATTCTTTTTCCTGAGCGCTGCTACACAAAATACAAATAATAATAATAAGGTCACGATCGCTGTGCTTTCTATAACAAGAGCAATATGAAGAAAAATCAGAAATACCAAGTGCAAACCTTGTCATGACAAATGTCCAGGTGGTGGCGTGTGCCTGTATGTGAATGACAGCTGGTGTGCAGGGCCAATGTGAAGGTGAAAGAGCAAGTGTGTAGTGCAGAGGCTGAGTTGTTGTCAGTGTCCCTACGTTCGAAATTATCTGCCAAGAGAGTTTGGCCAAGTGTTTGTGACAGTGTTATGTCCCTTCCTCTTCCTGTGCTGCACGTGCTGCCCAGCAAATCGCCGACACAGTGCACGAACTTCAACTGAAGGCTGCTGACTCCCTGTGTTTTGTGCTGGGCGATTTTAACCACTGTGATTTAAAGCATGCTCTTCCTTCTTTTAATTAAACAATATGTGGCTTGTTTTAGGTGAGTTTTTCATTTCTTCAATCATTACACTGTCGTTTTTTGTGAATCGTTTACTAACACAATTTCTTTTTTCTAGACTGCAATTATCTTTGGTGACTTTTTCACCCTGGGTCACCCATCTAGCTTTAGAATGCAGCAAGACGCCTTCCATTATTTTGGAGCACAGTGACAAGAATTCTTGAATTTAATTTTTAGAGCTTCTAAATCAGTCTGGGTTTTTTTTTTCTTGGATTTTACTTCAAGGCTTTCAACATTATCATAGATCAGCTCAATTTCTTCTTTGTTTTTAAACTGTCTTTGAAGCACAGGAATCCACGGAGTGCTCTTGCATTCTACACAGGCATCCTTCAGTCTCGGAAGACTATGGAGTTGCGCTCTAGGTGTTTAGTGCTGGTATAGCGTGGCTTGTGACTGGCCAGTCCTGACATGGGAATGACAGTGGTGAGGAGATGGAAAACTCTGATTTCAAACCTCCGCCCTTGCATAACATTGTCTATTTCGTAGTGTAATTCCTGAACAAATGAAATGTCTTTTAAAAAGGAACGCTGTCTGTTCACAGCTCTATAGACCTAATGCGGATATCAAACTGTGACATTTATTTATTATTTTATTTATACCACTTTAAGTCACGGCAGATTTCTCTACGTGAAATTCGGGCTGCTTTCTCCGGGGAGAGCGCGTTGCTGCAAGAGCAGTACCACCCAGTTTTCTTCTTTTTCTGTCTGCACTTTTAATTGTTTCTCTATCACAGTGGCTTTTTCTACCGAATTTTGCCGTGGGTTCTTTTACGTGCACTAAATAATTATGTGTAACACACGGGATCTCGGTCTATCGTCTCATCCGAAAGACTATCACCCAGACCACCCCTCATGGTCTAATGGATGAGGGAAAAATTCCGGGTCCAAACGGGATTCAAACTACCGCACACTTCCGACCCGGACTTTTTGCTTTCTAGGCAGGCGCGTTACCTCTAGACCACCGATCCGATCTACGGGCTGGATTCTTGAGATTATTCTGCAACCGTATTGGACCACTTGTTTTTAGGGCTCTTAATGGAACGTTTAGAGGTGGGGAGTTATCAGCGACAAAAATAGAATGTTTAATAACTTAGATTTGAAGAACGGGAGGCCAACATCCCTGTTGAATATTGTATTACAATGTACGCTCTTCCTGTATTGCAAACAGAGCTAAGAGTTTCGTCTAAACTGATAAGTGAAGATCAGACGGGGTTTATCACAAACAGATATATGGGAGATAAAATAACAATTCTACATGACTGAATGCAGTGTTTGGATTTTGTTTTGTTGCTCAGCTAGAGCTCCGAGGTTCACCAATAGGAGTTTTGCGTATGCGACCGTCCCCCCCCCCCCCTTCCCCACAACTTAAGTAGACGCAAAAAACGATGGGAAGACAACATCAGAGTGTGGACTGGCCTTGAGTGGAACACTTTGCTACGGAAAGCAGAGGACCGCAGGGTTTGGAGGAAGCTGGTTGCAAAATCTTCACTAGTGCCCCCACGGTCCAAAGGACTACGGGATTGGTGAGGTGAGGAGATTGAGTGTTGGAGTTTATATCTATGATGCTGATCACTTTACATACAAAACTTACGGCTCAATGTGACATAATTACAAGATGTCTGCAGAAAATCAAGTATACATGTTAATGATTCTGTTTTTGTAATAACTGATGACGTTGCAAAAACAAGAATCACACACACACACACACACACACACACACACACACATACGCAGGCTTTTGAATCTAATCCAACAAAGAAACCTGGGACGTTAAGATGGTGTTATAAACATATTAAAAACTTGGACAAAAAGACACCTGGGCCGTTAGATATGTTTAAATAGTTAAGCCCCTTTAGAACAGTTAACACTGACAGAACTTTCTGGAAAGCCCACTGCACTGCACTTCTTGCCCAACCCTACATGCCCTGGACTTGGCAGGCATTGCCACGTATTATTACTGGATTGTCAGGACACTACCTTCGTTATGAACATTTCATGTCACAGCTGTCAGCACACCACCTTCAGTATGAACATTTCATGTCACAGCTGTCAGCACACTACCTTCGTTATGAACATTTCATGTCACAGCTGTCAGCACACCACCTTCAGTATGAACATTTCATGTCACAGCTGTCAGCACACTACCTTCGTTATGAACATTTCATGTCACAGCTGTCAGCACATCACCTTCAGTATGAACATTTCATGTCACAGCTGTCAGCACACTACCTTCAGTATGAACATTTCATGTCACAGCTGTCAGCACACTACCTTCAGTATGAACATTTCATGTCACAGCTGTCAGCACACTACCTTCAGTATGAACATTTCATGTCACAGCTGTCAGCACACTACCTTCGTTATGAACATTTCATGTCACAGCTGTCAGCACACTACCTTCAGTATGAACATTTCATGTCACAGCTGTCAGCACACTACCTTCAGTATGAACATTTCATGTCACAGCTGTCAGCACACTACCTTCAGTATGAACATTTCATGTCACAGCTGTCAGCACACTACCTTCAGTATGAACATTTCATGTCACAGCTGTCAGCACACTACCTTCAGTATGAACAGTTCATGTCACAGCTGTCAGCACACTACCTTCAGTATGAACAGTTCATGTCACAGCTGTCAGCACACTACCTTCAGTATGAACAGTTCATGTCAGATGTTATTACCGGGCTGTCAGCACACTTCTTTCCTTATCGTTATGGAAGGGGGGGGGGGGGGGGGGTAGCCTGGTGGTTAAGGTGATGTGCTAGTGATCTGCTGACCCCGGTTCGAATCTCGTTCAAGAGGATTTTTTCTCTGGAGTTAACATCAGTGCCGACTCCACTGCCCCCCAAAGTCCTTCAGATGAGACTATAAACCGAGATCCAGCGTGCAAACCCACGCAGAACATCTTGTGCACACGTTAATACCCATTCCGCTTTTCGGAAGAGTAGGCCACTGTGTGCCGGTGGGAACGGATGACAAATAATACAATACGGCATACACACGGGGACTGAATGTAAAAAGCACATCAGTAGAATAAATAAATAAATAAATAATAAACAAATAAAATAATTAAATACACAAACAAATACACATAGGCACGCACACACGTATATACACACGCGCGCGCGCGCGCGCACACACACACACACACACAAACACAAGCATACACGCATAAATGGACGTAGGCGTGCGCGCACGCACACACACACACACACACACACACACACACAGAGTTTCGACACAGGCAATACATGCACGTACATCCCCGAGGTTTCGGAATGCGCAAGTCTACCTTCATGGTAGTCAAAATTCGAGGCATACGCAAAAATTTCTCTATTGGTAATATTCGGAGCTCTAGCCCAGGAACAAAAAAAATCAACAACAAAAAACTAAAAACAAAACAAAAAAAGAAATACACCTAGACTGGCACCAGTGATGACGCCTGGCAGCAGTCAAAAAGAATACCTAACCCTGAGATTGACCTTCACCTTCTTAATCTGCCTGGCTTCTTTCCTCACTGCGCATTTTCTTTGCGTTTCTTTCACAGAGAGAGAGAGAGAGAGAGAGAGAGAGAGATGCTGGCGCAGAACGGTGCACAGTGACGATAGATCTATAGATGTGGCCTACAGGAGCAAAGCGAGGGGGGAACCTGGAGGGGGAAGGGGGCTGAGTTTTGTAACTCGGTTGTTGCCGTGTTGCTGTTGGCGTCAGCAGCAGTATGTACATCGAAGTTAGGCCTGAAGGTACGTGTAGCCTTGTCAGTCAGCTGGGTTGGTGGGGGTATTTGGCTTAACACCTGCTTGGCGATCACTTCACCTTATGTTGTAGGTTGTTGTTGAACCAGTGTTGTTGATGATGATTTGTGGTGAGTTATGCTGTTGTTGTTTGAAGGTGTTTCCAGCTGTTGTCCTCACCAAACAAAGCGGAATATTGTGAAACATCTCTAAATCGTGAATGACTACCATCATGAAAATGCTTCTACCAAATACTTAATGAGAAAGTCCCTGTCTAATGGATAATAGACTATAGTATTTTACATAACACAACAACAATCGTTATTTGATAATTATAGAAAGACGGTGAACTTTCGAGAAATAGGACTGGGTTACTCAACAACAACAGAAATCAGCTGGCCTCGGGCCTATGATGAAATGGTAGGAATTCTGCCATAAAAGTTGGCAGATTTTCAAATAACAGTTTTCTGTTTTTACCAGACGTTTCCTTACTTTTCCTGATCATAACCTGCGTATAGTAGTAGACATGGCCCAATGCACTTCAATCTCAAGCTGGAGCTAGTGTGCACGTACATGCAGGGCCGTAGGTGTTTTTGCTTTTTTTTCTCATTAACTGCAACTCTCCAAATGCTGAAAATTAATTAAGTGAACTTCCCTGCGTATATCTGATCTCCAGCCTAAGGCGGAAGCGAGTTAACAGTTCCAACACATAAGCAGACGACAAGTGCTTAGAGATTCTGACCTACGAGCCTACACACACAAACCCATTCTGTGTCAAGGTGTTTTCGAAAACTGCCGACCTTCTCCTCAACTGTGTGAAGATGCGCGATTTATCACAACAGGGAGTGCGATAAAGATTGTATGCTCAGAACTCGGCCTGGAGTTTTCGTGAGGAAATGAGTTTGTACCAAAAGGGAACGCACCGCCCAGTGGGAGATGCGGCATGTGTGTAGATCTAGATCTAACACCAGACAGGTCTACCTGCCCCCAGCGTGCAGTTGGACATTTTCGACATAAAATCTCTCGGAGGTATCTGTGGTATGTATTTTTGTGTTTCTTGTCCTTCGCTTTTTCGTTCTTCTGGTAGAGTAACACACTGCAGCTCTTTGGCATGGTTTTTTTTTCTTCTGTTTTTTATTGTTTTTTGGAAAGTTGTAGGCTAAGAGTCTACAAATGCTGAAAAGAAGTCTGCCCTTGTGTGTGTGTGTGTGTGTGTGTACCAGTTGTCTGTGCAAAGATTTGTTATTATTTTTGTATATTTTTGGGGGGGTGGGGGTACTGTGCCTGTTACTTCATTGGGGTGTGTTAAGCTGCCTGTTTTATGTTTCCCTGTCAGTGTAGCGGCTTTTCATTCTCACCCAGTCTTCTCTGCCCATGCGTTCGTCAAGTTTTGTAGGGCTTATTCTCTGTAAGATT
>CM054161.1:14214127-14261627 GCA_028751875.1 Rapana venosa | reverse complement strand
GCTTTTCTTTTTCTCTTTAGTTTTGTGTGCTTCATTTTGTTTTCTGTTTTTGTTGCTTCTTTTCTTTTCAATCAGTGCATGAAAACAGAAAAACATTGTTTTATGTGCAGATAATCGCGCGTAGGCGCGCGCATCCCCCCCCCCCCCCCCCCCCCACACACACACACATAATGGCAATAAAATAATCTGAATCTGAATCATACAGACACACATACACACGCGCGCGCGCGCGCGCGACACACACACACACACACACACACACACACACACACACACACACACACACACACACACACATAGAGCATTGTACATTGGTATATGTTTCGGCATTTTGAAATGATTTCCGAGAATCAAATGAGCAGATTTGAAATGAACTTTTGTTCTTCTGTTTTCTCATCTAAGGAGAATTTCTTCCTTTCTTCACTGCCTTCTCCTTCTCCTTGTTCTGCTCCACCTCTCCCTCATCATCGTGAGAGACCCCACATCTTTTCCTTACCATTTGACCCCCAAAACCTGATTTTGTTTTTCCTTCCTCGGCTAGAGCTCCGAGGTTCACCAATGGTGAGACTTTGCCTTTTCATCCGTATTTTGCCCACTAGTAAGGATATGCCGTCAGCGCCTGGGCTTTATCACAGTTCTTGATTAAACCATTGACGCTGGGGGCAACAGCAAGGTGAGAGGCTGTATGACCAGTGGCTTTCCCACTCATGGAATTCCACTTTACAGCTTAGTTTTTACTGATCGACTATGACTCTCTGACTAGGAGGCTTGACTCGCACAGTCCTTATGTGCTGCAGCCCTGGGGGCTGGTTGGCCTTTGGAGAACACCTCAAACGGTGACTGTCCTTATGCCCACTTGGCCGAGAGAGTGGGGATGTGCTATGGGCAAGGCATCTCCACTATAATCAAATTTCTGCCCAGTTTCCAAAACAGCAGATGCCTCCTCTGCTGTTTTGGAGGTCATCGTCGGACACGACGGACAAACATACATTAAGGAAGCCGTATTCCGACCGGGCATGATGTCGAAACACGACACCAATGTGCATGCAGTTGTTTTTTTGTTGTTGTTTTTTTAAACTTCTGTCATCTTTTCCTCCCGGCCTGCAATGGCCGACCCTCCTGAAAGGTGGAACGGGTTCTAATTTGTGCGCAGAATGTTCTGCTTACGTTTGCATATAGGCCCTTGGTTTAAAACTTCATCCGAAAGACTTTCCGGGTGGCGGAACCGGGACTGATGTTAACTCCAGGGGAAAAAAATCCCCTTGAACGGAAGCCACGGTGATGGCTCGAACCCGGGCCGTCAGATCACGAGCTCAACGCTCTAACCACTAAGCCATCCCGTCACCTAAAATGGGGGCAATAATCCCAGCCTTCTATTTCAGCGTGGATTACGTCCCTTGCACTACGCAGTTTACGTAGAGTACCTGGACTGCATCAGACTGCTGATTGAGCGGGGTGCTGACGTCAACGCCACTGACGACATTGGCTACACACCCATCCACCTGTGTGCCAGGAAGGGAAACCTGCAGTACGTCATTATCATACTTCAATCATGTCGTCATCCTCTCTCTGTCTGTCTGTCTGTTTGCCTGCCTGTCTGCCTGTCTGTCTGTCTGTCTGTCTGACTGACTGACTGACTGACTGACTGACTGCCTGTCTGCCTGTCTGTCTGTCTGTCTGTCTGTCTGTCTGTCTGTCTGACTGACTGACTGACTGACTGACTGACTGACTGTCCACTTTGCTTCAGAAAGGGGGTTGTGAACATGTCAGTATGAATGCATGAATGATGATTGATAATTGTTTAGAAGCACAGTTAATGGAAAAGTAACGGAGCAAAAGTGTCAGTGATGAGAGGGGGGTGGGGGTGGGAGGGGGGGGGGGGCAGAGAATTGAATTGAATGGCTTTTAAAGAGGGTCATGGCATAAACAAACATGCTTTAAAAAAAAAAAATAACCAGCCCTCTGAGAGAGAGAGAGAGAGAGAGAGAGAGAGAGAGAGAGAGAGAGAGAGAGAGAATTAAACTAAATTGAATTGAATGAATTTTATTTAAAGAGGGTAACGGCATAAGCAAACATGCATTTTTACAACCAGTCCCCAGAGAGAGAGATGGAGAGAGAGAGAGAGAGAGAGAGAGAGAGAGAGAGAGAGAGAGAGCAGCTCATTGTGGAAAGCTTAAGCCCATTCACAAGGGGACAGTAGGAAGGGGACTAGGCACAAAACGCATATTTAACTAAGAAAAAAATACGTTACAGCCTAAATAGTCATCATGGCATGGATTTCGTATTATTATAACAACTATAGCAAATACTAATGATTGAAATCTATGATTGTTTTCTTCTTTCTTTTTTTGCACAGTTTTTTTTTTCTCTGAATCATACTTCAATCATGACCTGTTATTATCATACTTCAATCACAGTGTTATTATCATACTTCAATCACGGTCTGTTATTATCATACTTCAATCACAGTGTTATTATCATACTTCAATCACGGTCTGTTATTATCATACTTCAATCACAGTGTTATCTTCATAATTTAATCACAGTGTTATTATCATACTTCAGTCATGGTCTGTTATTATCATACTTCAATCACAGTGTTATCTTCATAATTCAATCACAGTGTTATTATCATACTTTAATCACAGTGTTATTATCATACTTCAATCACAGTGTGGAGAATGTGCAAAGTTGATGATCTGAAGTCTGTAGCTAGTACCAAAAGACTGCGCTGGTTTGGGCACGTTCAACGGAAAGCAGACCACCTTATAAAAAGAGCAATGAACTTCGTAGTGGATGGAAAGAGACCAAAGGGAAGACCTAGCAAAACCTGGGCTGCCTGTATTGCAGATGATCTTAGAGAAAGGGGCATAAATAAGGAGGAAGCTCAAAACAGAGAGATGGAGAGGGCTCATCAATGTCAAACCTCCCCTGGGAGAAACATGACAAAAAAGGAAGAAGAAGAAGAAGAATCACAGTGTTATTATCATACTTCAATCACAGTGTTATTATCATACTTCAATCATAGTGTTATTATCATACTTCAATCATGGTCTGTTGTTATCATACTTCAATTGTGGTCTGTTATTATCATACTTCAGTCGTGGTCTGTTATCATCATACTTCTATCATAGTGTCATTATCATACTTCAATCACAGTGTTATTATCATACTTCTATCATAGTGTCATTATCATACTTCAATCAAAGGCTCCAGTGAAGAGTCTTTGTGAGTCAGCAGGACAGAGGGAGTGAAAGCAAGCCAGTCCAAGGGAAACACAATGGTAGAAATGATGATTCTCTTGGTTTTCAGAAAATATCCACGAAATTCAACGAGAAATATTTGTCTGCTACGACATGTGGAGAAGCTGTTTGTCCAGCGCTTCCATCTATGGCTTTGTTTTGTGTTAGTGCATGAAGGAAGACTTACAAGATTACTTCAAGGTTGCTTGTCGGTTCAAATCTCCGTATTCATGGAATGTGTGTGTGTGTGTGTGTGTGTGTGTGTGTGTGTGTGTGTGTGTGTGTGTGTGTGTGTGTGTGTATGTGTGTGTCTGTGTCTGTGTGGATTGTGTCTGTGTGTGTGTGTTGGATTGTGTGGGTGTGTGTGTGTGTCTGTCTTGTGTGTGTGTGTGTCTGTGTGTGTGTCTGTCTGTGTTTGTGTGTCTGTCTTGTGTGTCTGTCTGTCTTGTCTGTCTTGTCTGTGTGGGTGTGTGTGTGTGTGCGTGTGCGTGTGTATGTGTGTGCACAGGTCGATGAAGATCCTGATAGAGGAAGGGGCGACAGTGGACTTCATGACGGGGGAGGAGGGGCAGGGGGAGGAGGAGGAGAAGAGCCGAGCACTGGGTTATCTGACCATAGAGCCCCTCAACCTGGCCATAGAGAACAACCATGTCGACTGCCTCAAGTAATCAACACACACACACATGCACACACGCACGCACGCAGGCACGCGCACACACACACACAAGAGTTAAAACAAGAGTTCTGGCCTAAACACAAAAGAATGCAATAGACTGGGGTCTTTGAGGCAGATGGTTGGAACTCAGGGCCTGACCTGACTGCACATAAAAATGTTTGTTTGTATTGTTTTGTCAAAGTCAAAGTCAAAATAAAACTTTTATTTCCAGATGGTAAATTGAATAAACAAAATACTTGCATTTTTTCGTCAAGCCATCTAAGAGAAAAACAAATAAAAAACAACAACAAAACCCAATAACAACAACAACAACAAACCCAACAACAACACACAAACAAATAGACTAAACCTTATATAAAAGGAAATTATAATGATAAAGTTGACGATGGTGACTACGACGATGATGACGATGGCGATATCAATAAACAATGACGATTACTACTGCCAGAAATATCAATGAAGACGATGATTATACGATGAAACTACAAATCAAAAACATTACATTGTGCGCGCGCGTGTGTGTGTGTTGTGTGTGTGTGTGTGTGTGTGTGTGTGTGTGTATGTGTGTGTATGTATGTGTGTGTGTGTGTATGTATGTGTGTGTGTGGTGTGTGTGTGTGTGTGTATGTATGTGTGTGTATATGGTGTGTGTGTGTGTGTTTTGTATTCAGCGCTATATAAATTCCATACATTATTATTATTATTATTATTATGTGTGTGTGTGGATCAGACTGTTGTTGGAGAACGGGGCTCGGCCTGACCACAAGTACTTCATGGGCTACGAGATCAACCTGGTGCCTCTGGAGCACCTCGAGTGTCTCCGTATCCTGCTGCAGTATGGAGCAGACCCCAACGTCTTCAACAGGTGTGGGGGAGGGGGGAGTTCTGGAGGGGGGGGGGGGGGGTTCTGGAGGGGGGGGGTATTTTTTTCATTTTGTCTGTCTGTCCCTCCCTTTTTAATGTTTCCCTCCTTTCAGTGAATCTTAATAGCCGACAGTTCCTAGTTACAAACCCAATTCAGTGCTGTGGAATTTCGTATCTTCTGTTTTCACTGGGAAGTCTGTTTTCGTTTTATGCTCTTAACATGTCCGAGCCGTTTAAAACATTTAATGCATTTTAAAACCATTTAATGCATTTTAAAAACATATAATGCATTTTAACATGATGAGAGACACCCTGAGGGCGGCTGAGAGACGCGAGGACTGGAGAAAGGTGGTTGACAAAGCTTCGAAGGCGCCCCAAAGGATTCAGAATCTGAGGGATCGGTGACGGTGACGGAACATGATATGTCGTGCAATCAGATGTACACGACACAGTTCACTGAAGGCCTGGAGACAAAAGGGGGTGGACAGAGTGGGGTGGGGGGGGGGGGGGGGGGAGTAGACAGAGGAGGGTGGACCTATCTGACAGGGCATGCATCAGCGGTTACCGTCAAGAGTAATGCTGCCAACAGGTGAATTGAGTATAAAAAAAACAACAGATTTTCTCTGTATCACACTAGAGCTGCTGTCCTGGGAGACACAGCACGCCTCTGTATTATAACGTGTGTACGATTGTCATTCATATCCACTATAATGCATCATCACCATCACCGATCCCTCAGGTTCCGAATCCTTTGGGGCGCCTTCGAAGCTTTGTCAACCACCTTTCTCCAGTCCTCTCGTCTCTTAGCCGCCCTCAGGGTGTCTCTCACAATCTCTCTATAACACATACCCAAAAAAAACACGAAAAACTCCTTCACAACGTAATTCCTTCCAGATGCGGGGTCTCCCCCTTGATGCGGGCCTGTCGGCAGCAAAACCTGCCCGCGGCTCGCCTGCTGCTGAGTCACGGGGCGGCAGTGGACCTGTGCTGCCCTCCCCGCTTTGACCAGAAGACGGCGCTGCACTTCGCCGTCAACAGCGGCAACGCGGCGCTCGTGCATCTGCTGCTGCGTCACCAGGCGTCCTGCTTCAGGCCCGAGACCTACAAGTACTCGGCGCTGCATACGGCAGTGGCCTGCGACCGGCCCGACATGTGCGAGATGCTCCTCAAGTGGGGCGCCGAGGTGAGTGGGTCTTAATAATAATAATAATAATAATAATATATGGAATTTATATAGCGCTGAATCTTGTAAAAAACAAACAAATCGAAGCGCTTGCACTCAATCATTTACAGGCATGCAACTCTCCTTAAACATAATGAGCAACAGATTTCAAATCCATGCGCGCGCACTACGCACACACGCGGCACACACACACACACACACACACACACACACACACACACACACGCGGAACAACACTTAGAAGGTGAAAGATGCTGTTGAAAATTAGGGACAGATATGTGGGGGGAAAGTCTCAGGTAGGAAATAAGTGTGTTTTGAGGCTGGATTTGAAGGTATCAAGTGAAGGCTTTTGACGAAGTGAAAGAGGGAGGTCATTCCAGGTGGATGGACCAGAAACCGAGAAGGAGCGACGGCCAACAGTGGAATCTGGGTGTTCACGGGACGGGATAGCCTAGTGGCTAGAGTGATACACTCGTGATCTGCTGACCCGGGTTCGAATCTCGTTCAAGAGGATTTTTCTTCTGGAGTTAGCATTAGTGCTGACTCCACTCTCCCCAAAAAGTCCTTCGGATGAGACTATAAACCGAGGCCCTATGTGCGAATACATACAGAACATCTTGCGCAACATGTTAAAACCCGTTCCGCTTTTCGGAAGAGTAGGCCATTGTGTGCCGGTGGGAACGGATGACAAAATTTACAAAACTGCATAGACACGGGACTGGATGTAAAAAAGCACATGAGTGTTTATTCCGCTATCCTCGAAATAAAAAAATAAGGAAGAGAAAAGAAAAAAACTGATGTGCCCATACATAAGGAAATAAAGGCATTGGCATGTTGCACTGATGTACCCATACTTATAATAAAAGTACTACCTGATCTTTATGAACACGCATAAGCACGCCACTGAAGTTGTGCCTGATTGTCAGTGACGTATGACGTCAATGATTGTGGGGCGTGACGTCACAGGTGGACGAGCGGTCTGACGAAAGCATGACGCCTCTGATGTTAGCCTGCGCCACGCCAGGTCTGACCCGACAACTGGAGCTGGTGACGTTACTTCTGGAGAAGGGCGCTGACGTCAACGCTAACGCGGGCTGGGTCACCTTCACCTCTCCGGCCTATCTGTCCTCAGTCGTGGAACACTTGCGTAACATGGAAAATGACGTCAGTCTTCCTGTCTTGAGGACTTTGATCCAATATGGCGCCAAAGTGCACTTTACTGGTGAGGAGAGAGAGAGAGAGAGAGAGTGTGTGTGTGTATGTGTGTGTGTGAGAAAGAGAGAGAGAGAGTGTCTGTGTCTGTATGTTTGTACTCATTTTCACGGATCGCTTGCTGGTCTGTCTACAGCGGCAGCCACCTCAGTGCGTGTGCTGGATTCTCACGGGGTGCTGAACTACCTGACCCACATCAAGGACAAGCCGGACATCTATAACCTCCTCTTCCAGTCCGCCATCCGCTACGACACCAAGGCCATCCAAAACCACCTGCACCTGACCCCTGCCCAGAAAGCCGACCTGCTGACCGCCGCCCAGGGGCCGCCCTCCCTCAAACACACCATCCGCCTGATGCTGAGGCTGAGGCTGGGCCTGGGCCTGCCGGGCAAAGTCCGCGCCCTGCCCGTGCCGGACATCGTCAAGAACTACGTCCTCATGGCTTAGACAGGCAGAAACTGTGTTGTCCTCATGGCTTAGGGGACAGGCAGAAACTGTGTTGTCCTCATGGCTTAGAGCACAGGCAGAAACTATGTTGTCCTCATGGCTTAGAGCACAGGCAGAAACTGGGTCCTTGTGGCTTAGGGGACAGGCAGAAACTGGGTCCTTGTGGCTTAGGGGACAGGCAGAAACTGGGTCCTTGTGGCTTAGGGGACAGGCAGAAACCATAATGTCCTCGTGGCTTAGGGGACATGCAGAAACTGTGTTGTCCTTATGGCTTAGAGGACAGGCAGAAACTATGTTGTCCTCATGGCTTAGACCACAGGCAGAAACTGTGTTGTCCTCATGGCTTAGGGGACAGGCAGAAACTGTGTTGTCCTCATGGCTTAGAGCACAGGCAGAAACTATGTTGTCCTCATGGCTTAGAGCACAGGCAGAAACTGGGTCCTTGTGGCTTAGGGGACAGGCAGAAACTGGGTCCTTGTGGCTTAGGGGACAGGCAGAAACTGGGTCCTTGTGGCTTAGGGGACAGGCAGAAACCATAATGTCCTCGTGGCTTAGGGGACATGCAGAAACTGTGTTGTCCTTATGGCTTAGAGGACAGGCAGAAACTATGTTGTCCTCATGGCTTAGGGGACATAATAATAATAATAATGTATGGAATTTATATAGCGCTGAATCTTGTAAAGCAACAAATCAAAGCGCTCAGATTCTATTTCATACCACTTTAAGTCACGGCAGATTTCTCTCCGTGAAATTCGGGCTGCTCTCCCCGGGGAGAGCGGGAGAACGCGTCGCTACTTAGCGCTGCGCCACCCTTTCACCGGTTTTTTTTGTTGTTTGGTTGGTTTTTTGTTGTTGTTTTTTTTGCTGCAGCTGTATTTGTTTCCCTATCAAAGGGGACGGGATAGCTCAGTGGTCGGAGCACTCGCTTTTCCCCAGCCAAGTTAAGCAGCGTCGAGCGTGGTTACCAGTTGGATGGGTGACCGTTTGCGCGCCTTGGCTTCAGTACAGTTCCCCCAGTTCACCCAGCTGTAAATGGGTACCTGCCCTCTTTAGGGTCAGGGAAGGTAAAGCAGCGAGGGAGAGGAGATGGGCGCCGCCCTCAATATGCTGGCCCTAGAGAAGTGAGGTCTCTGACGCCTCGCTCCCCTACGACCTTATAGGTTATGGGACTCCTTTACCTTCCTTTTATCAGAGTGGCTTTTTTCTAAGAATTTTGCCAGGGACAACTCTCTTGTTGCCGTGGGTTTTTTTACGTGCGCTAAATAATTACGTGTAACACACAGGACCTCAGTTTATCGTCTCATCCGAAAGACTAGCGCCCAGACCACCACTCATGGTCTAATGGATGGGGGAAAAATTTCCGGTCCAAACGGGGTACGAACCGCCGCACACTTCAGACCCGGACTTTTCGCTTTCTAGACAGGCGCGTTACCTCTAGACCACCGATCCACCGATCCATGACATGCAGAAACTGTGTTGTCCTTATGGCTTAGAGGACAGGCAGAAACTATGTCCTTATGGCAGAAACTATGTTCGTATGGCATAGGGTTTGTCTTGTTGTAAAAGGGTCATGTGGTATAGAGATTATCTAGGGATGGAAAGAACTCTTGTCTTCATCGGATTAGAGAACTGGGGAGGGGTCAAGACCCGTGTCCTTCTGACTCGCGAACTGTCTGAGGGGTAGAAAGACCATTTCTTTGGGCATAACGACTCGACTGTTTGGGGACGGAAAAAAGTTATGACCTCTTGGCATAAGAGCACCAGAGGTTTTAAACTCCTTGTCCTTATGGCATGGAAGTCTTCTGCAGGTGGTGAAGAATGATGTATGTAGTTGTGTCCTTCAGAATTCTGAAGATGTTTGTGGATTAAACATGTTGTTCGTGGGGTTGGTAGTCTTTTAGTATAGTGAAGAACCGTGCCTTTATTGCTTTGAGATCTGGGAATTGTGAAGCTTTGTGTGTCTCTAAAGGTTTAGGGATATTGGGGGGTTGGGGTAAGAATGTAAATATGTTCGATAAACAGACCTGGGAATGGTGAAAACTATATGTTCTTGATGATCTAGAAACATTGTGGGACATGCAGAACTGCCTGTCATCATCGCTAGAAATGTTGTAAAGGCTGTGAAGGTTTGTATGAATCCTTGAGATGTTGAGATCTGTTGGGGATCTATTGAGAACATCAGTAGGTATGATTTTTACAGACTCGGGGATAATGAAGAACTGTTGAAGCCCCTTTGTTTTGATGGTCTGAAGAATTGAAAGAACTATGTGAATCTTGACAGGATGGCAGTTGAAGTATTGTGTTCTCTTGGTTCAGCTGCTTTCTAGACATCATAGATAATCTGGTTACATCAGAACGATGTGTGAATGTTGTGAAAAGCTATGTACGGTTTGTTAAGATTTTGGAGTGTTTTCTGAACATGAATGTCTTGTGGAGAGCTCTGTTTGTGTGTGTGTGTGTGTGTGTGTGTGTGTGTGTGTGTGTGTGTGTGTGTGTGTGTGTGTGTGTGTGTGTGTGTGTGTGTGTGTGTGTGTGTGCGCGCGGTGTGTGTGTGTGTGCGTGTGTGTGTGTAGTTGTTGTTGTTGTGAGCGTGTGTGCATCGCTACATTACTATAGATAAAACTAAAAGAAAACCTGTCACTCTGTTGTGAAGGTAACTGTCAGAATTTTTTTAGCTCCTGTGTATGTTCCCTGGGTGCAATGTGCCACTCAGACAAATAATTGTTTGAAACTATCGCAACTCAGGAGCAGCATTGAACACAGCGCACCATGATACAGAGCAGTGGATGATACGATGATGGATTTCAGCAATAGTATAATCAGCATGCAAAACAGAAAAAGGAGTGTTTCTATGACCGACTTTTTCTAGTATAATATGTCAACTGTGCTTCAGGTTAATGTCAACATAGTCAAAGATGATCATGAGTAATTATTTGAATGAACCATCATATTGTTGTTATTTCGATGTAGTTAGAATGAAATTGAATTCAATGTTTTATTCAAAATAAATATCCTTGTACATGCTGTTACATAAGATAGAAGATGGAAGTAGTCGGTTTGCAGTAGCCCCATTGTGTTATAACTGAGTATGATGTTTTTATGAAAGTCATCGTGCTAAAAGAATATTTCCGAAGTTACTGTGCATGTGGCCAAAGCAGATGTGCAGTAGAATCATTTTTAGTACCATGTCTGTGTTAAATAAACGCGGTATACTCGTCACTTTTCCATTTTGCTCAGAACCAGTCACTTTATGTGGAAATGTATGTTGTGATACTATCAAAGATTGCAATTTTTTTATAGGTGCATTGACGCCCAATTTTATTGTGAAGAGTATAGCCACAGTGAATGTGTGTTACAATGCAATGTACAGTACAGTCTTATACTGCACTGTAGCTTTATACAATGTCGAATACACTCTGATAGTGCAGTCTTCAACATGGCTTTAGGATAGGCCATTCAATGTCCTGTAGAATTGTGCCGTATCCTGGGAAATGTGCAATAGAATGGTAAGGTACTACAGTGACAGTGTATGCCAGAGTCATGTGTGTCCTAGTCAACGGAAAGTGCAATAACCAGGATATCATGTAGTGACCAAGGGGTAACAGAACAGCACTGTACTGTAAACAATGTGCAGCATTGTCATACAATGTCAGTAATCAGCCTCCAATACTTTATTCACTCGTATCCTGTAAAGGTAATGGATGTACAGTAGTGTCTTTCAGTTTCAGTGCCCTGTGCAATACAATAATGTAACGCTGTGATAATGGGTATCATGATATTTACTATTGTCAGACAGTAGTTAGTACTCTGTTCAATCGAAGGAACAAAAAAGCCCATAATCATTAGTTATGAAGCAGTATGGATATAAACTCTTTTCTAAAGTGTGATATACCTTGTCACCAAATGAAAGAAGTATTCCATCACCATGTCACTCGGAATGTAATCTGTTATATTTTTGGCAGTGGTTGTTGTGTTTGTACATAAATCATATGAATATGTACAGTGCCTTTTGTATGTTTTTAACTTTAAAAAAGTTTGTTACCACCTCACATAAGCATTACTAAAATTTCCATATAGTTTCATGTCTGCTGTCATAATTAGAACTGTATCCATGTGTGTATTGGTCGGTGTTTAACTGAGTATAGTCCTGCTCTTGAATATTAATTTCTGATGTAACATGGTAGCAGTTTCTGAACATTTCTGAAGCAGTGTGAAGAAATGTAATTTATGTATCAATCTTGCTGCTGCCTTTTCGTAATGCCTGCGCGGTGGACAGTTTTATAGTGTTCAAGTTTTCTGATCATACACTGCTTTGATAGTATGTGACAATAACCTTCACAATGAGTACACCGTCACCATTGTCATAACTGAATGAGAACTAGCAGTGGCTAGAGATGCACACACTGTTAGATCTAGGGTTAAGCCCACTTTTGAGGCAACACACTCTACCAGCAACTCTGTGACAGAAAGGAGCTATGGCGACATTTTCTCGTTCTGAGAAACGGTCACTTTGGAACAAGTTGCAGATGAACTAGATTGGAAAGAGTTGCTGGATAAGGTGATAATAGTGTTACATGTCATTGTTATACCTCGATTTTTCTGCATACATGATGCAAGGGACTGTGTCTGACAAGGTTTTACTCAGCTCACTCGTTTTGAATGCTGCTTTTTAAAACAAATGTTTAAACTGCATTAAAAAGCTTTAAAGGCGTTTTTAAGATAAGTTAAAAGGAGAATGTGGACAGCTGGTTGACAAGTGACTTATTTTGGTGGGGGGTAATGTATGGCTAGGATGACCTTTTTATATTTGAAGGGGGGGGATAGTGGCTCTCTGTACATTGTATTCTAGGCAGTTACATATTGTTCATCAAATGCAAGAATCACTTTGGTTTGAAGATATCGACATTTTTCTTGGTATTTATGTGGTGTGTATAGCTTCAATTCTTGATTGAAATATTAAAAAAAGCAAACTTGAGAATGGTGGTGGCTTTCTGTTTTGACTGTATAGATGTACTCTTATTTCAGTTAAAGACGGCTGAATGGTTTCTTCGTCAATTTTTTTTATACGAAGTAACAGCCCTGACATAACAATGCTGAGTGTTTAACAATATTATGAACTAAATTCTGTCCTTGGTCTAAACAACCTCATTCAGTAATAAGTTAGAAAAAGCAAGCCTTGCAACAACATAGTTGGAGAATGACATCAAGCCATGACTTTTTTGGATATAGTGTGATGATGATGATGATGATGATGATGATGATGATTAGTGTTATTAATAATAATTATTAACATTATTTTAGATGTTGTTGGCCTTACATATCTGGAGTATGAAATCTGCCGTCAACGCACTTTGTCACGATCACAATCTGGAACGAGAGTGAAAAAGTTGAATAAAATAACAGTGAAGCATTCAAAGTTTGTGTTTTCTTTATCTCAGCAGATATCATTACAAAGTGTGAGGTACTGAAGAGTTGTGAGACAAAGTGCGCTAACACCATTTTGGCGCGCTTTATCACCATTTGGCGCGCTTTGTCACCATTTGGCGCGTTTTGTCACCATTTGGCGCGCTTTGTCACCATTTGGCGCGCTTTGTCACCAATTTGGCCTGAGACACATTTCCTAACAAAATAAGAGAAGAGCATTCAAATTCCGTTATCCCTTTTTTGTAAAGTGACTTACCTGCTACCATTATCTTCTTTTGAATCCCTTTCCTGGGCAGAATGCGTAGTGCCTGGTCTTTCCTGTGAAAGGTCTTCCTGTTGGCCTCAGTCGACACATTCCAACTTCAAGGCAGCTCATTAAAAGGTTCATAAAAAAATTCAGATGTGCTTGAAGAAAGGCAGGAGAATGGGCTGGTAGGCAGAAAATACGCAAGAGAGAGAGAGAGAGGGGGGGGGGGGGTTTGACAGGGAAGAATAAAGGTAGAGGCAAAGAGAGTGATAGAAAATGGGATATTTCTAGCACAGATTTTCCAGAAAATGGGGATGTCGTTTATACTGAACGAACCACTGGCATCCCTACAGAAGAGGAGGGGGGGGGGGGGGGGGGGGCTGCCATTACAATCAGCGCGTCTTTTGATTCTAAGTTGCTTTATCATGGCAAAATTTGAGACATTGAACAGCTGTGGCAAAGCGCGTCAACGCTTTTGTAAGATCCCCACCCCCACCCCCACCCCTGAAATCCACACCTCCCTTAATTTTAACCCCTTATAGAAAGACAAGCGGAGAGAAAGCGCGTTATTGAGACATACCTCGTCAGAACATGTGAGGTACTGAAGAGTTGTGACAAAGTGCCTCAATGCGTCAGAGCATGCGAGGCGCTGAAGAGTTGTGACAAAGTGCCTCAATGCGTCAGAACATTTGAGGTACTGAAGAGTTGTGACAAAGTGCCTCAATGCGTCAGAACATTTGAGGTACTGAAGAGTTGTGACAAAGTGCCTCAATGCGTCAGAACATTTGAGGTACTGAAGAGTTGTGAAAAAGTGCCATAATGCGCTTTGTTACAATCTGGAACTGAAGTCAGAAACGTGTTAAAGTAAGTGCAGCTTTTAAAATGATGAAGCAGTAGCCTACATATTGCCCAACTTGTATTGATCTGATCTGTGCTTTGTTCTGTTTTGACATTAGGGAGGCAAGGCGCTTAGTCACAATTTGTGGACTGGATAATTATTCTTCCAAGCACTGTGTCAGCGGTGTGCTCCCAACCGTAATGAGCAAATGATTTATACAGAAGCGTTTCACGACTGAATGCATTGCGGATTATTAGGCTATATGTTTGGGTAGGAAAGCGAGAGAGAGAGAGAGAGAGAGAGAGAGAGAGTGTGCGCGCGCGCGCGCGTACGTGCGTGTGCGCTGGGACGTTAACTCGACGAAGGGGGTGGGGAGATGATGGAGGGACAGGAGTCAAATGTAGTCGAACAATTAAACAAGTTCATGACACACGTGTGAAATAAAGTGTATTTCAGTCGTCATTCAGTATACAAAAATGGCAAATGTTTAAATACTCTACGGACAAAAAGAAACTACCTCTGGACACAGGGGATGTTTTGGTCTTTTTACATAATGATATATGCGTAAGAAAACACAGACTAAATGTAAACAGCTAAACGTTTGTAACAACCACACTTTTTGCTAAAATCAGATATGATGTTGAATAACATAGAGTATGTTATTTTATAAAACATTTCAACCATAATGCACATTTACAAATGGTACTAAATTTAACAATTATGAAATGATATGTATTTCAGAAATGGGGTTTTAAATTTAGAGCAAAAAAGGTGTCATTTCAATGAAAAGGATATGCAAAAACAAGCCAACAAACCAACCAACAACAACAAAAACCACCGAAAAACAACAAAATGCTGAATGTATAAGGATTTTTCAAAAATGAAAACCATGACTGATCAAAAATGAAAACTTTTTTTCTAAAAACTCCAATAGCCGACTTTTCGGTGGCGTTAAAGCTGTACCCCATGTGATTCTCTCCGATGATATAACTTTACAGTCTTAATACCCCATTCTTCTGTCTTTGGATAAATGGACGAACCAATGACATTTGTTAACTTTGTCTAAGTCTTTGAAGTTGAACTTGGAGTTGTTTGAATCAAAGAGATCATACGCGTACTTCACGGCATCTATTTAATCTAAATAATTTCACACTGAGATAATCTCAAGCTTAAGAATCTCGAATCTCTCAACCGTTTCCATGCTTTCTCATCCTGCCACTGTTTGTTTTTTTCTTCTTCTCTTTTTCGTTTTCTTTTTTTTTCTTTGGAATTACAGTTATACAAATGATGAAAATATTCTGGAAATGAATTCATAAAACTGTTTCATTTAAGCGTCATTATGCACCAAAAAAAATTCAATGAGGAAAATGTCCAAAGTTTTATTTTCAATCAAAAAATTAATGTGCGGAAGAGGCTAGCGCCAGCGCACACACCTATCTCTTTAATCAGTTTTGAGTAACTTCTTGTGAAAGGTAGCACAAGAACTTCCCGTTTCTCTGCACAAAATAATTAGGCATCACTTCAGAGAAAATCGAAACACCCCTTTTGAGAAAATTATATATAGCTTAAAACACAACTCTCACAACAAAATAAAAAACAGTGTATTGAAAAACTAATCATGCGGATACAGAATGTAAACATTGCACCTTGTTAAATAACTTCATTTTCATTGTTATATGAAAGTAAATAATTATACACCCTTTCATGCACTATTATCACTTTCGAATGTTGTCAGAATATGGCATTGGGTTGTACATACAAGCAATGTTATTAAAAACTCAGAACATGTACTACTGAAGTGTACATGTTAATCATTAACATTATTGAGCTGTTCGCAGGCTTTAAATCACTTCAAATAATTATCCAAACGTCAGTGTACATGGAGTCAAACTAGTTGATTCTATGGGTTAACACAGTAAAATGCCACCTTCCCATCCTCACTTGCATTACTTTATACACTGATAAAACCTTTTAAAAAAACCGTCAGCTTACACTGTGAATATTTGTTCACGTCCTGTAACAGAGACTTTGTCCATCCTTTTCTGTTCCTTTCTTTCCTTCTTTTCCACCTGGCCGCAAGACAACACCAGCAGCAAGGTGGGTCACTGCCATGCATTACGTCCTACAGTCATGGTCATTACACGCAAGACGTCACGCAGATTGCCGATAGTTCAGTCCTGCTGATTTCGCACCCTGTAAATGACGTCAGGACAGCTGTGACGTCACTGACGCACTTTGACGTAATGGTCTTCCATGGGCTCCTCTACAAAGTCGTCTTCCGGGGCGGGGGCGGACTTTGTCAGGGCGTGGAAAATGGTGAACAGGTTGAACTTCTTGTTCTCCGCCCCCTCCACTCCCCCCCTCTGCACACACATGAGTGCAGCACACCGACAGTAGTACACACGCTGACGCAGAGAGAGACAACACACACCCACCCACCCACCCACCCCACACACACACACACACACACACAATCTCTCTCTCATACACACGCACATATACTCTCTCTCACACATACGCACACACACACACACACACACACACACCCTCTCTTACTTACCCCCCACCCCCCACCCCACACACAAACACACGCTCGTTCTCACTCTCTCAAACACACACACACACAGTACACACCCACAAAAGCACATGCATACTAACCGAGGGGAAAGGGTTTTCATTGTCATCTCTTTCTGCCAGTCTTCTCTTGTAGTATAAGAACTGCCAACACACACACAACACACACACACACACACACACACACACACACACACACACTTTTATGTACAACTTTACTTTTCTTTAAAGTGGACATGCCGGAATCGTGTCAGATACCCATGAGAAAACAAAGTTACCACTTCCTTCATAATTGAAGACCAAATTATTAATAATAACCCTAAAATAACCTTGTCACTTACACTGTGTAAAGAGGGAAATCCCAGCACAGAAATTGCAGAAGGTGGGCCAGGGATGTCATTTATACTGTCAGGGTCCCGACACCCCCACGGGGGAATATCTTTCTAGTTTTCGGGAGACACGATCTTCTGTGTGGGTGAGAGGGCTGATATCAGGGTTCGGGATTCCTGTCTTTGTTTGACATTAGCTAGAAATATATATATGTGTGTGTGTGTGTATGTGTGTGGTGTGTGTGTGTGTGTGTGTGTGGTGTGTGTGTGTGTGTGTGTGTATGTGTGTGTGTGTGTGTGTGTGTGTGTGTGTGTGTGTGTGTGTGTGTGTGTTGGTTATTGTTGTTTTTGCTGCTGCTACTGCTTCGATTTTACGTCTGTTCACTCAAAGTGATATTAGACGAGAGAGAGAGAGAGATTTCCCTCTTTTCTATCCTTCTATTGTTTCTGCCTTGGTTCTTTTTCTTCCTGTCACCTTGCTTCCTGTCAATTTTCTGCCGTCTTGGTCCACTCTCCTGCCTTTTTTTTCCCCCCCAGAAAGACTTTAACAATTCTCTCCCATGCCGAAGTTGGATGCGCTGGGCCTGGCTTGTCAGGCGCTTAACGGCAGCCCAATGCTTTATCGCTCATAATTATGACAGGCAACAACAGTTGCTGTCTGAACGTTCGATGACAAAGAAGAAGACTCACATAATCATCAATTCTAGCCATACATCTCCACCATTACAGTAGGTGGGCATCCGTCTGTCTCGTAAGACTAGGGAGTTGCGCTCTAGGTGTTTATAATCATGCAGAAGACCGCCCCCCCCCCCCCCCCCCAACCCTACACATCACCGGAATGGGCCATTGGAAAGGCAATCGCCGATACACATGGTCCCAGTGCCGTCGCAGGAGTTGCAGAACGTGGTGTATATACCGCTTTTAGATAATAAAATATGCCCTAAGTGTTGCTTTTTTCCCGTTCCTCCACAAGAGCCCCGAGGCTCACCAATAGTCAGACCCATGCGTATGCATCGTTTTTGTTTTGTTTTGTTTTTGCTCTTGTTTTCCCACCACATAGGTGGCCGCGTTCCGACCTCCGAGATGGTGTCTAAACACGACACCTGTGTGCATGCTGGGCTTTTTTGTTTTTTTGTCATCCGCTCCAGGTGGCACACAATAGCCTACTCTTCCGAAAGGCGGAACGGGTTTTTAACGTGTGCACAAGACGTTCTGCATGCGTTTGCAAACGGGGCCTCGATTTATAGTCTCATCCAAAGGACTTTGACATCCAGTTCGATTTTTTCCCGTCAAACTGGGAAGAAAGGGCGAGGCTGGGAATCGAACTCAGAACCTCACGGTTGACTTGTTAGGCAGGCCGAACGTCTTAACCATCCTGCCACCTTCCTTCTATTATCACCAGTACAAGACGCAGACAAAACAAATAATCTTAAACAGCCTGTCACTCATATATAAGGCTACACCTCTCGAAACACTACAACAACAACACTTCATAACTTCCAAACAGCCTGTCATTCTACACCTCTACACCTACACTCACATAATTATAAGGCTACACCTCTCAAAACACTACAACAACAACACTTCATAACTTCCAAACAGCCTGTCACTCATATATGAGGCTACACCTCTCGAAACACTACAACCAAACCACTTCATAACTTCCAAACCAAACAGCCTGTCACTCGCATAATTTTAAGGCTACACCTTTCAACAGGATAGCTCAGGAGCACTTTCCCCCAGCTAAGTTAAGCAGCGTTGAGCGTGGTTACCAGTTGGATGGGTGACCGTTGTACGCCTTGGCTTCAGTACAGTTCCCCCAGTTCACCCAGCTGTAAATGGGTACCTGCCCTCTTTAGGAACAGGGAAGGTAAAGCAGCGAGGGAGAGGAGATGGGCGCCGCCCTCAATATGCTGGCCCTAGAGAAGTGAGGTCTCTGATGCCTCGCTCCTCTACGACCTTATAGGTTATGGGACTCCTTTACCTTTACCATTTTTTTACAGCATTAATACTTCATAACTTCCAAACAGCCTGTCACTCACATATAAGGCTACACCTCTCAAAACAACTACCAAAAAACACTTCATAACTTCCAAACAGCCTGTCACTCACATATAAGGCTACACCTCTCAAAACACTACAACAACAACACTTCATAACTTCCAAGCCGCCTGTCACTCACATAATTATAAGGCTACACTTCTCAAAACACTACCAAAAAACACTTCATAACCTCCAAACCAAACCGCCTGTCACTCACATAATTATATATAGGCTACACCTCTCAAAACACTACAAACAAACCACTTCATAACTTCCAAACAGCCTGCCACTCACATAATTATATGTCTACACCTCTCAAAACACTACAACAACAACACTTCATAACTTCCAAACCAAACCGCCTGTCACTCACATAGAAAGCCACGCCCCCAGCGGCGGCCCCGCCAATGAGGAGGAGGAGGACCACGATGACGATGGCGGCCACAGCTCCCCCGCTCAGTCCTGTGTCTGGCGGCGGCGTCAGCTGGGAGGCGGTGGTGGAGGAGGAGGAGATGCCCGCTCCGACCTTCACCCTCAGCTCCACGCCGCCCTTCACGTGCAGGGTCAGGTCGCCCTTCAGCGCCTGGGATGGGGCAGTGGAGAAGGGGGCGTTTTGGAAAACGTGTCCGTGTGTGTGTGTGTGTGTGTGTGTGTGTGTGTGTGTGTGTGTGTGTATTTATTTTACACACACACACAAACACGAATTTCTCTCTCTCTTCTGTCTCTATCACTCGCTCACTCACACACACAATCTCTCTCTCTCTCTCTCTCTCTCTCTCTCTCTCTCTCTCTCTCTCTCTCTCTCTCTCCTACACACACACACACACACACACACCACACCCACACACACACAACACAAAACACACACAAACACACACCACAATAAACACACATACACACACACATACACACACACACCTCAACAAACACACACCACAACAAACACACGCACACACACACACACATACACACACACGCCTCAACAAACACACACCACAACATACACACCACACCACAACACACACACACTAACATCCACACACACGCGCGCGCACAGCACTGACCCTAAACTGGACCAGGGGTCTGACGACAGCCAGGTCCAGGGTGTAGTCCTGATGACGAACAATCTGTGTGCTGATGACGATGCTGCCCTTCGTCACCTGCCACACACACACACACACACACACCACACACACACACACACACACACACACACACACACAATGATCATATCTATCTACCTACCCACCATCCATCCATCCATCCATCCATCCATCCATCCATCCATCCATCCATCCACCCATCCATCCATCCATCGATCTATCGATCTATCTATCTATCTATCTATCTATCTATCTATCTATCTATCTATCTATCTATCTATCCATCCATCCACAATAACATTTCATACATGTATACACACAGCGCTATATAAATTCCATTTTTTATTATTATTATTATTATTATTATTATATATCCACAGCATTATATACAGGTCAGTAACTGCGCTCACATGCAAGTTGATACATGAGTAATGTCAAAGACAACAATTGCTAATACCTTTTTCCAGTATTGGGGTACCCCGTTAAGAGCTGAGAGGCTTTTTCGAGGCTCATGCAAACACTTATTTTAAAAAAAACAAAACCTGGCCTGCCTTCGTCTTTGATTTTCTGCTGCTGATTTGAAGTGATCGTGGGTTTTGGTTCGAGGAATTTTTTTCCCCTGGAGTTAACCTCAGTGCCGACTCCACTTCCCTGAAAGTCCTTCGAATGACACTGTAGACCGAGGTCCCGTGTACGTTGGAACGCGCGCAGAACATCTTGTGCCCAGGTTAAAACCCGTTCCGTCTTTCAAAGAATAAGCCAATGCGTTCCGGTAGGAATGGATGACAACATTAATAGAAAAGCCGCGTTCACACTGGTATCGTGTTTAGCCATCTTCTCTGAAGTCAGAACGCAGCTACCTTCAGTGTCGGCAAAAACGGTTGTACGTGCAGAATCTCATCATTGGTGAACCGCAGAGCTCTAGCTGAGAAATGCAAACGACTGTTTGAAAAATCAAACTAAAATTTAATGATCCTGAACCTTTGTTAAAAAAATCTAACATAAAACTGAAATCACCGGAAAAAGTCAAGTCTCTTCAGATTGGGGACTGCTACAGTGTCATGTACATCACAATGTTGAATCTTATTCTATGACATCATGGTTACAGGAATTTATCACTTGTTCAATGAAAAAAAGACAATTACACAATTGTAACAGCGGCAATAAGATGCGATTTTAGCCTACTGCTAGGCATATTATCATTGAACCAGCGCCATCACTTTCCACTGCAAACACGTTACAGCAAGCAATAATGTTCACGCACTCTACAAGACACATTCATAGTACTGAACAAGAATGTTATAAGCACTAAACATGATTATAGATTATTCAAATTATCCATAATAAACGAAACAAATACGCCGAGTAAATATTGGTAAGGTTTTCCTGTGACATAAGCTTGCATAAAACTGTGTACTCTAATATTCTCTATATCTTTGTTTATGAATTCAGAGAGGAGAGAACCCCGAAGTTGCCTGCACAGAATCTCACTATTGTGGTGAATCCGAAGCTCTCCCCGAGAAATGGAGAAAAAGACCAGAGAGGACAGTGTCACAAAGTACTCACTCACCTTGATGTGGGTGATCATGGCCTCTGGTATTCCTATAGCTACCAATGCTTGTTTGAACGCCCTGCCACAGACAACAACAACCACACCTGATGTCATACAAACGTCACATGTGACGTTATGATCCTAATGACACTGCTTGATGCCATACAAGCATCACATGATGTTGTGACCCTAATGACACTATCTGATGTTGAACGCCCTGCCACAAACAACAGTCACACCTGATGTCATACAAACGTCACATGCGACGTTATGATCCTAATGACACTGCTTGATGCCATACAAGCATCACATGACGTTGTGACCCTAATGACACTGCCTGATGTAATATAAAACAATCTATGACGTCATGACCTTAATGATACCATGGTCACACACAACACACACACACACACACACACACACACACACACACACACACACACACACACACACACACACACACACACACAAACAAACAAACAAACAAACAAGCATCATGCGTATACACGCATGCTCACGCACAAATATAATGGTTGTAAAAAGAAATAATATTTTCTTCATGAGCACACGGCGAAACTAATGAAAGTATTTAAAAAGCATTCCACAATTTACTGATGTAAACAAAACGTATTCCAGGACGTCACAGAACCACAAAACGCGGAATCTGCACACTTCTCCCTCTTTGAAAGTTGGGAAGGTGTCACTGCGAGAGTTACACTAGCCTACACCAAAGCTACTAAGGATACCAATACTTTTTTATCTCAAAAGTAGAGAAATTCAGGCTACAAGAAAATAATTATTTATAACTAGTGCCTGCGTGCTCCCGCACACACACACACACACACACACACACACACACACACACACACACACACACACACACACACACACACACACACACCATGCATCTACACACATGCTTGCGCACGATAACATTACTATAGTAAGATTGATATAAGTTATTGTTGGTGTCGTGTGTTGCATTAAAACCATGAAAAGAACACTGCTATGGGTGAGGATACCAGAAGGAAGGCATCCTGTACAGGGCATTGGTGGACTGACGCATCGTTCCCTACAGTTAGTCAAGCTTACAAATCCCGACACACATACCTCTGTGTGAGTGAGTGTGTGTGTGTGTGTGTTGTGTGTGTGTGTGTGTGTGTGTGTGTGTGTGTGTGTGGTTGGTGTGTGTGTGTGTGTGTGTGTGTGTGTGTGTGTGTGTGTGTGGTGTGTGTGTGTGTGTGTGGTGTGTGTTGTTGGTGTGTGGTGTGGTGTGTGTGTGTGTGTGTGTGTGTGTGTGTGTGTGTGTGTGTGTGTGTGTGTTGTGTGTGTGTGAGAGAGAGAGAGAGAGAACTCGAACTCGAATATTTTAATGAGGGTAATTGGATAAGCCAGAGGCTTCTTTACACCAGGCCCTCATGGGGAAAAAATTGAAACAAGCATGAATAAATCAATTAATTAACAAACAAGATCATTTCAAATAACAATGAAATATTTCACTCAAACTCCCATTCAATTAGTGAAAATCAAGAAATCAAAAAAATCAAATGAATAAACAAAACCAATTAAACAAAACCCCCCCCCCCCCCCCACAAAAACACTCCCCTTCCCAACACCCCCCTCCCCTAAACAAACAACAACCCCCAAAAGTCCAGACTAAATACAAGCGTGCGCGCGCGCGCACACACACACACACACACACACACACACACACACACACACACACACACACACACACACACACACACACACACATACACACACCTTACGCACGTATAGCCACGCATGCACACCACACACACACACACTCTCTCACACATACACACTCACACACACACACACACACACACACACACACAACACACACACACACACACACACACACACACACCACACACACACACACATCCTGGATACATATCCATTCGCAAGACATTTCCTCACATACAAGATAATAGACACATGTCATAATTATCAAAATATCATAACCATACATTTGTACAGACAAAACCAGGAAATAAACATTATTTGATGTACGAAGACAGCAAGCCACAAAGCATCAAGAAAAATGACCAATCTAACATCAGCTATTTCAACAATAAACACACAGAACTGCTTTCTTTCCGCTCTCAACTGCGCACACTGCGAATGGGCGCTCATTACTACTCACTGACACACATACACACACACATACACACACATATACACACACACATATTCATGCATGCCCAATCCTATATACACATTATTAGAATTGATATAAAAGTCCACAGAAGTAATGAAATTGTCCAACAGAACATTGCAAATTAACAATCCATACCATTCTGCATTAACAACAAAATGCAACCCAAACGTCATTTTAAGGGGGGAAAACTCAGACAAGTTCATTGTTAACAAAATCAAAACAAGCAAGGGCACACACACAACACACACACACACACACACACACACACACACACACACACACTACAATTCAAAGCAAGCTCACTAATGTCAGTTACACTGAATTGAACAAATATGCGTGGAAAGCTTTTTTGAAAGATGGTACACTTCTTTTGTTTTTAATTGAGACAGGGATCTCATTCCATAATTTGGTACCAGAGTACACCAGTGAAGACATAAAAAGATCAGTTCTTGGTCGAGGTAAAACAACTATACTTTTATTTCGAACAGTTTTCACAGGAAATCTCTGACAAAGATAAAGTGGAGCAAGATTATTCATAATTTTATACATAAATAGGCCTTTATTGAAGCGACATTTCAGACTAAATGGAAGAATGTCCAATTCTTTATAGTCACAAATTTCCAGCGAACTGGTCCTTAGAAGAATTAACTTTAGAGAACGTTTATACACTCTTTCAATTCGCTTTATACAGTTTTTACTCGCTGAATCCCAGCACGTAGAGGCGTAATCAATGTCTGGTTTTATATAAGCAGAGAAGAATAGTTTGCGAGTATGTTGATCAAGAAAATGTTTTATTCTGTTAAGTTGAAATAACTTTTAGATAATTTCTTCGAAACATTAAAGATGTGGTTTGACCAGGACAAGTTATTATCAATATGTAGACCAAGTAATTTAAATTAATTTACTTCTTCCAACATGTTATCATTGATTTTTATTCCATTTAGTTTGGTTTTGAAGTTTGGCGCTTTTGTCTGGTTGTAACAACCATGAGTTTAGATTTCTGAGGATTGATGGCCATGTGATTATGTTCTGTCCATGTGGTCAGATTTTCTAAGTCAATTTGTAATTCTGTACTCATTGACATAACGTCTTTACCTACAGTATGTATGGTAGTGTCATCTGCAAAGAGTTCACATGTGGAAGATACATGGAGGGGAAGATCGTTGATGTATATTGAAAAGAGGATTGGACCCAACACGGACCCTTGGGGAACACCATATTTTATTGGCAAGAAAGACGACATTATGGAGTCTAGATAAACAACTTGTCTCCTGTCATTAAGAAATGAGTTAATCAGTTTTAGTGCATCTGAACATATACTATATATTGTTAGTTTCCTTATGAGTAGGTTGTGATCGATAGTGTCAAAGGCCTTAGCAAAGTCAACAAAAAACTGCTCCTGTTAGTAAATCATTGTTAATATTATGATGCCACTGCTCTAACAGATTAGTAAGTGCTGTATGACATGAATAATTTTCTCTAAATCCACTTTGGTTAGGATGAAACAATTTATATTTTGTAAAGTGTGACAACAAATGTTGTTTTAGATGTTTTTCTAAAGGTTTAGACAATGTAGATAGAATTGATATAGGTCGGTAATTAGAAGGGTCAATAGGATCACCGGATTTAAATATGGGTAACACTTTGGCGTCTTTAAACATTTGAGGATAATAACATTTTTCTATGCAGAGGTTATAGATGTAGGCAAGATGCTCTGAGATTACAGGTGCAGAGATTTTCAAAATTTTGCTATCTAAATTGTCTAAACCACGAGAGCTTGTTAGCTTTAGTAGACACAATTCCTTGTACACTTCATGCACACCAATAGACCTAAAGATGAGTTTTGATTTAATATGCTTGCTGCTACAAAATGTATTTAAAAGAAGTAAATCATTTTGTTCAGAGTGGTCAACATTCACAAGTTTTTCAGCCACAGTACAAAAATGTTTATTGATATTTTCTGCAGATAGGCCTGTACCTGATGAAGCATTAGAAATTGATGGTTTACCAGCTAATTGGTTGATAGCATTCCAGATGGACTTTGAATCTTTTTTAGATGAAATAAGTTCGCTAAAGATAGCATTCCAGATGGACTTTGAATCTTTTTTAGATGAAATAAGTTCGCTAAAATATTTCTTTTTTGCTATTCGTTTCATATATGTTATTTTATTCCGCTGTACCTTAAATTGTTCGTCTTTACCTGTTGACTTCAGTAAGTTATCACGGATAGTTATAGCTTCTTTAATATCATCATTTAGCCATGGTGGTTTGTCTCTATATTTAACACGTTTTACTCTAAGAGGGGCGTGACTATCAAAGATAGATGTAAAGATACTGTACCAGACTGCAAGTGCTTTGTCTGGGTCAGTAAACTGGTATACATTAGAAAAATCTGCTTTACAAAGGTCAGACAAAAAGTCTTCTGTATTAAAGTTTCTATACCTTCGAAAAGAAATGCACTTGTGTTTACATTTGGGTATTTTAGCACCTTTCTTAGACCAGGTAAAACGAACAGGATAGTGATCACTGATACCATAGATAGGTACAGACAATTCTACTATTTTAGACAGATTGGTTGTATATATATGGTCAATTAATGTTTCAGAACGCAATGTTTTTCTTGTGGTGGTGGTTATTAATTGAGACAGATTATATACCTCAAACGTTTTTTTCCAATTATCTATCTATCTGTCCCGTAGTCTGACGACCGTGGGGGCACCCTCAAAGACTCAGCAACCAGTTCCCTCCATTCCTCTCTCTGTTCTGCCTTTCTCAGGGTTTTGTTGAGTTCTAGGCCTGTCCATTCACTGATGTTATCCTCCCAGCTCTTCCTTGGTCTGCCTCTTCTTCTTCCTCCTTGGACAGTGCCTTGCAAAACTGTCTTTGTAATTCCTTGGGATCTTGTGACATGCCCATACCACTTAAGTTTACGCTTTTTTCACGATCGTTAGAAGGTTCTCATAGGGTCCAATGGTTTGCTGGATTCTGTTATGCACGCTTTCGTTTGCTTATGTGGTCTTTGTAGGAGATGCCAAGGAGTCTCCGAAAGCATCTCATCTCCACTGCCTGTACATCTTCTCTCCAAATCTGCAGTCAGGGTCCATGATTCACAGGCATATCAGAAATATGGATATGACAAGGGAGCCATTAGTCTGATCTGTGAGATAAGTGAGATATTCTTGTCTCTCCAGATGGTGTTTAGTTTTGACAAAGCTGTTATTGTCTGTGCAGTCCTGCATACTACTTCTGGCTTGGATTCCTGGTCTGATACAATGGCTCCCAGGTACTTGAAGCTTTGAACTGTTTCCAGCTTCTGGTCATTAACCCTGATATCAGTGCTAATGCCGTTGGTGTTATTTAGTCATCAGTTTGGTCTTCTCTGCACTGATTTCCATGCCGTATGTTTTGGAGGCCTTATCCAAGTGTTCTGTTAGGCTGGCAAGCTCTTTTTCTGATCCTGCTATTCCACCAATGTCATCTGCGAAGCGGAGGTTTTGTGATCGTTCTGCCACCAATGCTGACTGATCCTTCATGATGTTCCAGTGCATCAGCCATGATTCTCTCAAGGAAGATGTTGAAAAGATGTGGGTGAGAGTAGACAGCCCTGCCTACTCCAACTGTTGTTCGAAACCATTCTCCAATGTTGTTGTTTTTAGTACACTGCACTGGTGGCCTCGCTGTACAGCTGTTTGATGACTCTGATCAGGTTTGCATTGATGCTGTACAAATTCATGGTTGCCCACAAGCTGCATGCCACACCCTGTCAAATGCCTTCTTAAAATCGATAAATACGTGGTAAAGGTCTTGTTGATGTTGAAGGTACCTCACATAGTATTCTGAGGTTGAATATCTGTTCTGTTGTGCTGCGCCCTGCTCTGAAACCTGCTTGTTCCTCAGCAATGATGGTCTCTGCTTGTGGCTTCAGTCTATTCAATATATCTGCAGCATGACCTTGCTTGGGTGACATATGAGGCTGATTGTGCGGTAATTATGGCATTGTTGTAGATTTCCTTTCTTGGGGAGGGTGATGATGAGTGACTGCGTCCATGGTGTTGGCCATTTTCCTGTCTGCCAGATCTTGTTGCAGATTCTTAGTAGGGCGCTGATCATGGCTTCCCCTCCAGCTTGGACCAACTCAGCTGGAATGTTGTCAGCCCCTGCTGACTTCCCCTTTTTCAGCGATCTGACTGCTGTTTCCACTTCTCGGAGGATAGGGTGACTGTCTGTGTCTTTGCTTTCGGGTACATTAAGGACTTCTGGATCTCCTGCGGTTCTATAGTTATACAGGTCGGAGCAGTATTCTGTCCATCTGTTCAGAATATCCTGGTCGTCAGTGAGACACTTCCCATTTTTGTCTTGGATTGTTAAACCTTTTCTCTGTTTCGTGCTAGTCAGGTCTTTCACCAGCTGATATGCTTTCTTGCTATTGTTTTTCTTGATGTTCTCTTCAATATCTTGGCACTGTTCACCGATCCAATTCTCTTTTGCCTCCGTCATGGACTTCCTGATTCTTTTGTTGACTGCCCTATATTGTTCTGCTCTTTCTTTTGTTTCATTTTTCTTTTTCTTCAGCTCTCTACGCTTGTCGCATAGTTGTAGGATGTTAGGTGTGACCCATGGTTTTTTGACTGGTCGGCGTTTGCCAAGAAGCTCGTTTGCTGTTTCAGTCACCGCTGTATTGAAACTATTCGTCAGTGTATCTATGTCTGAGTCTATCACAGAGAGTGCTGCAAACTTTCCACCTATCCTTGCTTGAAAAATTTCTAATACCTCTGGGTCCTTCAGCTTCTCGAGGTCAAATTTGATCCTGATGTTGTTCCGCTTGTGGATTTTCTTTAGACGTAGTCGGAAAGTCATCATCACAAGATCATGATCACTCCCCATGTCTGCTCCTGGAAAACTTCGTGTCTGTGCGATGTTAACGCTAGACTGAAACCGTCTTTTCACCATGATGTAATCTATTTGGTTGTGGTGTTTCTCCATTTGGGCTATGCCATGTCCATTTTCTGGATTTCTTGTGTGGGCCAAGTGTATTCACTAGCTGGGGGTGGTTGTTACTTGGCAAACTCCAGGAGTCTCAAGCCTCTTTCATTTGATTGGTTATTACAATGTGGCCCACAAACGCCCTCCCAGTCTTTCCATGCATCTTCTCCTACCTTGGCGTTCCAGTCACCTTGCACAACGAGGATGTCTTTCTTGGGTGTTTGATTCAGAACCTCTTGTAGCTGGTCATAAAATTCTTCTACGGCTTCATCTGTGTAGTCTGATGTAGGGGCGTATGCCTGTACTATAGTTATGTTAAAGGGGGTTGCAGATTGGTTGTATATATATGGTCAATTAATGTTTCAGAACGCAATGTTTTTCTTGTGGTGGTGGTTATTAATTGAGACAGATTATATACCTCAAACGTTTTTTTCCAATTATCATGTGGTTTAAATAAATCAATATTAAAATCTCCAAGAAGAATGATTTCTGCTGAGTGGTTAGAAACATCATCCATCATCTGTTCAAATCTATTCAACCAATTTATTCGTTCATTGGGTTCCGATACAAGAATCCCATCAGTTTTGGTTTATTTCCTTTCAAGCTGACTTCTAACCATACACATTCAATATCATATTTATCAAATATGTTATAATGTTTATAATTAACTGACTGGTGAATAAAAGTTATTATTCCAGTTTCTAACTTGGTTGTGGCATCTCGTCTAACAAACTTGTAGTCTTGAACTGATACTATTTCACCCTGCTACATTGGGAGTTTAATCGTGATTCGGCAAAACTAAAAACTTTAAAAGGGATTGTTTGAATTTGGCAAAACAGAAGGTAAGTCTGAAACTTTGTTTAGCAGGTGGCATACATTGAGAAAGCCTACTTTGAGTCCATATTTAGTAAGCCAGCCATTGGTATTCGAATATTTTGTCATAACGTAAGCTATTATGAGATTTAATTTACCTTACTTGTACTATTAACAATACAACTTAATCATGGAGAATATGATCCAGATTAACTATATGTCTCTACAACACACTTTTATCAATCAAAATTGAAAATGACTAATGTCAAAATTTAAATTAAAAATACAATATTATTACAGTAAGAAATAGGGAAAAAGTCAAATTCAAACACAATATTATAGACAAAAGTTATTCAAGATGCAATCCCCAAAACAATCACTAGCATTCACTAGTCCTCTCAGGACAGAGTACTATTTCTTGAATTTACAATAATAGGAATTAAGTCCCTAATCTGAGTACAGGCTTAGCTTACACCATTTCTTTGTTGACAGCTGTATATTACTCACTATTAAACAAGAAAAAATAAATAAAAAGTATATAAGAGAGAGTGTGTGTGTGTGTGTGTGTGTGAGAGAGAGAGTGTGTGTGTGTGTGTGAGTGAGTGTGTTGTGTGTGAGTGTGTGTGTGTGAGAGTGTGTGTGTTTTGTGTGTGAGTGAGTGTGTGGGGAGTGTGTGTGTGTGTGTGAGAGTGTGAGATTGGGGTGTGAGGTGTGTGTGTGTGAGTGTGTGTGTGTGTGAGTGTGTGTGGTGAGTGTGTGTGTGTGTGGAGCGCCTGCGTGCTGAGTGGGTGCGTGTGTGTGCGCGCGCGTGTGTGTTGTTGTGTTGTTGCTGTTGTTGTGTGAGTGTGTATTGTGGCGATGTTTCAGTTACTCACTTTGCAATGTCCTCTTGGCGGCCAGGTACGATGTCGTCATAGTCTCCGTCATACACCACATCCAAGTCCAGCTTTATTATCGGGTCTGGCTCTGTAGGCCAACACACACACACACACACACACACACACACACACACACACACACACACACACACACACACACACAAAACACACACACACACATTCGTCTAATATCACTTAGAGTGAACAGACTTTAAAATTGAAGACAACAACAACAACAACACACACACACACACACACACAAAACACACACACACACACACACAAACACAAACACACCCACACCTTTTAAACAAAGAACTTAACAATGACAAAATATTTTTATGATGGAGATGAAAATGCATTACGATACGTGTGTAACAAAACGGCTGGATTAACATCATCATATCATCAAAAGACATAATTTCTACATAAGAAATGCATACCGTTATGATCGACACTTGTCTATTCTCCACCACCGCCACCTTCAATACTTGCAGTAAATCCATCATCACTACCACCATGATCACTATAATCAAAGTCGCTATCGTCACCAGTATCTTTTCCTTTCACCACTGTCATCTCCCCCAGCATAAGCGTCAGTCATGACAAATCCCTTTGACCACCACCTACTTCCCTGCTTCTCCGGTGTAAGGAGTTGAGTCTTTTCTCCTGACTGGCATACGTGTGTCTCGTTTGCCGCGCAGCAGTGTGATGATGACACAGGCACTGCATGAACACTGCTTTTCTTTTCTTCACTGGCAGTGGTCCACCACACTCGTGAGGTGAGCAGCAAGTTTGCAGCGCCTCCTCCCTCCTCTTTTTGATTTCAGAGTCCAAATATGACGGTGGAGCCAAGGGGTGTGAACTGTTCAACGACGGGCAAGCTGGTAATCATTGATAGTGATGATTGGCAGTTCCACTGCATCTTGTCCCAGGACGTTGGTCGGTCTTCTTAAGACTGATGGTTAGTGCCAAGTCCTTGCAGGCCTGAGAGAAACAATTCATCAGTGTCTGCAGCTCAGCTCCTGTCATCGTTGAAAAAACAGCCTGTCTCTGATGAGGCTTCACGGACCTTGGGGCCTTGACTCTGAAGCGGCCGCCGAGGTTGAAAGAACCGCCGTCTGATCTGGGCTGCAGACCGATTCTCTCTAATGCTGTGCCAGTCTGCAAATAGATTCTCTCTGATCCTGTGTCAAAGGCATGTCTCATTGTCAGGGCAAAGAAAATTCTAAAGAGCACGGGGGCGAGGACGCGGTCTTGTTTTACGCTGCTGTGAATGTACAAGGGCCTGGGGGAACTGCCGTAAAACGGGACTGTACCTTTCATGTGTGTGTGAAGGGCTCAAACTTTTCGTCTCATCCAAAAGACTAGCACCCAGACTACCACTAACGGTGAGGTGGACGGCAGAACAGTTTTCTGGCCCCAAACCCGGGGATCAAACCATCACACAATTCGAATCTGGCCTTTTCGCTTTCTAGGCAGATGCGTTACCTCTAACCCCCCGACACACTACCAAATTTCCAGTTACCAATACCATTCCGCACAACCCCTCCCACAACTATAACCACCACCCCCCACTCCCACAACTATAACCACCACCACCACCCCACAACTATCCCACCACCGTACCCATCCTCCCCCACAACGCATCGCTGTGTCTGTGGAGGCGTTCAGCGGTCGGCCATACCGTCGACACAAAAGAGGCGCCGTCCTGGCGGCGCTTTTTAGGGCGTGTAGTGCCTCCCTCGACACCGCGCACCTGCACCACGCGTCGCTGACCTTCCTCTGCGTTGTGGCCCCGCGCTTCACAAATGACGTAACATCGCAGTTCTGTGACTCACTGCCACGTCACACAGGCAGGGGAACAGAGGGGAGGGGCAGAGTCGACGGAATGCACCCCAACACGTTCTTCATTGTAAACAGGTTAACACTTGGGTTTTTTTGTCGTTACTTCATTTCTCCCTGAACTTGTTAAACTCTGGACTTTTTAAAAATCTTTTATTTCGAGATAATGGAATAAACTCGTGTGCTTTTTACAACTATTTCCCCGTGTTGTAAATTTTTTTCATCCGTTCCACCGGCACACAATGGCTAAATCTTCCAAAAAGCGGAATGGGGTTTTAACGTGTGCGCAAGATGTGCGTGCGTTCGCACACGAGACTTCATCCGAAAAGACTTCTGGATGGAGTGGAGTCGTCAATGATGTTAACTCCAGAGGAAAAAAACCTCTTGAACGAGTTTCGAGCCCGGTCAGCAGATCACGAGTTGAGTCTTTTCCATACACATCACTCTCACCCCCAGGCTTATGTGTGGAGGGCAAAAAGAACCAGGCAAAGTCCCCCCCCTCTCCTGGGCAAAGATTGCATGTTGAGTGTGTTGTGTCACCATACCACCAGTGGTAAGTAGATCACTGGTGGCGCTGCTCACTAACACTATCCACACCCACAGCCTTCTGCACATCAGTCTTTTTATACTGACTTGATACTTTGGCATCCAAAAATGTTATTTATTGTTGTTAGCACACATAGTTTTAGAAGGATAGTAAGTATTCTTGTAAAAAGTTATGCTGAAAGCGGCCATAAAATGCACTGACTTCATTAAAACAAGCCTTTTGTTTTCCCCTGATGTCAATGACTGTGTTGAAGTTTTTGAGTTTGCTTACTCTGAAAGTACTTTCAACCCCCTCCATGCATCTGCCCTATTTTCATTCCTCTGAAACTGTTCTTCAAATTTTTCTTGTATGATATTTTTGTTTTACTCTCTCAAATTTCTTGTTGAAGTTTCTTTTGTATTGCTCTGCGAGTCATTCATTCCATCACTGCTTTGAAACGCAATTTTCTTTCAATAAGATATGATTTTAATGACTTTGTCACACATGGCTTTTTTTTTGGGTAATACTTTCACCGTTTTTTATGAATGATAATATTTTCACAGAAAGAAATGTATCCACGCACAACATCAGTCACTTCATCAACATTATCACTGAAATCAAGAAATCTGGTCCAATCAGTACACTCAAAGCAAACTTTCAACTCTACCGCGATCTTATTCGTCCACACTTTCACTTTTTTCACGGTATGGTCAGTTTTTCGTTCTGGATTGTACTGAGGAATGAGTTAAACTCTAGCATGGCTTGGACATTCCATGTATCAGTTCTGATGACTTTCTTTCATTTGAGCTCTTTAGAAAATGTTACAGTGACTTAACTTGGTAGTATGTGAGAATGGCTACAGGGCGGTACAAAAGTGTTTTTCTGCGACTTTGTTTTTGTTTCTGCAACAGTCTGTGTCTAAATAATCAGAAGCTGCGGTCTTGAATGAAAAATGTAGCTATCTCTCTCTCTCTCTCTCTCCTCTCCTCTCTCTCTCTCTCTCTCTCTCATCTCTCTCTCTCTCTTCCTCTCTCTCTCTCTTTCTCTCTCTCTCTCTCTCTCCTTCTCTCCTCACTCTCTCTCTCTCTCTCTCTCTCTCTCTCTCTCTCTCTCTCCCTCTCTCTCCCCTATTTGCCACCTCTCAGTACGTGTAAGTGCGTGCATGTGTGTATGCATAATGTTTGGTACACATCTTAAAATTAACTTTCCTACAAATCACTATGAGAACATAAGATCAACACAAACAGCACAACAACATCGGGAATCAGTCAATGAATACATGATTAGAAAGAAGAAAGGAAAAAAAGCAAGAAAGAAGGAAAGAAAGAAAGAAAAAGAAACAAAGAAGGAAAATAAAGAAATAAAGGAATAAACGAATACAAAGACTGACCTTGGTTTTTGCACTGTGTAGGGGAGACAGGCTGCCCGGTCAGTGTGTCCACAAAACTGACCACGCCGGTGCAGGGGTCAGTGACGCACACGGCACAGGGGTTGTTGATGCACACCGCTCCCCCCACACACCCCTCCTCGTACTCACACCGCTTGGGCCCTGTCCCTCCGCACACCGCTTCATCTGCACTCACATGCATGTCGTCTGCTTCAACACTACCCCAACATCATCATAAAAATCACAACGAAAGACAAAGAACGCAAAAACTGTGTACATAAATTAAGTGACATAATCACAGTTGATATATATCAAGCAGATATCATCAGATATGTGTATGAGTGTTTTGAAAAAAGAGAAAAAGAGAAGTAGAATGCAACATGTTTTTACTGTACATCACTTTTAGCCAAAATAAATAATTATAATTTATGTTCAAATAAGTCTACATGACTTAAAGGGCAATACAATATTCTGAATCTGAATCTGAATCAATCTGTCCTTGAAAAAAAAGCCATGGGAAAGAGGGTTCTATTTTCGTGATTTTCCTGACATCTGCTTTGTTTTTCTTTCTATTGGTGTTGTTTTTGCTGTTTTCCCTTTCCAGTTGAATATACCCTCTTCCCCCGTTCCTGTACTATTCACTTATTCATCTGTGTAGTTGTGATCCAAGATTTAACATTTCTTTCTTGGTTTTAGCCGCTTATTATTATTATGTTTTGTTATTGTCTGGTAAGTAGGAAGCGAAGTCATAACGTTCTAATAACGTGCTGAGAACAAGATAGCACGTCTCCTTTGTTCTTATGTATGTGCCGCCTTTTTATGTATTTATTTATGTAGCAGCACGAGGCAAAGAGAACGAGAAGAAAGGCTGCAGCCCAGGCAGACAGACCAGCATTGTCAGACTTCATCTGCGCTCTCTACCATAGGGACTGTCTGTCATTCCCCGTGAAGACTAGCCAGCCTCACCTGATGCTGTACCAGAATGATCACCTAGAGCGTAACTCCATAGCCTTCAGAGACTAAAGGCTGCCAATCATTTATGTATTTTGGTGATTGGAAGACAGCGGACAGCTCAACAGCTTAAACCCTTGCTTTAAATTACTGAAGCGATGTGATCTAGTACTGAAAACTACTGGTTTTGCACTTTACAGACAAATAATTAAAAAACAAGACCGCTCTCTCTGTTCTTGTCTGGTGGCTGAATTTTTACAGTGTAGACATTGGTTTCAACAATTATGTCAACCTGAAATAATTATTTTTAAAAAAGTATGTAGTGGATGATGTCAGACATGTTCAGCTTGTACCCTTTCTCACTGACCAATCACGTCTGCCCCGTAGCTGGTATCATTTTATTATTATTATTATTATGAGTTATGTTCGTTTATTCTTTTATTTCGAGAATAATGGAATAAGCACTCGTGTGCTTTTTTAAATGTAGTTCTCGTGTGTATGCAGTTTTGAAAATTTTGTCATCCGTTCCTGCCGACACTCAATGGCCTACTCTTCCGAAAAACGGAACGGTTTTAACGGTACAGGTATGAGTTGTTTCTTGATTCCTTTTGGGTGGTTTTTTCTCTTTTGGTGTTTCCCCACTTCTAGACTATGGAAAGGATATCATACTCAACATAAAGAAAATGAATAGCGCGAGAAGGAAAGGAACAACAAGAACAAGAACAACAATAATAGCATTCTCTCTCTCTCTCTCTCTCTCTCTCTCTCTCTCTCACACACATACACACACACACACACACACACCACACCACACACACACAATTCACACACACAGAAGAGAGAGATAGAGAGAGAGACAGACAGAGACAGAGGGAAAAGACAGAGACAGACAGACAGACAGACAGACAGAGAGCTTACACGAGCAAGAGTTGTTTGCTTTCATGAAAGCATTGCCCGAACACTTGTCTCCTGCAATAATGAATATTCACTGACTTAACTTGTTATACGCCCACTCAAATCATCAAATAACATACCAACCACTCAACCAACCGACAGCTTCATCAATCAATCAATCAATTAATGAATCAATCAATAAATCCATCAATCAATGAAACATTATTATTTTCAAGGGTTTTTGATAAGCAGAATACACATGCTTCAAACTATTCTATCAATCATTTCAAACAATCAATCATGTAAATCTTTTAAAACAGTTAATGGATGTCTTTACTTTCAAGAGAAATAATAGCTACATAACACATGATTTTCCTTTTTGGGCCTTACCCCTTATGGGACATGCATACACTATTTCATACATACACATACATGTGCACAAGGAATGTGCAAATGTTTACATGTTCTTACACCCGCGCGCGCGCACACACACACACACACCACCACACACACACACACAGATATCTATACATATATTACACAACAAAGATAAAATCTCGCTTTGTTCCGCATTTTTGCCTTCTCTAGTGGAAACTGACTGCATGCTAACCTCCAAAAGTGCCATGGTAACATGTAGACATTTGAAACAGTGCACAGAGACGTCATAAGTCATTGCATAAAGGCCTTACACGTCACGTTCAAAGCCACGACCAAGAACAAATGAATTATCATGACGAACATATGTTTGATATAAGTGTGTGACAAGAATATGGTTTTATGCCTCTACACCAATCCGATGTTTTGGGAGTTATAAATTTTCTTCTTTTTCTTTCTTTTTTTTGGGGGTGGGGGGATGGGGGAGGGAAGTCATTGTTTTTGAAAAGAAATTAAAAGTACGAAAGCGTGTAGATCTATAGTCACTGTTATCTTAATTAACCAAGGGTTAAATCATCAACATTGGAAACAAAAAACGAAGAGAAACCAAAATTTAATACGCCATTAACAGAAAACAAAAAACAAAAACATCAGCATCCTCTCCAACTCACACACACACACACACACACACACACACACCACACACACCGTACACACACACACACACACACACACACCGTGCACACACACACATACAAACACACACCACACATACACACACACACACACACACACACACACACACACGCACGCACACACACACACACCGTACACACACACACCGTACACACACACGCACACACACGTACACACACACACACACACACACGTACACACCACACACACACACACACACCGTACACACACACACACACACACACCGTACACACACACACCACACACACACCGTCACACACACACACACACACACACACACACCACACACACACAGACACACACACACAGACACTCACACAGACCACACACACACACACACACCATTACACACACACAGACACACACACACACAGACACACACACACCGTACACACACACACACACACACACACACACACACACACACACCGTACACACACACACACACACACCACACACACACACACACCGTACACACACACACACACACCACACCACACAACACCGTACACACACACACACACACACACACACAGACACCAACACACACACACCACGACACACACACACCATATACACACACACACAGACAGACACAACACACACACCGTATCACACACACACACCGTACACACACACACAAACCTACAAACACAAACACACAACCCCCCCCCCCCCTCCACCCCCCCCCCCCCCCCCCCCCCCCCCCCCCCCCCCCCCCCCCCCTACGGCTACCCCCCAGCGCTCACTGACCGGCACAGGTGAGGGTCTTGCCCAGGCTGTCCACAAAGCGTGTCTGACAGGTGCACAGGTCCAGCACACAGCGGGCACGGGGGTGGCCGGGGCAGCGGGCATCACGGCACTTGTCCACACAGCTCCACCCCGCGCTCTGGCCTCCCGGACACTCTGCCAGCGGTCAGGCAAAATGACATAACAAAACGATGCTGCTGCAGGCCCTTTCTTTTGTTGCACTTACTGTTTCCACAGGCAAAGGAAATCTTAGGCAAAGGAAATCTTGGGCAAAGGAAATCTTAGGCAAAGGAAATCTTAGGCAAAGGAAATCTTAGGCAAAGGAAATCTTGGGCAAAGGACATCTTAGGCAAACGGAACCTTAGGCAAATAAAATCATTGCCAAGCAGAATCTTAGGCAAATGAAATCTTGCGCAAATCTTAAGCCAAGTAAAATTTTGACAAGTGAAGTCGTAGGCAAATGAGCAAGTGAAATCTTAGGCAAATGAAATCTTAGGAAAATGAAATCTTAGGAAAATGAAATCCTGGGCAAATCTTAGGAAAATGAAATCCTGGGCAAATCTTAGGAAAATGAAATCTTAAGCAAATCTTAGGAAAATGAAATCTTAAGCAAATCTTAGGCAAATGATATCTTAGGCAAAGCTTAGGAAAATGAAACCTTAAGCAAATCTTACGCAAATAATCTTAAGCAAATCTTAGGCAAATGATATCTTAAGCAAATCTTAGGCAAATAAAATCCAAGGCAAATGAAACCTTAGGCAAATGAAATCTTAGGCAAATCGTAGTCAACTGAAATCTTAAGCAAATGAAACCATGTGGCATTTAGTCATAGTGCAATGTCACCGACTTGGCTTCAAGTCAACTCAAGTCAAGTCAAAATGTTTTTTATGTAGGGGAAAAGATTAAGCTTACATAACGTTTTTTATTATCCTGCTATCATGGTAACAACAAAATCAAGAAAATTGACTTATAAAAGCGTGAACACACACACACACACACACACACACACACACACACACACACACACACACACACACATTCGTCTAATATCACTTTAAGTGAACAGACGTAAAATTGAAGACACACACACACACGCACACACTAACACTGACACATGCATAGGCACACACACTCACACACTAAATGCTCTTGTGTATGGACAAATTTTGTGAACTGACAGACGAATGGAGGGAGAGAAGGAAGGATGGTGAATGGATGCGCTGATGAATACACAGAAGACAGAAGAATGGTGAATGGATGCAGGGGACAAAAGAAAAGGGCATGGAAAAGTATGGGGGCAGGTACAAACCAAAGCAAAAGTGAATGCGGTGTCAGCAATACTCACGTATCTTGGCGTAATTTCCATTGGCAGGACCTGTAATTACATCACCAACAATGACATCATTTAGAAAAGCGCCACCACCAGTGACATCACCAACATCGACATCATTAACAAAAGCACAGCTAACAGTAACATCAACTAACGACGCTATTAACTTTATGAATACTTTCATCGTCATATCAGTGTTTTTGTCACATCATCGTCATCATCCCAATCGTCATCATCGTCAATTTCTCGTCGTCATACCTACCGTCGCCATCATCAGCGTGGTCGTCTATGTGACGTCTTCACCATGAACAGCGTTACTGTTGACACTGTCGTCATCCTTGGTTATTGTGCCAACCTGTTCGTCATCATTACAGTCATCCCCACTGTCATCAACACAAGTTGTTGTCCTTGCTGTCGTCATCAACTTCACATTCTTTTACATTTCGTCATCGCTTTTACCACACTAACCCTTGCTGCAGGGTAATCATAATGATCATCGACGTCATCACAGTCATCTGACCTCCAGGTGTTGTATTAAACAATCACCATCTTTACAGGTATACTTCAAAATATACCAAGCCTGACTTCCCTGGCAAACCAACGTAAATAACAACACTGTCATCGGAAATAACAAGAAGAAGAATTAATGAACACATAATCTACATAACAAATATACAGTAAAAATAAGATTAAAAAATAAAATACACAAAATAACGATAATCCCACCCACAAAGCATCTTGAAAAAAAGAAAAAGATTGACCATAAGCCAACACAAGGACTTGAGCAAGCATTTTATAGTACTTCTACCATTCAGACCCAGACAGGTGGTGGGGAGGGGAGGGAGAGCTGGATAGCCTAATAGTTAGACCGTGGTCGTGATCTGACAGCTAGCCCGGAATCGAGCCACCACCGAAGCACCCGTTCAAGGGGATTTTTTTCCCCTGAAGCTAACCTCAGTACTGACTCCACTCCCCCCAAAAGTCCCTCTGATGACACTACAAGCTGAGGTCCTGTGTGCCAACGCACGCAGAACATCTTTCACGCACGTTGCAACCCGCTCCGCCTTTCGGAAGCCATAGCAGGGCGGCAGGAACGGATAACAACATTTTTTTTATAAAAATGCATGCACACTGGTGTCGTGTTTTAATGATATCATCCTTGATGTCGGAATACATCTGCCTTGATAAATGGTGGGCTAAAAAACAGTCGCGTACGCACAATTTCACCATTGGTAAACCTGGGAGCTCTTGTCGAGGGGACGAAACAAAGAAAAAAAGACCCAAACCACACGTGTCTCATCCCTCCCTCCTGCTGCTGCCCATCACCCCTCCTCTCTCTCTCTCTCTCTCTCTCTCTCTCTCTCTCTCTCTCTCTCTCTCTCTCTGACATTCTCACCTGCATTGTTGCAGGTGAGGGCTCCGGGCTGGTTGGTGACGGCGCTGGTGTGGGGCAGGCCGTCAGCCTTGACGCACCAGCACACGCTGTGCTGACACTGCTTCAGGTCATACCCACCTTCCCGCGTGCACTGCGGCACGTGAACCCCGCTCACCTCCTGTGCCGCCAGGCGCTCTGCACACACGGGCAGTGCAAGGTAAAGGAGATTTGCTGGTGTGTTTGCCTGGCTTTTTTTAAAAATAATTATTTTGGACTGACAGGAGTTGTGAAAGGTAAAGGTAAAGGTGTCCCATAACCTATGTTGTCGTGGAGGAGAGAGGCATCAGAGACCTCAACTTCTCTAGGGGCGGGACGGGGTAGCCTGGTGGTTAGAACATTGCGCTCGCAATCTGACAACCCGGGTTCGATTCCAGTTCAAGGGGATAACTTTCCCCTGGAGTTAACATCAGTGCAGACCCCACTCTCCCCAAAAGTCCTTCGGATGAGACTATAAACCGAGGCTCCGTGTGCGAACGCACGCAGAACATCTTGCGCACCACGTTAAATCCTGTTCGGCTTTTCGTTAAAGAAGTAGGCCATGTGTGCCGGAGGGAACCATTACAGAATTTACAAAAGCGCCATACACACGGGGATCTGTATATAAAAAAGCCATAGTGCTTATTCCATTACTCCTCGATAAAAAGAAGAAAACAGAATAGGTTACATGGTTCCTCGCCTCGCTGCCTTACCTTCCCTGTAATGGGCAGGTTACTCTTTTACAGCTGGGTGACTGTACTGAACGCAAGGCGCGACAAAGGTCACCAATACAAGTGGTAACACGCTTGATGGCTTAACTTAGTGGGGAAAGCGAGTGCTCTGACCACTGAGCTGTCCCGTCCCAGACAGACAGCGACAGGAGTAGCATCATATCTAAGTTTGTCTCATCATGGTTTCCCTCTGTCTGTCCTGTCTGTCTCTCTCTGTATCTCCATCTCTCTCTCTTTTATTGCGTTGCTGTGCGATCGCACACGCGCGTATGTGTAAAAGAGAGAAAAATCAGACAAATAAACACTGAGAGAGAGAGAAAGTAAGAAAGAAAAGAGAAGAGAGAGAAGATTGAGAACGAGAGAGAGAGAGAGGACGAGAGAGAGAGAGAGAGAGAGAGAGAGAGAGAGAGAAAGAGAGTGAGAGTGAGAGAGGCAAAGAGACATACAGAAAAACAGAGCCAGACAGACAGAGACAGAGACAGAGACACAGAAAGATAGAGAGAGACTGATAAAATAGAATATGAGGTCAACTTAAACACTGTAATTTTTGTTTCCCCCATAACTGTGTGGAGAAGGCCCTCCTACCTGCGCATTGTGCGGTAACAGAGCAGGGCCCAGTGAAGCAGTCCGGGGGATGGGTCAGCTGACACTCCTGACTGCTGCTGCACTTCTTCTGCACACACACACACACACACACACACACAACACACACACACACACACACACACACACACACACACACACACAACACATACACACCCCACCACACACACAACACACACACACACACACACACAACACACACACACACACACACACACAACACACACACACACAAAACACACACACACACACAACACACACACACACAAAACACACAACACACACAGAGGCAACACACGTACAGACACACAGACACAGACGCACACTTTTGTTTCAGCTCTGAATAGAGGTAAATATAACTATGAATTCAGTATGACCATTCAAAACACTAATGTTCCCTCTCTCTCTCTCTCTCTCTCTCTCTCTCTCTCTCTCTCTCTCTCTCTCTCTCTCTCTCTCTCTCTCTCTTTCTTTCTTTCTTTCTTTCTTTCTGGAGGTGTGTGGGTATGCGCGCGCGCGCGGGCATGTGTGTGTTTGATTGGTTGAGAGAGAGTGAGTGAGTGAGGGAGGGTGAGGGAAAGAAAAGAGTTATATTACCTACCTTACTAGAATGACATGGACTGGCTGATGGTTTGCCTGAAATCAGTAACACAGCTTATAATTAGTTCTACTATTCTCCGTAGCACAGCTTACATTGCTCTCTCTCTCTCTCTCTCTCTCTCTCTCTCTCTCTCTCTCTCTCTCTCTCTCTCTCTATCTATCTATTATCTATCTATATATCTATCTATCTATCTATCTATCTCTGTGGGTCCAAGCTATGTAGTTATTTTTGACACTCGTTGATTTTTTAATCAAGCTTCATTAAAACAAACTTCTCATCAAGGAAACTGGCAACAACATGATACACTATGACTGATACCCTCAGGTGTTCCAACACTTCCATCAGAAGTTACTTGCTTTACAAGATTCAGCGCTATATAAATTCCATACATTATTATTATTAAGTTAGTTTTGTAAACAGGCAAACCACGGATGATCAAGATTTTAGGCGAGGAACAAGCAGGATTTAGGGAAAAGCAATGTACCACTGATCATGTGTTTACTCTCATGGCTTGTGTTCAGAAGCGATTATTAAGGCATAGGAAAGTTTATGCTGCTTTTATAAACTTCAGAAAAGTCTTCGACACTGTCAGTAGGGAGAAACTGTGGAAAATTGTGTATGCAAATGGAATAAGAGGTAATTTTTTGAATGCACTAACATGCATAATATAGTTATGATGTTGTGTAAGTCTTTATTCGAGATGGTGCTGAGCTGGCAAATGCTTTTTTTTAAAGTCCACGTGATGTGACAAGGGTACGGGTGAAGTATCTTTTCCAGTGTTGTTTTCTTTATCAATCAATGGACTTACCAAACACATTAAGTGAAAATGGTAGGCATGGCATTCAGTTGTCGCCTTATCTGACCAAGATAATCATCTTGCTATTTGAAGACGATGCTGTTCTCTTGTTAGACAGCGACATTGGACTACATACTTAGACTGATATATATTATACAACTGTGCTTATCGTTTATATTTGCCGGTTAATGTCAAGAAAAACACACGCGCGCGCGCGCGCGCACACAAACACACACACACACACACACACACACACACACACACATTCCCTGTTAACAAACTTCTCAGGACAGCCAGCCAGACGGACGGACTGATAGATAGACGGACAAGGCACAGAAACAGACAGAGGAATTGATGGATGGATGGGCAGAAAAAAACAAAGACAGACAGATAGACGTTACGTAACCTACAGCTGAGGTAGCAGGCGTCAGCAGTGGCGAAGCGGTTGACGTTGCCGCCACACTGTCCGTACACAAAGCGCTCACAGCGCTCTGACGTCACGTTGTAGAACCAGTAGGGGGCAAAGGCCCGGCAACTGCCACTGTCTGGCATCAACTGGCACTTCTGAGGAATCCCTGCACACACACACACACACACACACACACACACACACACACACACACACACACACACACACACACACACACACACACACACACACTAAGACTATTTAGATTGTTAAAATAATGCACTGGTAGTTGAGACTAAATTTGCATTTCCCCCTCACACAACATGAAAGTAGCTGTACACATTGACTGTATACTTGATCAACACATCTTTGTTTATTGCTTTTGTTTTGTTAGCAACAATTTTTAACTGGATTTTTGTTGGTTTTGTTCTGGAAATAATGATGATACTTAGGGTAACTGGTTTTGGTTTGTGTGGTTTTTTTGCTCTTGAAAAATCCTTGCAACGTAATTGAAACAGAAATGCGTGCTCTAAAAATCTCAATATTAGAACGTAACATACTGCATAAAAAGTGAATATTTTGTAATAATGGTGATGTGCATGCTTTATGAGAGAATATGGCAATTAATGTAGGGGGAAAACTGTACTCTACTGACTAACAAGTAGACAGACTTACTATACAAGAAGTAGCCTAACGAAAGAATCGACACCCAAAAAATGAATGAGAGAACAAAGTAGTGAATAATAATTATGTGAATGAATGAACAAATGATTAACAAATGAATGAATGAACAAGTGGTTGAGAAATGAATGTATGAATCAATCATTTATTCATTTATCAAAATTCTTTTATTTTGATGATAATCAATGAGCACTCGTGTGTTTTTTTAACATCTAGTCCCCGTGTGCATGCTGTTTTGAACATTCTGTCTTCTGTTCCCACCGGCACACAATGGCCTACTCTTCCTAAAGGTGGAACAGGTGTTAATGTGTGAACAAGATATTCTGCATGCGTTCGCACAGGGGACCTTGGTTTATAACTTCACTCAAAGGACTTTCAGGGAAGTGGAGTTGCCACTGATGTAAACTCCAGGGGGAAAATCCCCTTAAACAGGCGTCTCAGTGGTGGTTGGAAGCCAGGCTCGAACCCGGGCGGTCAGATCGGGAGCACAATGCTGTAACCACCCGGCTATCCCGTCAATTAATCATCTATTCAGTGAGCTAGTGGCTAAGAAAAAACAATAAGTAAGGAATCAAAGTGGCTGAACAAATTCATCATTGAGTGAATTAACAAATGTGTACATAAAAAAATCAATGAAAGGTGAATGGCTGGATAAGGTGAATGGGTGAATGAGTAAATGAATGAACAGGGTGAATGAGTAAATGAACAAATGAACTGGTTGTTTGATTAAATAATTAACAGGAAAAGTTGATTGATTGATCGAGTATAAATAAAATTCATACATGAATGAATGAATGAATGAATGAATGAATGAATGAATGAATGAATGAATGAAAAAGAAAAGAAAAAGAGCTTACCGGCGACAACGAAGACCTTCTGAGTTTTGCCCTCCTCTGACATCATCAAGGGAGGGCTGACTTTGCTCTGACGTGTGTGAGCTGCCATGGCCACCATGTCCTCCTCATGACGTGACCGCAGCGCCAGCTGGCGGGTCTTCTGGCAAGTTGTCGCCCCTAGCGTCAAAATACAATCCTTTGTCAATTGCCAATTTGTATTGCCTTTGTTACTGCCCTCTGTGCTTTGTGGGACTCAAAAGGAATGTGAGCTCTTATGATAAAGCAAAGGACATTTTTTACGCATGACATTATAACAGATTGGCAGTTGTGTATATCTATCTATCTATCTATCTATCTATCTATCTATCTATCTATCTATCTATCTATCTATCTATCTATCTATATATCGATATATCTATACATCTATCTATATATGTTTTAAATCTATGAAATTCCAAACTTCAACATATCTCTCTCTCTCTCTCTCTCTCTCTCTCTCTCTCTCTCTCTCTCTCTCGCTCGCTCGCTCGCTCTCTCTCTCTCAACATATGAATAAACACATAGTCCATCATATAGATATTAACAACTTACTTCACCCAAATCAGTCTGGATTTAGAAAAATCACTCGTGCCATACGGCATTGACTAGTCTTGTAGACAATTGGCTGTCAAACATTAATGACAATAAATTTTGTGGAGTATTATTTGTAGATTTCAAAAAAGCATTTGATACAATTGACCGCAGACTTCTCATTAAAAAGCTAGACTTATATAATCTCTCTACAAATACTCTTGAACTTCTTGCTTCTTATCTTACAAACAGGCAGCAATGTGTTTCAATAGCTATGTCCACATCCACACTAAAACCCATTCATTATGGTGTACCACAGGGATCCATCTTACGACCAATTCTCCTTTCATTATACATAATGACCTTCCTCTCCATATCAAATATAAATGCAAACTTTTTGCTGACGACACAACCATACATACAAGCCATACTGACATTAACTCTCTTGCAAAGACATTGCAAAATAGCTCTGATGATCTTGTCAAATGGACTGAACTAAATCACATGTCTATACACCCCCAAAAAAACAAAATGCATGCTTATCACTACCAGACAAAAGCGACAAAATCTATCATAATTTTCTCCAATCCATATTGAAAAGGAAACAATAGAACAAGCCTCTCACCACAAAGTTATAGGAGTAACAATTGATGAAAATCTCAGCTGGTACCATCACATTCCCATCTGTGCAAGTACATGTCTCAAAGAGTATACCAATTGACTAAAATCAAACATTTTCTTGACTTTCATTCAAGAAAACTATTCTTTACATTCACACCCGGTACCTCGGTTTATCGTCTCATCCAAAGGACTTCCAGGGGAGTGGAGTCGGCAATGAAGTTAAGTCCATGAGAAAAAACAAATTCCCTTGAACGGCCATCTCGGTGTTGGCTCACACCTGGGCTCGAACCGGGGCCATCGAACTATGAGCAAAACACGCAGCGCTTCAACCACTAGGCTATCCTGTGCACATAGAGTACAGGCATCAAGCAGGTTACCGTCATTGCAGTCCACTGGTTTGTTGTCGGCAGTGTAGAACTGGGCGCGGCAGCCTCCACAAGGGTTGATACGACACAGGGCCTCGGGGTGGGCGGTGCACACTTGCAGACACAGGTCTTCGTTACAGCACTGCACCTTCTCCCCACCGGGGCACACTGGGGAAAAGACATAGCGGTGGTGGTGGTGTTGAATAATGGACATGTGTGTGTGTGTGTTTAATTCAATTTTATTTAATTCTTTTGTATCGAGGATAATGGAATAAGCACTTATGTGCTTTTTAACATCCTGTTCCCGTGTGTATGTGGTTTTGTAAATTTGTCATCTGTTCCCACCAGCACACAATGGCCTACTCTTACGAACAGCGGAACAGGATTTAACGTGTGCGCAAGATGTTCTGCGTGCGCTCGCACACGGGACCTCGGTTTATAGTCTCATCCGAAGGATGTGTGTGTGTGTGTGTGTGTGTGTGTGTGTGTGTGTGTGTGTGTGTGTGTG
>CM054161.1:14206627-14209127 GCA_028751875.1 Rapana venosa | reverse complement strand
TGGGAGGCCGCGTGGAAAAAGTAGCGCGTGTGCTGACCCCTGCACTGACCCTCCAACTGCCGGTGCTCGCACATCGCGTCTGTGTATGTGTGTGTCACACGCGCACGGACGCACGCACGGACGCAGGTAAGTACACACACACACACACACACACACACACACACAAAGCTTCTGCCTTACTGATCATGTTTATGGGTAAAGAGAGAGAGAGAGAGAGAGAGGAGAGAGAGAGAGAGAGAGAGAGAGAGAGAGAGAGAGAGAGAGAGAGAGAGAGAGAGAGAGAGAGAGAGATTTCTCTTTATTCTTTTATTTCGATGATAATGGAATAATGGACAGACAGAGAGAGAGAGAGAGAAGAGAGAGAGAGAGAGAAGAGAGAGAGAGAGAGAGAGAGAGAGAGAGAGGAGAGAGAGCGAGAGAGAGAGAGAGAGAGAGAGAGAGAGAGAGAGAGAGGAGAGAAGAGAGAAGAGAGAATTCTTATTCTTTTATTTCGAGGATAATGGAATAATGGACAGTGAGCGAGAGAGAGAGAGAGAGAGAGAGAGAGAGAGAGAGAGAAGAGAGAGAGAGAGATAGAGAGAGAGAGAGAGAGTTTCTTTTATTCTTTTATTTCGAGGATAATGGAATAATGGACAGAGAGCGAGAGAGAGAGAGAGGAGAGAGAGAGAGAGAGAAGAGAGAGAGAGATGAGAGAGAGAGAGAGAGAAGAGAGAGAGAGAGAGAGAGAGAGAGAGAGAGAGAGAAAGAGAGAGAGAGAGAGAGAAGAGAGAGAGAGAGAGAGAGATTCTTCTTTATTCTTTGGTTTCGAGGATAATGGAATAATGGACAGAGAGAGAAAGACAGACAGACAGAGAGACAGACAGAGAGACAGACAGACAAAGTTAGAGACAGAGGGAAAGATAGGCATACAGAGAGAGACAGACAGAGAGAGGCGGACAGAGAGAGTCAGAGACAGATAGAGGCAGAGACAAAGACAGGGTATGATGATAACAATTACAAGGAGTTTTCATTTTGCAATGGTAGACATGCTGGCTTCATGCTCATTTTTAATAGTACCTTTCTACTTAACTATTACGAGTGTAACCCAAGAATTTCTAAGTTCGGGACAACAAAAAAGCATTAGGACGCAATACACAAATTTCTTTCACTTAGTCACTTTGTTTGTTTGGTTTTATTTGTAACAAACCCCAGAAAATACTGCAGGAGATAAAGGGACAGGAGCCATAACGTGCACACATTATCCAGCACATCTACAAATACACAAGCCACAATAGAAATCTTTTGAAATGAAAGCTAAAGGTGGACAGAGAGAGACTTTACGACAGATTGACGAACCAGTTCGCTTGATACAACAGCGGCTGTTCCGACAATGGTAGCCCGCCCCACATCCCGCGTCAGTGGTGCAGGACAGCGGTTGTTTGGTCACGGTGTCCACCAGGGGCTGACCCATTTCACACACTGCTTGGTCAGTGTCTGTCAGACACACAGGGACATCATTCTATTCATCTTCGCCAAATTGTTTTGGTTGTTTGTTTGGTTTGTTTCTTCGTTTTTAGAGCATTTAAGAACATTAAAAAACCTTCCTTAATATTCTCTCTTTCTCCCCCCCCCCCCCCCCCCCTCTCTCTCTCTCTCTCTCTCTGACATCGATACTTGCTTCTCCAAAAATCCTGAAACATGTTCAAAATACTGGAGCTTGCATGTGCTGCATGTCTATGGATGATTATGTGAATTATGCGATGTGGGTAAAAAGGAGTCCCATAACCTATAAGGTCGTAGGGGAGCGAGGCGTCAGAGACCTCACTTCTCTAGGGCCAGCATATTGAGGGCGGCGCCCATCTCCTTTCCCTCGCTGCTTTACCTTCCCTGACCCTAAAGAGGGCAGGTACCCATTTACAGCTGGGTGAACTGAGGGAACTGTACTGAAGCCAAGGCGCGCAAACGGTCACCCATCCAACTGGTAACCACGCTCGACGCTGCTTAACTTGGCTGGAGGAAAGCGAGTGCTCCGACCACTGAGCTATCCCGTCCCATGCGATGTGGGTATGCAGTATTAATGTCAGTATAGTGTGCCTTGATAAGCTTTCTTTTAATAGCTTTTTCCTCCTAGACAGTGATATCAAAATAATAGTGCTTGCACGTGCCTGCGCGTGTGAGTATATGAATCGTATATTGTTTATAGTCATTATCAATGCCTCTTTAAAACACCATGATGTTAACACTTTGATATATAATTATTTTGAAAGGGCTGAAGACGGTTTTAAAATCTTCATCATCGCCATCACTATCACGTCAGTCATATTTGCAGGATGTTTCCTGCTTTAGCTTCTGCAGGCCATATGTTTTGTCTTCTCCAAATTTTTACTGGAGCTGATAAAGATAAAAAAATAATGAAGAAAAATATTTGTGTGTGTATGATTAGATATACAGATACAAATCTAAGGGGACACAGAAAGGGACAGATAAACAAACAAACAGACAGGCAGACAGACAGGTGTAC
>CM054161.1:14184127-14201627 GCA_028751875.1 Rapana venosa | reverse complement strand
CCCAGGAAGCGCGCGCGGGCCAGGAAGAAACGGAGCTTGTCGGAGTCGGAGAGCAGCAGCTGGGTCATCTCTCTGCGCCGTGTGCACGCCGTTGTGGTGCTGGGCTCTGAGGATAGAGAGGAAGGAAGGAAGGGAGGGAGAGACCTAGCCTGGTCAGTGTTTCGTTCAAAACTAACCTGAAGACTTTAATCTGCAATCTTTTATTTTGTGGATAATTTAATAAGCACTCATGCGCAGATAACTTGTGCCTACGAATACCTAGATTTAACCAGCCCCCGTTTGGGCGTCGCTCTTTTTTCTATTTTTTTGGGCCTCCTCGGAAAAACCTTTTCCCCCCCTTCGACAGAGCCTACATATGAGCTATAAAACCAGCCTTAAGACAATTTGTTTCAAACCTACTTTTTTCCCTCTTTCACCCAAAACTGCCCCTGCCCTTTACACCCCAACCCTTTTCCCGCCAAAGCCCACAACCTTGGTGGTGGGGTGTTGTGTGGTTGTGGTGTGTGTGTGTGTGTGTGTGTTGTGGTACTTTTTTAATTTTTTTTAAGCTTTTGAAATTTTTTTGGCGCAGACTCGTAGAATTGTTGAATGCAAGCGCTCTGATTTGTCTTTGCAAGATATAGCGCTATACAAATTTCATTTATTATTATTATTATTATTACGAGTTGGCCATTGTGTACCCTGCCAGTGGGGACAGAAGACAAAACTTTTTTTAAAAAAAGCACCGCATGCACATGGGGACCGCATGTAAAATTAAGAAGTTCTTATTCCATTATCATCTAAAATTGTTGTTTTCATTCCTCGTCTAGAGCTCCGAGGTTCACCCATGGCGAGAGTTTGCGTATTTCGACCGTTTCTTGCCCACCACCATGGAGGCAGCTGCATTCCGACTTTGGAGACATCCTCTGAATAAAGGAATAAATAAGAATTGATCACACACACACACACACACACACACACACACACACACACACACCTACAGCAGCCTTCCCCCTCCCCCCCTCCCCTACACCCACCCACGCTTCACACTGACCTGCTCCCTTGACAGTGCAGAAGGGCCCCCTGTAGCCGGCGTTACAGTGGCAGACCTTGCCCTCAGTGAACCAGCGGGTCACACACAGCCCCTGCAACCCGCACTGCTCTCTGCCGAACTGACACATGCTGTTGATCACCTCGTCCAGGCTGTAGGCTGCACATCGTTGTGTCCATTATAATATCATCATTATAATAGCACCACTACAATATATCATCATTAGTACCATCCTTGTCATCAGCCACATGCAAGACCAGACACAACTCAGCACAAACACAAGACCAGACTAGACCAACCCAAGATCACACCAAATACAAGACCACGCCAAATACAAGAGCACACTGAACACAAAACCACACTAATAACAAGACCACACCAAATACAAGACCACACCAAACACAAGACCACACTAAACACAAGACCACGCTAAATACAAGACCACACCAAACACAAGACCACACTAAACACAAGACCACACCTAATACAAGACCACATCAAATACAAGACCACACCAAACACAAGACCATACCAAACACAAGACCACACCAAACACAAGACATACCAAATACAAGACCACATCAAACACAAGACATACCAAACACAAGACCATACCAAATACAAGAGGACACCAAACACAAGACCATACCAAGCACAAGACCACACCCAACACAAGACGACACCAAACCAGACCACACCAGAAAAAAGCTTGGAGAGTATAACAGAAGACAAGACAAACAATCAATCATGAAAAGTCAAATCAAGCCAAGGTTTCAATAACTGAGAAACAACAGACGGTGTACATGACATTTGACACTGGCAACGCAAATAATTTTTTCTGAAAAAAAGAATTTGACACAGAAAAGACATTTTTTTAAAAATAACACAGAAAGTTTGGCACACATAACACTAAGTTTCTCAAACCACCAATGCATGAAATATGATACAGAAAACATCTAAATTGTTTGAGAACAATACACAAAAAATAACACAGAAATCGCACATTTATCATAAAAGAGACAGATAAACACATATTTTTCACAAAGATGTTGCATAAAATTTGACTCATATAACACTTAACTTCACTCCAGACAATACCCAACGAAATCGCCACACAGGCAGAAAAACCTATAAAACCCGCAACCTACACACACACCCCACACACCTGACACAAACAGACAGTGGCTCACAGACAGCTACTACCACGCTTTTCCCTTCTTGGTTTTTAGGCGGGACACAGAGGGAGCCCAGCCGTCAGGAAAAGCACTTGAGGGCGGGCCCGAAATCGAAGCGCTGCCGCACCGTGCGTAGCGCTGCTGTTGGGGTCAGAAAGGGGAGGCCCCGGCTTTCGCAAAAACACCCCACAGCCATACTTCCTGTGACGTTCTGTCTCTACCACCAAAAGGGTAGGACGTAAATGGGTTACCCAGGCGTTCCCAAGGGGACAGCAGGTACTAAGGACATAGGGTTTTCTGTGCCAAAGCTCTTGCCTGACAACACACATGATGCGTGGCACACGCGGTGCGTGCATCACCATCCTCTCTCCTCCTCTCTCTCCTTTTTCTCTCTATATTTTTTTATACATAATTCAATACCTGGCGATATTACAGCTCACATGCGCGCTCCCCCCCCCCCACCCCACACAGATCAAACAATTTTTCCTTACTTGAAAGGGGAAAAATGAATGTTTCAAGACAAAATATCGGGAAAAGTTTTTGTATAGCGACAATGACATAACAGATCAAAATCAACATGCCGCACCAAAGGGGCACTTTCCGTTTTGATGGCATCTTCTCCCGTCCCAAATTTAAAAGTCTGCCATTTTATGTAGACTTTTTTAGAGGGCTATGCATATCCATTTGGTTTGTTATTGTGATTGCTTTGGGACTTTAAAGACCCTATCCAAAAATTGTTTTTCTTGCTTAAAATTTTGTTTTCATTTTTATCCTATTGTTGTTATGCATTTGTTAGGGGGGGGGGGGGGGGATAGAAATGTTTTTGAATTGGGTTTTGTTGCTTGTTGTTGGGGGTTTCTCTTCGTGTTCGGGATTTGGGTTTTTTGGGGTTTTTTTTTCACTTACATTAATTTTGTTTTTTTTTCATGTGTAAATTCAAAACTAAAATTTATTTACATCTTCATTAGAATTACGATTTTTTTAGGAATGCTAAAAATGGGTTTTTTGTTGTTTATTGGATTTTGAGGTTAATAACATAAAGGGGTTTATCTCATTTAAATGATTTACCTGGGATACTCCTTCCCTTAAAATTACCAACCATCCCCCCCCTCAAAACCGACATACCAATCCCCCTTTTCTCTCACCCCTTTGCTCTCTCCTCTCTCCTCTCTCATCTCTCTCTCTCCTCCTTCCCTTTCTTTCTATTATGCAATATTCTTTCTAAACAATTTATCTATAATCAATAAAAACAATTATCTTTCTACCACCCCTATCATTCCTCTATCTAATTTTCTAACTCTCTTTATCTATTTCTCTCTCCTATCTATCTATTATCATCTATTCCCTTTTTTCTCTCCGTCTAAAATTTACAACTTGTGAAAAAACGTTAAATAATTCGAGCACAACCCCACACACACACACACACACACCACACACCAAAACACACAAAAACTCCCCCAAAACACTCCACACACACACACACCACACACACCACACAACGGACATACCCCTTCACTTTTCGTCCTCTTTCTTCTCATGTCAGTACCCTCAATAACTTTGCCCTGAGGTCCAACAGAAAAAACCCCTCCAACTGCCCCCCCACCTGACCCCGATAGGGGTGTAGCACTGGTCTGCACCACACACACACACACCACACACAAACACACACCCAAACACACAACACACAAAAACACACACAACAATCACAACACACACACAAAACACTCACCAAAACCACATAAACAAACAACACAACGCAACACAACACGCACACACAACATACACACCACACACCAGGTATAATAGCATACACACAAGAGCGAACACACGTGCGCTACGCTCTCTCTCTCTCCTCCTCTCCTCTCTCTCTCTCTCACTCTCTCTCTTCTCTCTCTCTCTCTCCTTCTTCTCTCTCTCTCTCTCTCTCACACACACACACACACACACACACACACACACACACACACACACACACACACACACACACACCATCTTGCACACACTTTAAAATCTCTTCCGCCTTTTTGGAGAGTAGGCATTTGTGCCGGTGGAAACGGATTACAAAATCTACAAAACTGCCTGCACACGGGGACTATTTGTAAAAAAACCCAGCATGAGTGCTTATTCCATTGTTCTCGAAATAAAAGAGTGAAGTAGTTCGCTTTTCCCAAGTTAAGGTTAAGCAGCACTGAGCATGGTTACCAAGTGGATGGGTGACCGTTTGCGCGCCTTGGCTTCAGAACAGTCCCCCAATTCATCCAGCTGTAAATGGGTACCTGCCCTCTTTAGGGCCAGGGAAGGTAAAGCAGGGAGAGAGAGGAGATGGGCGCCGCCCTCAACATGCTGGCCCCTAGTGAAGCTGAGGTCTCTGACATATCGCTCCCCTACGACCGCGTATATTATGGGAACACCTTTACCTTTGACACGCACTTTCTCTCCCACACCATCACAACCAAAGACAAAGAACGTGTAAACTGTATAGGTAAATTAAGTGACATAATCACAGTTGACATCTATCAAGCAGATATCATCAGATACGTGTATGAGGTTTTTTAGAAAAAAGAAAAAGAGATAAGTAGACTGCAACATGCTTTTAGACTACATCATTTTGAGCCAATAGAGAATGATTACTGTTATTTGTTTTGTTGCGTCAAAAAAGTCAATGGCAAGAAAATGTTCAGAATGTGAATCCATCATCTTCAGCCACCCAACACTAACCAACCAAGACATCCCTGTAAACCGTCATCAACCACACCCATTCTCCCTCAACCCCCCCCCATCCCTGTAAACCGTCATCAACCACACCCATTCTCCCCCCCCCCCCCCATCCCTGTAAACCGTCATCAACCACACCCATCTCCCCCCCCCCCCCCCATCCCTGTAAACCGTCATCATCAACCACACCCACTCTCCCCCCCCCCCCCCCCCCCATCCCTGTAAACCGTCATCATCAACCACACCCCATTCTCCCCCCCCCCCCCCATCCCCTGTAAACCGTCATCAACCACACCCATTCTCCCCCCCCCCCCCATCCCTGTAAACCGTCATCATCAACCACACCCATTCTCCCCCCCCCCCCCCCCCCATCCCTGTAAACCGTCATCAACCACACCCATTCTCCCCCCCCCCCCCCCATCCCTGTAAACCGTCATCACAACCACAACCCATCTCCCTCCCCCCCCCCCCCCCCCCCCCCATCCCTGTAAACCGTCATCATCAACCACACACCCATTCCTCCCCCCCCCCCCCCATCCCTGTAAACCGTCATCAACCACACCCATTCTCCCCCCCCCCCCCCCCCCATCCCTGTAAACCGTCATCATCAACCACACCCATTCCTCCCCCCCCCCCCCATCCCTGTAAACCGTCATCATCAACCACACCCATTCTCCCCCCCCCCCCCCCCCATCCCTGTAAACCGTCATCATCAACCACACCCATTCTCCCCCCCACCCCCCACCCCCCTGTGCATGAAGCCAGCGGACAGTGACTGACCAGTTTGTAGAATCCGTTGTTCTGGCACTCCGGGACCCAGACCTTGGTGACGGCGCGGTAGGCGTCCAGCTTGGCCTGCAGCAGTTTGCTGGCCTGGTCTTTGCGGATGTGGCCCTGCTGCAGCCCCTGCTGTACTGCCTGCACCACCTTCAGCTCCGCCTCCGCGCTGCTCCGGTGCGTGCTGCACGTGTACTCTGAGCAACACCACACACACACACACACACACCACACACCCCACACACACACACACACACACACACACACACACACACACACACACACCACACACACACCCACACACACACACACACACACACACACACACACACACACACACACACAAAACACACACACACACACACGCCACAAAATGTCATCAGTGGTATTGTTAAGTATGTTGTTGTTGTTGTTGTGCGTTCCCCAGCTTAACACTCTGGGGGTCACCCAGAATGTTGCACTCATCCCACCTGGGAATCACTGTGAGATTGAATGCACACTGAATGAGAAGTTTGCGTGTATTTCTGTTTTTTGAGTACCTCGCCATATAGGCAGCCATACTCCGTTTTCAGAGGATTTTTCTTCCTTTAAAGGATAGTGCAGGTTGTCATGTTAAGAGCTTGTCATGGCTGAAGGCAATCTCAAAACAATATTTTTACAACATAACAATATTTTAGTGTAGGCATTGGCAATTAGCTGACATCAATAACTGACACAGCTTTTGGCCTGGGCCAGATCGTAGAGTAGAGTAGAGTAGAGTAGAGTAGAGAGAGTAGAGTAGAGTAGAGTAGAGTAAGTAGAGTAGAGTAGGTAGAGTAAGTAGGTAGAGTAGAGTAGTAGAGTAGAGTAGAGTAGAGTAGATAGAGTAGAGTAGAGTAGAGTAGAGTAGAGTAGAGTAGAGTAGAGTAGAGTAGAGTAGAGTAGAGTAGAGTAGAGAAGTGTAGAGTAGAGTAGAGTAGAGTAGAGTAGAGTAGAGTAGAGTAGAGTAGAGTAGAGTAGAGTAGAGTAGAGTAGAGTAGAGTAGAGTAGAGTAGAGTAGAGTAGAGTAGAGTAGAGTAGTAGAGTAGAGTAGAGTAAGTAGTAGAGTAGAGTAGAGTAGAGTAGAGTAGAGTAGAGTAGAGTAAGTAGAGTAGAGTAGAGTAGAGTAGAGTAGAGTAGAGTAGAGTAGAGTAGAAGTAGAGTAGAGTAGAGTAGAGTAGAGTAGAGTAGAGTAGAGTAGAGTAGAGTAGAGTAGAGTAGAGTAGAGTAGAGTAGAGTAGAGAGAGTAGAGTAGAGTAGAGTAGAGTAGAGTAGAGTAGAGTAGTAGAGTAGAGTAGAGTAGAGTAGAGTAGATGGTAGAGTAGTAGTAGAGTAGGTAGAGTAGTCAAGTCAAGTCAAGTCAAGTCAAGTCAAGTCAAGTCAAAAACACTTTAATCATCCCATGAAGGGCAATTACAATACTGACAGGCAGATTGATACTATAATTATCTCGAAAGACACAAGAAAGCTACATTTCATACTGGTATGAACATTCCAAGATAACTTCAAATAAAAGAAAAAAACACACGCACACACACCACACACACACACACACACACACACACACACACACACACACACACACATACACACACACACACACCAGTAGAGTAGAGTAGAGTAGAGTAGAGTAGAGTAGAGTAGAGTAGAGTAGAGTAGAGTACAGCATAGCATAGCATAGCATAGCATAGCATAGCACTTTTATGAGTGTTCGGATGAGGCTATAAACCGAGGTCCCGTGTGCGAACGCACGCAGAACATCTTGCGCACACGTTAAAACACGCTCCGCTTTTCGGAAGAGTAGGCCATTGTGTGCCGGTCAGATGACAGAATTCACAAATCCGCATACACACGGGGACTGGATGTAAAAAAAGCACATGTGCTTATTCCATTATCCTCGATATAAAAGAATAAAATACAGAAAGAAAGAAAAATAAGTCACAGCAGATTTCTCTGCGTAAAATTGAGGCTGCTCTCCCTGCCGAGAGCGCGACGACACAAGAGCAGTGCCACCCACTGTTGTTTTTTTCTCTTTTTCCTGTCTGCATGTGTCTTTGTCTCCCTGTTAGATAGAGTGGCTTCGTCAGTGTCATCAGCAGTGTCAAAGTCATCTTTATTGTCATTAACTGAATCAGCATCTTCGTCATTATTTTTTATCGTGAAGAGGAGTAGGGAAGGAAATGGTGGAACAGGAGGAAGAGAAGATAATAAAGATGATGATGATGATGATGATGATGATGATGATGATGATGATGATGATAATGACGACGACGACGACGACGACGACCAAAAAGACAAAAATAAGTATGCACTATTCGTACGTATACAAAAATTCTAGGTGTTTATAAAGACGTCAGAAACAATAACAAAACACATGTATAAACAATAACAAGTATAACATCTCTCTTGTCTTTGTCTCTGTTTAGTTCTCTGTCTGACTGTCTCTCAAACACACACACACACACACACACACACACACACACACACACACACACACACACACACCACACTCATTCACTCACTCACTCACTCACTCACTCCTGTCTCTGTTTAGTTCTCTGTCTATCTCTCAAACACACACACACACACACACACACACACACACACACCACACACACACACACACACACACACACACACACTCATTCACTCACTCACTCACTCACTCACTCCTGTCTCTGTTTAGTTCTCTGTCTATCTCTCAAACATACACACAACACACACACACACACACACACACCCCACACACACACACACACACACACACACACACATACACACACTCACTCACTCACTCACTCACTCCTGTCTCTGTTTAGTTCTCTGTCTGTCTATCAAACACACACCTGTTTAGTTCTCTGTCTGTCTATTAAACACACACCTGTTTAGTTCTCTGTCTGTCTATCAAACACACACTGTTTAGTTCTCTGTCTGTCTATCAAACACACACCTGTTTAGTTCTCTGTCTGTCTATCAAAACACAACACACACACACCACACCACACACACACACACACACACACACACACACACACACCACACACACGCACACACACACACACACACAAAACCACGCACCAGAGGACTTTACACACTGGGCCCCACAGACCCCACAGCACTTTTCGTCATGGGGACAGTCGGCGTCATCCAGACAGGTGACGTCACACTTGCTGATGTCACTGGACTTGAGCGTCTGCACGGCGGGTCATGTTGGCTGACACACTGACCGGGCACATGCCTGGCTTCTGCCCTGTGACCAGCCACCAGACAGACAGACATGAGAGAGATGTGAGAGAGGAGAGAGAGAGAGAGGATGAGATTGAGAGGAGAGTGAGATTGAGAGGTGAGTCGAGAGAGGAGATGAGTGAGAGAGTAGAGGGGATGAGAGAGGAGAGAGGAGCGAGAGAGAGAGAGAGAGAGAGAGAGAGAGAGAGGTGGAGAGAGAGAGAGAGAGAGAGGAGAGGGAGAGAGAGAGGAGAAGAGAGGGAGAGAGGGGGAAAGAAAGAGAGAGGATGAGAGGGAGAGAGAGAGAGGGGAGGGGAGAGAGGTGAGAGAGAGGAGAGAAGAGGAGAGAGAGAGGGGAGGGAAAAGGGAGGAAGGGAGAGGGAGAGAGAGAAGGAAAGAGAGAGAGAGAGAGAGAGGGGGGGGAAGAGAGGGAGAGAGAGAGAGAGAGAGAGGGGGGAGAGAGAGAGAGAGGGGGGGGGGCTACTACCGACAATCAACAAAACAAATCACACAAATTATATGATTTTGGGTTGTTTTTTTTAAAATGGACGAACAATCTTCAACCAGCATTCATTATAATTTTTAAAAAAATAAGTAACAGCAGTAGCAATAGCAAACTACACAGGGGAAAAAGATCATATAATTATTAAAAGGAAAAGAAAACTACGCATACACATTTAAGGGAAAATAATGGATTGAGGAATTACACACACACACACACACACACCACACACACACACACACACACAACACACACACACACACACACTAATCAGCTACATGCTACAACAAAAATACTTTAACTCTGATAAAGAAAGGCAGATGAGATCCTACAGCTCACATAACAAAAAAACAACACGGCATGGCCAAGACTGGACTTCCACAATTAAAAATAACAACAAAAAACAACAACCCCTCACCCACCCAAGGGAGATGACTTACGGTAACGACAGACACCGGAAGTGCAGGCCCCGTCCCAGTTTTCCCGCCCACACTGCTCCTGATGCTCCACCACACAGCGTTTGTTGGGGTCATGGTCACACTGACCCTGAACACCAAAGGCCAATGCCGACTTTAGCCTGTATCTGAGCTAGTGGTGAACACTACTGTACACACGCACGCACGCACGCACGCACGCACGCACGCACGCACGCACGCATGCACGCACACACACACACACACACACTCAGATAGATAGATAAATAGACAGACAGGGAGATAGATGGCTATATGAAAAAGCAAATGCATTGCTTATTCAATCTACCATCTGGAAAAAAATTTTTTAATGAATTACACATACCCACATACTATAATGTATATGATTTGTGAATTCTACTTTTTTACATTGGTGTTTCTACCACTGATGACATAAATTTTGCCTTTACTTGTCTCTATAAATGCTCTCAAAATTCACTAATATTGACAAAAATGGTTTCATTGACGTTGAGCAAAAGGTTAGTTTAAATAAAGTTTATTCTTTAATAAGCATGGAACAAACATAACACGATGAACGTAATCATCAGCATAGCAACAGCAAGCCAGGAGCTTATGTTGTGACGAAAGGTTGGCGGTAGCGCTGACGACAAGGATGACGTCAACGAGAGGGCAGACAAAGAGTGAGGCCTTACGTCACAGGGGTGACGACACTGGCAGATGGGACAGCCGTGAATGTCTTCAGCCAGGCCGTGTTCACACGTCAGCTGACAGGCTCTGCTGGGACAGGACTTCACGTCTGCAACACACACACACACACACACACACACACACACACACACACACACACGCACACACACACACACGCACGCACACACGTACACGCACAGAATCAAAACAAGACTCTTATATTAGAATAGTATACGATTATTTGTAACAGAAGAATACATATGATAAATGGATCAATCAGTGAAAAATATTCTGTACACAATTGGATTCAAACATGTCTGGAAGAACTAAAGTACTCTAAATGTTCATTGGTTGAATTATGCTGTTAGAAGAAAACTTGAGGACATGTATAAAACATTTTGGATCTACCAGAAGAAAGAGTTTGCAAAACTAAAATGGTATGATTTTGCTACCAAAGAATACAGACTGGACCCACATTTAATAAACTATGAAAACAAAACCCATTAGAAGACATATTGTAAACTTCGCACAAGCTGTCACAATTTAATGATAGAAAAAGGGAGGCATCAAAATATATCCAGAGAGGACAGAAAATGTAGATACTGTAACAAAATAGAAGATGAATTTCATATACTCGATGAATGTATTTTATATGAACTCAGAAATAATTTGTTATTAAAAATCAAAACCAAAGACAAAGAACGCAAAAACTGTGTATATAAATTAAGTGGCATAATCACAGTTGATATATATCTAGCAGATATCATCAGATATATCATCAGATATGTGTATGAGTGTTTTGAAAAAAGAGAAAAAGAGGAGTAGAATGCAACATGTTTTTAGTGTACATCACTTTTAGCCAAAATAGATAATTATAGTTGATGTTTTTGTTGTGTCAAATAAGTCTACATGACTTAAATGGCAATAAAATATTATGAATCTGAATCACACCACAACAACACACGTAAACACACACACACACACACACACACACACACACACACACACACTCAAACAAACACATCACCCCTGTCATCACAACTCTACTCAATCTATCAATTCAGTAATTGTCAACCAACCCACTGACTAACCAATCAACCATAATTCTGAATACATCCTTCCCCCCCCCCCCCTCACAGCCCACGGAGACCACATCAGAACTATCACAGTATTGAGGATCAAAATACATCTTGAAATTAACTGAACCGTCTCTTCCTTGCAAACGTGGTATGGGCAAAGCGAACATGCACAGGATACTTCGGATGAGACTATAAACCCGTGTGCCAAAGCATGCAGAACATCTTGCGCACACGTTAAAACACGTTCCGCTTTTCAGAAGAGTAGGCCCTTGTGTGCCGGTGGGAACGGATGACAAAATTTACAACACCGCATACACAAAGGGACTGGACGTGAAAAAGCACGTGAGTGTTTCTTCCATTAATCCAGAAATAAAAGGGGATAAAAGATGCACAATGTAACCTGATGAGATACATGGTCCGCCTAGTTCAAACTTGTTTAACCTGAGAAACACAGCCTGAAGTCTAATTCAGTTCAGTGCAGGGCCTCCGGCCATCTCTCATACCGAATCATTTCTACAATGCATACATCACCCCCCACCCTTTATGACGGAACATGCTTCATGACGCAACAATGACGTCACAGGAAAGACTACTACTACTACTACTGACGTCATTGCCACCCCACCCCTCCCCTCCCGCAGCCTTCACCTTGACACTGGGGCTGCTCAGGCCAGGAGGTCTTGGACTGCAGCACGACCCCGCGAGGCGTGATGCAGTAGCAGTGCACGCGCTGCTCAGTCCGCAGGTTGACGGCGCACTGCACGGCCTTGAACTGCCCGTCCGCCTGACAGTCTGCCCGGATCAGGAGGTCGGAGGTGGCGGTGTGCGCGTGGAAGAGGTGGGACTGCAGGCTCTGCAGGGGCGTCAGCAGCGACTGGTCGTTGGCCAGCGTGGCTTCCCGGGTCAGCTGCCACACCTCGCCAGCCAGTTCGCACAGGGAGCGGGCTGGGGGGTCTGGCAGACAACACAGGTGGTGTAGGGGAAGGGTTGTGACTTGCTTTTTTTTAAATTTTAGTTTATTTTATTGAAGAAAGCATACTCGTAGGCGCGCGTGTGAGCATAAACGCCAACGCCACAGAAACACATTATGTCACACAGAGAGAGAGGGACAGACAGAAAGACACACACACACACACACACACACACACCACACACACACACACACCACACACACACACACACACACATAGATAGATTGATTGATTGATAGATAGATAGATAGATACATACATACATACATACATACATACATACATACATACATACATACATACATACATATAATGATAAACAGAAGACAGACAGAAGAGAGACAGACAGACAGACAGACAGACAGACAGACAGATAGATAGATAGATAGATAGATAGATAGATAGATAGATAGATAGATAGATAGATATAATGATAAACAGAAGACAGACAGAAGACAGACAGACAGACAGATAGATAGATAGATAGATAGATAGATAGATAGATAGATAGATAGATAGATAGATAGATAGATTAGATAGAGAGATAGCTCGGTAGGTATGTAGGTAAGAAGATAGATAGATACCTATGTGCACACACACACACACACACACACACACACACACACACACACACACACACACACACACACACACACACTCATACACACACCACCACCACCACCATCACCACCCCCCCCCCCACACACACACACACAACACAACACAACACAACACACACACAAACATACACAACCACCACCCCAAACCACACACACACACAACACACACACACACACACACACACACACACACACACACACACACACACACACACACTCCTTTCTTCCCTCCCTCCTCCCTTACCGGTGTTCTGGGCGCTGGTTTTCTGGCAGAAGAGGCCGGCCCGGGAGGCAGGGCACTGACAGAAGGTTCCGTTCAGCAGGTTGCCCACACACCTGCCCCCGTTCTTACACACCGACCCCAAGGAACTGCTGCACAGCGCCTCGCCCAGCTGCTCCGGCGAAAACAGCGCTGCACAGCAGAGTTGTCAGTGTTTGAACTTTCCTTTCCCCTAGCAGCAATTACACGACACTGGACAGTTTTCCAATCCTATCACTAGGGTTGTTTTTTCGGACTCTCAGATTGCAGAATTCTAATTCGGGCTGTTATTACTTTTGCTACAACTTCTACTCTACAACCATTACTCCTGCTGCTGCTGCTGCTGCTGCTGCTGCTGCTGCTGCTGCTGCTGCTACTATTGCTGTTACTACTACTGCTACATTTTTCCCCACTGCACTAGGCCTACTACAACTCCTGTTTCTACTATTAGTGCTGCGGTTGCCACTGCAGATGCTGCTACTACTGTTGCTACAGCGGCTGGTAACAAGATGCTGCTGCTGCAGAAGAAGAATTAATCGACTTACAATAATAAACAATGTTCATCAATTTATGCTGTCGTACAATAATAAACAATGTTCATCAATTTATGCTGTCGTACAATAATAAACAATGTTCACCAACTTATACTGTCGTACAATAATAAACAATGTTCATCAACTTATGCTGTCGTACAATAATAAACAATGTTCATCAATTTATGCTGTCGTACAATAATAAACAATGTTCACCAACTTATGCTGTCGTACAATAATAAACAATGTTCATCAACTTATGCTGTCGTACAACAATAAACAATGTTCATCAACTTATGCTGTCGTACAATAATAAACAATGCTCATCAACTTATGCTGTCGTACAATAATAAACAATGTTCATCAACTTATGCTGTCGTACAATAATAAACAATGTTCATCAACTTATGCTGTCGTACAATAATAAACAATGTTCATCATTTTATGCTGTCGTACAATAATAAACAATGTTCATCAACTTATGCTGTCGTCTAGTCCCTCTTTCTCACACACACAAGCTCGCGCGCACGCGCGCGTGCACACACACACACACACACACACACACACACACACACACACACACACGCACACACACACTCACTCACTCACTCACTCACTCACCCTACTACCAATCTGTCCACCCACCCCAAAACCCACCCCACCCCAAAACCCACCCCAGCACCGACCTGTACACTGGGGAAAGCCCGGGTAGTCCAGCACGTTGCTGCTCCGCGGGACCCCCTCCTTGCTGACGCAGTGGCACTGCCGCTCCTGCGTGGTGTCGTTCCGCGCGCACTGCACGAGCGCGAAGTTGCCGTCCGCGGTGCAGTTGCGGGGAGGGCGGGCGGAGGCGGGCACCCGCTGAGCCAGGCTGAGGGCCAGGTTGTGCAGCTGCGTCCTGGTCACCCCGGGTACCGTCAGCTCCAGCCTCCGCATCTTGGCCAGGTCACTCAGCAAGGCCGACTGTCGCTCACACGTGGAGTGCGCTAAACACACGTTACACATATTATGCATGCATGTAAGAATAATAATAATAATAAGAAGAAGAATGATGATAATAATAATAATAATAATAATAAATGGAATTTGTATAGCGCTATATTTTGCAAAGACAAATCAGAGCGCATGTATGTTGTACATGGTACATGTGCGACACATGCACGTGCGTGTACGTACCCCCCACGCGCCCACACACACACACACACACACACACACACAGAAACACACACACACACACACAGAGAAACACACAGACACACACGCACGCGCGCACACGCACGCAAGCACGCACGCAAGCACGCACACAACACACACACACACACACACACACAGAAACACACACACACACACACAGAAACACACAGACACACACGCACGCGCGCACACGCACGCAAGCACGCACGCAAGCACGCACACAACATACACACACACACACACACACACACACACACACACACACACACACACACACACACACACACACGACCTTCCCATGAGACTATAAACCGAGGTCCCGTGTGCGAAAGCACGCAGAACATCTTGCGCATACGTAAAAACCCGTTCCGCTTTTCGGAAGAGTAGGCTATTGTGTGCCGGTGGGAACAGGTGACAAAATTGACAAAACTGCACACACACACGAGGACTGGATGAAAACAAGCACAGGAATGTTTATTCCCTTATCCTCGAAATAAAGGAATAAAATATAAAATAAATTTTAAAACACACACACACACACACACACACACACACACACACACACACACACGTGCGCGCGCAAGCAAGCAAGCACTTTTTTTTCCGTGTAACATGTAGTTGAGGTTTCAGATTGTTTCAGAATCAGTTTTAGATACTCGCTGCAGATGCCTCTTTGGTGTCTGTCGAACTTGGATAGTGTTGTCTTACTTTGCAACTCACTACATCTCATTTAAAAGAGGTAAAGGTGTTCTTCCCATAACCTATGCCTATGCCAGGAGTCAAGACAGAACGTAGTGATGTGGAAGCCTTGTCACAGAACTGTTGTTTATGTGATGTTGTCAAACTGAATTTGTACATTATTCCCCCTCCCTCATCCCCTTCCTTTACAATGGACGAAAGCTTGATGCAAGTAAGGCATCAGAATCTCTCTCTCTCTCTCTCTCTCTCTCTCTCCTCTCTCTCTCTCTCTCTCTCTCTCTCTCCCTCTCTCTCTCTCTCTCTCTCTCTCTCTCACACACACACACACACACACACACACACACACACACACACACACACACACACACACACACACACAACACCGGTGGGATGAGACTATAAACCGAGGCCCCGTGTGCGAACGCACGCAGAATATCTTGCGCACACGTTAAATCCTGTTCCGCTTTTCGAAAGAGTAGGCCATTGTGTGCCGTTGGGAACAGATGACAAAATTTATAAAACCGCATACACACGGGGACTGAATGTAAAAAAGCACATGAGTGCTTATTCCATTATCCTCGATATTTATTAAAAAAAAAGTGGGAACAGATCACAAAGTTTACAAAACTGCATACACTCGTGGACTGGATGTAAAAAAAGCACATAAGTGCTTATTCCATTATCCTCGATATAGAAGAGTAAAATAAAATAAAATAAAATAACACACACACACACACACATATACACACACACACATACACACACACATACACACACACACACATACACATACACACACACACACACACACACACACACACACACACACACACACACACACACACACACTGACCTGGCTGGTCACAGCTCAGACCACCCCTTCCGGAGGGGCAGTGACAGAGAACACCCACATGCGCGTCTCCCACGCAGTAGTCAGTGCACAGGTTGTTAGGAACCAGCTGACAGATGGCCACTGTATCAACAAGTACACTGTCATATTATATCAGCATCATGCCATGCCATCATGCCATCGTGATGCCATGTAATATAATATTAAGTCATATTATGCCATAATAATGTTTGTTTTTCCTGACCTTCGTGAGGTGTCCATGAGACAAAAGTAGTTCTGACGTGTTATGTCTCAACAACCGGGGCACTAATTTTCCACCAAACAAAGACAAAATCCCTAACAAAATGAGATAAATTCCCTTGAAAAATAAGGCAATGTCCCTAACAAAAGAAGACAAATTCTCTATAAAAAAAATATATATTTTCAGACAAATTAATAAGACAAAGTCTCTTACAAAACAAGATAAAATTTGCAAACTAAGACAAATTGACTAGAAAAATAAGACAGAATGGGAAATAAGACTAATTCCCTGGCAAAATAAGACTAATTCTCCCGGAAAAATAAGACTGATTTCCTGGCAATATACGAAAAAAATCCCTGGCAAAATATGACAACTTCTCTGGCAAAACAAGACAAATTCCATGGCAAAACAAGACAGATTCTGTGGCAAAATAAACTACTTCCTTGGCAAAATAAGACAAAACTCCTGGCAAAATAAGACTAATTCCTTGG
>CM054161.1:14163880-14173880 GCA_028751875.1 Rapana venosa | reverse complement strand
GAACTAGCTAACCCATGTAGTCAAAGGAAAACAACAATACTGAACCCAAAGGGCAAAGGGTTACAAAAATTAGCTAAATTTCCCTGGGGGGTCAAAGGGTTACAAAAATACCCTTGAATCCATGTATTCTAAGGTTACAACAATAGCGAATCCATGTAGTCTAAGGTTAAAACCCAATGTTTGAACCCCAGGGTTCAAAGGGTTAACAAAAATCGCCCTTAAAATAACAGGGTTTAAGGGAAGGGGTATTTTTGGGGTTTTCCCAGGGGGGCTTTGATTTTAAGACCTTCATTTAAACCTCCCCCCTTTTGACCCCCCACATCACCACATCATCACCATCTCATCGCTAAAATTAACATCCCCCCCTCTACCACTATCATCATCCCCAAAACTGCCATCATCATTATCATTATCACCATCAAAATCATCGCCCACGACTTCCATCATCGCTGCGTAAATTATCATCAACATCATTTTAAACGCCCATCACATCTTTCCGTCGTTGTCAGGGCCACCCACCCCACCACCACCACCAACCCCCAAAAAAACCATCCCCTTTACCACCGTCTGGAGACTGTGACAGTCGGGGAATTTTGACAACAAAATTGGATGGCACAGATTGAGGGAACCGGGACTTCTCTTGCAGACCTGGAAAGACTCTAGCAGACTAGCACCACCCTGGGGGGTTTCGCGAGAGACGGGGCAAGATTCCTTTGAAAGATCACAAAAAAATTCGTAAACCCTTTTGAAGACTAAAGGAACTCGTGAATTGATTATAGGAAATTTTCCCAAACGTTTTGGGAGATTGTAAAAGGGCCCTTAAAGGAACATTAAGGAGGTATCGGGGCAAATTTTTGGGAGACACCTGAGAAACGGGTAAAAGGACATCGGGGCCTCGGAGACCAATGGACACGTGAGGGGCTGTAGAAGTCTGATTGACAAGGCCCCGAGCCTCTGGATACTAAAAGAAAAATTTTTTTCCCAAAAAGCTTTTCGAAAGACAAGGGAAGGGCACGTGAGAAAAAAAGGGCGACTCTTTGAAGATCTTTGGAAGGGCGAAAGGGGGAGACTAGCAGACACTTTGGAGGCTGAAAGGGGATACAATGCCGGGGGGACTTGTAGGCACGTGGAAACCGGAAAAGACGTGAAAACGTCCCCATCAATTTCCCGGTTGTGGAACGCTCAAAACACAACTTTTGGGTTAAAAAAGGGGGAAAAAAAAATTTTTGCGCTCCCTTTAAAAGCGCCGACAAGCCCCACCCCACATTTCCCCTTTCGGCGTGGGGAAAAATTGTATAAATAAAATTTTAATCTTTTTGGGGAAAAAAAAAGGGAAAGGGGAAACGGACCAAAAGGCTATGTAAGCCCGGGGGAAAGGATAGTTTGAGCCCCGAAACGAACAGAAAGATTCTTAAACTGCGAAGTTTTGGGGGAGATCAAGACAAGGGGGGAAAACCGAGAGCCCAAAGGGCAAAATTGGCCCCGGGGTTTTAAAACCCCCTGCACCCCGGAGCCCTGAGGGAACTAGGGGAGACAATAGAGGCCAAATACAAAGCCCCCCCTGACTCCATCCCCCCTTCTCACTAAACCTTCCCCAAACTCTTCTCGCAGAACCAGCCCCGTGGGGCCGGTCCCGGTGCAGTTAAAACACTCCCGGTTGATTTTTGCCCACACACTGCCCGCCGTGCTGAAAACGGGCTCCCCGTGCCCTCACCCACAGGGCGCTGAAACACCTTCCTTTGCACACCACACACAAAAGAAGACAACAAGAAAAATAAATTTGAAAAAAATAAAAGAATGAAAAATTAATGAATAATGAATCTTTTTTTTTTAAAAGGGTAACAGAAAAAATAAGCATGTCATACTTTTTTTTTATCCGGCCCTTGCCCTGTTAGGGACTTTTAACAAAAAAAAGGGTTAAACATCTTATTTACAACAAAAGAGAGAGAGAGAGAGGGGAAAGAGAGAGAGAAGAGAGAGAGAGAAGAGAAACAGACAGAAACAGACAGCAGCCCAGAAAACAACCAGACAAAACAGTCAAAGCCCAGAGAAATTAAAATTGCTTAAAATTGAATTAACTTTATTCATATTTCAAAAGGGTGTTTAGAATAAACAAAATAATTTAAGGGTTTTTTTTCTCCTTTTCTTTTTGGTGTAAATTCCCGATTTTTTCAAGACAACAGACTTTTCAAAGCCCTCTAGGCTTTCCTCAACCAGGCCTTCTCAGGGGTGTGCGATCAAATTTAACAATACTTTAAGCAAAGTTCCAGACAGTATGCCCCTTGGCGTATCTGTGTTTAAAAAATCAATTCTTCCTCTGAAAAAAAAAAAACTAATAATTCAGTAAAACCCATTTAAATAAAATCAACTAACCCAATCGACCATCAATAAAATTCAACAACAATCGACCACCCCTAAAACAAAGTGGTCCAAAAATCTGGGGTTTTTGAAAACCCACTTTTTTTCTGCCGGTCGAAACAGCAAATTTGTTCTGAGTACAGATCAAAAAATATAATATCACAATGAAATTTTAGAAAATAAATAGCAGGGACAGACTTTTTTTAAAACAATGGCTTTTTTCCCTTTTCTTTCCCTTAAATCTCATTGATCCCATCATGTGAAATTGGGCCCCAACAGACCAACCCCGTCCCTTTTTTTTTTTATATCGAGGATAAGGGAAAAAACCACCCCATTTTTTTTAAAATCCAGTCCCCGTGTGTATGGGGTTTTGGGGAAAATTTTTGGGTCATCTTTTTCCCACCCGGACACAAGGCCTACTTTTCCGAAAAGTGGAACGGGCCCTTTAACGTGTGTGAAAGATGTTCCCATGCGTTCGAACAGGGCCCCTCGGTTTATATCTCATGGGAAAGGGAAACCATACCACCTTCCTGCTATAATTTTTTGCAGGCAAAATTTTGGGTGGCAGGTTCAATAAAACAAAATAAAATAAAAAAATAGTTTTTAAAAGAAAGATTTGGAAACCCCAAGCAAACAGGGAATATACATAAAAAAAAAAAGGAATGAATGAATGAATGAATAAATGACAAAGCTTACTCTGACATTTTGACCCCCAAACTTCCCCCTGGGGGTCCAGCAGACGTAATTGACAGTACTGGCTGCCCCCCTACACCGCTTTTTCTGACGCAGGAATACCGCCCGTCATCTTGCACTTTGACCAACCCCACCCAATCGAGGGACAGGGATTAAAAACCAGGGCCCTTAAAAAAGGGTGGGAAAGGTACGCCGCCCAAAGGGTCCTTTGCCTTTCACACGGGGCCGATAGTTTTCAAACCGGGGCCTCCGTTCGCCCCTTCCGGAAAAAAAGGGGCACGGCCCAACACCCCCAGTTTTAAATTTTCATGAAACTCTTGTTTATGTATTTTTCTTTTTTTTTTCATTGTTTTATATCGAGGGAAAAGGGGAAAATAAGCACTCATAAGCTTTTTTTTTTCCTCTTTTTCCCTGTTTATGCTTTTTCTGAAAATTTTTTGGGCATACTTCCCCCTCCCCCCCGGGGCCAACAAAATGGCCTACTTTTTTTGAAAAAGGGAAAAGGGGTTATTAAAGTAAAACCCCAAGATGTTCGCGTGCTTGGGCACTTAGATCGTTTAAGTCTCACCCAAAAGGAAAATTTTGGGGAATGAAAGATTACAAACAGACTGGACTTTGCTTAAAAGCCAACTCAATGTGTTAGTTAATATCAATGTGACTTTAAAAAAAAAAAAAACAACTGGCCATTTTAAAAGAAAAAATATTTAAACAAGAATCCATACAAAAAATAATTACAAACAATATGCATTTCAGTTAAAGGGTTTTAATTAAAAGTCAATGTCTATCGCTTTGGTTTTCTCCGTTCTTTTGTTAATTTAAAACGTTTTTTTTTTTCCATCGAAGTTGACGGAGGAAAATTTAAAAAGGGAGGGGGTTGGGTGTGTGTGTTTGTGGTGTGTGTGTGTGGGGTGGTGGTGTGTTTTGCGTCCCTGCTGCGTGCGTGCGTGCCTCGGCTGCGTGCGTTTCGTGCGTCGGCGCGCGCGCGCGCACCCGGGAAAATGATATATCATTTAAATTCCGGGAACTACTAGACCTAAAAACGGTTGTTGTTTTTCCTTTTTAAATTTCCCCTACACAAAAGCATTTGCTTTTCTCTAATATTTTCCATATTATAACAAAACATTTTCACTTTAAAAAACTATCACTATATAGAAAGTAAAAAATTTCAGAAAAAAAACTCAGTTTTCTATTTTCATTATCCCAAAACACTAAAACCCCCGGGAAGGGGGAATGTGGCTACAAACCCACCGAATTTTGGGAAACCCCCGCTTTTTACAAACCCCTGACGGGGCCCATGAAACACAAACCCTTTTTTTTCCCAAAACAAAAGACACAGCACAAAAATTAAAGCCCCGAACGGGAAAAAAAAAGAGAAGAAAAGAAAAAAGAGAGAGAAGAGAGAAAGAGAGAGAGAAGAAGAGAGAGGAAAAAGAGAAGAGGAAGAGACAGACAGCAGACAGCAGACCGACAGACCGAGGAAGAAAATACAGAGAGAGAAACACAAAAGACAGACAAAAAGAGGGGGGGGGGGGATGAAAAATGACCCAAAAACAAAAATTTTTTTATTTTGAGGGTAAGAATAACCTCCTTTCTTTTTTTTTTTTCATCCAGTCCTCAGACAGAAGACAGACAGGAGAAGAGAGAGGGAGAAGAGAGAGCCCGAGAGAGAGAAGAGAGAGAGACAAAAACAGACAGAAAAGAAAAGAAGAAAAAGAGAAGAGGAGAGAAAGAGGGAGAGGAGAGAGAGAAGAGAGGAGAAGAGAGAGAGAGAAAAGAGAGAGAAGAGAAAGAGAGAGAGAAAAAAGAGAAGAGAGAACCCCGAATATTTTTCGAACTCGGGAAAATTTTAAAGAGGGAATTGGATAAGCCAGAGGCTTTTTTTACACCCGGCCCTCATGGGGGGAAAAATTGAAAAAAAACATGAAAAAACCAAGGAAAATTTTAAAAAATAAAATAGTGGTAAAAAAAACAAAGAAAGAATTTACAACAAGAGGAGAGAAGAGAGAAATAAAAAGACAGAGAGACAGACAGACACTGTATCCTATCAGCACACAGGCCTATGCCCGTGCTGATTGTTGCGGGGAAAACTCCCCCCCCCCCCCCCCCCCCCCCCTTTCCCCCCCATGTGTGGGGGTGTTGTTTCCGTGAGCACATTTCCCACGCTCGTGCCGTTGTGCTGACAGAAAAGGCCTCTGCTGGGGGGGGGGCAGGAACACAGGCGGGCCCTTTTCCCCAGTCCCCCCCCACACACCCCTCCCCGCACAATTTGCCCCGGGGGGAAATTTCAACAAAACCCACACTGCACATCAAGGGAAGCACGGGCAAAACCCTCCGTACAGTTTTTACAGGAGTGGGGGGGGGGGGGGGGGGAAAGGGGGGGGGGGGGGGGGGAGGAGGGGGGGAAAAGGAAAAAGGGGGGAGAAAGGGAAAAGGGGAAAAGGGGAAAAGGGAGGGAGAGGGTGACACTGGGAAAAAGAAGACAGACAGGCCCAAAAAGATAAAGACAGAAGAGACAAAACAAAACCGAGAGAGCGAGAGCCCCCAACAAAAAGAACAACAAAGACACCCGAGAGAGAGACAGAGAACCAAAACAGACGAAAAAGGGGAAAAGAGACAACATCCAAAGGAATAGAAAAAGAACACCTTATTAGATTTTGATATCATCGTAAGGGAACAGAGACAAACAGACATTCAGAGCAGATAGAAAAAACACCTGAGTTTAATTGGGGAAATCAAAAGGGTAGGAACAGAACAAACAGACATTCGGGCAGAAAAAAATAACACCTGGTTAGATTGTTGGGAAACATCGATAGAGACAGAACAAACAGACATTCAGAGGGAGATTTAAAAAGAACACCTGAGTTAGAATTTTTGGGTACATCGATATAGACAGAGACAAAACAACATTCAGAAGGGGGATAGAAAGAAAACCCGAGTTAGAATTTGGGTATCATCGATAGGCAGACGTCACAATCTCCTATGAAGGGGGAATTGGATCAAAGGAAATAAAGGGTTTTACGTGGAAGGAAAAAAAAACTAAAAATAATGACGGGGAAACCCGGTGAAACTATGCTTGTGACGATACAAATGCAGCGAAAGATGTCTTTGGAACCCCAAAGAAATTTGGGTTTGGGAAATGAAGGGGCGACGGGGGGCTGACCTGACCCTGACGCAGAGTAGCTGTTAGAATAAGAGGGAAGGGTAAATGTGAATGTCAATTAAAAAAATAAAAAGAGATATCTTTTAACGCATTCAAGAATCAGCAAAAAGAAACAAAGATATTCACATGGTGTTTTAAGGATAAAGCAATGGGAAAGGAAACCCTGCCATAGCTGTACATAAAGGGAAAATTAGTTTTTTTTTTTAAAATGTGTTGTTTTTTTTTTTTGGGGCTTTTTTTAAACAGGATAAGGAATAGGGACTTATGTCTTTTTTTCATCTTGTCCCCCGTTTGTGCGGGTTTGTAAATTCCCTTTATCTGGTTCCCCCCCGGGACACAATGGGCCCTTTTCTTAAAGAAAGCGAACAGGGTTTGACCCTGTGCGCAAGATGTGCAAGATACTCGTGACTCCTATGGAAAACTCCGTGCATAGACCTCTATTATTGTGAAACACTGTGATCCAAAAAAACACAAATTTAATTTTTCAGATTGTAAATTGGGAATGGTAAACCACATTTTAATGCACAATATCAATCCATGTACGAGGGTTTTGTGGGGGTGTCGAAAGGGCCCTTTTTAAAAATTTTCCAGTTTGGAGTTTTTTTTTTGCCCAAAAACCCCTCCCCCTGGTTTCCCCCCCTTTCTCCCCTCTCTCTCTTTTCTCCCTCTCTTCTCTCCCCTCTCCCCCCTCTCCCCTCTCTCTCCCTCATTCCTCTCTCTTTTCTCCTCCCCTTCTCCTCTCTCTCCTCCCCCCTCTCTCCCCCCCTCCCCCTCCCCATAACACTGCCCATTATAATTGTTTTTATTCCCTTTTCATTATCCTTTTTGTTGTTTTCCCTTATTTTTCATCACTACCATTTCGGAAAGTCCCCCCCAAAAACCCGGGTTTTAAACTTTCTCTAAACCCTAACTTCTCTCACCTTGCAGGGTTTCCCCCCGTACCAGGTGGGCCGGGCAGGTGTGTTGTAGGTGACCCGCCTGAAGGAGGCTGCTTTTTCAGGGACCCCCGTTCTGAAAACCCCCCCGCCCCCCCACACGGGTCTGCAGGGCCCCCCAATGCCACACACACACACACACAAACCCTGAATGCACACAAAAGCGCACACAAAACCCTGCACACACACACACATACTGCACACAAAACACGCGCGCACGCGTGCGCACACAAAAACACAAGCACAACAAAACCACATGCACACACACACACGGGGGGGGCGCGCGCACAAAACCACACACACACACACCAAAACACACACACACACAAACCCCCATGTAATCGGGTTTTTTTTTATACATCGTTACAATGCGCTGTCCCCCCACCCTTATTTTAAGTAAACAACAAAATCTCATCAAAAAATGTCACCTACAAAACAAAAGCCTCACACAAACGACATCATGATCATACATCCTGCACAATCAAAACATATCCCATCTCGTTCCACAATGCACATAAGAGGTTATCATGCCGTCACTGACAGCCACACACCATTCATATAAAGCATGTTATGTACAAATCGGCACAAAATATATCCTACTCATCAAACACTGATAAACGTGCTCATTACATACTGGATACATTATATACATTAGGTACAAACACATCACATATTCATTTTACACAAAAACCATGTAAATGATTATATGACACAAATCATGCTCATGTATACTATACTATTATGTACGTTTACATATTCTACCTATCATACATAACAATCATACATTATGTACGGTCACAGATATGAAAAAACACCCCACGAAATAACAAGCAGAACGCTTCATATAATTATTACGCCATGCGCAGAAACATTGCGCACTCTGAAAACGAACACATAGCAATGTACATTGTAAACAAGTGTGTTTTCTTTCATTTTCATTATTCTATTTCGAGGATAATGGTTTAGCACTTATCCAGTCCTCGTGTGTATGCATTTCTGAAAATTTGTCATGGGTTCCCACCCGCGCACAGTGGCCAACATTGTATCATACATGTGCACACCCACAGCATATGTCACACCACTAGCACAGCTGCATAACATACACACACAACACAACACACACACAACAACACACACCACACAACACACACACACACACACACACATACACAAACACACACACACCACAGGGCCAACACTGTATAAATACATGTGCACACCCCACAATATGTCACATCACTTTACACATCACTGGCACACACCACACACACCACACACACACACAACACACACACACACACACACGGATCATCCCTAAGAACTGACACCTATCCCCATAGACGTTATTGGGACACAGACAGCGAGAACCCAAGGTGGTCTTGATACAGTCCCCTGTTCCGCACCCCGCTGAGCCGCAGAATCCTGCACGCGTTAACATGCACACACGCCCACACGCACACATGCACGCGCGTGCACACACACACACAACACACACACACACACACACTTGTGCTTATTCCACGCAGTGCTTATTCCATTATCTTCGATATCAAAGAATTGAATAAAATAAAAAATAAATAAATAATAAACACACACACACACGCATTTGAACATTGTCCTTAAATGTCTTCATTACGCAAAGCAAATATCAACAGATTTTTTTTTCTATGGTACTGATCTGTGATGTCACCAAACGCTTCGATGAATGCCAGTGTTGCAGAAGGGAAGGCCATGGGGTGGGTTATATGATCTGGCATTCTACGGGACCTTCACACCACTGGTTGATCCTTCCATCCATGAACATCGTTGGGCACCCTTCACCCATAGGACCCTTCCTGACAGGTTTCCTGAGTGGGCGCTTCCGAAATAGGCCGTGGCTGTGTTGACCCAGGTGTCTTGCCAAAATGCTGGTGCCGCTGTCGGAGGGGTGAATCTTATCTCTCATAAGTCTTCGTTTGTGGGTATTCAGGTTCTAATTAGAAAATTACTGAGAGATGTAGACGCTAGAATCTAGATGGGGCAGCTTAGCTCAAAGGTGAGCATTGAAGAGCTGTTGTCTTCCCTCAGGCCTCTTATCCTGAACAGGGGCAATTCTATTCACAACAACGTTTGTTTTTGGAAACTGCGTTTGGATATGAAACAATATCGACCATATTCTTCGATGCTGCATGTAGGTTTGAACCTTTAATGTCATTTACGCCTGTATGTAGAAAAAATACTTTTTTTTCAGAATCAATATTTTCAATCACTATTTTTGCAGTACATGACAATGGAAGTTATTTTGTATGAAATCAGACGTCCGTACACGGTTTCCAAACTTCTTTTATTTATCTTAGCCATTGTCGAATCGGGCAACAACAAAAAAGAAGTCAGGAGTCGAAGTTTAAGCGTTTGACGTCACAGAAACGTCTTGTGATGTTGCGTCATATTTTGACACTGGTTTTTTTTCAGTATTCCTTTTTGAAGTTTGCTTGTAGACCTATGTTTGAAACATATTGCCAATCCATGCGTCTATGGAGAACGAAGGTTTGTAGGCCTACTGGAGTTGCTGTTGATAATTTTGTAGCTTCAGTGAGTGATCTAGATCTCTGTTTGGTCGAGTTTGTCTGAGCAGATACATTTGTTCGGTTTTGCGACCTCTGCACATCGTCGGCATAAATTTCGAGTTTATGAACTGTCTTTTCCAAAGCAGAAGTTCGCTCACATGGAAACCCTGTTGTTGGTTTCAACGATTCTGCATCACACTAACTCATCGAATCTAGCGCCGTCCATGCCGCTTTAGATCTAGATCTGAGTCCGAGACTTAGCTTTTTCACTTGCAGTCGGCCTCCCCTTGAAGATTTTGTCCTTTTTT
>CM054161.1:14157402-14163380 GCA_028751875.1 Rapana venosa | reverse complement strand
CAGGGAATTTGTCTTATTTTGCCACGGAATTTGTCTTATTTTGTCAGGGAATTTGCCTTATTTTGTCAGGGAATTTGTCTTATTTTGCCACGGAATTTGTCTTATTTTGCCACGGAATTTGTCTTATTTTGTCAGGGAATTTGTCTTATTTTGCCACGGAATTTGTCTTATTTTGCCACGGAATTTGTCTTATTTTGCCACGGAATTTGTCTTACTTTGCCAGGTATTTAGTCTTGTTTTTTGCCAGAGAAATTGTCATATTTTGCAAGGGAATTTTTTTTCTTATTTTGTCAGGGAATTTGTCTTATTCTGCCAGGATTTTTTTTCTTATTTTGCCAGGGAATTTGCCAGGGAATTAGTCTTACTTTTCCGAGGGAATTAGTCTTATTTTGTCAGGGAATTTGTCTTAATTTTCCAAGGATTTGTTTGTTATTTTGCCAGGGAATTTAGTCTTTTTTCCGGGGAATTGTCTTATTTTGCCGGGGAATTCTGTGTTATTTTTCTAGTCAATTTGTCTAAGTTTGCAAGATAATTAATTTTGTCTTGTTTTGTTAGGGACTTTTGTCTTATTAATTTGTCTTAAAATTTTTTTAATAGAGAATTTATTTTATTTTGTTAGGGATTTTGTCTTTGTTGAGACATAACACGTCAGAACTACATTTGTCTCATGGACAGCTCACGAAGGTCAGGAAAAACAAACATTATTATGGCATTATGTGACTTAAATGGCATCATGATGGCATGGCATGATGCTGATATAATAAATGTGACAGTGTACTTGTTGATACAGTGGCCATCTGTCAGCTGGTTCCTAACAACCTGTGCACTGACTACTGCGTGGGAGACGCGCATGTGGGTGTTCTCTGTCACTGCCCCTCTGGACGGGGTGGTCTGAGCTGTGACCAGCCAGGTCAGTGTGTGTTGTGTGTGTGTGTGTGTGTGTGTGTGTGTGTGTGTGTGTGTGTGTGTGTGTGGTGTGTGAGAGAGAGAGATTGTGATGATTTATTGCATCGAACTTTCATCCATTGCAAATGGAGGGGATGGGGGAGGGGAAACAATACACAAAATCAGTTTGACAACATCACATAAACAACAGGTCTGTGAGAAAGGCTTCCATGTCACTTCTGCATGTCTTGCTTCTACCCTTTGTTCAAATACGTGAAAAAACCTAACTCACAATATACATAACTGTACCTATTGTCCTATTTTGCTCTCTCTAAGAGTGAGAGAGAGAGAAAGAGATCAAATCAAATCAAATCATATCAAATCAAACCAAATCAGATTCTTTTATTTCGAGGATAATGAATAAGTACCATCTATGTGCTTTTTTACATCCAGTCCCCGATGTGTGTGTGTGTGTGCGAGAGAGAGAGAGAGAGAGAGAGAGAGAGAGAGAGAGAGAGAGAGAGAGAGAGAGAGAGAGAGAGAGAGAGAGATGGTCTTTGCGCGTATGTGTGAATATTTATACGTGGTTCCGCGTGTGCATGCATGCCAATTGTGTGCATGGGTGTAGTGCATAAGACGATATTTTTGAAGGAGTTCATTAATTTGCTATTAGGTTTCTTTTTGAGAACGTCCTGTGTTGATTTTGGTACTTACTTGTTTCTACAATATATTGAGTTGCATCGTATTGTATCATATTGTAGTATTTATATTGTATTGTGATGTATTGTGCTCTGTTGAATTGTACTGTGTTGCATTGAAATATTTTGTATCGTGTTGTGTCGCATGATATTGTACAGTGTTGTGTTGTGTTGCATTGTTATTGTATTGTTTTATATTGTATCATATTGCAGTGTGTTGTGTAGTGATGTGTTGTATTGTGTTGTGTTGCCTTACAATGTATTGTATTGTCTTTTGTTGCATTATAATGTGTGGCACTGTCCTGTGTTGTTTTACACTATATTGTATTGTACTGTATTGCATAGTAAATTATTGTGCTATATGGCATAGTGTTATGTTTTCAGCTGGTCTGTCCAGGTGGAACACGTCACTATAATGCAAGAACACCATGTCATTTTGTTTCCCCGTTTACGTGTATTTGTTTTTTTTGGGTTTTTTTTTAACTGACGACATGGGTTTCCCCTATTTTCTCCAAGGATAATGCTTTACTACTGTGGAGTTTAACGTGAACTAAACGCATGTTGCTCACAGGACCACAGTTTATCGTCTCGTCTAAAAAGACTTGTACCTTGACCACTGCTAATGGAAGGGTGGGGGGGGGGGGGGGGGGGAGGGGGGGAGAGAAAGTCCAGCCTTGGATGGGATCCGAACCTGTTGTTTTGGAGACCCGTGTTCTGACAGGGGGCTGTCTGTCGATACTGAAGATTGTTCTTATAGGTCTAATTTTCCTATGTCTAATTGAGAAATGGGGACAGGACAGTAGTCAGAGCACTCGATTTCTCCAAAGTAAGGTTAAGCAGCGTTGAGCGTGGTTACCAAGTGAGTGGGTGATCGTTTGCGAGCCTTCGCTTCAATACAGTTCTCCAGTTCACCCGGCTGTGAATAGGTACCTGCCCTCTTTAGGGTCAGGGAATGTAAAGCGGCGAGGGAGAGGAGACGGGCGCCGCCCTTATTATGCTTGCCCATGGAGAAACTGGGGTCCCTGACACCTCTCTCCCCAACGACCGCACAGGTTATGGAAACACCCTTACCTTTTTAAAAATGAATGGGAAACAGTTCGACAGACACCAACAAAGCACCTGCAGCGAGTATTTAAAACTGATTTTGAAAGAACCTGAAACCACAACGACATGTTACACGTCTTTTTTAAAAATGTGCTTGTGCGCGGGCGTGTGTGTATATGTGTTTGCGTGCGCTCGCGCGCGTGCGGGTACATGTATAACATAAAGGTAAAGGTATCTCATAACCTAAGTGGTCGTAGGGGAGTGGGGGGAAGGGGGGGGGGATGAGCGAGGTGTCGGAGACCTCACTTCTCTAGGAGCCAGCATAGTGAGGGCGGCGCCCGTCTCCTCTCCCTCGCTGCATTACCTTCCCTGACCCTAAAGAGGGCAGGTACCCATTTACAGCTGGGTGAAATGGGGGACTGTACTGAAGCCAAGGCACGCAAACGGTCACCCATCCAACTGGTAACCACGCTCGATGCTGCTTAACATTGGCTGGGGGAAAGCAAGAGCTCTGACCGCTGAGCTGTCCCGTCCCCATGTAACAGCGTACATACATGCATTACTGTGTTTAACGTACGTGTGTTTAGCGCACTCCACGTGTGAGCGACAGTCCGCCTTGCTGAGTGACCTGGCCAAGATGCGGAGGCTGGAGCTGACGGTACCCGGGGTGACCAGGACGCAGCTGCACAACCTGGCCCTCAGCCTGGCTCAGCGGGTGCCCGCCTCCGCCCTCCCTCCCCGCAACTGCACCGCGGACGGCAACTTCGCGCTCGTGCAGTGCGCGCGCAACGACACCACGCAGGAGCGGCAGTGCCACTGCGTCAGCAAGGAGGGGGTCCCGCGGAGCAGCAACGTGCTGGACTACCCGGGCTTTCCCCAGTGTACAGGTCGGTGCTGGGGTGCGAGGGGTGGGGTGGTTTTGGGGTGGGTTTTTGGATGGGTGGACAGATAGGTGGTGAGGTGGACGGGTGGGTGGGTAGATGGATAGTAAAGGGATGGGTGGGTGAATTGGTAGTAGAGTGGATGGGTGGATGAGTGGGTAAATGGGTGGTGAGGTGGGTGGGTGGGTAAATGGGTGGTGAGGTGGATGGATGGGTGGTAATATGGATTGGTGGGTAAATGAGTGGTAATATGGATGGGTGGGTAAATGAATGGTAATATGGATTGGTGGATAAATGAGTGGTAATATGGATGGGTGGGTAAATGAGTGGTAATATGGATGGGGTGGGTAATGAGTGGTAATATGGATTGGTGGGTAAATGAGTGGTAATATGGATGGGTGGGTAAATAGGTGGTAATATGGATTGGTGGGTAAATGATGGTAATATGGATGGGTGGGTAAATGAGTGGTAATATGGATGGGGTGGGTAAATGAGTGGTAATATGGATGGGGTGGGTAAATGAGTGGTAATATGGATGGGTGGGTAAATGAGTGGTAATATGGATTGGTGGGTAAATGAGTGGTAATATGGATGGGTGGTAAATGAGTGGTAATATGGATGGGGTGGGTAAATGAGTGGTAATATGGATGGGTGGGTAAATGAGTGGTAATATGGATGGGTGGGTAAATGAGTGGTAATATGGATGGGTGGGTAAATGAGTGGTAATATGGATGGGTGGGTAAATGAGTGGTAATATGGATGGGTGGGTAAATGAGTGGTAATATGGATGGGTGGGTAAATGAGTGGTAATATGGATGGGGTGGGTAAATGAGTGGTAATATGGATGGGGTGGGTAAATGAGTGGTAATATGGTTGGGTGGGTAAATGGGTGGTAAGGAGGATGGGTGGGTAAATGGGTGTAAGGTGGGTGGGGTGGTGTGGGTAAATGGGTGTAAGGTGGATGGGTGGGTGGGTAAATGGGTGTAAGGTGGGTGGGTGGGTAAATGGGTGTAAGGTGGGTGGGTGGGTAAATGGGTGTAAGGTGGGTGGGTGGGTAAATGGGTGTAAGGTGGATGGGTGGGTGGGTATATGGGTGTAAGGTGGGTGGGGGTGGGTAAATGGGTGTAAGGTGGTGGGTGGGTGGGTAAATGGGTGTAAGGTGGGTGGGTGGGTGGGTAAATGGGTGTAAGGTGGATGGGTGGGTGGGTAAATGGGTGTTAAGGTGGGTGGGTGGGTAATGGTTGTAAGGCGGATGGGTGGGTGGGTAAATGGGTGTAAGGTGGGTGGGTGGGTAAATGGTGTAAGGTGGATGGGTGGGTGGGTAAATGGTGTAAGGCGGATGGGTGGGTGGGTAAATGGGTGTAAGGTGGAGGTGTGGGTCTGGGTTGGTGAACAGGTCTTGTAAGAAGCACTTTTTTATATGGAGGATAATGGAACAAGCACTCATGTGCTTTTTTAATCTAGTCCCCGTGTGCACGCGCTTTTGCACATCTTGTCACCTGTTCCTGTGGTGGGAAAATTTATGGCTGAGTGTGGGTGGACAGATGGAGGGTAAGATGGAAGGGTGTGTGGATAGACAGGTTGGAAGGGGCAGGATATGAGCGTAGTAAGGTGTATGTAGATTCTGTGAAGATCGGAAATCAGAAGAGAGAGAGAGAGAGAGAGAGAGAGAGAGAGAGAGAGAGAGAGAGAGAGAGAGAGTAACACAGACAAACACCCAGACACACAGACACAGACACCACACACAAAGCAACACACACACAACACCTACACACACACACACACACACACACAGCCACACAATAACATTGAAACTCTATAATTATATCATATCCTCTATCTAGAATAACCACCATATATAAGGGAGGGAATATAAAAGATGTGTGTGGTGTGTGTAGTGTGTGTGTGTGTGTGCGTGCGTGTTGTGTGGAGTGTGTGTGTTGTGTGGTAGAGGGACTGCGTTTTTTGGTGAGGAGTGTTAAAATTAGTCAAAGAGGTGTGCAGTTGGTTATGTGCAGATGTGTAACTGTGCGGGAAGGAAGGTGTAAAAACAGTGATGTGTGTTTTGCGCTGTTGTTGCGAGTAGTGGAGCGTGTGAGGTTCCTGTGTGGTTCTGTGTGTAAGGTGTGGGGTGAGTGGGGGGTGTGAAGTGGATTCTGTCAGTGTGTGGCGTCTGCTGGTGTGTGGGAGGTGGTGAGGGAGTGATGTGTGTGGGGTGTTTTGGTGTGTGTGTGAGTGAGGGGTGTGTGTGTGGTGTTGTGTGTGTGAGTGTGTGTGTGTGTGTGAGGTGATGTGTGTGTGTGTGTGTGTGTGGTGTGTGTGTGTGTGTGTGTGAGTGAGTGTGTGTTTTGGGGTGTGTGTGTGGTGTTTGTGTGTGTGTGTGTTTTGTGTGGGGTGTTGGTGAGTGTGTGTGAGTGAGGGTGTGTGTGTGTGTTGTGTGGTGTGTGTGGGTGTGTGTGGTGTGTGTGTG
>CM054161.1:14124902-14147402 GCA_028751875.1 Rapana venosa | reverse complement strand
ATGTATATGCAGACATAGAATAAAAAACTTACTCTATAGTAAACTATACAAATCAAACGAGAAAAGACAGTAAAATATGCATATATGGAATTAAAAACAAAACAAAAAACCCAGAAAAATATTAAACCATACAATTCAAATAATTCAAAAATCTTGAAAAAATATCCGTCATAATACAAACAAACAAGCAACAAAGAAAAACCAAACCAAAACAAACAAAGAAGACAAAACAAAACATAAAAAAACCCACACCAACTGCTTCCCTCACACATACATACACACACAAACCTTCAACCATACAAACAACTGAATAAAACAACAACAAAAAGATGGATCAACAAGAACAACCACAACAAGCAAATAAACAATCAAACAAACACAAACATATGTACACAACAACAACAGCGACAATAACTAACATAGAACAAGAATAACAGCCAAGACAAATGAAGAACAATATAGAACTAACAAATGAACAGAGAAAAAGAGTCCCCCCTCCCACCAAGAAAAACCACCAACCCAAAAACAAACACAAAAAGCAAAATAAACCAGAACCCCCACCCACCACCACTGCACAATAACAACAACAAACAACAACAACCAAATGGTATAAACAAGGAAACTGATGAACACTCATTTAAACACTACATACACAATACACATCCTCACCCATATCCCTTCACCACAACAGGGGGGCGTCATATACTCCGTTATATAAAGTGAAAAACAAGAAACAACGCCATTGGATTCAGAGCAACAGAAAGATAAGCCAAAGACAATCCATTCCCTCCGCTCTTTCCCCTGGCATATACACGCATGTAACAATGGTGACCGTTTGCGTGCCTTGGCTCAGTACAGTTACCCCCAGTTCACCCACGTAAATGTTACCTGCCCTCTTAGGGTCAGTGAAGGTAAAGCAGCAGGAGAGGAAGATGGAGCCCCGCCCTCAATAACAGGCCCTAGAGAAGTAAGAGGGTTCTCTGACGCTCGCACTCTCCCCTACGACCCTTATAGTATGGGACTCCTTTTACTCCTTACTACATGTGCTTCTCTTGTGAGTGGTGGCGTGTGGTGGGAGTGTGTGGTGTGTGTGTGTTGTGTGTTAGCGGTGATGCTCAGATCACACCGTGCAGCACGCTCACCGGAGCAGCTCGGAGGCGGAGCCTGAAGGTGAGGTGCAGGCAGTAACATGCAGGGGCTGCACACAGGGCCACATCCGCAAAGACCAGGCCAGCAAACTCTGCAGGCCAAGCTGGACGCCTACCGCGCGTCCACCAAGGTCTGGGTCCCGGAGTGCCACAGAACAACTGGACTACAAACTGGTCAGTCACTGTCCGCTGGTGAGGGTTGAGGGAGAATGGGTGTGCAGATGGCGGTTTTACCAGGATGTCTTGGTTGGTATATAGTCAGGGTGGCTGAAGATATGGATTCCAAATTCTGAAACATTTCTTACATTGAATTATTTGTGACGCAACAAAACAAATAACAGTAAATCACATCTCTATTGGCTTCAAAATGATGTAGTTCAAAAAGCATGTTGCAGTCCTAACTTATCTCTTTTTCTTTTTTCTCAAAACACTCATACATATCGTACTGATGATATCTAGCTTGATAGATTCAACTGTGATTATGTCACTTAATTTACCTATAACAGTTTTTACGTTCTTTGTACCTTTGGTTGTGATGGTGTGGGAGAGAAAGTGCGTGTCAAAGGTACACGGTTGTTCCCATAATATACGCGGTCGGTAGGGAGCGATTAATGGAAGAGACCTCCCTTCCCAGGGCCACAATGAGGAACGGCGCCCCCCCTATTTCTCCTCTCAACCCGCTGCTTTACCTTCCCTGGCCTCAAAGAGGCAGGTACCCATTTACAGCGATGAACTGCAGGGACTGTACTAAGCCAAGGCGCGTGCAAACGGACACCCATTACCACTTACAACACAACCATGCACAGTGCTGCTTGACCTTAACTTGAAAAGCGTGTTAACTTCACTCTTCATTCCAGAGAACAATGGAATAAGCACTCATGTTTTTTACATCCATCACCACGTGTGGCAGGCAGTTTTGAGATTTTGTAATATGTTTCCACTGCACAAATGGCCTACTCTCCAAAAAGGCGGAAGAGAAATTTTAAAGTGTTGTAAGATGGTGTGTGTGTGTGTTGTGTGTGTGTGTGTGTGTGTGTGTGTGTTGTGTGTCTGTGTGTGTTGTGAGAGAGAGAGAGAGAGAGAGAGAGAGAGAGAGAGAGAGAGAGAGAGAGAAGATGAGAGAGAGTGCGTAGCGCACGTGTGTCGCCTCTTGTGTTATGTCTATTATTCCCAGGGTGTGATGTGTATGTTGTTTGACTAGCGTGTTGTGTTGTGTTTGTGCATGTTTTGTTTTGTGTGTGTGTGTGTGTGTTTTGTGTTGTTTGTCTGTGTGAGTGTGTGTGTGTGTGTGTCAGTCAGTGTGTGTGACATCTTGATGTGTGTGTGTGGTTGTGTGGTGGTGAACAGTGTGTGTGTGTGTGGTGTGTTTGTGTGTGTTGGCAGAATAACACCCAGTGCTACCCCCTAACGGAGGTCAGGTCAGGGGTGGCAGTGGAGGGTGTGGACTTTTTCCTTGTGGACCCTCAGTGGCAAAAGTTATTGATGGTACACGAGCGAACACTGAGAAGAAAGAGGACGCCAGTGTAAGGGTAGCGGGATGCGACGTAAGTCACTGTGTGTGTGTGTGTGGTGTGTGTGTGGTGTGTGTGTGTTGTGTGTGATGTGTGTGATGTGCACAATACTTCATTTGAACGTCTTTCTTAAGTTGTGATATTAGACAACATATTGGCATTAATCTGGAGAGAACGAAAGACCAACGAATTCTCACTGTCAAGAGTCAAATAACACGGCGGCAGTCCACAGGAACCCCTTCTCATCATCCACCCGCCAAGAAGAAAAAGCTACATGGTTTTCGGCCACGTCAACCACCCGCCTCCCCCCCCACAACACTTGCCAAAACAGTACGCAGTATAGTGTACTAACGCTCACGAACGGTGGAGCAGAATCGGGAAAGACAGAACAAGTCATGGATGGAAACAACATCAGATGAATGGACATGATGAATATGACTCGGCACTACTGCGCATAGCCAGAGGAACCGAGAGGATGGAATCGAGGCTTAACACGGCATTCGTCTTTCATGTCTCCCCCCGAACCCCAAGGTCACGGAGGTCTGATGTGATGATGATGATCTTATACCGGAGAAGATATAGATCAGATAGAGAAAACAGAACTAGACAGGGATAATAGATAGATAAATAAATAGATATGCTTAATAGATAAATTGATAGAAGATTAATATGAAGTTATTAGATAGATAAGAAGAGACAGAGAGAGGGTGAGAGAGAGAAGAGACGAGAGTCTGGTACTTGTGAGTGTGACAGGTGAATGGGGGTATGTAAGCTGAGACTAGTATGATATGATAATCAACATTTCGCTTATTAAGCCTACACAAAACTACACAATAAACAAAAAAAAAAATCCATTTATTCCAGCAGTTCTAACACAATCAGTAATTCAATAAGATCAGTAAACAAATTCTGTTATTGAATTACACATGAAAAAAAACTAATATAATGTAAGTGAAAAAAAACAGACCAAAAAATCAACTCCCCGAACAAGAACGAGAACACGCCAACAACAAGCAACAAAACCCCAACTTCAAACAACATCCTCCTATACCCCCTCCCCCTCCAACAAACTCACAAAAAACAACAATAGGAACCACAAATGCAAACAAATAATGTAAGGCACAGACAAAAACCTCATTTCGGACTAGAGCGGTTACACTTAACTCAGTCCAAACACTACAATCACAATAACAGACCAACTGGACTAATGCCATCACCATCACTAAAAAAAGTCACACATTCGTGGCAACTTTGTACTCTATATTTGGTGATGAGAGGATGTCTCTCTCTGACACCAAACGGAAATGTGCCTTTTAACGTGCGGCATGTTTAATATATGATCTGCTGTTATATCATTAACGCGTTAATACAAAAAACATTTCCAGCATTTTTTGTCTTGAAATGCAATTCAATTTCCATCTACAATTCTAAGGAAACAATCACTGGCTTTGATCTGTGTGGGAGGGGTGCGCGCACGTGAGGCTGAATCAACGCCAGGTATATGAATTATGGTATAAATTTAGATATATAATTGAGAGAGAAAGAGAGAGAGAGAGAGAACTCTCATTTGAACAACTTTTGAACAATTTTGAGAGAGAGAGAAGAGAGAGAGAGAGAAGAGAGAAAGAGAGAGACAGAGAGAGAGAGAGAGAGAGAACATATATGTGTATGCACGCTCGCCGCGTGTGCGCACGCATACATGTGTGGTAGGCAAGGCAATGCTTTGCACAAGCAAAACCTCGCCCCTATGGTACCTAGCTGCGAACCCCTGGAAACACCAGGTAACACAATTTACAGCCCTAGCCCATCGTGATGGTTGGAGACCAGAACTCGACGTGACGGATATAGCCTTGTGGCTGGTGCTGTTGCAGACAAGCCGGGGCCTGCTCCTTATCTATGCAGCCCAACAGCAGCTAGAGCTACTCACGGCTGCGGCAGCGAACTTCGTTATCTGTCAGGCCGACCTCAAGTGCCGTCCTGACGGCTTGGTCTCCCCACTGTGTCCCCGCCCCTCAAACCCAAGAAGGGAGAGCGTGAGTAGCTAGCTGTCAGGAGCCACAATGTCCTGTCTTGTTCAGGAGTTGTGTGTGACATGTGTGTGTGTTGTGTGTGTGTGGTGGTGTGTGTGTAGGGTTGTGTCTGCCATGTGGTGGTCGATTTCTTTGATGAGGTATTGACCTGGAGTTGACTAGTTAAGTCTGTCTACATTTGTGTCAAATTTTCATGCAACATCTTTGAGAAAAATAATGTGTTTTTATCCTGTCTTCAATTTCATGTTTTAATGCTAATGTGCGATTTCTTTGTTATTTGCTTCAAAGAATTTAGATGTTTTTTCTCTATCCATATTTTCAAGCATTGGGTGGTTTGAGAAACTTAGTGTTTTGTTGCAAACTTTCTGTGTATATTTTGGAAAAAAATGTTTTCTGTGTCATAATTTCATTTATTGTTTCTTTTCATAGAAAAATGATTTGCGTTGCCGTGTGAAATTTCATGTACACCGTCCTGTTGTTTCTCGATTATTGAAACTTGGCTTGAATTTGACTTTCATGGATTGATTGTTTGTCTTGTCTTCTGTATCTGGACCAAACTTTTATATTCTCTGGTGTGGTCTGGTTTGGTGTGTCTTGTGTTGATGTGGCCATGTGTTGGTGTGTCTTGTGTTTGGTGTTTCTCTTGTATTTGGTATGGTGTTGTGTTTGGTATGTCTTGTGTTTGATGTGGTCTTGTGTTTGGTGTGGTCTGTGTTTTGGTGTGGTCTTTTGAGTATGGTCTTGTGGTTGGTGTGGGCTAGGTTTTTTTATGTGGTCTTGTATTTGAGTGTGGTTCTTGTGTTTGATGTTGTCTTGTTGTTTGCGTGGTCTTGTGCTCAACAGTGTGCTCTTGTATTTGACACTAGGTCTTGGTATTTGGTGTGGTCTGTCTTGTACTTTGGTTTGGAGAGGTCTTGGGTTTGGTCTAGTCTGGCTTGTAGTTTGATGCTGAGTTGACAGTCTTGGTCTTGCATGTGGCTGATGACAAGGGTGGTACTAAAAATGAAATTAGGTAATGATGATATATTGTAATGACGACATACTATAAAGATACAATAGAAGATGACCACAACAACGACGACGTGTGCAGCCCTAACAGCCTGGACGTTAGGTGACAACATGCATGTCTGTTCAGTTCGGCAGAGAGCAGTGCTGGTTGCAGGGCTGGATGGTGTGACCCGCTCTGTTCACTGAGGGCAAGGTTCTGCCACTGTAACAGTAACCCGGCTACAGGGGCCCTTCTGCACTGATTCCAAGGGATCTCAGGTCCAGTGTGATGAGGTTGTGTGTGATAGGGGGGGAGGCTGTTGTAGGTGTGTGTATGTTGTGGTGTGTGTGTGTGAGTGTCTGAGTGTGAACAATTCTTATTTCATTCCTTTATTCAGCGAGGATGTCCTGCAAAGTCGGAATGCAGCTGCTTCCGTTGTTGTGGCAAGAAACGGTCGAATACGCAAATCCTCTCGCCTTTGGGTGAACTCTCACGGGCTCTAGCCCGAGTGAATGAAAAAAACAATTTTTAGATATAATGTAGACAACATAAGAACTTCTTAATTTTACGTGCTTGGTTCCCCATGTGCATGCGGTGCTTTAAAAAAAAAAAAGTTTTGTCGTCTGTCCCCACTGCATTGTACGCAACAGGCCAACTCGTAATACACGAATGAATAGATAAATGAGCAAGCAAGAGGGCCACTAAACTGTAAGGTTTTCTGCAGCAGGAAGAATGATCATGAGTCTTATTAAATTTAATCCAAAATAAAAGATGACAGATCTTCAGGTTAGATTTGACGAAACACTATGACCACAGGCTAGGTCTCTCTCCCCTCCTTCCTCCTCTCTAATCCTCAGAGCCCAGCACCACAAAAGGCGTGCACGGACGATGTCTCAGATAGAGCTGAACTCTCCAGCTGGCTGCTCTCACGACTCCGACAAGCTTCCGCTTCTCCTGGCCCGCGCGCTGCTTCCTGGGCGCCGACAGCGTCCATCAAACTGACCATGCCGCGCTGCTTGACGACGGTCAGTTTCGCGGTGACGCAGTGCGCGGAGACGTGGACAAGACAAGAATGAGGGTGGACTGAGACAAACTGCGTCAACCGGCAGGGACGCCCCTCTGGGGGAGATAAACCAACGTGCCGCCCGATTCCACCACCCAGCTCTGCGCCCGTGATTGAATGGGGGGAGGGGCGGATATGAGAGGGGGGATGGGGGGAGAGGGGGATTGGGTGGGTAGTGGGTGGGTGAGTGGGGTGGTGGGATGGTGTGGGGTGGTGGATGGTGGTGCGGGGTGTTAGGGCGTGGTGTTGGGGGTTGGTCGTGGTGAGGGGCTTGGTGGGGAGGAGAGTGTTGTGTTTGTTATTATATAATTCTATTATTATTATATTATTATTAATATTATTATTTACTTTTTATATTCGAGGATGAGAGATGGAATAAGCACATTCATAATATGTGCTTTTTACGTCCATTTCCCACGTGTGTACTGCGGTTTTGTAAATTGTCCATCTGATTCTCACCGCACACCGTTCTGTTGTGTGTGTGTGTCGTGGTGGTGTGTTGAGTGTGTGTGTGGAGTTGTGGTGTGTTTCTTTTGATTTAACGCTTGTGAGAGAGGGTGTGGTGTATGTGATGGGGGGGGGGGGGGGGAAGGTTGATACGTTTGTCCGTGTTGTGATTGGTGGGTTGAGTTGCGGGGATTGGGGGGATTGGGAGGGGATGTAGTGGGATAGGAGGTGTGTTTGTGTGTGTGTGTAGGGGGGGGGGGAGCTGGTTGTGGTGTGTGTGGGTGTGAGTGTGTTATTTCTTAATTTAACGTCCCTGTTATTCAAAGTGATATAGACCACATGTTTTCGTGTTCTCCTTTCTTTCATTTAACTATCTGTACTCAAAGTAAAGTCAGGCGGGGTGAGTCTGTGTGGTGGGTGTGTGTGTGTGTGTGTGTTTGTGACTGTGTGGTGTTGAGCGTGCTGCGTTTGTGCCGTGCGTGCGTGTTGGCATGTCGTGTGTGCATATCGTGTGAGTACGTAGGTTGAATCCCACACTGTTCTGTGGGGATCCCGCCCCTCTGCACCCGAGTCTAACCAGTCAGATTCGGTGCTTGTGCGCGCTGGGTCAGAGCCCCGCTGTGTGGAGGGCTACCATTGTCCAGGAGGGAGGCGTTACGGGCGACTTTCTTCTGCTGCAGGGACGCCCAACCAGTGATGACCTTTGACTGCTTATTGAATCTTCGTTAATGTTGGGTTCCAGTCTGTTGTCCGAGTATCTCATAGCCCCACCGACCACAGATTTATTGGGTTGTTGTTCTTTTTTATCGATATTTGTTTATTTTGAAAGGCTTTATGTGTCGGGGAGGTCGTGGCAGCGACATTTTCAGCTGTAGAGACTTTACTGGTTACTCATCCTCTGTCCCCATCATTTATCTATTCATTCATTCATCTATCTGCCCATCTATTTGTTCGTCTAACTATAACTTTTGTCCGTTCCGCGGCTAGAGCTCCGAGGCTAACCATTGGTGAGATTTTGCGTTTGCCCATCATGAAGGTAGCCACATCCCAACTTCGGGGAGGTATGCTGGGTATTTTTGTGTTTCCGTAACTCACCGAACGCTGACATCAATGACGGGATCTTTAACGTGCACTTTGATCTTCTGCGTATGTCCACACACGAAGGGAAGTAAGGCACTGGCAGGTCTGCATTTGAAGTTGGTCTGGGATATTGTCAAAGATTTTTTACCCTTGATTAACTCAACGCAACGAGATTCGAAACCACGACTTCATGGACCACAACTGGAGGATTTTGAAGCGAGCGTCTTACACTCGGCTATAGGTCCCTGTCCATCTAACTGAAATGCTGTGGTTTCAGGGAGGATGTTATGGGCGACTTCTTCAGCTGCAAATACCCTGTAACTCAAGTACAACCTCTGTCTAAGTCATGTAATTTGGCTTACATATTCATCACTTTGATAGTCCCGCCCGACCTCAGAGTGACATTATCACAGCTGTGTTACCTTGTTAACAGTGGCTAGCTGGAGGATCAGGTTGACAAGCCGTCCTGACATCCTGACACCCCAAGCTATGTGGCCATGTCCTCTGAAAGGACATGTCACGGTTTGTTCGGCCTTCTTCCTACTCCACATTCTCACTCCACTCCGCTCCCGCGCTCCAACTCCTATCTACCACACCGCTCCACTCCACTCCACTTCCACTCCACGTCTTTTCATGCCCGTGTCTTCTCGTTGTGCAGATGACGGGAACGTGTGCGAGCTTTCCCCCAGTCCAGGCTAGTACGACTTGCAAGTACTACGAGGGCCTCTGGCCCCAAGGTGACGCAGCATGCCTACTACTATGACGCCGCCAGCAAATCTGTCGTGCATCTCCAGTACAGCGGCATGGTGCTGACGTCCAAGGCCAACTTTGACTCCATGGCTGCCTGCCATGCCCGCTGGTGTCCAGTAAAGGTGTGGTTGTTGTGGTGTGTGTGTGTGTGTGTTAGTGTGTGTGTGTGTGTGTATGTGTGTGTTTGATGTGTGTGAGTGTGTGTGTTGGTGTGTGAGTGTTGTGCTTAGTGTGTGTGTATGTGTTGGTGTATAGTGTTTGGAGTGTGTGTGAGTTGGTGTTGTGGTGTGTGTGTGTGTGAGTTGGTGTGTGTGTGTGTGTGGTGTTGTGTGTGTGTGTGTGTTGAGGTGTGGGTGTGTGTGTTGTGTTTGTTTGGTGTGTGTGTGTGTGTTTGGTGTTCTGTGTGTGTGTGTGTGTGTTGGTGTTGTGTATTGTGTGTGTGTGTTGAGTAGTTATGGTGTGTGTGCTGTCTCAGAGTAGTACATGGTGTGTGGTGGTGATGTGTAAGTGTGTGTGTGTCGTAATATGGTGTGTGTGTATGTGTGTAGTGTTGTTGTGTGTGTTGTTGGTGTGGTGTTGTGTTTGCTGGTGTGTGTGTGTGTGTGTGTGTGAGTTGGGCTGGTGTGGTTGTGGTTGTTTAGGTGTGTGTGTTGGTGTGTGTGTTTTGTGTGTGGTGTGTGTGTTGTTGTTTGTCTGTGTGTTTTGGTGTGTGTGTGTGTGTTGGGTGTGTGTGAGTATGTGTGTGTGTGTGTTGGTGTTTGTGTGTGTGTACTAGCGTGTGTTGGTGTGTGTGGTGTTGATCTGTTCTGTGTTGGTGTGTGTTGTGGTGTGTTGTTTGTGTGTGTGTGTGTGTTGTTGGTGTATGTGTGTGTGTGTTGGTGTGTGATATGTGTGTGTTGGTGTGGTTTGTTTGTGTGTGTGTTGGGGTGTTGTGTGTGTGTGTTGTTGGTGTTGGTGTGTGTGGATGTTGGTGGTGTGTGGTTTGGTGTGTGTGTGTGTCTGTTGTTGTGTGGTGTGTACTATGAGTTGGTGTTGTGTGTGTCGTGTGTGTGTTGTGAGTGTGTTTGTGTGTTGGTGTGTGTGTTGGTCTGTGGTGTGAGTGTGTGTTGGTGTGTGTTGTGTGTTGGGAGTGTGTGGTGTGTTGGTGTGTGTATGTGTTGGTGTGTGTGTGTGTTGGTGGTTTTTGTGTGTGTTGGTGTGGTGTGTGTGTTGTGTTGGTGTGTGTGTGATGTTGGTGTGTTGTTGAGGTGTAGGTGTTTGTGTGTGGTGTGTGTGTGTTTGGAGAGTGTGTGTGTGTGTGTGTGTGTGTTGGTGACTGTGTGTGTGTTGGTGTGTTGTGTGTGATGGTGTTGTGGTGTGTTGGTGTGTGTGGTGTGTGGTGTTGGTGTGGTGTGTACTTGGTGTGTGGTGTGTGTGGTTGAGTGTTGGGTGTGGTGGTTTGTGTTTCGTGTGTTGTAGAGTGTTGTGTTGTGTTTGGTGTGTGTGTGTTGGTTAGGTGGGGTGGTGTACCCTTGCCGTTTTGTGTTTTGTTATTTTACCATAATCGTTCCTCCACAAGCTGAACAATTCATAGTTTCCTGTTGTTAGTGCTAATGAATTATGTTTTGAATAATTTGATAGCTGTTAAGTGTCTTTTCCCGTTCAATGTCGTCTTTGTAATCCTCCACAGTTCTTTGATTAAACCATTGACTGCCTGGGGGATCCTAGCAACTGTGAGAGACTATGACACTGGACCAGTGGCTTTCCCTCTCATGGATATTTCCACTTTACAGCTTAGTCCTTTAGTGATCGACTATGACTCTCTGACTAGGAGGCTTGACTCGCCAGTCTTATGTGCTTAGCATGCCTGGGGGCTCGTTGGCCTTGGAGAGCATCTCCAACGCTGGACTGTCCTTATGTCCCACTTGGCCGAGAGAGTGGGGATGTACTGTGGGCAAGGCATCTCCACTAAATCAAATTTCTGCTGCCAATTTCCAAAACAGCAGCTGCCACATCCTCTGCTGTTTTGGAGTCATCGTCCGGACACGACGGACAAACATACAATCCCTTCACCATATCCACCTAAATGTGGTTGAGGAATTAAATCTTGAATCGCGCGCAGTGCGTGCGTGACGTGCGGCGTTGGTGTGTGTGTTGTGTGAGTGTGTTGGTGTGTGTGTGTGGTGTGTGTGTGTGTTGTGTGTGTGTGTGTTTGTGTGGTGTGTGTGTGTGTGTGTAAAGCCGAACTTAGCCAATTAACTTTTCTTCCACAAGGGGTGGAGCTTTAACGTGAGCACAAGCCCTTTGTTGGCGAGTTTCTCATTGACGCAGTACCAGTATGACGCACTATGAGGTGATGATGCGATGCAGTGTGTCTGTGTGTGCAGAACACCCAGTCGATGTCCGTCACGGCACTAAGATGGTAGCCGGTCCAGACAGACGTGCAGTGACGTGTGTGGTCGTTGACAGAGACTGTCAGAAGACCAGAAGTGCTTGCCAGACCACTGTGAGTAAGACGGCGCTGTGTCCTGGCGCCCTTAGTCAGACTGACCTGACTGTCTGTCTGTGTACCTGTCCTGCCTGACAGTCTGTTCGTCTGTACTTCTGCTGTCATTCTCCTAGATTCTCATAAATATATATATATATATATAATGAATTATATATAGTCTATATATAATAATATATAATATATTATATATAATACACACAAGAGAGAGAGAGAGAGTAAAGAACGATTCGAAGGATTAGATGTCACACATAGCTGCTTGTGTACATGCGCTATAAACACGCACGCGATAAACACTAAAGCAAAGAATAAAGCACGTTAACAATTTTTTTAATCTACCAAAATGGCTGACAGTATACCAATAATACTCATTCGCCTTTCTCTCAGTCTCATAGCTTAGGAAGTGAACATGGCAACATGTGTGTTGAGCACTGCACTTTAACAATCACCAAAGATAAAATGTAAGATTTAAGATTGGTCTTCTATTACTTTGTATGGATGGGCAGGTATGCCTTTGTTAACTATCATGTACGTATTTGACACACTACCAACACGTTTTCACTGTCACAGGGGATAAGGGGGGAGAGGGGGAGGGAAGGAGGGGGGGGGGATGTTCACACGGTCCCGTAACCCGCCAGGTCGTGGGGCGCGCTGCATGGTGGACGAACGGTGAACAGACCAGCTGGCTTTCCACTTAGCGCGGTCGTGGTACAAGTGCTGGGTGAAACTGAGTCCTCCCCTGTCCCATCACGGATTCGTCGGGCCCACTTTCTTTCCTCTCCTGTCTGCCCCGTCGCTCTTCCCCTGGCACCTGTTCCTTGCAGGATGGTCTTTGCAAGTCCTTCTGACGTGTTACGTGCCCATACCATCTGAGTTTCCTCTTTTCGCCGTGTCAGTAGTACCTTCATAGTCCCGCACCTGTAGAGAGTTCATTCTGCGACTTCATTGTTGGTGACATGGTCCTAAGTATGAATGCCAAGGAGCCTCTGAGGCATCTCATTTCTACAGCTTGGATCCTCCTTTGTAAGGTCAGCGTTTAACATGCCATAAGCCTCACATGCGTAAACAGCATGATGAGTCGACACTAGCGCGTTTAGTACTTTACCCTTTGGTCCGACAGAGGATGTTTTACTGTCTCTCCATATGGGTCTTCAGTCTCATTGCCCATTGCTGCTGCTGTTTGTGACCGCTTCTTTTGCTAGGATTTCGGTCCTTCGATCCCTCCTCACTTATGATGGCTCCAAGGACTACTTGAACATGGTCCAACTGTCTCACAGTTTCTTCCGTTGAGAGTGATCTTGTGTGATTGGCTGGGCACTGTTTGTCATGAGCTGGTTTTCTCGGCACTGATTTCCATGCACGTATTGTGAGATATTCGTCCAGTTTTCTTCCACTAGGTTTGCCAGTTCCTCTTCATTTCCTGCCAGACCGTCAATGTCATCGGCAAACCTTAGGTTGGTGAATTTGTCGCCCCCAATGCTGACTGTTCCTTGAAGTGTGTTCTCCAAGGCGTCAGTCATGATCGTTCGAGGAAAATTATAAATATGTCGCGACACAGACATCCCTGTCGGACCCCAACTGAAAGGTACGGGAACCTAATCTCCCTACCGTGCCCATTTACGAGTACTGCACTGGTGGCCTTTGAGTAGAGTTTCCTTTGATGGTGTGGATCACTTCTGGCCCATGTTGAATTTGTTCATGGTGGCACACAACAATAGGTCATCCATACATCTATCGAAGGCCCTTCTTAAAATCAATGAGACGTGGAAAGATGTCTTGTTGAATGCTGCTGTATTTTCTCACACAGAACCATCAGGTTGACACATCAATCTGTTCTGTGGTGCTATCTATTTGGTCGGAAACCGGCCTGGGGGCTCACATCGCGATGATCTCTTCTGCCTGTGGGTTCAGCTGTTCAGGATCACTTCAGCATACTTTACTGGACAACTGACTTATGAGGCTGATTGGCCCTGTAACTTTTTTTGGCACTGCTAATAGCAGATTGTCCTGTTCTTGGGGAGAGTGTATGATGAGTGATTGGGTTCCATGGTGTAGGCCTCTCTCCGTCTGGCCAGATCTTGTAGCAATACTATCCTAAGGAAGACTGGTCACTGCTTCTCCCCCGTGTTGGATCAGCTCTGCTGGGATTTGTTCGATTTCCTGCTGTTTTTCCTTTCTTCAAACGAACTAATTGGCTACTTTCTACTTCCTCGCGTAGAATTGGGAATTTGTCTTTTCGATGAGGCTTGGCTTGCAAAGAACGCTGGTGTCGCCTAGCTTCCCTGATATTGTAAGTTCGAACAGTATTCCGTCCCATCTGCCAACGATATCCTTCTTTTCTGTTAGGAGACCAAATCCCTTCTTTGTCTGGATGTTACTGACTCTTGCCTGTTTCTGTTTGGAAGCGACACACATTTTCACAATCTGGTATGCTCTTACGCTATTAGTTCTTGTCAGGCTCTCTCGATTTCTGTACATTGTTTTCTCTATCACATTCCTCCTTGTCTTCCCATGTCCTCTCCTGATCTCTTGTTTACTTCTCTGTACTCAACTCATCTCCTCCTGTAGTGTTCTTGGCTCTTCTTTCAGGTCTCGTCTTTTGTCACACATATTCAAGATTTCATCTGTGAAACCCATGGTATGTGTTTCTTATCGCGATGTTTTGCCAAGAAGTATGCTTGCTTCTCCAGTCCATCTACCGTGTTAATACAACCTGTGGTCATCGATTCGGCATCTTCTTCAAGTGCCATCAGTGGTGCGGAATTTCCCTCCTATTGTTGCTTGGAACAGTACTACTCACGGCGATGGTGGATAGTCCCTTCAGTTTGATCCCAGGTTGAACTCTATCGAGTCTGGTGTTCTTTGTCTTATTGTCTTCTTCAATTCTCGGAACATCGAAAGTTCATGACCGAGGGTCACATGATCGCTGCCCATGTCTGCACCTGGGAAGTCCCTCGTCTTGGCTCTGTTGATGACCAGACGAAAACACGGCTTCGCACCATGATTAGTCAAACACTTGTTGTGATGGATTTCCCATTGGGGCATGCCATGTCCAGCGTCGGGATGCCTGTGTTCTCCAAGGGTATTGGCGAGCACCGTGTCGTTGTAGACAGCTGGCAAATTCCAGTATCGGAAGACCCACTGCGCTCATTGGTGATTGCATAACAGAGGGAACCGCAGATTTGCTCCATCTTTCAGTGCGTCACCCGCCCACCTTGGCGTTCCAGTCTCTCACCTGGATGATCTCAGGATGTCTTTTCTTGTTCATCCATACGACTGAAGCCCTGTAGTTGTTGTAGAATTCCTCTACGACTTCATCATCGAGAACACATTATTGGTGGTGCGTAGGCTTTGAATCACTGTGATGTTAATGGGCTGCCTGAGGCGAAAACAGGCCATAACCGGCTGTTTACTGGTTAGTATCACAATTACCGAGTTCTTGATGTTCTTGTTGAGACCAAGCAAGCCTACGCCATTGATATGCTTGTTCTGCTCCCCGCTAATAGTAGGCGATATGTCCCTCGGCAGTATGGTGTTCACCGTGAACTTTTCATCTAGTGTCTCTCACCTTGACCACCAGATGCCAGTGTACCTGTCCAGCTCGAATCACATGACACATCACCTTGGAGTATTAGCTTCTGTTATTGGGCCCAGACTTCTGACGTTCCACGTTCGATGGTGATGTAGTCCCATCCTCTGATCTTTTTTTGTAGGGGTTTCTCAACCAGTAGCACTTATTCTTGGCGCCTCCGCCCTGGTGGCAGACGAAGGCGCGGTCCTTGTTGACCCGGGCGGCGACCGATCCGGTATATTCTTCATTGTTGTCCGTTCCATATAGCGTATCTTGGGCAAAAGTAGCCTGGCGGCGCCCATCTCTCTCCAGGCGTGATTACCGGGTTATATGGTTACCGGTAGCAGAGGACACCTCTGACCTGACCTTCCCCACCAACACGTGCACTCTGATTAATCTGCCATGAAAAGGACTTTTTTTTCAACAGCTGTGTATAGGTTTAGCTCCACTAGAAATTTGGAGAAGACAAAAAATATCTATCTATCTATCTATCTGTCCCGTAGTCTGACGACCGTGGGGGCACCCTCAAAGACTCAACAACCAGTTCCTCCCACATTATCCTCTCTCTGTTTCTGCCTTTCACAGGGTTTTGTTGAGTTCTAGGCCATACCAATATAGCTGATGTTATCCTCCCAGCTCTTCCTTTTTGGTCTGCCTCAACTTTCTTCCTACTTGGACAAGTGCCCATTGTAAAACTTCTTTTGCAAGTTCACTTTGGATCCTTGAACATTCCCATATTACCATTTTAAGTATACGTTTTTTCACGATCGTTAGAAAGGTTCTCAAGGGTCCATGGTTTGCTGGATTCTGTTATGCACCGAAAGCTCGTTCGCTATCGTTGCTTATGTGGTGTTATGTAGGAATGCCAAGGAGTCTCCGAAGCATCTTAACTCCACCGCCTAGTACTCTTCTCACCAAGTCCTGCAGTCAGGGTCCATGATTCACATAGGCATATCAGAAATATGATAATGACAATGCCAGCGCATTAGTCTGCGATCTTGGAGATAAGGTGAAGATATTTTTATATCTCTCCAGATGTTTTAGTTTTGACCAAAGCTTGACTGCACAGACATAACAGCTTTGTCCAAACTAAACAAACACAAATATGGCCTGCAGAAACTAAGCAGCAAATCATCTTAAGGATTGTGATGTGAAGATTTTAAATCTATCTAGCAGCCCTTTCAGAATATACACAAACAAAGTGTAAACAACATGGTGTTTTAAAGTGGCCATGATAATGACTAATTTTAATATACAATATACATTCAATACTCCTACGCGTAGGCCAGGTGCTAAACACACATCAATTTGACAGGACTTTCTAAAAGTACTAAAATATCTGATTAAGTCCACAATTTACTGGAATTAATACTGGCACAGTACCCACATGTTGCAAAAATATTCACATATCATTCCAGAGACATGCAGCACATGCAAGCTCCAGTATTTTTTAACATGGTTCAGGATTTTTGAGAAGCAAAGCATCGATGGTCACAGAGAGAGAGAGAGAGGAGAGAGAGAGAGAGAGAGTAGAGAGACAGACAGAGAGAGAGAGATTATAAAGGGAAGGTCTCTTCAATGTTCTTAAATGCTCTAAAAACAAACAAACCAAAAAAAACAACCAAAACAATTGGCGAAATAGAATAGAAATGGTGTACCCGTGTGTCTGACAGACACTGAACAAGAATAACAGCCAAGACAAATGAAGAACAATATAGAACTAACAAATGAACAGAGAAAAAGAGTCCCCCCTCCCACCAAGAAAAACCACCAACCCAAAAACAAACACAAAAAGCAAAATAAACCAGAACCCCCACCCACCACCACTGCACAATAACAACAACAAACAACAACAACCAAATGGTATAAACAAGGAAACTGATGAACACTCATTTAAACACTACATACACAATACACATCCTCACCCATATCCCTTCACCACAACAGGGGGGCGTCATATACTCCGTTATATAAAGTGAAAAACAAGAAACAACGCCATTGGATTCAGAGCAACAGAAAGATAAGCCAAAGACAATCCATTCCCTCCGCTCTTTCCCCTGGCATATACACGCATGTAACAATGGTGACCGTTTGCGTGCCTTGGCTCAGTACAGTTACCCCCAGTTCACCCACGTAAATGTTACCTGCCCTCTTAGGGTCAGTGAAGGTAAAGCAGCAGGAGAGGAAGATGGAGCCCCGCCCTCAATAACAGGCCCTAGAGAAGTAAGAGGGTTCTCTGACGCTCGCACTCTCCCCTACGACCCTTATAGTATGGGACTCCTTTTACTCCTTACTACATGTGCTTCTCTTGTGAGTGGTGGCGTGTGGTGGGAGTGTGTGGTGTGTGTGTGTTGTGTGTTAGCGGTGATGCTCAGATCACACCGTGCAGCACGCTCACCGGAGCAGCTCGGAGGCGGAGCCTGAAGGTGAGGTGCAGGCAGTAACATGCAGGGGCTGCACACAGGGCCACATCCGCAAAGACCAGGCCAGCAAACTCTGCAGGCCAAGCTGGACGCCTACCGCGCGTCCACCAAGGTCTGGGTCCCGGAGTGCCACAGAACAACTGGACTACAAACTGGTCAGTCACTGTCCGCTGGTGAGGGTTGAGGGAGAATGGGTGTGCAGATGGCGGTTTTACCAGGATGTCTTGGTTGGTATATAGTCAGGGTGGCTGAAGATATGGATTCCAAATTCTGAAACATTTCTTACATTGAATTATTTGTGACGCAACAAAACAAATAACAGTAAATCACATCTCTATTGGCTTCAAAATGATGTAGTTCAAAAAGCATGTTGCAGTCCTAACTTATCTCTTTTTCTTTTTTCTCAAAACACTCATACATATCGTACTGATGATATCTAGCTTGATAGATTCAACTGTGATTATGTCACTTAATTTACCTATAACAGTTTTTACGTTCTTTGTACCTTTGGTTGTGATGGTGTGGGAGAGAAAGTGCGTGTCAAAGGTACACGGTTGTTCCCATAATATACGCGGTCGGTAGGGAGCGATTAATGGAAGAGACCTCCCTTCCCAGGGCCACAATGAGGAACGGCGCCCCCCCTATTTCTCCTCTCAACCCGCTGCTTTACCTTCCCTGGCCTCAAAGAGGCAGGTACCCATTTACAGCGATGAACTGCAGGGACTGTACTAAGCCAAGGCGCGTGCAAACGGACACCCATTACCACTTACAACACAACCATGCACAGTGCTGCTTGACCTTAACTTGAAAAGCGTGTTAACTTCACTCTTCATTCCAGAGAACAATGGAATAAGCACTCATGTTTTTTACATCCATCACCACGTGTGGCAGGCAGTTTTGAGATTTTGTAATATGTTTCCACTGCACAAATGGCCTACTCTCCAAAAAGGCGGAAGAGAAATTTTAAAGTGTTGTAAGATGGTGTGTGTGTGTGTTGTGTGTGTGTGTGTGTGTGTGTGTGTGTTGTGTGTCTGTGTGTGTTGTGAGAGAGAGAGAGAGAGAGAGAGAGAGAGAGAGAGAGAGAGAGAGAGAGAAGATGAGAGAGAGTGCGTAGCGCACGTGTGTCGCCTCTTGTGTTATGTCTATTATTCCCAGGGTGTGATGTGTATGTTGTTTGACTAGCGTGTTGTGTTGTGTTTGTGCATGTTTTGTTTTGTGTGTGTGTGTGTGTGTTTTGTGTTGTTTGTCTGTGTGAGTGTGTGTGTGTGTGTGTCAGTCAGTGTGTGTGACATCTTGATGTGTGTGTGTGGTTGTGTGGTGGTGAACAGTGTGTGTGTGTGTGGTGTGTTTGTGTGTGTTGGCAGAATAACACCCAGTGCTACCCCCTAACGGAGGTCAGGTCAGGGGTGGCAGTGGAGGGTGTGGACTTTTTCCTTGTGGACCCTCAGTGGCAAAAGTTATTGATGGTACACGAGCGAACACTGAGAAGAAAGAGGACGCCAGTGTAAGGGTAGCGGGATGCGACGTAAGTCACTGTGTGTGTGTGTGTGGTGTGTGTGTGGTGTGTGTGTGTTGTGTGTGATGTGTGTGATGTGCACAATACTTCATTTGAACGTCTTTCTTAAGTTGTGATATTAGACAACATATTGGCATTAATCTGGAGAGAACGAAAGACCAACGAATTCTCACTGTCAAGAGTCAAATAACACGGCGGCAGTCCACAGGAACCCCTTCTCATCATCCACCCGCCAAGAAGAAAAAGCTACATGGTTTTCGGCCACGTCAACCACCCGCCTCCCCCCCCACAACACTTGCCAAAACAGTACGCAGTATAGTGTACTAACGCTCACGAACGGTGGAGCAGAATCGGGAAAGACAGAACAAGTCATGGATGGAAACAACATCAGATGAATGGACATGATGAATATGACTCGGCACTACTGCGCATAGCCAGAGGAACCGAGAGGATGGAATCGAGGCTTAACACGGCATTCGTCTTTCATGTCTCCCCCCGAACCCCAAGGTCACGGAGGTCTGATGTGATGATGATGATCTTATACCGGAGAAGATATAGATCAGATAGAGAAAACAGAACTAGACAGGGATAATAGATAGATAAATAAATAGATATGCTTAATAGATAAATTGATAGAAGATTAATATGAAGTTATTAGATAGATAAGAAGAGACAGAGAGAGGGTGAGAGAGAGAAGAGACGAGAGTCTGGTACTTGTGAGTGTGACAGGTGAATGGGGGTATGTAAGCTGAGACTAGTATGATATGATAATCAACATTTCGCTTATTAAGCCTACACAAAACTACACAATAAACAAAAAAAAAAATCCATTTATTCCAGCAGTTCTAACACAATCAGTAATTCAATAAGATCAGTAAACAAATTCTGTTATTGAATTACACATGAAAAAAAACTAATATAATGTAAGTGAAAAAAAACAGACCAAAAAATCAACTCCCCGAACAAGAACGAGAACACGCCAACAACAAGCAACAAAACCCCAACTTCAAACAACATCCTCCTATACCCCCTCCCCCTCCAACAAACTCACAAAAAACAACAATAGGAACCACAAATGCAAACAAATAATGTAAGGCACAGACAAAAACCTCATTTCGGACTAGAGCGGTTACACTTAACTCAGTCCAAACACTACAATCACAATAACAGACCAACTGGACTAATGCCATCACCATCACTAAAAAAAGTCACACATTCGTGGCAACTTTGTACTCTATATTTGGTGATGAGAGGATGTCTCTCTCTGACACCAAACGGAAATGTGCCTTTTAACGTGCGGCATGTTTAATATATGATCTGCTGTTATATCATTAACGCGTTAATACAAAAAACATTTCCAGCATTTTTTGTCTTGAAATGCAATTCAATTTCCATCTACAATTCTAAGGAAACAATCACTGGCTTTGATCTGTGTGGGAGGGGTGCGCGCACGTGAGGCTGAATCAACGCCAGGTATATGAATTATGGTATAAATTTAGATATATAATTGAGAGAGAAAGAGAGAGAGAGAGAGAACTCTCATTTGAACAACTTTTGAACAATTTTGAGAGAGAGAGAAGAGAGAGAGAGAGAAGAGAGAAAGAGAGAGACAGAGAGAGAGAGAGAGAGAGAACATATATGTGTATGCACGCTCGCCGCGTGTGCGCACGCATACATGTGTGGTAGGCAAGGCAATGCTTTGCACAAGCAAAACCTCGCCCCTATGGTACCTAGCTGCGAACCCCTGGAAACACCAGGTAACACAATTTACAGCCCTAGCCCATCGTGATGGTTGGAGACCAGAACTCGACGTGACGGATATAGCCTTGTGGCTGGTGCTGTTGCAGACAAGCCGGGGCCTGCTCCTTATCTATGCAGCCCAACAGCAGCTAGAGCTACTCACGGCTGCGGCAGCGAACTTCGTTATCTGTCAGGCCGACCTCAAGTGCCGTCCTGACGGCTTGGTCTCCCCACTGTGTCCCCGCCCCTCAAACCCAAGAAGGGAGAGCGTGAGTAGCTAGCTGTCAGGAGCCACAATGTCCTGTCTTGTTCAGGAGTTGTGTGTGACATGTGTGTGTGTTGTGTGTGTGTGGTGGTGTGTGTGTAGGGTTGTGTCTGCCATGTGGTGGTCGATTTCTTTGATGAGGTATTGACCTGGAGTTGACTAGTTAAGTCTGTCTACATTTGTGTCAAATTTTCATGCAACATCTTTGAGAAAAATAATGTGTTTTTATCCTGTCTTCAATTTCATGTTTTAATGCTAATGTGCGATTTCTTTGTTATTTGCTTCAAAGAATTTAGATGTTTTTTCTCTATCCATATTTTCAAGCATTGGGTGGTTTGAGAAACTTAGTGTTTTGTTGCAAACTTTCTGTGTATATTTTGGAAAAAAATGTTTTCTGTGTCATAATTTCATTTATTGTTTCTTTTCATAGAAAAATGATTTGCGTTGCCGTGTGAAATTTCATGTACACCGTCCTGTTGTTTCTCGATTATTGAAACTTGGCTTGAATTTGACTTTCATGGATTGATTGTTTGTCTTGTCTTCTGTATCTGGACCAAACTTTTATATTCTCTGGTGTGGTCTGGTTTGGTGTGTCTTGTGTTGATGTGGCCATGTGTTGGTGTGTCTTGTGTTTGGTGTTTCTCTTGTATTTGGTATGGTGTTGTGTTTGGTATGTCTTGTGTTTGATGTGGTCTTGTGTTTGGTGTGGTCTGTGTTTTGGTGTGGTCTTTTGAGTATGGTCTTGTGGTTGGTGTGGGCTAGGTTTTTTTATGTGGTCTTGTATTTGAGTGTGGTTCTTGTGTTTGATGTTGTCTTGTTGTTTGCGTGGTCTTGTGCTCAACAGTGTGCTCTTGTATTTGACACTAGGTCTTGGTATTTGGTGTGGTCTGTCTTGTACTTTGGTTTGGAGAGGTCTTGGGTTTGGTCTAGTCTGGCTTGTAGTTTGATGCTGAGTTGACAGTCTTGGTCTTGCATGTGGCTGATGACAAGGGTGGTACTAAAAATGAAATTAGGTAATGATGATATATTGTAATGACGACATACTATAAAGATACAATAGAAGATGACCACAACAACGACGACGTGTGCAGCCCTAACAGCCTGGACGTTAGGTGACAACATGCATGTCTGTTCAGTTCGGCAGAGAGCAGTGCTGGTTGCAGGGCTGGATGGTGTGACCCGCTCTGTTCACTGAGGGCAAGGTTCTGCCACTGTAACAGTAACCCGGCTACAGGGGCCCTTCTGCACTGATTCCAAGGGATCTCAGGTCCAGTGTGATGAGGTTGTGTGTGATAGGGGGGGAGGCTGTTGTAGGTGTGTGTATGTTGTGGTGTGTGTGTGTGAGTGTCTGAGTGTGAACAATTCTTATTTCATTCCTTTATTCAGCGAGGATGTCCTGCAAAGTCGGAATGCAGCTGCTTCCGTTGTTGTGGCAAGAAACGGTCGAATACGCAAATCCTCTCGCCTTTGGGTGAACTCTCAC
>CM054161.1:14102402-14119902 GCA_028751875.1 Rapana venosa | reverse complement strand
GTGGACTGCAATGACGGTAAACCGCTTTAAGCCTTTTACTCTATGTGCACGGATAGCCTAGTGGTTTTAAACGTGCGGGTTTTGCTCATAGTTCGATGGCCCCGGTTTCCCCGCCCGGTGTGAGCCCAAAACCCAGAGTGGGCCCTTTTTAAGGGAATTTTTTTTTCCCTTTTCTTTCGTGCCAACTCCCCCCCTTGGAAGTCCCTTTTGGGTAGACGATAAACCCAGGGGGACCGGGGGTGAAGGTTTCGCAGAACGTTTGGGGAAAACGTTAAAACATTTTCTGCCCTTTGGGGGAGTAGGTCATTTTTGTACCCGGGGGGGAAAAAATGACAAAGGGTTTACAAAATCGCATGCAAGCGGAGACTGATGTAAAAAAAGCACATGAGGGTTTTCCCTTATCCCGGAAAAAAAAGTAAAAAAAGTTATGGAAAGTAAAGGCTGATGACAAAGGGTTTTATGGGAAAACAGGAAGGGTTCTTCAGTTACTGCATTGAAAATCTTAGGCAGTGTCCCTGGCAAAGGGGGGCGAGATAACCTAGTGGTTTGGGCAATGCGCTTTAATGTGACAACCCGGGTTCGGGTTCCCGTTTAAGGGAAGTTTTCCCCGGTTTTAAAATCAAACGCAGAATCCCCTCCCCCCCAAAAGGTTTCCCTTCCCGGGTGAGACCCCATAAAAGAGGCCCCCGGGGCGAAAGCACGCCAAAAAATCTTTTCGCCCCCACGTTAAAAACCTGTTCCCTGTTCACAAAACCCCATACACCCCAAGGGGACTGGATTTAAAAAAGCACAAAGTGCTTATTTCCGTATCCTCGATTTAAAAGAATTTTTTTAAAAAATAAAGTTTTAACCCGGGGGAAACCAATCCTTCCTAGGGTCGCGGACGCCCTTGCTGGCATTTTTCATGTTACCCCCCCCCTGCGCTTGACCCCTAGTAAAATATAAAAAATGTTTTTCCCCTAACCTGTGCGGTTTTTGGGGAGTTGATGTCAGAGACCTCAGCTTCTCCCAAACCCGCAATCGGGGGGCGGCGCCCCTCCCCTTTTCCCTCGCTGCTTTACCTTTCCCCGGGTTTCCCCAAAAAGGGAGGCCCATTACACGGGTGGACGGGGGAAATGGGACTGAAAACCCAAAATCACAAGGGAGTATATTTTTTTATTGATTATTTTATTATGTTCCCCTTTACTGAGAGACCGGGGAGATAGTTTGGGTTTTTGGGGTTTAAATTCTAAAAGAGCGATTAAATTTTGGGGGAAAAAAAGGGAAATTCCCCCCGTAAAATTTAAAGTTTACCGTTCTTTCCCTTTTTTTGCATTTTTTTGGGTTTAGGAAAACTTTTAAAACACAACAGATCTCAGATACACTGTTTGTAAGTGTAAATATGTTTTTGGAGTCGTCAAAAGTGCCCTTGGCAAAACAAAAGATGACGGGTTAGGGCAACAAAAAGTTTTTAGAATATAATTTAGTACCGATTTTCCCCCGGGGCAACCATAAGTAATGGGCTCCACTCCCCCCCAAAGCCCTTTGGGTGGAAATTTTAAACCGTCTCCGGGGAAAACTGAGGGAATTTAATTTTGGGGTTTTTCCCCCTAGGGAAATTTTTTTTATATTTTATATATATTTATTTATAAGAAAGGATGGGGAGAGGAGAGGATGGGATTTTTATAGATTAAAAAAAATAAAAATATTTTCTATTTAACTTTAGAGAGAAAAGGGTAGATAGAAGTAGATAATAGATATAGATACTTCAACATCATACATATATACATACATACATAATCATACATACATAGAGAGATAGAGAGAAAATTTCACAAAAAGCCAATTTTGTCCCAAAAGTCAGCGTAAAAAAATTCCTTTTTCTTTATTATAAGAAACTACATTCTTTTTAGGGCCCCCCCAAACACCGAGGGAAAAGTAACAAAGGGAATACAAATTGGCAGTTGACCCAAAGGGTTGTTGTATTTTGACGCTTTGGGGGGACAAAATTGCCCCGAAGGCCCCCACTGGCGCTTCGGTCACGTCCCTGGAAAGGGGGCATGGTTGCAATGGCAGCTCACACCGTCAGAAAAAAAGTCAGGCCCCCCTTTTATGATGTCCCGAGGAGGGCAAAACTCAGAAAGGGCTTTTGGTTTTTCGCCGGTTAGCTCTTTTTCCTTTTTTTTCATCCCTTCATTCATTCATTTATTCATTCATTCATGTATGAATTTTTTTTTTTTTTATTTATACTCGACAATGAATTTTAATTAATTTTTTGTTAATTTTTTTAATCAAAAACCCTTCATTTTTCCCTTTACCCTTCAGCCCTTCACCCTGTTTTTTAATTTTTCTCATTCACCCATTCACCTTATCCAGCCAAATTAAAATTTCAAAAAATTTTTTTATGTACAATTTGATAATTGACTCATTTATTTAAATTTTTTTCAGCCCCCCCTTTTATTCATTTTTTTGTTTTTTTTTTAGCCAAATAACTCACTGAATGGAAGGGTTGAAAGACGGGATAGCCTGGGGGGTTTGAGCGTTGTGCCCCGATCTGCCGCCCGGGGGTTTAAAAAACCGGCTTCCAACCACCACTGAGGGGCCTGTTTAAAAGGGGTTTTCCTCCTGGAGTTTACCCTCCCCCGGCAAACTCCCCTTCCCCGAAAGTCCCTTTGAGTGAAATTATAAACTAAAGTCCCCTGTGAAAAAGCACGCAGAACATCTTTCACACATTAAAACCTGTTTCGCTTTGGGAAAGATGGCCATTGTGGCTGGGGGGAACAAAAGACAAAATTTTCAAAACAGCATGCACACGGGACAGATTTTTAAAAAACAACGAGGCTCATTGATTATCTTAAAAATAAAAAAATTTTTGAAAAATGAATAAATTGATTGATTCTACATAATTTCTCAACCACTTGTTTTTCATTCATTTTCTTAAATCATTTGTTCATTAATTTCACATATATTTTTTACTTTTGTTTTTCATTATTTTGTTGTTGATTCTTTCGTTGGGCTATTTGTATATACCCTGTCTGTGGTTAGTCAGAATACAGTTTTCCCCCTCATAATTGCCATATTCTCTCATAAAGCATGAAAAACCCCTTTATTAAAAAAATTCTCTTTTTATCAGCATGTTACGTGCAAATTTTGAATTGTTAGGAGCATTTCGTTCAATTACTTGAAAGGGTTTTTTTCAAGAGCAAAAAAAAAACCCCACAAACCAAAAACCCTTGTCCTAAATTCCATTATTTCCAGAACAAAAACCAAAAAAATCCGTTAAAAATTGTTAAGAAAGCAAAGCACAGACAGTGTTTGATCAAAGTTTCAGTCAAAGTGTACGCTACTTTTTGTTGGTGAGGGGAAAAAGTGTGATTTACAAAACAGAATGCAAATTTGCTCACTACCATGATTATTTTTTCAATCTAAAAGTCTTGTGTGTGTGTGTGGTGTGTGTGGGTGGTTTTGTGTGTGTGGGTTTTGTGTGGTGTGTGTGTGTGGTGTGTGTGTGGTTGTGGGTTTTGTGTTGTGTGTGGTGTGGTGTTGTGTGTGGGTGGGGTGTGGTTTTGGTTTTGTTGTGTGTGTTGTGTGTGGTGGGTGTGTGTGTGTGTGTGTGTGGTGTGTGTGTTGTGTGTGTGGGGGGTGTGTGGTGTGTTTTGTGTGTGGGGTGTGGGGTGGTGGGTGGTGTGTGTTGTGTGTGTGTGTGTGGGGTGTGTGGTGTGTGTGTTGTGTGGGGTGTGTGTGGGTGTGGGGTGTGTGTGTTTTGTTTTTGGGGGTGTGTGTTTGGGTGTTTGGGGGGTGTGTTGTGTGGGGGGTGGTGGGGGTGGGTTTTTGTGTGGGTGTGTGGGGGGTTGGTGTGTGTGTGGGGTGTGGGTTGGGTGTGTGTGTGTGTGTGTGTTGTGTGGGTGGGGGGTGAGTGTGTGTGTGTGTGGTGTGTGGGGGTGTTTTGGGGGGTGTGTGGTGTGGTGTTTGTGTGTGGGTGTGTGGTTGTGGTGGGATTCCTCGAAGGGCCATTTTGATCCCCAGCAGTGGCAGTTCCCCGGGCCTTGCCCCCTACTGGTTCTAAAAAAGGAGGGTCAAAAAAGCGCTGTGGGGCCGCTTTTTTAAAGGACATTTGGGAGGAAAAGTAAACCCCGTTTCGCCACGGCTAAACGTTTTTCTCCCTCGGGCTGTGGGGTTACGAAACGTCTATTGTCTGTCTTTTTTTTTTTGCTCACCCCACCATAAAATTCCTCTGTTTTGTTTTTGTGTTTGTCCGTTTTTGTCCTCAGCCCCGTCCGTTGTGGGGCTGTTTGAAAGTTTTTTTAACGGGGAAAAGGGTGTTTTGGTGTGTGTGTGTGGGGTGTGTGGGGTTGTGTGTTTTGTGGGTGTTTTGGGTTTTTTTTCTTGACTTTTAAACCAGCAAAAATGCGAAAAGGGGCCAGTTGTAAAATATATACAGTCAAAGTTCTAGTCCAGTAAACCTCTCTAACAAGGAACACATCGTTTTTAAAATACCCCAAGGGATGATTATCTTGGTAAATTTAAGGGGCGGCAAAAAAAAGGGCCTTGCCCCCAAATTGTCACTCAGTTTTGGGGGAAAATTCTTTGGGTTTGGATAAGAAAGCAACGCTGGAAAAGAAAACCTTACCCCGTACCCTTGTCACGTCCGTGGATTTAAAAAAAAAGCATTTCCCACCCTCAAACCATCTCGAAAAAAAAAAGCCCTTTACACAACTTTCATTTTTATATTGTGCATTCAAAAATTTTCCCCTTCTCATTCCATTTGAAATACAAAATTTTTCCAAACAGTTTCCCCCTTTTGAAGTGTTTTTAAAAAAGTTTTTCTAAAAGATTTATAAAAGCACTTTAAAATTTTTTTTCTAAAAAATTAAAAAAATTGTTTTTAAAACAAAACCAAAGGGAGAGAAAAACCCCATGTAAAGGGGTAAAAACGCTTTTTTTTAAATCCGCTTGTTTTCCCGCCAAAAATTCTTGTTTTCATCCGGGGTTTTGCTTGTTTAAAAAACAAAACTTTGAGGGAAGTTTGGAAACCTGAGGGAAATGGGTTTAAAGGTGAACATTTTGTTGCCAGTTTTTTTTGATGAGAAGTTTGTTTTTTTTGAAGCTTGATAAAAATCAATAAAGTGTCAAAAATTTAACTACTTATTTGGGAAAGGAAAGATTATTATAAATATAATATATAAAATTATATATTAAATAAAATTATATAAAAGGAGAGGGGGAAGGAGAGAGGGGAAGGGAGAGAGGGGAAGAGAGAGAGGAGAGAGAGAGAGAGAGGAGGGGGGAGAAAAGAGAGAGAGAGAGTGGTACAATGAAAACCCGTGTAGGGGAAGAATAGTAAAACTAATTAAAAAGGCTGTTTTAACTGATTTCAGGAAAAACCATACCCATTTCCATGTCTTTTCTATAAGGTATTTTACAACCCTTTTTTTTTCCCCCCACCTCCCCCCTCCCCCCTCTCTCTCTCCCCAACCAATAAAACCCAACACAAAAATCCCCCGCGCGCCGCCGCGCGCAAAAAACCCCACAACACCCCCAAAAAAAAAAAGAAAGAAAGAATGAGAGAAGAAGAGAGGGGGAGGGGGGGAGAGGAGAGAGAAGAGAGAGAGAGAGAGAGGAAAAGGGGGAGAAGAGAGAGAGAGGGGGAAAAACCTTTAAATTTTTTTTTTTAAATTTTGGTTTTCAAAAACTGTATTCAAAAAAAAAATTTTTCGGTTTTTTTCCCTTTCCCCTTTTTTGGGGGGGTTTTTGTTTTTTTGGTTGTTTTTTGGGGGGGGGTTTTTGTGTTTCCCCCCCCCCCCCCCCCCCCCCCCCCCCCTTGTGCGTTTTTGGGGTTTGTGTGTGTTTTTGTTAGGGTTTTGTGTGTGTTGGGGTTTTTTTGGTTGGGGTTGGGGGTTTTTGTAGGTTTTGTTGTGTGTTTTGTTGTGTGTTTGGGGGGTGTGTGTTTTTGGTGTTGTTTTGTTGTGTGTGTGGGTGTTTTTTTTGTGTGTGTTTTTTTGGGGTGTGTGTTTTTGTGTGGGGTTTTTGTGTGTGTTTGTGTGGTTTTGGGTTTTGTTTTTTGTGTGTGGGGGGTGTTTTTTGTGTGTTGTTGTGTGTGGGGTGTTTGTGTGTGTGGGTGGGGGTGTGTATTGTTTTGTGTGGGGTGTGGGGTGTTTTGTGTGTGTGGGGTTGGGGTTTGTGTGTGTTTGGTTTTGGGGGTTTTGGGGTTTTTGGGTTTTGGGGGGTTTGGTTGTTTTGGGTGTGTCAAAGGAAATGCGCAGAAGGGGAGGCCTCCCCCCCCACTGTTTGGGGGGGGGGTGGGGGGGGGGGGGGGGGGGGGGGGGGGGGGGGGGGGGGGGGAAATTACGTTTTTTAAGGGGTTGCCCTCATTTTCCCTATTTTTTTTGGCTTTTCTATGCCCTTTCTGTGTCTCTGTCTGCCCGTCGGGTCACCCTGTCTCCCCTTGTTTTTTTGTTTGTCTTTTTGCCCTTCACTTCTCCCCTTTTTTCCACCCTCCCCTCTCGCTCTTTTCTCTCCCCCCTTTCTCTCATTCTCTCCCCTCCCCTCTCTCTCCCCCTTCTCTCTTCCCCCTTTTCTCGCTCTTCTCTCTCTCTCTCTTTTCCCCTCTCCTCTCTTCCCCATTTTCTAAACTTTTTTTTTCTTTTCTGCTTTTTCTCTTTTTTTTACACAAAACGCGCGTGTCCCGAAGAAACCGGGGGGGAAAAAAAAAAACGCAAAAAAAATGGGAAAGGAGAAAAAATTTAAAAGATTACAGGGGGGGAAAGGGGGCAGAAAATGCCCCCCAAAAAAAGGGGGAAAAGAAGAAAATTTAAAAGGGGTTGTTTACCCCCCGGTTGGGGAATGGGTACCTTTTGGGCCCTTGTTTAGACAACCCCCTTTTTCCCCCCCCCCTTTCCCAATAAAAACCCCCCCCCCCCCCAAACCCCCCCCCTTTTCCCCTTTTCCCCCCCCCCAGTTCCCCGGGCTGTAAAGGGGGCCATTTGCCTTTTTTGGGGGTCGGGAAAAGGAAAGGCCCGGGGGAAAGGGGGTGCTGGGTTTCCCTTTTCTTTTTTTTTTACATCGAGGATAAGGGAATAAGCACTTATGTGCATTTTTTACATCCAGCCCCCGGTGTTTGGGGTTTTTAATTCTGCCCATCTTTCCCCAAACCGGCCCAAAAAGGGCCCCCTACTTTTAAACAAAAAAGCCGAACGGGTTTTAAACGTGTGCGCAAGTTTTTTTCGGGCGTGCGTTCGCACACGGAGCCTGGGTTTTAAAGCCCACCCCCAAAGGGAAACTTTTGGGGGGGGAGTGGGGTCTGCACTGTTTTAAAATTTTCCCGGGGGGAAAGTTACCCCCTTGAACGGAATCAAACCCCGGGGTTGTCAATTGCGAGCGAAATTGTTCTAACCCCCCAGGCTACCCCGTCCCGCCCCTAAGAAGTTGGGGTTTCTCTGATTGCCTCTCTCCCCCACGAAAAAAAATAGGTTATGGGACACCTTTACCTTTACCTTTCACAAACCCTGTCAGCCCAAAAATAATTTTTTTTTTTAAAAAAGCTAGGAAACCCCCCCAGCAAATCCCCTTTTTCCCCTTGCCCCTCCCCTGGGGGGCAGAGCGCCTGGGGGCCCACAGGGATGGGGGGGTTCACGGGCCGCAGTCCCAGGGGGAAGGGGGGTATGACCTAAAGAAAGGTCAGCACAGCGTGGTGGTCCCGAAAAGGCAAGGTGACGGCTTTCCCCAAAACCCACGCCTTTCCCCCAACCCAGCCCGGGACCCTCACCTGAAAAACAATGCGGGTGAGAATGTCAAAGAAAAAAGAGAGGGGGAGAGAGAAAAGAGAGAGAGAGAGAGGGGAGGGGGGTTTGATGGGCGCAGCGGGAGGGAGGGGGGGAACCCCGTGGGGGTTTTGGGGGTTTTTTTTTTCTTTTTTTTCGTCCCCTCGCCCAAGAGCCCCCGGGTTTTTACCAATGGTGAAATTTGCGTACGCGACTTTTTTTTTTGGGCCCCCCCATTTTCAAGGCAGATGTTTTCCCCGACAAAAGGATGATATCAAATTTAAAAAAACGGGCAACCCGTGTGCATGCATTTTTAAAAAAAAAAATGTTGTTATCCCTTTCCCGCCGCCCCGCTAGGCTTCCGAAAAGGGGGAGCGGGTTGCAAACCCTGCGTAAAATGGTCTGCGTGCCGGGTTTGGCCAAAACAACCTCACTTTTTAGTTGGTTTATCAGAGGGGACTTTTGGGGGGTGGGAGTCATATGGGTTAGCTTCAGGGGGAAAAAAACCCCTTGAAAAGGGGGCTTTCGGGGGTTTGGGTCGATTTCCCCGGGGTAGCTGGGAATCACGACCACGGTTTAATATTAGGGTATCCATCTCCCCCCCCTCCCCCCAACCCCGTTGGGGTCTGGGAAAGGGGAAACCTTTTTAAAAATCTTTTTCAAGTCCCCCGGTTTTTTGGGTTTTTGGGCAATCTTTTTTTTTTTTTCAAATGCTTTTGGGTGGGGATTATCGTTTTTTTGTGTATTTTTTTTTTTAATCTTTTTTTTACTTATATTTTTTTATGTAAAATTATGGTTCCCTTTAAATTTTTTCTTCTTGTTTTTTTCCGATGGAAAAAGTGTTGTTATTTACGTTGGTTTGCCAGGGAATCCCGGCCCTTTGGGATATTTTGAAGTATACCTGTTAAAAATGGGGGATTTTTTTTAATACAACCCTGGAGGTCAGTGCCGGGGAGAACTCGATGATATTATGATTAAACCCGCAGCAAGGGTTATGTGGTAAAAGCTTTTACCGAAAAGTAAAAGAATGTGAAGTTTATGCGACCCGCAAGGGGCAACAACTTGTGTTTTTGACATGGGGGTGACGTAATGGAAAGGGCGAACAGGTTTTCACAATTTTCCAAGGATGAGACAGTTTTTTCAACAGTAAAAGCGGGAGGTGAAGAGGGCACATAACGACCCCCTGATGGGTGGCGACGGTAGTTTTGCGACGAGGAAATTGACGATGATGACGATTGGGATGAAAGACGATGATGTGACAAAAACACGGGTTTTGACGATGGGAAAGTATTTAATAAAATTTAATTTGCGTCGTTTGGTTTATGTTATGTTAGGTGGCTTTTTTTTAATTTATGTCGTTTTTGGTTTGTCCAAGGGGGGCGCTTTTCCCAAAAAGATGCATTGGTTTGGGGATGTAAATTAAACCCAAAAGGCCCCCCCCCGCCAATGGGGTTTTTCGCCAAGATACTGAGTATTGCTGACACCCATTTCACTTTTGCTTTGGGTTTTTACCCGCCCCATACTTTTTCCCCCCCCCTTTTCTTTTTTGTCCCCCGCACCATTTTAAACCCTTTTTTTCTGTTTCCCCTTTTATCCCTCAGCGCTTTTATTCACCCTCCTTTTTCCCCTTCCTCTCCCCCCCATTCGTCTGTTTAGTTCACAAAATTTGTCCTTAAAAACAAGAGCATTTAGTGTGTGAGGGGGTGTGTGGGCCCATGCCTTTGTCCCGTGTTTTTGTGTGCGTTGTTTTTGTGTCTTCAAATTTTTTTTTCTGTTCACTTTTTAAAATGATATTAGAAAGAATGTTGGGGGTGTGTGTGTGTTGTGGTGTGGGGGTGTGTGTGTGTGTGTGTTGTGTGTGTTTACGGGTTTTTAAGTCAAATTTTTTTTGATTTTGTTGTTTTCCCAAAAGATAGCAGGAAAAAAAAAAAACGTTTTGTAAGCCCTTTAAACTTTTTTCCCCCACATAAAAAAAAATTTTTTACTTGACTTGAGTTTACTTGAAAACCAAAATCCCCGGGGACATTGCACTATGACTAAAAGCCAAAAATTTTTTTCATTTGTTAGATTTCAGTTTACTACATTGGCCCAAAAATTTTTATTTGGGCCCAAGGGGGCATTTTCCTTGGAAAATTTTTTTGCCTTAAAAATTTTCTTTAAAATATCATTTGCCTTTAAAAATTTGCTTAAGTTATTTGCGTAAGATTTTTCTTAAGGTTTTCCTTTTTTCCCAAAAAAATTGGCCCAAGATATCATTTGCCCAAGATTTTCTTTAAAATTTCTTTTCCTAAGATTTTTCTTAAGATTTCCCTTTTCCTAAGATTTGCCCCAGGATTTCATTTTCCTAAGATTTTGCCCATGGGTTCAATTTTTCCTAAAATTTCATTTTCCTAAGAAATTTTTTTTGCCTAAGATTTCACTTGCCTTTGCCCACACCAAAACCCCAAAAAATTAAAATTTTTAAATTTCCAAACCAAAATTTTCCAAACTCTTTTCAAAAAATTTTTTTTAACCCAAATTCCCCTTTCCAAATTCCCTTTTCCCCAAAAAAACCCCTAAAAATTTTTTTCCAAATTTCCCCTAAACCTTCCCAAAAATTTTTTTTCCCCCAAATTTCCCTTTTCCCCCCTTTAAAATAACCCCAAAAAAAAATCACACCTTTTTTTTTTTCCCATTTCTTTTTTTCCCCCAAATTTCCCCCCCCTATTTCAAAACCTATCCCCTCCCCCCCAACCCTCCCCTTTTTCTAACCTCCCTTCAAAATTTTCCCCTCCCCCCCACCCCTTCCTTACCCCTTTTTACCCCAAATTTTTTTTTTTTTTTTTTTTTTTTAAATTTTTTTTTAAAATTTTTTTTACCCGGGGGGTTTTTGCTTCTTTTTTAAATTTTTTTTTTTCTCTTTTTTTTTTCTTTTTTTTTTTTTTACTTTTTTTTTTTTTTTTTTTTTACCTTTGGGGTTTTTTTTTTGTTTGGGTTTGTTTTTAACGGGGTTTTTTTTTTTTTGGGGTGTTTTTGTTTTTGTTTACCTTTTGTGTCTTTGGGGTTTTTTTGTGTGTTTTGTTAAATTGGGGTTTTTTTTTTGTGTGGGTCTCTGTGAGTGTCTTGGTGGGGTTTTGTCTGTGTGGGTGTGGTGTGTGGTGTTGTTTTGGTTGGTGGTTTTCGGTTGGGGGTGTGTGTGTGTGTGTGTGGCGGTGTGTTTGTTTGTTGTGTGTTTCCCCCGGGGTGTGTGTGGTGTGTGGGTGTTTCGGGTGTGGGGTGTGTGTGTGTGTGTTTCCCCGGTTTTTTGTGCGTGTGTGTGTACGGGGGTGTGTGGTACGGTGTTGTGTTGTGCGTGCGGGTGGTTTTTGGGTGTGGTGTTGGGGTTTTGTGTGTGTTATGTTGGTGTGTGTTTTTTTATGTGTGTGTGGGCACGGGGGTGTGGGGGTTTTTTTTGTGTTGGGGTGTGTTAAAGGTGTGTGTGTGTGTGTGTTTGTTGGGTGTGGGGTGGTGAGTTGGAGAGGAAACATGTTTTTGTTTTTTGTTTTCTGTTTAATTGGGTATTAAATTTTTGGGTTTTTTTTGTTTTTTTGTTTTTCCCAAAGTTGATGATTTAAAAACCCCTTTGGGTTTTTTTAAAAATTTTCAGTGACAAAAGATTAACCAAAAGCCCTTTTGTACTTTTAATTTTCTTTTCAAAAAAATGACTTTTCCCCCCCCCTTTCCCCCCACCCCCAAAAAAAAAAAGAAAAAGAAAAAAAAATTTATAACTCCCAAAACAAACGGATTGGGGGAAAGGGATAAAACCAAAAAATTCTTGTCACCACTTTATAAACAAAAATATGTTCGTCCCTTTATAAATTTTATTTTTTCTTTTGGTCGTGGGGTTTTAAGTGACGTGTAAGGCCCCTTTTTTTCAATACTTTGACGTCTCTTTTGCACTGTTTCAAATGTCAAAATTTTCCAGGGGACCTTTTTGGGGGTTTTGCATGCAGTCAGTTTCCCCTAGAGAAAGGGAAAAAAGGGGGGAACAAAGCCCAGATTTTTTCTTTGTTGTGTAATTATGTATAGATAACTTTTGGGTGTTGTGTGTGGGGTGAGTGGGTGTGGTGTGGCGCGCGCGCGGGTGGGAAAAAAAAATGTAAAAAATTTTTCAACAAATTTCCCCCGTTAAAATGTATGTGTATTAGGGAAAAAGTGTATGCATGTCCCAAGGGGAAAGGGGGTTTTTTAAAGGGGGGCCCCCAAAAAGGAAAATCAAAGTGGGTTTTGGGAGCTTTTTATTTTTTCCTTTTAAAGTTTAAAAACAAAACCATTAACTGTTTTAAAAAAATTTTCTTTATTTATTGTTTTAAAATTTATAATAGAATTTTTTGAAGCATGTGTATTCTGCTTATCAAAAAACCCCTCGAAAATAATACGGTTTCATTGATTGGTGGATTCATTGATTAATTCATTAATTGATTGATTGATTGATGAAGCTGTTGGTTGATTGAGTGGTTGGTATGTTATCTGATGCTTTGAGTTGGAGTATAACAAGTAAGTCAGTGAATATTCCTTATTGCAGGAGACAAGTGTTCGGGCAATGCTTTCATGAAAGCAAACAACTCTTGCTCATGTAAGCTCTCTGTCTGTCTGTCTGTCTGTCTGTCTCTGTCTTTTCCTCTGTCTCTGTCTGTCTCTCTCTCTATCTCTCTCTTCTGTGTGTGTGAATTGTGTGTGTGTGGTGTGGTGGTGTGTGTGTTGTGTGTGTATGTGTGGTGTGAGAGAGAGAGAGAGAGAGAGAGAGAGAGAGAGAGAGAATGCTATTATTGTTGTTGTTGTTCTTGTTGTTCCTTTCCTTCTCGCTTTATTCATTTTCTTTATGTTGAGTATGATATCCTTTCCATAGTCTAGTAGTGGGAGAAAAAACCAAAAGAAAAAAATACCCAAAAGGAATCAACAAACAACTCATACCTGTAACGTAAAACCGTTCCGCTTTTCGGAAGAGTAGGCCATTGTGTGCCGGCAGGAACGGATGGCAACATTTTCGAAACTGCATACACACGAGGACTGGATTTTAAAAAGCACATGAATGCTTATTCCATTATTCTCGAGATAAAAGAATAAACGAACATAAATAAATAATAAAATAATAATAATACCAGCTACGGGGCAGACATGATAGGTCAGTGAGAAAGGGTACAAGCTGAGTATGTCTGACATCATCCACTACATACATTTTTAAAAATCATTTCAGGTTGACATAATTATTGAAAACAATGTCTACACTGTAAAAATTCAGCCAGCAGCAAGAACTGAGAGAGCCGTCTCGTTGTTTAATTATTTGTCTGTAAAGTGCAAAACCAGTAGTTTTCAGTACTAGATCACATCGCTTCAGTAATTTAAAGCAAGGGTTTAAGCTGTTGAGCTGTCCGCTGTCTTCCAATCACCAAAATACATAAATGATTGGCAGCCTTTAGTCTCTGAAGGCTATGGAGTTACGCTCTAGGTGATCATTCTGGTACAGCATCAGGTGAGGCTGGCTAGTCTTCACGGGGAATGACAGACAGTCCCTATGGTAGAGAGCGCAGATGAAGTCTGACAATGCTGGTCTGTCTGCCTGGGCTGCAGCCTTTCTTCTCGTTCTCTTTGCCTCGTGCTGCTACATAAATAAATACATAAAAAGGCGGCACATACATAAGAACAAAGGAGACGTGCTATCTTGTTCTCAGCACGTTATTAGAACGTTATGACTTCGCTTCCTACTTACCAGACAATAACAAAACATAATAATAATAAGCGGCTAAAACCAAGAAAGAAATGTTAAATCTTGGATCACAACTACACAGATGAATAAGTGAATAGTACAGGAACGGGGGAAGAGGGTATATTCAACTGGAAAGGGAAAACAGCAAAAACAACACCAATAGAAAGAAAAACAAAGCAGATGTCAGGAAAATCACGAAAATAGAACCCTCTTTCCCATGGCTTTTTTTTCAAGGACAGATTGATTCAGATTCAGATTCAGAATATTGTATTGCCCTTTAAGTCATGTAGACTTATTTGAACATAAATTATAATTATTTATTTTGGCTAAAAGTGATGTACAGTAAAAAACATGTTGCATTCTACTTCTCTTTTTCTCTTTTTTCAAAAACACTCATACACATATCTGATGATATCTGCTTGATATATATCAACTGTGATTATGTCACTTAATTTATGTACACAGTTTTTGCGTTCTTTGTCTTTCGTTGTGATTTTTATGATGATGTTGGGGTAGTGTTGAAGCAGACGACATGCATGTGAGTGCAGATGAAGCGGTGTGCGGAGGGACAGGGCCCAAGCGGTGTGAGTACGAGGAGGGGTGTGTGGGGGGAGCGGTGTGCATCAACAACCCCTGTGCCGTGTGCGTCACTGACCCCTGCACCGGCGTGGTCAGTTTTGTGGACACACTGACCGGGCAGCCTGTCTCCCCTACACAGTGCAAAAACCAAGGTCAGTCTTTGTATTCGTTTAATCCTTTATTTCTTTATTTTCCTTCTTTGTTTCTTTTTCTTTCTTTCTTTCCTTCTTTCTTGCTTTTTTCCTTTCTTCTTTCTAATCATGTATTCATTGACTGATTCCCGATGTTGTTGTGCTGTTTGTGTTGATCTTATGTTCTCATAGTGATTTGTAGGAAAGTTAATTTAAGATGTGTACCAAACATTATGCATACACACATGCACGCACTTACACGTACTGAGAGGTGGCAAATAGGGGAGAGAGAGAGGGAGAGAGATGAGGAGAGATGAGACGAGAGGAGAGAGAGAGAGGAGAGAGAGGAGAGAGAGAGAGAGAGAGAGTGAGAGAGAGATGAGAGATGAGAGAGAGAGAGAGGAGAGAAGAGAGAGAGAGAGAGAGAGGGAGAGAGAGAGAGAGAGAGATAGCTACATTTTTCATTCAAGACCGCAGCTTCTGATTATTTAGACACAGACTGTTGCAGAAACAAAAACAAAGTCGCAGAAAAACACTTTTGTACCGCCCTGATAGCCATTCTCACATACTACCAAGTTAAGTCACTGTAACATTTTCTAAAGAGCTCAAATGAAAGAAAGTCATCAGAACTGATACATGGAATGTCCAAGCCAATGCTAGAGTTTAAACTCATTCCTCAGTACAATCCAGAACGAAAAACTGACCTTATACGTGAAAAAAGTGAAAGTGTGGACGAATAAAGATCGCGGTAGAGTTGAAAGTTTGCTTTGAGTGTACTGATTGGACCAGATTTCTTGATTTCAGTGATAATGTTGATGAAGTGACTGATGTTGTGCGTGGATACATTTCTTTCTGTGAAAATATTATCATTCATAAAAACGGTGAAAGTATTACCCAAAAAAAAAAGCCATGTGTGACAAAGTCATTAAAATCATATCTTATTGAAAAGAAAATTGCGTTTCAAAGCAGTGATGGAATGAATGACTCGCAGAGCAGTACAAAAGAAACTTCAACAAGAAATTTGAAAGAGTAAAACAAAAATATCATACAAGAAAAATTTGAAGAACAGTTTCAGAGGAATGATAATATGGCAGATGCATGGAGGGGTGGGTGGGTTGAAAGTACTTTCAGAGTAAGCAAACTCAAAAACTTCAACACAGTCATTGACATCAGTGGAACAAAAAGGCTTGTTTTAATGAAGTCAGTGCATTTTATGGCCGCTTTCAGCATAACATTTTTACAAGAATACTTACTATCCTTCTAAAACATATGTGTGCTAACAACAATAAATAACACTTTTGGATGCCAAAGATATCAAGTCAGTATTGAAAAGACTGCATGTGCAGAAGGCTGTGGGTGTGGATAGTGTTAGTGAGCAGCGCCACCAGTGATCTACTTACCACTGGTGGTATGGGTGACACAAACACACTCAACATGCAATCTTTGACCAGGAGAGGGGTGGACTTTGCCTGGTTCATGTTGCCCTCCACACATAAGCCTGGGGGTGAGAGTGATGTGTATGGAAAAGACTCAACTCGTGATCTGCTGACCCGGGCTCGAAACTCGTTCAAGAGGATTTTTCCTCTGGAGTTAACATCATTGACGACTCCACTCCATCCAGAAGTCTTTCGGATGAAGTCTCGTGTGCGAACGCACGCACATCTTGCGCACACGTTAAAACCCATTCCGCTTTTTGGAAGAGTAGGCCATTGTGTGCCGGTGGGAACGGATGAAAAAAATTTACAACACGGGGACTAGTTGTAAAAAAGCACACGAGTCTTATTCCATTATCCTCGAAATAAAAGAATTTTTAAAAAGTCCAGAGTTTAACAAGTCAGGAGAGAAATGAAGTAACGACAAAAAAAACCCAAGTGTTAACCCTGTTTCACAATGAAGAACGTGTTGGTGCATTCCGTCTGACTCTTGTCCCCTCCCCTCTGTTCCCCTGCCCTGTGTGACGTGGCAGTGAGTCACAGCAACTGCGAGTTACGTCAGTGTGAAGCGCGGGGCCACAACGCCAGAGGCAAGGTCAGCGACAGCGTGGTGCAGGTGCCGCGGTGTCAGAGGGACGGCACCTACACGCCCCTGCAGCGCCGCCAGGACGGCGCCCTCTTTGTGTCGACGGCTATGGCCGACCGCTGAACGCCTCCACAGACACCAGCGACTGCGGTATGTGTGGGGGAAGGGATGGGTAGCGGTGGTGGTGATAGTTGTGGGAGTGGTGGTGGTGGTTATAGTTGTGGGAGTGGTGGTGGTGGTTATAGTTGTGGGAGTGGTGGTTGTGCTGGTAATGGTAGTATGGTAACGTGGTAATGGTAGTGTAGATCGGTGGTCTAGAGGTAACGCATCTGCCTAGAAAGCGAAAAGGCCAGATTCGAATTGTGTGATGGTTTGATCTCCGTTTGGGCCAGAAACTGTTCTGCCGTCCACCTCACCGTTAGTGGTAGTCTGGGTGCTAGTCTTTTGGATGAGACGAAAAGATTGAGCCCTTCCACACACACATGAAAGGTACAGTGCCGTTTTACGGCAGTTCCCCCAGGCCCCTTGTACATTCACAGCAGCGTAAAACAAGACCGCGTCCTCGCCCCCGTGCTCTTTAGAATTTTCTTTGCCCTGACAATGAGACATGCCTTTGACACAGGATCAGAGAGAATCTATTTGCAGACTGGCACAGCATTAGAGAGAATCTGTCTGCAGACCAGATCAGACGGCAGGTTCTTTCAACCTCGGCTGCCGCTTCAGAGTCAAGGCACAAGGTCCGTGAAGCCCTCATCAGAGACAGGCTGTTCTTCAACGATGCACAGGAGCTGAGCTGCAGACACTGATGAATTGTTTCTCTCAGGCCTGCAAGGACTTGGCACTAACCATCAGTCTTAAGAAGACCGACCAACGTCCTGGGACAAGATGCAGTGGAACTGCCAATCATCACTATCAATGATTACCAGCTTGACGTCGTTGAACAGTTCACACACCTTGGCTCCACCGTCATATTTGGACTCTGAAATCAACAAGAGGAGGAGGAAGGCAGCTGCAACACTTGCTGCCTCACCTCACGAGTGTGGTGGACCCACTGCCAGTGAAGACCAAGACAGCAGTGTTCATGCAGTGCCTGTGTCATCATCACACTGCTGCGCGGCAAACGAGACACACGTATGCCAGTCAGGAGAAAAGACTCAACTCCTTACACCGGAGAAGCAGGGAAGTAGGTGGTGGTCAAAGGGATTTGTCATGACTGACGCTTATGCTGGGGGAGATGACAGTGGTGAAAGGAAAAGATACTGGTGACGATAGCGACTTGATTATGGAAATGGTGGTGGTAGGTTTTT
>CM054161.1:14076339-14098839 GCA_028751875.1 Rapana venosa | reverse complement strand
TCTTCTCCATCTTTCGTCTTCTTGTTATCTCCCTCCCCTCTCACCCCTCTCTGTTTGTGTCTCTCTATCTGTCTGTCTGTTTATATCACAGCCATTCTGATCATCTGTCCCGGTTTTTTCCTTGTCTGTCTGTATCTGTCTTTTATTGTCTTTGTCTTGTCTATCTTTGTCATTCCTTCACGTCTCTCTTCATCTCTTAACTCTGTTTTTATGGTTCTGGGCCTTTGGGCAGTGTGTGTGTACGCGCGTGCGCGCGTGTGTGTGTGTGTGTGTGTGTGCGTGCTAGTGAGTGTGCGTGCGTGCTAGCGAGCGTGCGTGCTTGTAAGCATGCGCGCGTGTGTATAATGTGTGTATGTATGTTTGCGCGTGCGAGCGTGCATGCGTGCGTGCGTGCATGCGCACGTGTGTATAATATGTGTGTATGTGTGCGTTCGTGCGTGCGTGTGGGCACGCGCGCGTGCGCGTGAAGAAAAGACTGGTCATCTTTCCTAGAGTCAGTGTGAAGGCCTTCTGTCATACAGCTTACATATAATAATAATAATGTATGGAATTTATATAGCGCTGAACCTTGTTAAGTAAACAAATCAAAGCGCTTGCTTTCAAATCATTCACACGCATTCAAATCACTCACACGATATACATATGGCGATAAACACCCCACCCCCACCCCAACCCTATACCCCCCTCACTCCCCGCCACTATCACACCATTCGACCCAACGCATTATATCACGGTTGTGACATGCAACACTGTTGCTTAGAAGAAGGCAATGCAAGAAGTACACAAGAGTTGTCAGCGTGAGGGACGGTAATTAGATTACCTCCCATGCCATCAGAGTCCTAACGCAGCGTTATGTTTCTAAATCGGGGACACACCTGCGAATTGTGCGACACTCGTGTTTTGTTGGGTGGTGGTTGAAAGCTATTGTGACATACACTAATCCCTCAAAGTGATAAACAATATTTGTCATAGCTTCTTGGTAAAGACTACATTCTAAATGGGAAGCTGTGATATGTGGTACAGTACTACCACAGAAAAAACATGAAAAACAAATGCAAAGCCTATATGGTACCGAATTGGTCACGGCCCGGGTTACCAGTGCGGGGGAAAAAATCAAAGAACTAGAATATTAGCTTAGCTGCTATAAATGGGACATTATTGGACTATGAGAAGTGAGATGAACAGGATTTGGTGAGACATTAACTGAAAAAGGCAACAAGATCTAGTACAGTAGCCAAAAGAAACATCACCAACATGGAGTGGCATTTATTGTCAGAAAGGAAGTAGGGGGGTGCATTATCAGCTGTACACCGGCTTCCAACAGGATCATCAGCATCCGGGTGTCGCCCAAGAACATCATCATCATACAAATCTATGCACCATCATCTGACCATGCAGATGAAGAAGTAGAAGAATTTTACGAAGATCTTGAAGAGACCATTATGAAAATAAATGCCAAAGTAGGTCCTGACTCTTACAACCAATGGGCCGGAACAGTTGGTCAGTTTAGAACTGGAGAGGCCAACGACAGGGGATTTCCCCACAAGCAGTCAAGGAGGACAACCTGGCATGTGCCAAACGGAACAAACAGCCTGCAAACCCACCTATCAAATTTGACGTGGACAAACTGAAAGATCCAGATGTCATGGAGATCTTCCAAGCTAAGCTTGGCGGACGTTTTGCAGCAATAACCCTCCTGGACAATGACATCAATGACCTCACCAACAACTTTAATGAGGCAGTCCAAGAAACAGCAGAGGAGGTACTCGGTCGTCAGAGGAATAAACACCAGCCATGGACTACCAATGACATCTTGGACCTCTGCGATACAAGAAGAGCACTGAAACCACCCAGGTCTTCCAACCTTAAAGAATACTGGGAGGCCAACAATCTTGTGAAGAAGTCAATGTTAAAGGCCAGAGAGAAGTGGATCAGTGATGAGATCGAAAAAAGCATGAAAGTGGGCAACAGTAAAAAGGCATACGACACCCTGAAGAAACTCACAAAACCACTTCAAACCTAATCATCAGTCATTGAAGACAGCTCCGGAAACCTCCTCACAGAAAGCTCAGCTGCATTGAACAGGTGGTCTGAGTATTATCAAGAACTGTACAAATACCCAATACAACCTGACAAGAGCATAATAGAAGAGGAAGCAGCAACATCAAGAGCACCCTCGCTATTACCTATATACTGAGGGAAGAAGTGGAAGAAGACATCCGCAGTTTACCAGTAGGAAAGTCCCCAGGAGCAGACAACATACCAGCAGAGCTGCTCAAGCATGGTGGCGAAACAGTCATCACACATGTTACAGCTATCTGTCAGAAGATTTGGGAGACAAAACAGTGGCCAACAGAATGGACACAATCACTCATCATACCCCTGCCCAAGAAGGGGAATTTACACCAATGCCCAAACTATAGAACAATCAGCCTCATCAGCCACACCAGCAAGATCATGCTCAAAGTTATTTTGAATCGACTAAAGAAGGAGGCAGAAGAACACCTTGCAGAGGAACAAGCTGGGTTCAGGGCAGGCAGGAGCACAATCAAACAGATTTTTAACTGCCACATCCTGATGGAAAAACATCTTCAACATCAAAGAGACCTGTTCCACAACTTCATCGACTTCAAGAAGGCTTTCGACAGAGTATGGCACGAAGGCCTGTGGCAGGTCCTCAGAATGTTTGGCATTGAAGAAGGACTAGTGCAAACCATTCAAGCACTATACAACACCGCAAGCAGTGCAGTCCTTCTGAACAATCAGGTCGGAGACTACTTCCAAACCACAGTTAGGGTTCGACAAGGATGCCTGTTATCTCCCGTCCTGTTTAATCTGTTCTTGGAAAACATTATGAGAGATACCCTCCATGACTTCCACTCTACCATCTCCATTGGCGGCAGACCCCTCAACAACTTGCGGTTTGCCGATGACATTGACCTCATGGGCGGAAGTAACACAGAGCTGCAAGATCTTACGACCAGACTTGAGAACAGAGCTGGAGCATAAGATCTTGAGAACAGAGCTGGAGCATATGGGATGGAGGTGAGCTCGGAGAAAAGTAAAGTACTTGTGAACAGCACGAGCAACGCCACTGCTAAAATTTACATGAACGGCCAACAACTGGAGGAGGTAGACGCTTTTAAATACCTTGGCGCTACACTCACAAAGGACGGGCGATCGACGACAGAAATCAAAGTCAGAATAGCCATAGCAACATCTTCCATGACAAAACTCACCACCATATGGAAAAGTAAAGAGATCAGTTTCCCAATCAAACTAAAGCTCTGCAAAGCCCTAATTCAGACTATCCTGCTGTACGGAAGTGAAACCTGGACATTGACTGCTGAAACAGCAAAGCGAATTCAGTCATTTGAAACAAAATGCCATAGAAAACTACTGGGCATATCCTGGAGAGAACGAAAGACCAATGAATTTGTCAAGAGTCAAATAACACGGCTGGCAGGTCCACAGGAACCCCTTCTCACCATCGTCAAGAAGAATAAGCTGACATGGTTCGGCCACGTCACCCGCCACAACACTCTGCCAAAAACAGTACTGCAGGAACACTCGAAGGTGGCAGAAAGAGGGGAAGACAGAACAAATCATGGATGGACAACATCAGAGATGGACCAGGATGAATGACTCGGCACTACTGCGCAGAGCCGAGGACCGAGAGGGAGGGAGGGGTTTTCCCCGGGGCCTCGTCTTTGTGTCTCCCCCCACCGCCAAGGCCCGGGGTTCTGATGGGGATGTGATAAAGTAAAAATTGGAGGACTAAAAATTTTACCCTATGTTAAAATCATGTACCCCAAAATGTGGTTAGAGAAATCAAAAGGGGCTTGGAAGAAAATGCCCTAAGTGAAAAGGGTAGTGTTTTATAGGTTATTGTTTGTTTTTTCGTCATTTTGAGTTTTAAAGGAAAAAAGCACTCACTCATGTGCTTTTTTAACCCAGTACCGTGTGTTTGGGTTTTGCCCTTTTTTGCATCTTTTTCCCCACTGGCACAAAATGCCCTACTTTTTCAAAAAGTTTGGGGGAATTAAGGGTTTTGTGCGAAGTTTTTGGGCAGGTTTGCACGGGGGCCCCGGGGGTTTATGTCTAAACCCAAAAAGGAAAATCGGTGGTCTAGAGGTAACGCACCTGCCTGGGAAAAAAAAAAGATCTGTTTTTGGGACCCTTTTGTTTGTGCCCATTTTTTCTCTATTTAACCCGAGGGGTTTTGGGGTTTAGTTTTTTGGGGTGACCCGATGAAAAGGGTCCTTTTGTGCGACACGTAATTTTTCCCCAAAAGGTAGAAGTCCTTGGGGAAAAATTGAGTATTTTGTAAAAACACTCTGACACGAAAAAAAAAAACATATGGGAGAAGGGAAAAAAAATTTTGGGGGCGCTGCTCCCTTGGGGGCCAACCCCGCTCCCCGGGGAAGAGCTGCCCGGAAATTTTTTTCACGCAAAAAAGAAATCTTTCCCTTTACTTGAAGGGGATTTCACACGCGACTTGGGGTTTTACAGTTCTCTTAAGACCAAATTTTGGGGGGGGTGGAGTTTGTACTTATGTTAAAATCCCGGGGGGGGGGGGGGGGGGGGATACCCTTTTAAGGGGTCTTTAGTTGCTTGACTTAACAAAAATTTATTCTCCTTTAATTTAAAACCCCAAAAGAGTTTGCTCATGGTCAAAAGCACTGGGCTTTCCCCCAGCAAATGTTAAGCCATCGACGTTGTTAACAAGTGGACGGGTACCGTTTGCACCCCTTTGGGGCTTCAGTACAGTTCCCCCCCAGTTCCCCAGCTGTAAATGGGTTACCGCCTCTTTAGGGTCAGGGAAGGTAAAGCAGCGAGGGAGAGGAAGGGGCCCCGCCCTCAATATGAGGCCCTAAAAAGTGAGGTTCTGACCCCTGGGCTCCCCTACAAAAAAATTTTGGACACCTTTCCTTTCTTTCCCTTCTGTACACAACATAGTTTTTTCCCCTTAAAAACAAGTGTGTTTGCTTTGTGTTTCTTGTAAACATTTTTGCCGGGACTTAACCACTTGTTGCTGTCGGTTTTTTTACCCCCGCGAACACATTTACAAATTCTGCCTTTTCACCTCACCCGAAAAATAACCCCCAGATTACCACTTTTTGATCCAGGTAGATAGGGGGGGGGGGGTCTTATTTCAGTCAAGATTCAAACCCTAGCCCTTTCTTTGCACTTGTACATCTATGTCACTTAACCCCTAAGAGTTAAATAGCGGGTGTTTTAGGGCAAGGTGAAAAACTTGCAGGCTACACCCCAAGCGACCTCCATCCCATTCCTTAGTGTAAAAGGGGAAAAGGCGAGAGAGAGAGAGAGAGAGTAGACGCGAAAGGACAGACAGAAAGTGTAGGAGGGGACTCATGTAGGGTGAATTCATAAAGTCGTGTCGTTTCACACATACGGAAAAACAAAAGCCCATTGGTGAAAACAAAAAACAAAACCTTTTTTGAGGTGATTTTTTGAGTGTACCGATTTGGGGTACGAGTTTTTTAACACTAGGCTTCTTCTTTTTTGTCTTGTTCCCTCTCTTTTTTTGCCTTCGTCTGCTTTTGTCTTTTTTCTTTGTGTTTGCGTTTTTCTTGTTTTTTTGCATTTTTTCCGTTTTTTGCTCTTCTTGCCTTTTTGATTCACTTCCCCCCTCTTCTTTTCTTCTTTTCCTTTCTTTTTTTTTTTCCCTCTTTTCTTTTTATTCCTCCTCTTCTTTTTTCCAATTCCTTCTTTGCATTCTTTTCTTCTGCTTTTTTTTGATTTTTTCCTCTTTTTTTTCTTTGATTTTCTCTTCCTTCTTTTTTCTTCTTCTTCTTCCTTTTCTTTTTCTTTTCTTCTTCTTCTCACTTTCTTTTCTTTTCTTCTTCTTTCTTCTTCTTTTCTTCTTCTTCTTTTCCCCTTTTTTTCTGTAATTTTTTCTTTTTTTTTCTTTTTTTTTCTTTTTAACTTCCAAATATTCAAATCATTCATTTTGATGATTTTACAAGAATCGTATTATTGAGAACTCTTCCTTCCTTGCAGTGTGTGTTTCAATGTCTCACTTTGACCTCTTTTTTTTATTTTTTTTTAATTTTCTTCTTTTTCTTTTTAAATCTTTCTATCTAGCAGCAACAATGTTGCTGTCATATGAGTTTTTGACTTAAAGGGTTTTTTTTTTGAGATTTTTTCCAGGGGCCCCATATATATTTTCTATATATTATATTTTTATATATATATAAAATTTTTTTTCCGTTAAAATTATGTATAATAATATTATATATATATATATTTTCGCCGTACAAAAAAGAATAACATAGAAGTGCCCAGAGGGGGGCAAAAACAAAGTGCAATGTGGTGTGATTTTGATAGAATTTGTTTTTCTACGATAATATTTTTTTTTTTTGCAACCCGAAATACAATCATACGCATTTTCAAAATGTGACATGAAAAAAATGAAAAAAAACGGTTTTTTTTTGCTTTTACTGATGTTTGTTTGGGGGGGTTTTTTTTTAAAAAGGGGGACACATTTTTAAAAAGCTTTTACATTTTTTTTTTTTGATTTTGGTTTGTTTTTTGAATTTTTTTGACTTTTTTTTTTTTTTTGGGGGAGGCTTTTTTTTTTGGTGGGTTTTTTTATACTTTTTTTGCCCTTTGTTCACTTGCTTGTTTCTTGTGTGTGTCGGTTTTTATTTTACACTGTCCCGAAGTCGGAGTTGGTGCCTGTAGGGGCGGGGTACTTAAAAACAGTCATACAGGTAACTGTATTCGTGTTGCAATTTCAACCCTCAGTGTTCCCCAGGGGGGTGAGTTAGTGGTCGATTGCACGTTCTGGGTGACCCCCCCCCCCCCCCCAAATGTTAAGCGGGGGAAAGCAAACAACACCAACGCAACATTTTTATTGCTGATGCACTATTCACAGTCAAAGTCAAAATCAAAATTTTATTTCCGGTGGTAATTTTAATAAGCAAAATACTTTTTTTCCCGTCAAGCCTTAAAAGAAAAAAAAAAAACAACAAAAAATAAAACAAAAAACAACAATCCTCACCACTCACCATCCCTTGGTCGGGGCAAACGTTGGGGTACCCCACGGGCGCGCAAGTGGACCGCCAAATGGTTCTGTCCCGGGTGTTTTCGGAGGGTTGGCAGTGAGGGCCGGGGGCCATCCTTGATTTTTTGATATCCCCTTTGCGTGGGTCCCCTGCCTCCTTGCTCCCCTTCCACCATTCCCCTCAGGACTGTCTTTGAAGGGGTTATGCCTTTTGAGTGGGGCCCAAAACCCCTTCAGTTTCCTCTTTACGTACTAGCAATGGTTCTTGTTTGCCCGCCATTGCCTCGATCTGCTGCCAGACGTATCATTTTTTGGGTCTCTGTAGGTATGTTCGGGGCCCCTGAGGGACTTCTCTCAAAAAGGTTGAAGCGACTTCTAAATCGGGCAGTAAGTGTCCGCTTACACGTACAAGGCAATGGATGTGACGAGTGCCTTGTAGAGTCTGACCTTGTGTGGGTTCTGATGTTGGGTTTTCCCCCTTTCGCCCCGCTTAGTCATGGAGGAGAGTGCCCAGCAAGTCTGATCTTCACCTTTGTTCCTGTCTTTTTTGGTGATAGGGTCCAAGGTACTTGAAAATTTCCACCTCTTATGTCTCGCCAACCTTTATGTGGTGGGAGTGGTCGGGTTTGGGATGTTTTACTAGGGTCTTTTCTTTTCCGTGTGATCTCCTACCGGGCATTGGCTGATGTTTCCATTGGTGGTGAGATCCGGAGTTCTTCTTCACTGCAGCCCCCTGAATCAAATCGTCTGCGAAAAAGAAGATTGCAGACTGGCCCCCTCCATTGTGATTGTGGTCTTGAAGCCAAAAGGGGGGCCCCCCGAGATTTTCCAGGAACACGTTTAAAAAAAAGGGGGGGGCGGGCAGCCTTGCGAACTCCAATGAAGTCGGAAGAATCCCCGATTTCTCCACCTGGGACTGCACTGTGGGAGCGTCATAAGCCTGGGATTTTATTGAATCAGGTCCCGTCGAAGCTATAGTCTTCATGACTTGGGCCCCAGACTCTTTCCACTCGATCAAAGGGGCCCTTTTTGAGTCAATGAAATTTTTGTAGAGCTTCTGATTTGGAGAGCTTCCATAGCATTCTGATGTTTAAGATTGTTCGACGGCTTTTTGACCCGGTTTTTGAATCCTGCCCGTTCTTCTGATAGATTTCTTTTTGCTTTGGTTTCAGTTTTCAAAGGGGAATGCGTAGCTAACTTTGCTTGGATGGCTTATAGATGATTGTTCGTAATTTTGATTCTTCAGGTCCCCCTTCTTTGGAAGTGGAACTAGGATGGATTGGGGCCTGTTCGGCCACTCTTTGTGGTCCCCGATGCGTTGGCGATGTTGTTAATGTTGTTCTAGGGGCCCCCGTTCTTGTGAGCCAGCCCGGGAGTTTTAATCCCCCGGGGATTGCCTCCTTTTTAGGGATCTTACTGTTTTTCTACCCTTCCTCCAGCACCTGTGTTTCTTCAGGATTGTTGGTTGGGGTCTTGCTCTAAGTTTTTTCGGATCAGCCTTCAGCTTGTGTTTAAAAGGTTTGTTTATTCTGTCCACTTTTTATGAAGTTTCGCTTCTGTAAGGATGCCCCTCTTTGTCTTCAATAACGGAGGTCTTTGGCTGCTGGGGCTTTGGTTAGTACCTTTTGGTCTGGTACGCCTTTTTTGCTGCTCCTTTCGCCATTCCTTCTAACCTTGGGCATTGTTTGAAATCCAGTTCCCCATGGCCTCAGTCTCTTCTTCTTGATTACCTGTTTATGTTTTTATACTCTTCGGCCGTTTTTTGGGTTTTTTTTCTTCCTGGCTTTAGTCCCTACGTTGGGCGCACGGTCCAGATATCGTTGGTAACCCACGGTTGGTTTTTTTTTCCCCTTTTTTCCAAGGATCTCCAGCGCTGTCTCCGAATGGTCTTGCGAAGGTCTCAGTGGGTTGTTGTGCTTTTTGGAGGAAATCAATGGCAAACTACCCCCTATCTCGCTTTAAAGATTTTCAGCGACTTTGGGGTCCTTCACTTTTCCATGTTGAACCGAGGGGGTTTCTCTTCTGGTTCTTGGTCTTCTTGGCCCCCCCAAAAGTTTAAGTCGAGCATCAACAAAAACCCAGCAAGAAGATTCCCTGGGGCTGATATTGGGCAAGTGACACGGACATGTTACTCAGACCCTACAGATTAAGCTGAAAACAACAATACACAAACAAAAACACCAAACCTTATTGAAAAGGACCTTATCATGATAAAGATGACGATGGTGACTACGACGACGATGATGACGATGACGATATCAATAAACAATGACAATTGTCAATGTCGTCGTATGCACACAAACTCCTGTTCAACAGGCAGTAAAAAAACAAAACAACAACAACAACAAACAACAAAAAAGCCTATAACAGTAGAGAGAGGGAAGAGGGATGGGGGGGGGGTGGGGAGGGTAGAGGAAGGGAGTAATCTATCGTGGTGTCAGTTCAACCCTTGTTGTGTTGGACAATGCTCGCAGTGTTGTGTGTGTGTGGGGGGGGGGGGGGTATTGGGGAGGGGGGGGGGAGGGGGTTCACGTACCCCCCATGACAATTATCTCCTTGCACTTCATTCTCTAGGCTATTAAAACCATCTTTGCTCAAGCGCCAAGCTTGGCTTGCTAATAAGGGACAGCAAAAAGATGTGTGTGTGTGTGTGACAAGGTGACTAAACCAAGAGAGAAAGAGAGGGCGGGAGGGAGGGGAGAGACAGTCAGTGACAGAAGCAGTTTTTAAGAGAGTGAGAGGGGGAGGGGAGAGAAGGCGAGACAACGGAGACAGACGAAGCAAATATTAAGAGATGGAGAGTGAGAGGGGGGGGGGGGGAAGGGGAGGAGAGAGGAGGGGAGAGGATGGGGGAGAAGACAGGACAAAGCCAGAGAGAAAGACCGCGAAAGAGACAGATAGAGGAAGGAGTTACAAAGGATAGGACAGAAGACAGAAACGGTGGGAAGAAAGAGAGAGAGACGGAGAGACAGACAAACGGACAGACAGATACTGATAGACAGACATAGACAAAGAGACATAAAGAGGAGAGACAAATAAAGAGACAGATACACAGACAGACAGAGGACAGACAAATAAATAAAAAAAGACAGACACAGATAGAGACCACATATCGATAGAGACACAGAGAGAGACAGAGACAGACAGACAGGCAGAAAGAAAGGACAGATGGAGTCGGGGGGGGATGGGAGAGAGAGAGGAGGGGGGAGTAGAGAGACAAAACAGGCATACAGGATACACACAGAAAGAAAGAGAGACAGGGACAGAGAGAAAGAGAGAGACAATAAGAGACAGATATAGAGAAGAAATAGGGAGAGAAGCAGAGAAAAAGCGACGGAAAGATAGAGACAGACATAAAGGGCCAGACGAGAGAAGAGACATCCCCTATTAAAAATATCAGGCGAGACATTGAGAGGACAGACATAGGGACGAAAGAGGAGAGAGAGGCAGAGATAAGGCGACGGAAAGGATAGAGACAGACATAAGGACAGACATAAAGAGACAGACAGACATAAAGAGGACAGACAAGGACAGACAGACAAAGTCAGAGGCACAGAAAGGACAGGGCATGAGAGAGAGAAGATGACGATAATTATAGTCTAACGTCACTCTCTTTGGGCCCACGCCTCGTTTTCCATTAACGAATAAATCACAGCAAAAGCCCAGTCATGTGACGGAAGTGTCGTCACTGTCGTCTGCTTCTTCCAAAGCGTCGCACTTGAACGTATTCTATAAATAGTCGAACAATGGCGCTATAGTGTTTTGTCACGGTTCTTGTATAAAATTATATGGTTGGGGTTTGGGGTTGTTTTTTTTTAAATATATAAAAATATATATACCTTGATGTTAGGATGTGTACATAAGACTCGTTCACGAATTGTGCAGACAAGTATATCGCAATTTACATAAATTTTCCTTCTTTTTTTTCTCCATTTTTTGGTGTGTGGGTGGGGGTTTTTTTGGTCAAAGGGAGGTAAGACAGATCACTCGTCAGAGAATCAAAGTGCTGACTTTATGAGAAGTGAGGACACGATTCGTTTTCTTTTTTTCTTTTCTTTTTCTTTTTTGGTTGGAGGGGGGGGGGAGGGAGTTGGAAGGGGGTGCCGGGGGGGGGGGGGGGGTGGGGGGTTGGTTCCTATTCCTCGGTTTAGAGCTCCGAGGTTCACCAATAGTGGTGAGAATTTTTGTTGTTGTTGTGTATAGGACCGTTCTTTGCCCATCATTAGGTCACTGTATTCCGCTTTCCGGGTTGATGTCTGAACACAGCATCAGTGTGTATGCGTCTTTGTTGTTGCTGTTGTTGTTGTTCTGCTTGTTTGTTAATCCATGCTTAAAAAGTAAAAAGGTTAAAGGTTGTCCTCCAATAACCTATGTGGTGATAGGGGAGCGATGCCATCAGAGGACCTCAACTTTCTCCAGGGGCCAGCATATTGAGGGCGGGCAGACGCCCATCTTCCTCTCCCCCTCGCTGCTTTACCTTCCCTGACCCCTAAAGAGGGCAGGTACCCATTTACAGCTGGGTGTAACTGGGGGAACTGGACTGAAGCAAGTGCGCGCAATACGGTCACCCATCCAAGTGGTAACCACGCTCGATGCTGCTTAAACTTAGCTGGGGGAAAGCGAGTGTTGTGATCATGAGCTATCCGTACTTTCAATCCGTTCTTATGGGTGGCATGCAATGCATACGCTTAGACCCATCTGGAATATGGGACCCCAACCCCACCCCCCCAACAAACATAGGTCCCCCAATGTCCGGTTCTTCCGTGAACCTTCAATCTCCCTAAAGCACTTGACTTGCCAAAATGCCCCATAGGCGTGATTTTAATGGGCAACTGAAACTGATATTTCTTCTTCTTTGTCATCGTCGAACGCTCAGACAGCAACTATCATTGTTTGTTATATGAGCGAAAATGCGTCACGCTGCCGTTAAGCGCCTGACAAGTCAGGCCCACCAAGCACATCCGACTTCGGCATAAGAGAGAATTGGGATCTTTCAAATCTTTCTGGGGGGAAAAAAAAGGCAGGAGAATGGACCAAGAAGGCAGAACATAGACGAGAAGGAGGAGGTGACAAGAAAGAAAAAGGAACAAGGCAGAAAGGAAGAGAGGGATAGACGAGAAAAAATTCGAGCACAGAATTTCCAGAATGTGGGGATGTTATTTATTACAGAAGGCCCCCGGCATCCACAGGGGAGAAAGGATACATTATTGAATTGTTATTGTACTGTTTGTATTGTACTGTATTGTATTGTATTGTATTGTACTGTACTGTATTGTATTGTATTTATTGTTACTGTATGTATTGTACTGTATTGTATTGTAACTGTTTTGTACTGTATTGTATTGTATTGTGTTTGTACTGAATTGTACTTGTACTGTATTGTATTGTATTGTGTTGTACATGAATTGTTACTGTATTGTGTGTAATTGTTCTGTATTGTATTGTACTGGTTTTGTACTGTATTGTACTGTATTGTATTGTATTGTATTGTACTGTATTGTACTGTATGTATTGTACCAGTCTTGTATTGTACTGTTGTATTGTTCTGTATTGTATGTATTGTACTGATATGTATGGTTCTTGTATTGTATGTACTGTATTGTATGTATTGTATTGTCTGTATTGTAATTGTACTGTATTGTAATGTATTGTATTGTATGTATTGTTTGTTTATACTGTATTGTATTGTACTGTTTGGTTACTGTATTGTACTGTACTGTATTGTATTGTAATGTATTGTATTGTGCGTATTGTACTGTATTGCATTGTACTGTATTGTATTGTACTGTGTGTATTGTACTGTTAGTGTATTGTACTGTAGTTTTGTATTGTACTGTAGTGTATTGTATTGTACTGTATTGTACTGTACTGTATTGTATTGTACTGTAGTGTATTGTACTGTAGTGTATTGTACTGTATTGTACTGTATTGTACTACATTGTACTGTATTGTATTGTATTGTACTGTATTGTACTGTATTGTATTGTATTGTACTGTATTGTATTGTGTGTATATCACATTTAAGTCACGGCAGATTTCTCTGCATGAAATACGGACTGCACTCCCCAAGGTGAGCATCCACGTCGCCACAAGAGCAGCGCCACCCATCAGTTTTATCTGTTTTCCTGTTTGCATGTATATTTGTTTCCCTGTCAGAGTGGCTTTTTTTCTCTACAGAATTTTGCCAGGGATAACTCTTGTTGCCGTGGGTTCTTCTACCTGCACTATAAGCGTGTTACACACGCGACCTCGATTTATCGTCTCATCCGAAAGACTAGCACCCAGACCACCACATACGGCCTAGTGGATGGGAGGATGGGGGGGGATATTTCGTAACAAACGGGTATTATTTATTCTTTTATTCCTTTATGTCGAGGATAATAGAATAAGCACTCATGTGCTTTTTTTACATCCAGTCCCCGTGTGTATGCGGTTTTGTAAGTTCTGTCATCTGTTCCCACCGGCACACAATGGCCTGCTCTTACGAAAAGCTGGAACGGGTTTTAACGTGGGCGCAAGATGTTCTGCGTGCGTTCGCACACGGGGCCTCGGTTTATAGTCTCATCCGAAGGACCATGAGCAATTGAGAAGCTTGTGACACGCCCCGAAGTCCGTGTTGAGGCACCTGAATGGCGGGGGGTGGGGTGGGGGTCGGAGGGGGGATGGAGGAAGGGGTGGGGGGGGGGGGGGAGGGGCATACGCAAAAATCTCGCCATTGGTGAAATTGGAGCTTTAGCTGAGGAAACAACAACACAAAAAAGGGTTGCTAAACATTAACTGTTGTGTGTGTGTTGTGTGTGTGTGTGTGTGTGTGTGTGGGATGGGTGTGGGTGGGTGGGGGTGGGGTGGGGGGGGAGGTTGAGTTGTGTGTGTGTGTGTGTGTGTGTGATGTGGTGTGTGTGTGTGTGGGGGGGAAGGTTGTGTGTTGTGTGTGTTGAGTGTGTGTGTGTGTGTGTGTGTGTTGTGTGTGTGTGTTTGTGTGTGTGTGGGGGGGGTGGGGGGGGGGTTGTGGTGGTGTTGTGGTGAGTGGTGGTGTGTGTGTGTGTTTGTTTTGTGTGTGTGTGTGTGTGTGTGTGTGTGTGTGTAGTGTGTGTTGTGTGTTGTGTGTGGTGTGTGTGTGTGTGTGTTGTGTTGTGGTGTGTGGGGGGGGGGGGGGGTTGTGTGTGTTGTGTTGTGTGTGTGGGTGTGGTGGTGGGTGGTTGTGTGTGTGTGTGTGTGTGTGTGTGTGTGTGGTGTGTTTGTGTGTGTGTGTTGGTGTTGTGTTGTGTGTGTCTTGTGGTGGGTGTTGTGTGGGTGTGTGTGTGTGTGTGTGTGTGTTGTGTGTGTGTGTGTGTGTGTGTGTGTTTGGTGGTGTGTGTTGTGTTGTGTTGTGTGGTGTGTGTGGTGTGGTGTGGGCCGGTGGTGTGTGGTGTTGGTGCTGTGTTGTGTGTGTGTTTTTTGTGTTGTGTTGTGCTGCGGTGTGTGTGTGAGTGTGTGGTGTGTGTGTGTGTGTGTGGTGTGTGTGTCGTAGTGTGTGTGTGTGTGTGTTGTGTGTGTGGTGTGTGTTGTGCTGTGCTGTGCAGTGTTGTGTGTGTGTGTGTGTTGTGTTGTGGTGTATGTGTTGTGTTATGTGTGCCTTGTGTTTTGTGTGTTGTGGGTGTGGTGTGGCGTGTGTGTGTGTCTGTGTATGTTGTTTGTGGTGTGGTGTTGTGTGGTGTGTGTGTGTGGTGTGTGTGTGTGTGTGTGTGGTGTGGTGTGGTTTGTGTGTGTTGTGGTGTATGTGCATGTGTGTATGTGCCTTTGAGTGCATGCGTGGCTGTGAATGCGTGCGTGTGTGTGTGCATACGTGCGTTGCGAAGCGAGAGCGGCGCGCGGTGTGTGTTAGTAGGGATGCTGCTGGCTGCTGCTGAGCTTGCTGCTTTGATGCTGCAGCTGCTGCTGCTGCTGCTGCTGCTTGTGATGATGATGAAGATGATGATGATGATGATGTTGATGGAGACGACGGGACGACGACGACGATGATGATGATGTTAATATATCAATATTGGATGTGAATGTTACTTCTAAGGGTTCTGTGTGAAATGTGTGCGTGAGTGCGTGCATACGTTCGGTGTATGTGTGTTGTGAGTGCGTAGCGAGAAGCGAGTGTGTGTGTGTGTGGGCGTACGTGTTTGCGTGCCCTCTCCGTGTGGGTGAGTGTTGCGTGCCACTCTCCGTGTGTGTATGTGTGTGTGTGTGTGTGTGTGTGTGTGTGTGTGTGTGTGTGTGTGTGTGTGGTGTGTGTGTGTGTGTGCGTGCGTTGCCTCAGTGTGTGTATGTGTTTGTGGGAGGAAGATTCAGATTCAGATGCAGAATTTTTATTTGCCATTTGAGTCATGTAGACTTATTTGACACAACTAATGTGTGTGTGTGTGTGTGTGTGTGTGTGAGTGTGTTGTGGGTGTGTGTGTGTTTGTGGATGTCTGTGTGTGTTGGGAGTGTGTGTGTGTGTGTGTGTGGTGTGTGTGTGTGTGTGTGTGAGTTTAAGGTCTCCTTACTTTCGGCACTGTCGCAGACCATGTAGTAGAGGCACACACTATCGCCCCCAGTGTAGAGGGGTCTAATATGATTGAAGACACTTTCAAGCACATTAAATTTTAAAAATATAAATATATGAAAGGAACATCTTGTGTGACAGACAAAGTGACAGTGAAAATAACAGAAACGACAGGTGTGATGGAGTGAGTGTGTGAGTCGGTGAGGAGGAACATTATTTATGGGGGGGAAAGAGAGAGAGAGAGATAACGATAAACGATAAACGATATTTATCAAGAAAGCCATAGCCCAATTTGTAGTGGTTTTTTCCAAAATGACAACATATATAATAATGTATTATTACTCAAGCACCCAAAATCTTTATCCAACTAACTCAATTTAGTACATACACACCAAGTTACACGTGTTTTCTGTGTTATGAGATCAAATACTTCTCCTTTTTTAAAGAACTTATAGATATACTTAGCAAGATTTTTTTCATGGACTTTTCATTTTTTGGAAGAAGGAGCGTAATAATCATTCAAAGTGAGCTGGTCTACGATAATATTTTCTCAGGAAATATAGTTATCTTCTTATGTCATCTAGTGCTGGACTAAGAAAAAAGGAAATTGGATCTTCATCCTCTTCAATCACGTTACAATAGGACATATCAAGTTTTTCGCACCTTTTCTATATCTTTGACTATGAACTGTTTTATTTCAGAGTGACACCAAATCTTAAATTAGTCAGCGCACATCTAATAAACTTGTTTACATTCATTTCAATATATGGTTCTGTAAGGTTATTGTTTTCAAAAGCTTATACAATGAAATACCGATCGCTATTTCAACTCGATGCGTCCGTTCTTGCCACCTGCAATCTATTATGGCGCTGTTTAAAAACAAATCAAAAAACTTTGATACAACCTACGCCTGATTATTCCACACACATGAAAACCCATAACTATCTAAAAATTTGCGGGATATTTGTTGCCCATGTTATTTTTACCTCGGCTGTCTAGATAAAACTAGGTTTTATAGAGCTTGGGCAGGTAGTCTCCCTTCATGCATACTGATAATTTTTAACCAATATTTAATACATTTAATATACGAGTTTAAATAGATTGGAAATCTTCCAATGTCGCCATAAAGAGTGAGAGAGACAGGGACAGACAGGGACAGGCAGACAGACAGACTGGCAGACTCAGAGATACCGAGGAAAAGAGACAAGAGAGAGGGAGAGTAAAGAGAGAAGACAGAGAGACAGAGACAGACAGGCACACAGGCAGACAGAGACACAGAGAGACAGAGAACAGACAGACAGACAGACAGAGATAGACAGAGAGATAAGACAGACAGACAGACAGTGATTATATTATTTATGGGGGGACAGAGAGAAAGACAGAAACAGGACAGACAGACAGCAGACAGACAGACAGAGTAGACAGAGAGACGACGAGAGAGAGGAAGAGAGAGGAGGATGAGAGAGAGAGAGAGACGAGAGGGGAGAGAGGAGAGAGAGAGTGAGAGAGAGAAAGTCTGATCGGGGTACTGGGTTAATATAATTATATTGAAGACACTTTCACAGCAGATTTTTAAAAAAAGAATAATAAAGGAACAATGTGACAGACAAAGCGACCAGAAACGACAGAGTGATGGAGTGAGTGAGTGAGTCGGTAAGAGAGAACATTATTTATGGGAGATAGAGAGAGGACAAGAGACAGAGAGACAGGGGGGGAGGGGGGACAGGAGTGAGAGAGAGAGAGAGAGAGAGACGAGAGAGGGAGAGAGAGAGAGAGAGAGATGAGGACAGACAGACCGAACAGACTGACAGACAGACAGAACAGAAGACAGAGATAAGACATATAAAAAGAATAAAATAAAAGAACAATTTTTTTTAACCGCATGTACATACCGGGGACGGGATAGCTCAGTGGTCAGAGCACTCGCTTTCCCCCAGCCAAGTTAAGCAGCGTCGAGCGTGGTTACCAGTTGGATGGGTGACCGTTTGCGCGCCTTGGCTTACTACAGTTCCCCCAGTTCAACCCCAGCTGTAAATGGGTACTTGGCCTCTTTTAGGGTCAGGGAAGGTAAAGCAGCGAAGGAGAGGAGCATGGGCGCCGCCCTCAATATGCTGGCCCCTAGAGAAGTGAGGTCTCTGTCGCCTCGCTCACCCTAGACCTTATAGTTATGGGACTCCTTTACCTTTACCTTTTTTACATACTGTACAGACGTGTGTGTGTAGTAATGTAGGTTGCAATGCCTAATGTTTGCGCACGCAAATTGTGTTGCTGTGTGGCCTGGCTTTATTAAATATGGTGCATTATAGTAGAAAAATATACTTACAACGTACGTTCTCACTGATGTTGTACATAACCGAGTTTGTTTGATGTTTCTTGCCCATGTTTGTATAACACTGCTGCCCAAGCTGCCCTTCGAAAAAAAATAAACCCACCAAAAAAAGGCAACCCCCTTCCCCGAGAGAGAGAGAGAGAGAGAGAGAGAGAGAGTACTGGAACTCGAACTGGAACGTTTTATTCACAAAAAGGCCATTGGTCCATACATGAAGGGGGGTTGCCGAACTGCTCAGTATTTCAGTGAGAAAAATAAGGAAGCACCAAAAACAAACCAAAATGTTATCGTATAACCACAACCACCACAATAAAAATCAGTTACAAAAATTATGACTTAAGAAACCAAGATATCTCTTATTCTAAAGCTTTACCAAATATAAAGCAAGGCTGCGCACAAGAGAGTGAGAGAGAGAGAGAGAGGATGAGAGGAGAGAGAGAGAGAGACAGAGAGACAGACAGACAGACAGACAGGACAGACAAACAGACAAGGAGAGAGGGGGAGTGAAAACGGCGTGTAGAAAACTTTTTGAGGGAGAGGCTGATGAGTGAGAAAGAGGCTTTTTTTTTCTTTCTTTGGTTTTTTGTCTTTCTTCCATGGACAGGTCAGACAAACTGACTGACTGACGGAAGAGATGGCTCAGTAATTAGAAAGAAAAGATGAATCTGTTTTCCCAAGTCTCTGAATAAATTGCGAGTTCACCTCACTGGTAAAGGAAGAAGAAAACAAGCTATTGTTCCCTGAAGATACGCCTCCTTGGTGATTTACAGCTTTGGCCCAGTGGGACTGACCTATATCCTTTGTTCCGTGGAATTTGCGAAAGAAGGATTAGATTAGATGACTTCGAACAGGACTGTTTTGATTTTCCATCAAATTTGTGCATGAAGGATTAGATAAAAATGACTTCAAAATAGACTATTTTTTTATGTTCCCTGAAATTTGTGAAAGAAGAATTAGATTAGATGAGATAACGTAGGAGGTCAGATGCCTCAAGAGAAGCAGGAGGTGACGTATAAAGAAGCAAAGACAATTGTGAAGAAAAAGCAAAAGGGAAGATGGCTTCAGCAGCACTCTGATTTCAACAGTAAGGATGACCACTACCTCCTCCCCAGAGAAGACCAAGTAACAACTGTGAGGACTGGACGCTGCAGACTCAGGTATCACATGTTTACCAAGTTCCACATTGGCGATTCTGAGGCGTGCCCCTGTGGCACTTCTCCCATGACAGTGGAAGAACACTTCCTCCGCCAGACCTGTCCATACAAACACCAAAACCTGAGGGCCAATATCTGGCCTACTGACCTGCGATGGAGGGACAACTCTTCGGACCCCTGGAGGGCCTTCAGCGCACGGCAGCATTTGTCAGGGCCTCAGGAGTTGCTGTCTGAGCTTTGGAAGAAGAAGAAGAAGAAGAAGAAGACGGCGACTTTGAATTGGACTATTTCGATTTTCGATGGCATTTACGCAAGGACTAGTTTGATTTTGCATGGAATTTGCAAATAAATATATAAATCAAAAGATTTTGAGTTGGAATTTTTGGTTGTTATCATATTTATTTCGAAATTTGCCAAGAAAGTATCAGATTTCAACACTTCGAAATGAACTATTTTGATTTCCCCTCGAATTTGTGAATGAAGCATAGGATTAGATTAGATGACTTTGAATTGGACTGCTTTTATTTTCCATGGAATTTGCGTAGGAAATGTTTTGATATTCCATTTTATGTTCCATGACATTTGTGCAGGAGGTGTTAGATTACGTGACTTGGAACTGGAGGGGATAGCCTAGTGGTTAGAACATTGCGCTCGCAATCTGACGACCCGGGTTCGATTCCCGCTCAAGGGGGATGTTTTCCCCTGGAGTTAACATCAGTGCCGCCTCCACTCTCCCCAAAAGTCCTTCGGATGAGACTATAAACCGCGGCCCCGCGTGCGAACGCACGCAGAACATCTTGCGCACACGTTAAGTCCTGTTCCGCTTTTCGTAAGAGTAGGCCATTGTGTGCCGGTGGGAACAGATGACAAAATTTACGAAACCGCATACACACGGGGACTAGCTAGATGTAAAAAAGCACATAAGTGTTTATTCTATCCTCGATACAAAAGAATAAAATAAAATAAGAAACTATTTTGATCTTCCATCAAATTTGCGAAGGAATTCTTTTAGATTATATCACTTCAAATTGGATTATATTTGATTTTCGAGGGAAATTGTGCAGGGACTTTTTTGATAGTTCACCGAAACAGCAAAGGAAATATTATCAGATTTAAATGACTTCGAATTGGGGCTACTTTGACGTTCCATGGAATTTGCAGAAAGAAAGTATCAGATAAAATGGCCTCCGATTGGATTATCTTAATTAATCACCCACGGAATTTAAGCAGGATGGCAGGATCGTAAAGACCTCTACCGCGTTTTGGAAGAGTAGGCCATTGTGTTCCAGTGGAAGGGATGAAAAAATGTACAAAGGCATGCACGCAGCTGTCTGCTTAACAGCATCCCCGAATACACAATGTGGTCTATAAATGGTGTGAGGAGGAAGAGGGGGGGGGGAGGGGGGGGGGGGACACTCCATAGGCAAAAATCTAATTATTGGTGAACTCAGTGCTATAGCCGAGGAACAAGATATATATATATATATATATATATTATAAGAGAGAGAGAGAGAGAGAGAGGAGGAGAGAAGAGAGAGAGAGAGTGAGAGAGAGAGATTATGGATGGATAGATAGATAGATAGAATTGGATGGATGGATGGATGGATTGGATGGACAGACAGACAGACAGATAGTTAGCTAGAAAGATAGAAGAGAGAGATATGAGAGATCGATAAGATAGAGAGGATAGATAGATAGATAGATAGAGAGATAGAGAGATAGATAGATAAGATTGAGAGAGTAGATTAGATAGATAAATAGATAGATAGAGAGATTAGAGAGATACGATAGATAGATAGATAGATAGATAGAAAGACAGACAGATAGGACAGATATAGATAGATAGGTAGATAGATAGTTAGATAGGTAGATAGATAGATAGATAGATAGATAGACAGATAGATAGATAGAATAGATAGATAGATAGATAGATAGAACAGACAGGGAAGACAGGTACGGTAGGTTAAGGTTAGGTAGATAGATAGATAGATGATAGATAGACAGTCAGACAACAGACAGAATAGATAGATAGATAGATAGATAGATTGATAGATAGATAGATAGATAGATAGATAGAATAGACAAGACAGACAGGTAGGGTAGGTAGGTAGGTAGGTAGATTAGATAGATAGATAGACAGTCAGACAGACAGACAGACATAGATAGATAGATAGATAGATAGATAGATAGATAGATAGATAGATAGATAGATAGATAGATAGATAGATAGATAGATAGATAGATAGACAGTACAGACAGAGAGACAGACCGACAGACAGACCGACAGACAGATAGATTTGTAACTTTTGCTATTTTCGTTTCGTTCAGCGGCTAGAGCTCCGACGTTTATCAATGGTGATAAGTCTTTTTGCGCATGTGATCGTTTTTGCCCACCATGAAGGTATCCGCATTCCGACTTCGGGCATAGCGAATTATACACGTATGATGACTTTGGCGAACAGTGCCATTATTGGTGACGGATATGTGTTCATGTTGGTGGGGTTGTTGTTTTTCCAGCTGCAAACAATCCATTCCCCGAGGCCGGTGCTTTTTTCTATGGAGGCCCTACCACAGGAGCTCCCGCCGGTAATTTTTTTGCTATTTTGTTTGTTTTTACTAAATTAATGTTAGTAGCAGGAGGAGGAGGAGGAGGGTGTGGATGATGATGATGATGATGATGATGATGTGGTTGGTGGTGGTTGGTGGTGGTGGTGGTTGTTGATGGTGGTGGTGGTGGTGGTGGTGATGATGATGGTGGTGATGGTGATGATTGATTGATTGATGATGATGAAGGATTATGATGGATGATGATGATGTTGATTGATTGATAGATGATTGATTGATTGATGATGATGATGATGATTGATGGTAGTGGTGGTGGTGGTGGTGGTGGTGGTGGTGGTGGTGGTGGTGGTGAGGAGGAGGAGGAGGAGGAGGAAGAGGAGGAGGAGGAGGATGGTGATGATTGATTTTTTGATTGATGATGATGATGTGGATGATTGATGAGTGATGATGATGATTGATGATGATGAATGGTGGTGCTGGTGGTGGTGGTTTGGATGGTGGTGGTGGTTGGCTGCTGCTGCTGCTGCTGTGCTGCTGTGCTGCTGCTGCTGCTGCTGCTGATGATGAATGATGATGATGATGATGATAATGACGACATTGGATGTGAATGTTGTTCTTACAGAGGTTCTGTGTGAAATTGTGTGTGTGTGTGTGTGTGTGTGTGGTGTGTGTGCCCCTTCAGTGTGTGTGTGTGTGTTGTGTGTGTGTGTGTGTGTGTGTGTGTGTGTTGTGGAGTTGTGTTGCGGTGTGTTGTGGTGTGTTGCGTGTGTGTTGGGGTGTGTTGCGGTTGTTTTGTTGGGGTGTGATGTGTGTGTTGTGTGTGTGTGTGTGTGTTTGTGTGTGTGTGGTGTGTGTGGTGTGTTAGCGTGTGGGCGTGTGTGTGTGCGCGTGTGTGTACCTGCGCACA